>JAANYP010007579.1:0-1200000 GCA_020465985.1 Centrapalus pauciflorus
AAAAAAGTACATCCTAAGATGCAAAGGAATGCCTAATTAAAACAAATGTAGTTCCCAAAATAACGAAACAAGTCAATTGAAAGTCATAACACCCAAAGGCAATGCAAGAGGAAAGTTTTAATAACATAAATTGAAATATATATGCACCTCAGGTAAATCCATGATGACTTCGGCGCCTAAAGAGCTATCGACGAAAAAACTTTCAACTTCATTAGGCATCTCAAAGTCGTCGTACATATCCTTCCTCCGGCCGGAGTGTACATATACGCTTATTAAGTTGTCGAAAGGTGAAGGATAGTCCAAAAGTAAATCCGGAAATTCAGAAATACACTGCACAAAAACACGAGTTAGCTAGATCGAGATGCATTGTATATAGAGATTGTATACCTACCCTCTTATGAACTTGTTTCTATATTAATAAGATTTTGGGTCACGTAATAATAATCAGGAAATGAACAAGTTCTAGGAACTAGATGTAGGTAAAGAAACTGTTAAAGCCATGTTTATTCCACAAAAAACAATGGAAAAATGATAAGTGTTTCAAAGAAGTTGGTATTACAGACACTTAATTGTAGTGTGAGTAATAAACTAATCCCATGATCAAAGAAATTAATAAAATGATGATAAACATCAATAAAGGTTTTTTTCAAGCATCAAATTATATTTTCTTTGCTAATTGAAATCAACATTTAATAATAACCGGTGGAGATTATGTTCTATGATTAACATCTAAACAAGAACAATATACCATGTATTTATCAAATGCTTCATTAAAATGCATATGTTCAATTCCTAAAGGAGTATAAAACATAAGCCATATGTCTATCTATATATATATCCGTCTATCTCATTCACATACATACATACATACATGCATAATATGCATGTATGTGTGTGTGTGTGTGTGTGTGTGTGTGTGTGTGTGTATGGGCTGCCCTTTCTTCCATCTCAGAAATAGTTTCAAAGTTCAGATCAGGATGACAGGATGTACAAAATACCTCAACAATATCTATGTTAAGTGTCAGAAATTTGACACTTTGTAGTCCTTCAAGCATTTTAATCATCTCAAGAGCATTTTCCTCTGTATATGGAACCTCTGGATCATAAATACTCAAATAGATGTCCGCATCATTAAGAGAATCATGATAACTAACTTTGGACAACAGCCCAGGATTCTTGTTTCTGAAGAAGATAGATGAAATCCCAGGTGGTGGATTCATGTGATCCGTATCACAGTCAGTTATCGAAAGCTTCTTCAATTGCGGTGTCATCAGATTCATTTCAACGTCAGAACATCTACCATTAATCAGCGTCAGACTAGAAAGGCGAGGGGATTCGATGTTGAAAACCTCCACAGCATCACAATCGAAACTTTCGATAGTGAGTTGCTGTAAGTTGACACACTTAGAGAACAGATCAACAGGCTCATGTGAGTTATCCGCACACAACGAGATTCTACTCAGATGCATTGTTGTTAATGCTGGAAAATCCCATGGAGTTGTGGGTGTAAGGCATGGTGTATTATTATGGGTACTGAAGGTGAAATGCTTAAGGGACGCAGAGCTAAAGAGGCATTGAGGAAAAGCATACCGGCTGTGATACCGGGTTTTGGGCCGACTAATAACAGTCAGTTCTTGTACATTATGAGCAGATGCATAATTTGCTATCTTTCTTACAAAAACCTGACTAGCTGCTCCATTAAACCTTAGTTTTACTGAAGATACTTGTATTTGATGATTGCGACGAGTGAGAACATGGTTCACGAATCTGGCAAACTTGGGTAAAGAATCGAAATTTCGACTTGAAAAATCAAGATAAGGCATCGATGTCCACAGAAGCTTCCATCTTGGAGACAGCAAACATGTTTGAACAGCAAATTTGGTATCCATAGAAGAGAGGATTTGATGAATAATTTCATCTGGCAAGCTGCTCAACCTATCTTCAATTACCAATGATTCAGAATTATCTTGATTGAGTGCCATTTTCTCAGCTATACCTTGTCAAAGATATCACCGGTATAAAATAATCTGCACTTGATGATGTAATATGGAAATTAACTATATGTATACCAGAATATTAAAGAAAAGATTGTTTTATACATGTTAGTCATAATGCAAACAATATATGTCAATGAAATACGGAACAAAGGTTACGGAACATCAGTAATTAATCATGCATCAGGTAGTGCTGCTTAAAGCTTGGTCTTATAATCTACCTTAAGTCCATTAAATAACATCCTCGAGTTTCTTGCCACTGCTGTAAATTCAGTTACGTTTTACGGCTTTTTGCAATCCTGATTGCTATATATTCTAGCAGCTTATAAGCGTATCTTGACCAAGATAGATTTCGATCATAACTTAAGACCATGTTTTCTTCCCTATTCTGCTTATTTATTTAAGAACCCAAAGGCATCATATATAGTTCTACTTCCTATGCCAAGTTTTCTTTTTTCTATCCAGCTGGATCCATTTTTTTACTTACCATAACTGATAAGACCAACAAAATTGTGTATTTCGTATGAAAGATGAATCAAGTATTTCGATTCACTTACGCATATATATCACAGTATCATATATATTTATATATACAGACTAATTAACCTAGCTGGCTAAACAATGTCAGATTGGCTATTTATGCAACTTCGATTCTTTTGATTGCAAATTAAATGATGATTACATTAAACAACAAAGAAAGATACTCATATTATAAGAACACTTGGAAACTCAAAATCTGAACAGTTTCACCAGTAAAAGGGTATACCAGCTGATCTTTTATAAGATCAAATCTGTCTCGCTCTTACACATCTATCATTTGTTAATTACACCACAAGTAAGTCGGTGAAATTTACATAAACTAGACAAGTGAAAAAAAAAAAAAAACAAGAAGCCAGGTGAAATTGTTAGCTTGTTTGTTGCGCTATCAATATCAAATCGATCTACACAGAATAATGATTCATATATAAGCATTTCTTAAAGAAAAAAAAATCATCAAGAACAGCTACAGAAAATTTGATCCGCTGATTCTAAATTGTGAAGTTATCAAGTGGGAATTGGATTAATTTATGTTCTGATGATGGAAAATGGAAAAGTAGGGAGGGTGACGTACCTTTATTCGGTGAAGAAGAACTTACAAGCAGAATATATGTTTGCCTCAACTCTAACAATGAATTGCTGGAGGCCAATGTCTTTATATAGGCATTAAAGCGTGAAAGGTGTGAACCAAAGATAATATATATATGGATATTTTGTAAATTCGTAATTAAATTCATTAAATATTAAATATTAAAAAAGAAAAAAAAAACAACTTAGTGGCGGGAAATTAATTACCTCCACAATGATTATTATTTTCTAAATTAACTTAATTATTTTATATAAAAAAACAGATAATTCAATGTATACATTGTTGTATTTAGATTAAACACGTTTAATGTTTAATTTAGAAATTTGAGTATGATTACACATCGACGGTGACAGGGATACGAAAATCAAACGAGCTAAAAAGATAAAATGATATTGTTAAAAAATCCAATAAAACTAAGCTAGAACGTCGTCATGGTAGAAAATCTAACAAAGTCGATCAAAAGCATAAAATAATCTTAACGTTTATAACACAATAAGTACATAATAAGATCATTGTAAAAGGAAAAAAAACACGTATGGTTGTTATGATTTATAAAAACAAGTCTTGAGAATTTAAACTAATTATATTGCCATTACACAAGCATATGAGATGGTAGCTATATAACATGCTGATTAAATGCAAGGACATGATATCACGAGGTCGAAACAACGATTTATGTGATATATGCTTGGAATTGGAAATAATGATAAATAATTAGACATTCTGAAAATCAATAACTAATAATGAATAGAAACAACAATTTGTAACTGTATAAAACAAATTTTTGTTTTAAAAGATGCATACAATATTATCAATTTAGGGTTTCATTGGTTTGTTTGTATCTACAGATACATCATATATAGATGCATGCGTAAAAGAGCCGATCGAGCTCAAGCTTCTTTCGTTCATTTCGAATTTTATGTGTAAAGCTTGCTACTGGGTATATAGGCCCATAATTATGTATTAATTATATTAATTTATCATTAAGATAATATATAATTTTGTAAAATTATATATAAGATCATTTGAGCACGTTTAGTCTAGTGAGCCTAATATTTTAAATCTTGAGTTTGATTTCATTATTAATTAATTTAGCGGTTAAAAGCTAATTAACCTTTGGCTTGGCTCCTACACATTTAACTTTTGTTAATTTCCATTTTTTTTAAACTAGTTATGCTCGAGTCGTTTCTACACACATACTCTCCTATTCATATATTAGTTCATTAATCTACTAAACGTCCCAAATAAAACAACTGAGTACATATGTATATATATGAAATGGAATAGAATTTTGATATACCAATCAAGATGCAAATTAAGTTTAAATCAAACAGATTATTTTAAATCATGGTGCTAACAATGAAATGTCTTTGTATCGTCAATACGTTTTTTTAATAGAAAGCATCAAAGCAAAATCTTGTGTTAGCCTCACTCATCCAATAGACGATTGTAGCATTTGTCTGAGGAAAAATTCATACAACTATTAGATAAATCCATTTTCGGGAGTTGGGGCTGCCAGCCAACACGTGCTCTACGTACGTACAGTAGCTACATCTATGATTTCACTTATGAGTATGCTAAAGGCCTCAAAGACTGCAGGGGCAAATTCACTTGCTCAAATAGCAGGATGGGATGGCTCAAGGATATCTCAGCAGATCGTACAAATTAAAAAAGAGATACAAAGGAATTGCCATGCCATATATATATATATATATATATATATATATATATATATATATATATATATATATATATATATATATATATATATATATATATATATATATATATATATATATATATATATATATATATATATACATATATATATATAGAGGTGGGTTCAATGGAGAACCTCCATGCATCGAAGAACCTTGAAGAACCTCCATGCACCACCACAAATGCATCACAATTCTCCCGTAATGCATCATTATTTCCGTGTGATGCATCAAATTCTCGCGTGATGCATCGATTTCTACATTATTTCCACGTGATGCATCAAATTCCCACATGATGCATCAATTTCTACGTGATGCATTTCAGTTTTTCTAGCGATGCATTGTGGTTCTCCAAGGTTCTTCGATGCATAAGGTTCTCCATTGAACCCACCCCTATATATATATATATATATATATATATATATATATATATATATATATATATATATATATATATATATATATAGTCCGGTTCTATGGGGCACCATATGCATCGGGAACCAAAAAAGAACCAACCATAACCCTTGGATTAAATGATCATTGGTGCATCCGCGATGCACATAATTGTTATGCATATGTGTATTTTGGGAAAAATAATATATCTAATTAAATAAAATTTAATTTTACATTAATTGAATATTCCATTAGATAATCAAACAATAAATGCTAAATTAAATTAATTGATACACTTCCAAAATTACAAAATATAAACAAATTCAAAAAATATGATTTGATGTGGATGCATCTAATATTAATCTTTCAATTCGTGATGCATATCGGATGATTTCATCCTCATCTTCGGCATATTCATCATCTTCTTAGTCCTACCATCATGCATCATCAAAATAGTGATGCAAATTCATCGGATTCATCTTTAACATGATGCATCTTCATCATATTCATCAAAAATCATAATGCATCTTCATCGAAAATCATCTAAAAACACGATTCATCTTCGGCCATATTTCATGTCAATGCATTTAATGTTCATCCTTCAATTCGTGATGCATCTCGAATCTTCATTCTCATTTTCGGCCATATTCATCATCTTCTTCGTCTCACCATCATGCATCATCAAAATGTGATGCATCTTCATCGAATTCATATTCAAAACACGATGCATCGGATTCGTCTTCCATTAATATCGGATAAACACCATGCATCATCATCTTTCTTGGTCATAAATTTATTGTAATCTTCGTTCATTATCATGCATCGTGTTCGTTATCAACGTGTTCATCATCATGGTCGGATGCATCGTGTTCATCTTCAATGGGTTTATGTTGGATTCATCATTCATATCTAATTCATATTCGTTCAACAAAATCACGGTGGTGGTGGTGGTTGTCGTGGCGGTAATGGTGCATTGTCGTGGTGGTGGTGATGGATTGCCAATGTCATGGAGGTTGTGGTGGTGGTTTCTCGGGGTGATGGTAAGGTGGTAGGTTGCCGCGATGGTGATGATGGTGGTGGAGGTGGGTGGTGGTGATGCGATGGTGGTGGTGGTTGTGCGGCCATTGATGGAGATGGGGAAAGAGATGGAGAAAGGGGTGACCATTGATGGGGAGGGGGAGAGAGAGAAAAAGAGAGGTGAGGGAGGGAGGGAAAGCTGGAATAAATAGGAAATATAATTAATTTTTAGATTTAACTTCCTAATATAGTTTTATTCTATTTTTAATAATTAATTAATTTAAATACAATAAATATTCCAATAATACCCCTAGTGCACCCTTAGTAATTTATTATGCATTTTTGGTTCTCAGTGGTTCCCAATACATTGTGGTGCCCCATAGAACCTCAATCTATATATATATATATATATATATATATATATATATATATATATATATATATATATATATATATATATATATATATATATATATATATATATATATATATATATATATATATGTTGGCACTTAATATATTGGCAGTGCGCATAAGATTTAATATAGAAACACCAACATCATCGTACCCAAGAAAGGAAAGAAGGAACAACAAAACACAATGATTTGTTGCAAACTTATTGCACTTTTTATATAAATCTATCAATAATGCATATATAGAGACAATTCTACCCGATGCATGCGCAACCCTTCATCCTACAGTTGCATCCTTTAAATTTGAGGGTTGAATAACTATCATATAACTATCATAAATGTTAGAAACCATGGATGAAACTAAAGGAACGAACTTGGAATCTTGGATGTTCTTCGTGATCTTGTTTGAATAATTTTCCTATAACAATTATTTGTCCTAGTTGGGTATCCAAGTATTGTACTTATGTGATATATCATAAGAAAATGTACTTATTGGATCTTGACTGATCATCTCGAGGGTGTTTGGATTTGCGTTTGAAAATTTATTTTGTTTTGTCTCCTAATAAGTAGATGTAAATATTTCATTAAGTTTTTTATAATACATTGACCCGACGATCAACCCGACTACATTGGAAAATGAAAAAGTCAAACAATTAACACCTTAAAATTGCGCCACTTGAAAAACAAATCCTAGTTCCGTCAATGATTATAAACCATTAATACCAATCATATTTGGGGCCCCGGGCAAAAATTAAAAGGGCCCTGTAATTATTCCTGTAAATATATATGTATATTTAAAGTAGAAAAATTCAAGTAAAAATGATAAATTAAAAACTAAAAACTTATAATTATTATATAACATAAATTAAAAACATTTGCAGTTCAATAATTTTGTTTAGTCGTTAATAGACCTAAGTATATATAATATTTTTTTTTGAGAATAAGCCCTACCTTATGAGCAGCTGCACGTGTTAACCTTGCTCAGGGTGGACCCTGAATACCAGGATCTTTTAATATCATCTAATACTAAAAGCTAACTATTTTTACCAAATTAATATATAAAAACTAAAAAATACAACTATTTCAAAAAACTTTAACTTCCAAAAGCTACAGTTATTAAAGGTTACGGTTTATAACTCAATCTTGAAGTTGTAGCTCCTTGTGCCAAACGTACCCTTAATGTTACCACTGATAAATACCGTTGTAACAATTTATTTTCTACAATTAATGATTGTTATAATATAATGCACAAAATGTGTTAAAATTTTATAAACTCTATTAAAATTATTCTCTTTATAGAAAAATAAATCAGATAAAATTTGGAAAGTTTCACACTACAAAAACAATAAGATAATAACCAATTCGAAGTGAATCCCAATGTTGATAAATAAAATAAAAATTTGAAGGTTTTAAGAAATTCTAACTTGCTATAAATTAATTTAAATATTTTCCAATTGATCGAGTACTGTATTGTGCAAAACTACAGGGTTGCGATGCATCAGTTCTGTTGGATGGGCCGAACACGGAAAAATCATCGCCGAAGAATCGAGGACTAGCAGCGTATGTTGTGATTGACATGGTTAAGAAAGTTATCGAAGATAGGTGCCCTGGAGCAGTCTCATGTGCAGACATTCTCAACATTGCAGTTAGAGATGCAGTTTACTTCGTAAAATCTCATAAACTTACATGTTTATGTTGTGATGTAGTAGAAACATTTTAAATGTACGTAACACTAATTTTTACCTGTTTTCGATGTGAAATTTACAGTCGGGTGGACCATCATACACAGTTTTATTGGGAAGAAGAGATGGAATGAGATCAGACGCTTCTTGGGTGGACTTACCCTCACCATCCATATCTCGTGGGAATCGGCTCTCGCCTACTTCACATCTAAAGGTTTAAATGTGCAAGACATGGGTACTCTCTTAGGTATGCTTGACAGATGAAGGGACACTTTTAACTTGTGAAAATTGAAATATATATATACATTTTGGTGACCATTTGACAGTAGTTTCGCAATCTTATGTCTTTTTATCTGTGTTCGGGTGATTTTAGGAGGACATACCATGGGCAGGACTCACTGCAGCAACATCCTAGACCGTCTGTACAACTTCAATAACACCAGGAAACCGGACCCATCCATGGAACCAGCAACCTTAACTTACTTGCAGAAGCAATGTCCCGAGAAGGTGAGGTTGGGACAGCCAAACCCACTCATAAATCTGAACCCGGATAACCCGACACACAAGTTCACCAACTCCTACTACAAAAGAGTTCTGGCACATAAATCCGTTCTAGGAGTCGACCAACAGCTGCTCTGTGGTGGTGACACCTATGATCTCACTGATGAATATGCTAAAGGCCTTGAAGACTTCATAGGCGAATTCGCTTACTCGATAACCAGGATGGGAGGGCTCAAGGTTCTCACAGGAACAAAAGGAGAGATACGAAGAAATTGCCACGTCATTAACAAGTAGCGATTTACTTCACAAAGTCAACAACGACAGACACGTACTATATATATTTACACCAACACATATACTTGTATATGAGATAAAAGTGAGATCAATATGATCATTTTGTATCATTCATAAGTAAACCAATGTTGTCGTATGAAGTTTGCATTAAATCGTTTGATTAATATAAATATTACTATATATTTTCAAACATATAAAGAACATCAAGGTACGTCTGGAAGTAATGATTCCATTTTAGAGTTCAATGGAAATTTCAGCAGAGAAAATGGAAGAGCAAAGACAGATATCTCCAAAATAAGATGTACTCAGGTTCAATCAAAGATCCAAAGGGGATATATACCCTATGCCCATCAACTCTACAAATGGCCATGGGCCATTGCAAAACTAAGTTTGATTATCGATCATACCAATCCAAATGAAGACAACCATCTTTAAAACTTTATGAAATTTTCAATAGCATATGTAAATAGTTCATGATCCCACAAGTTGATATATAAAAAAGAAAAAGAAAGGAAAATGTAACAACAATAAGTTCAAGAACAGATCCAACAAATTAATTAGTCCATATCCGACCGACGCTAATAATCCTGGAAAGTTGCATGAATCTAATGAGGACAAGCTTCACGTACGATTGCACGATCTCTTGCGGCGGCCCTGTAAAATTCATAATACTTGTTAAAGGTTTATTCTTACAAGCGGGAGCTACCAGGCTTTGTATCCAAATAATATGCTTTAAAAAGGGTATGCTTACAAAAAGAATTAATGCACAGAATGGATAAAATGAAGAAAAGGAATTCATGAAAACCATTTATGTTAACCCGATCAGTCTCAGATGTCGAATTTGATTGATTTGGTATATTACTTAATATTTAACAGGTCCAATGTGGGTAAAACTGAATTTTAGCTAAAATGGATACATTTGAATTGAAATGGGTTCAAAAGTTGACTAAAGTGCATAAACCTCCTAAAGCAGTTTATTCTACAGAATCAGTCGATGATTTTGCAGACTTCTTTGTCATTGTCGATGCAATTTGTTATGTGGAGATACAAAAGACAGGGTGGAGGAGTCTGACATTAAGCAAGTTAAAAAGCAACAACTTTAAAATTTTGGAGTACAAACTATGAATATGAAGATCGAGTCAGATACGGAATCAGAAACTTACAACTGCTTGTGATGCCAGAGGTAGTGTGCCGTCGTTGGTAACATCTCGGAATGTGGAGATAATCTCAGACACATCCTTTTCAAATGCCTCAATAAATTTTTCGTATTTATTCCCATTAACAAAACCAGCACAATCATGATTCAAAAGTTCTAGATACTCGTGAATGTAGCGTTGTTGAATCTCCTTGCTGACTTCCTTCGGCAAGTCCTTTAACAATTCGTTGATCAAATGATCCTTATGTACGATAGACATACAATGTGAATCTTCTTCCTCCATCAGATCCTGCAACTCTCTCACACAGGCCGTGATCCGTGACAAAAGTCCAGGCAGTACCTCGGTCTTGATATGTGCCTTTGCTTGATCAGTCAGCATCATTCTTTGACGAGTGGACAACTGCAGCTGTATTTTAAGCTTCTTGAGGGTGGCTATGGCCTTTTCTTTTGACTGTCTTTTCTCAGCAAAAAAAAGCTTTCCCTGCTCTACTGCTGGTTGTATTTCAGTTACAAGAGCATCCGCCTCCATGGCCATCCTGGCCTGCTTCCTCCTTTCCCTGGCCTGTTTTTGCCGCATTGCTCTCGTAAGTGGTCTCTACAATATTTAAAAGAATGTCACTCACACTCTATCCAAGATTTATCGTCATCATTCCTCACAAGACCACCTCAAATTAAATACCCTTCAAGAGGCACTACTATAAAATGTATAACATATAGAAGCAAAAAAAGGCACCAGTAATGGTAGTGGCAAGGGTGACTAGACCAATTTGGCACTTTGGCTTATACTTCCCGTGTGAATATATATTGAAAGGATGTATTTGTTTGGTGGGTTTTTAAGGTATGAAATTAGTTTAGGTTTCATAGATGTTTGTTTAAGAAATGATTACAAAAAATCAAACTCATTACTCATCGACATGAGTTTTCTCACTCCTCTTATTCTTTCTCCTATTTCTTTCAAACCTATACCCATACCCATTTCTAAACCCAATAACGAACCAAACGCACCAAAAAAACATGAGATTCCGTATCAAGTATGTTAATTAAGGGTGTCAACGGTTTTGCAGTTAATTAATAACAGGCTGTTGTGCCCTCCCCCCCACACACACAAATATAGTGTGAGGTTCACGTAAAACCATAACTATTTAAAAACTCCCGACAAAACAAATTTTTTGCATCTTTAGTTATAAATTTTGTATTTTTCATTTTTGCACCATGGTAATAAATTTTCAATCAAATGATGCGATAAATAATTTTGCATCATGGTAATAATTTTTGAGTACATGAAGCAATATTTTAACTAAGATTCAAACATTTTGTTTTGTGACATGGGTTTATACAGTTTTATGAAAATTTTAGTTTTTACATGATCAGTTGATCACCAATATATATGTTTGTGTGCGTGTCTCCACTCATAAGCTCCTTTTGAACTTACCAGCTACCAACTCCAAGTTCCTCACCAATTTTTCTCTCAGCTTATTTTCCATAAAAAAAAGTACATCCTAAGATGCAAAGGAATGCCTAATTAAAACAAATGTAGTTCCCAAAATAACGAAACAAGTCAATTGAAAGTCATAACACCCAAAGGCAATGCAAGAGGAAAGTTTTAATAACATAAATTGAAATATATATGCACCTCAGGTAAATCCATGATGACTTCGGCGCCTAAAGAGCTATCGACGAAAAAACTTTCAACTTCATTAGGCATCTCAAAGTCGTCGTACATATCCTTCCTCCGGCCGGAGTGTACATATACGCTTATTAAGTTGTCGAAAGGTGAAGGATAGTCCAAAAGTAAATCCGGAAATTCAGAAATACACTGCACAAAAACACGAGTTAGCTAGATCGAGATGCATTGTATATAGAGATTGTATACCTACCCTCTTATGAACTTGTTTCTATATTAATAAGATTTTGGGTCACGTAATAATAATCAGGAAATGAACAAGTTCTAGGAACTAGATGTAGGTAAAGAAACTGTTAAAGCCATGTTTATTCCACAAAAAACAATGGAAAAATGATAAGTGTTTCAAAGAAGTTGGTATTACAGACACTTAATTGTAGTGTGAGTAATAAACTAATCCCATGATCAAAGAAATTAATAAAATGATGATAAACATCAATAAAGGTTTTTTTCAAGCATCAAATTATATTTTCTTTGCTAATTGAAATCAACATTTAATAATAACCGGTGGAGATTATGTTCTATGATTAACATCTAAACAAGAACAATATACCATGTATTTATCAAATGCTTCATTAAAATGCATATGTTCAATTCCTAAAGGAGTATAAAACATAAGCCATATGTCTATCTATATATATATCCGTCTATCTCATTCACATACATACATACATACATGCATAATATGCATGTATGTGTGTGTGTGTGTGTGTGTGTGTGTGTGTGTGTGTGTGTGTGTGTGTATGGGCTGCCCTTTCTTCCATCTCAGAAATAGTTTCAAAGTTCAGATCAGGATGACAGGATGTACAAAATACCTCAACAATATCTATGTTAAGTGTCAGAAATTTGACACTTTGTAGTCCTTCAAGCATTTTAATCATCTCAAGAGCATTTTCCTCTGTATATGGAACCTCTGGATCATAAATACTCAAATAGATGTCCGCATCATTAAGAGAATCATGATAACTAACTTTGGACAACAGCCCAGGATTCTTGTTTCTGAAGAAGATAGATGAAATCCCAGGTGGTGGATTCATGTGATCCGTATCACAGTCAGTTATCGAAAGCTTCTTCAATTGCGGTGTCATCAGATTCATTTCAACGTCAGAACATCTACCATTAATCAGCGTCAGACTAGAAAGGCGAGGGGATTCGATGTTGAAAACCTCCACAGCATCACAATCGAAACTTTCGATAGTGAGTTGCTGTAAGTTGACACACTTAGAGAACAGATCAACAGGCTCATGTGAGTTATCCGCACACAACGAGATTCTACTCAGATGCATTGTTGTTAATGCTGGAAAATCCCATGGAGTTGTGGGTGTAAGGCATGGTGTATTATTATGGGTACTGAAGGTGAAATGCTTAAGGGACGCAGAGCTAAAGAGGCATTGAGGAAAAGCATACCGGCTGTGATACCGGGTTTTGGGCCGACTAATAACAGTCAGTTCTTGTACATTATGAGCAGATGCATAATTTGCTATCTTTCTTACAAAAACCTGACTAGCTGCTCCATTAAACCTTAGTTTTACTGAAGATACTTGTATTTGATGATTGCGACGAGTGAGAACATGGTTCACGAATCTGGCAAACTTGGGTAAAGAATCGAAATTTCGACTTGAAAAATCAAGATAAGGCATCGATGTCCACAGAAGCTTCCATCTTGGAGACAGCAAACATGTTTGAACAGCAAATTTGGTATCCATAGAAGAGAGGATTTGATGAATAATTTCATCTGGCAAGCTGCTCAACCTATCTTCAATTACCAATGATTCAGAATTATCTTGATTGAGTGCCATTTTCTCAGCTATACCTTGTCAAAGATATCACCGGTATAAAATAATCTGCACTTGATGATGTAATATGGAAATTAACTATATGTATACCAGAATATTAAAGAAAAGATTGTTTTATACATGTTAGTCATAATGCAAACAATATATGTCAATGAAATACGGAACAAAGGTTACGGAACATCAGTAATTAATCATGCATCAGGTAGTGCTGCTTAAAGCTTGGTCTTATAATCTACCTTAAGTCCATTAAATAACATCCTCGAGTTTCTTGCCACTGCTGTAAATTCAGTTACGTTTTACGGCTTTTTGCAATCCTGATTGCTATATATTCTAGCAGCTTATAAGCGTATCTTGACCAAGATAGATTTCGATCATAACTTAAGACCATGTTTTCTTCCCTATTCTGCTTATTTATTTAAGAACCCAAAGGCATCATATATAGTTCTACTTCCTATGCCAAGTTTTCTTTTTTCTATCCAGCTGGATCCATTTTTTTACTTACCATAACTGATAAGACCAACAAAATTGTGTATTTCGTATGAAAGATGAATCAAGTATTTCGATTCACTTACGCATATATATCACAGTATCATATATATTTATATATACAGACTAATTAACCTAGCTGGCTAAACAATGTCAGATTGGCTATTTATGCAACTTCGATTCTTTTGATTGCAAATTAAATGATGATTACATTAAACAACAAAGAAAGATACTCATATTATAAGAACACTTGGAAACTCAAAATCTGAACAGTTTCACCAGTAAAAGGGTATACCAGCTGATCTTTTATAAGATCAAATCTGTCTCGCTCTTACACATCTATCATTTGTTAATTACACCACAAGTAAGTCGGTGAAATTTACATAAACTAGACAAGTGAAAAAAAAAAAAAAACAAGAAGCCAGGTGAAATTGTTAGCTTGTTTGTTGCGCTATCAATATCAAATCGATCTACACAGAATAATGATTCATATATAAGCATTTCTTAAAGAAAAAAAAATCATCAAGAACAGCTACAGAAAATTTGATCCGCTGATTCTAAATTGTGAAGTTATCAAGTGGGAATTGGATTAATTTATGTTCTGATGATGGAAAATGGAAAAGTAGGGAGGGTGACGTACCTTTATTCGGTGAAGAAGAACTTACAAGCAGAATATATGTTTGCCTCAACTCTAACAATGAATTGCTGGAGGCCAATGTCTTTATATAGGCATTAAAGCGTGAAAGGTGTGAACCAAAGATAATATATATATGGATATTTTGTAAATTCGTAATTAAATTCATTAAATATTAAATATTAAAAAAGAAAAAAAAAACAACTTAGTGGCGGGAAATTAATTACCTCCACAATGATTATTATTTTCTAAATTAACTTAATTATTTTATATAAAAAAACAGATAATTCAATGTATACATTGTTGTATTTAGATTAAACACGTTTAATGTTTAATTTAGAAATTTGAGTATGATTACACATCGACGGTGACAGGGATACGAAAATCAAACGAGCTAAAAAGATAAAATGATATTGTTAAAAAATCCAATAAAACTAAGCTAGAACGTCGTCATGGTAGAAAATCTAACAAAGTCGATCAAAAGCATAAAATAATCTTAACGTTTATAACACAATAAGTACATAATAAGATCATTGTAAAAGGAAAAAAAACACGTATGGTTGTTATGATTTATAAAAACAAGTCTTGAGAATTTAAACTAATTATATTGCCATTACACAAGCATATGAGATGGTAGCTATATAACATGCTGATTAAATGCAAGGACATGATATCACGAGGTCGAAACAACGATTTATGTGATATATGCTTGGAATTGGAAATAATGATAAATAATTAGACATTCTGAAAATCAATAACTAATAATGAATAGAAACAACAATTTGTAACTGTATAAAACAAATTTTTGTTTTAAAAGATGCATACAATATTATCAATTTAGGGTTTCATTGGTTTGTTTGTATCTACAGATACATCATATATAGATGCATGCGTAAAAGAGCCGATCGAGCTCAAGCTTCTTTCGTTCATTTCGAATTTTATGTGTAAAGCTTGCTACTGGGTATATAGGCCCATAATTATGTATTAATTATATTAATTTATCATTAAGATAATATATAATTTTGTAAAATTATATATAAGATCATTTGAGCACGTTTAGTCTAGTGAGCCTAATATTTTAAATCTTGAGTTTGATTTCATTATTAATTAATTTAGCGGTTAAAAGCTAATTAACCTTTGGCTTGGCTCCTACACATTTAACTTTTGTTAATTTCCATTTTTTTTAAACTAGTTATGCTCGAGTCGTTTCTACACACATACTCTCCTATTCATATATTAGTTCATTAATCTACTAAACGTCCCAAATAAAACAACTGAGTACATATGTATATATATGAAATGGAATAGAATTTTGATATACCAATCAAGATGCAAATTAAGTTTAAATCAAACAGATTATTTTAAATCATGGTGCTAACAATGAAATGTCTTTGTATCGTCAATACGTTTTTTTAATAGAAAGCATCAAAGCAAAATCTTGTGTTAGCCTCACTCATCCAATAGACGATTGTAGCATTTGTCTGAGGAAAAATTCATACAACTATTAGATAAATCCATTTTCGGGAGTTGGGGCTGCCAGCCAACACGTGCTCTACGTACGTACAGTAGCTACATCTATGATTTCACTTATGAGTATGCTAAAGGCCTCAAAGACTGCAGGGGCAAATTCACTTGCTCAAATAGCAGGATGGGATGGCTCAAGGATATCTCAGCAGATCGTACAAATTAAAAAAGAGATACAAAGGAATTACCATGCCATATATATATATATATATATATATATATATATATATATATAGAGGTTCTATGGGGCACCATATGCATCGGGAACCAAATGGGAACCAAAAATGCACTGCTTGTTTACAAAGGGTGCATTAAGGGCATTTTGGGAATGCTTAATAATATATTGTTAAATTACAAGATTTAATTTAATATTAATCATTTATTTAGGAAATTAAATAAAATGATCAACCACCTTCCCATAAATCCTTCCCCTTTTCTCTCTCTTTCTTTTTCTCTTTCATGATGCACAACAACAATGCATCACGACAATGATGAACACATTGAAGACGTTGGTGAACACGTTTAAATTTCAGAGATGCATCACGAAATTAACACGTTTAAATGTCGAAATATATCACGATTTTGGTGATGCATAATGATGGAACAAAGACGAGGATGAATATGGCCGAAATGCATCACGATTTTGGTGATGCATAATGATGGAACAAAGACGAGGATGAATATGGTCGAAATGCATCATGTTTGAAATTGAATTGGATGAAGATGCATCGTGTTTGAAGACGAATCCAATATATTGGATGAAGATGCATCATGTTTGTTTAGATTCGGATAGAATATTTTCTGAATTCAATATTATCCGATTTTGCCCTTCCGCGCGCGAGAAGTTATGCACCCGTGCACCCATTTTCAAGTTAATTACCCTTTTGCCACTACAATCTGAACCATTAAAATTCAAGATCTAACGATGCATACAGGTTCCCAAAGTGTACAATGCATACAGGTGCCCCATAGAACCTGACCCTATATACATATATATATATATATATATATATATATATATATATATATATATATATATATATATATATATATATATATATATATATATATATATATATATATATATATATATGTTGGCACTTAATATATTGGCAGTGCGCATAAGATTTAATATAGAAACACCAACATCATCGTACCCAAGAAAGGAAAGAAGGAACAACAAAACACAATGATTTGTTGCAAACTTATTGCACTTTTTATATAAATCTATCAATAATGCATATATAGAGACAATTCTACCCGATGCATGCGCAACCCTTCATCCTACAGTTGCATCCTTTAAATTTGAGGGTTGAATAACTATCATATAACTATCATAAATGTTAGAAACCATGGATGAAACTAAAGGAACGAACTTGGAATCTTGGATGTTCTTCGTGATCTTGTTTGAATAATTTTCCTATAACAATTATTTGTCCTAGTTGGGTATCCAAGTATTGTACTTATGTGATATATCATAAGAAAATGTACTTATTGGATCTTGACTGATCATCTCGAGGGTGTTTGGATTTGCGTTTGAAAATTTATTTTGTTTTGTCTCCTAATAAGTAGATGTAAATATTTCATTAAGTTTTTTATAATACATTGACCCGACGATCAACCCGACTACATTGGAAAATGAAAAAGTCAAACAATTAACACCTTAAAATTGCGCCACTTGAAAAACAAATCCTAGTTCCGTCAATGATTATAAACCATTAATACCAATCATATTTGGGGCCCCGGGCAAAAATTAAAAGGGCCCTGTAATTATTCCTGTAAATATATATGTATATTTAAAGTAGAAAAATTCAAGTAAAAATGATAAATTAAAAACTAAAAACTTATAATTATTATATAACATAAATTAAAAACATTTGCAGTTCAATAATTTTGTTTAGTCGTTAATAGACCTAAGTATATATAATATTTTTTTTGAGAATAAGCCCTACCTTATGAGCAGCTGCACGTGTTAACCTTGCTCAGGGTGGACCCTGAATACCAGGATCTTTTAATATCATCTAATACTAAAAGCTAACTATTTTTACCAAATTAATATATAAAAACTAAAAAATACAACTATTTCAAAAAACTTTAACTTCCAAAAGCTACAGTTATTAAAGGTTACGGTTTATAACTCAATCTTGAAGTTGTAGCTCCTTGTGCCAAACGTACCCTTAATGTTACCACTGATAAATACCGTTGTAACAATTTATTTTCTACAATTAATGATTGTTATAATATAATGCACAAAATGTGTTAAAATTT
Source organism: Centrapalus pauciflorus (assembly GCA_020465985.1). Classification (NCBI taxonomy): domain Eukaryota; kingdom Viridiplantae; phylum Streptophyta; class Magnoliopsida; order Asterales; family Asteraceae; genus Centrapalus; species Centrapalus pauciflorus. Next base: position 18,684 of record JAANYP010007579.1, read on the forward strand.
TATAAACTCTATTAAAATTATTCTCTTTATAGAAAAATAAATCAGATAAAATTTGGAAAGTTTCACACTACAAAAACAATAAGATAATAACCAATTCGAAGTGAATCCCAATGTTGATAAATAAAATAAAAATTTGAAGGTTTTAAGAAATTCTAACTTGCTATAAATTAATTTAAATATTTTCCAATTGATCGAGTACTGTATTGTGCAAAACTACAGGGTTGCGATGCGTCAGTTCTGTTGGATGGGCCGAACACGGAAAAATCATCGCCGAAGAATCGAGGACTAGCAGCGTATGTTGTGATTGACATGGTTAAGAAAGTTATCGAAGATAGGTGCCCTGGAGCAGTCTCATGTGCAGACATTCTCAACATTGCAGTTAGAGATGCAGTTTACTTCGTAAAATCTCATAAACTTACATGTTTATGTTGTGATGTAGTAGAAACATTTTAAATGTACGTAACACTAATTTTTACCTGTTTTCGATGTGAAATTTACAGTCGGGTGGACCATCATACCCAGTTTTATTGGGAAGAAGAGATGGAATGAGATCAGACGCTTCTTGGGTGGACTTACCCTCACCATCCATATCTCGTGGGAATCGGCTCTCGCCTACTTCACATCTAAAGGTTTAAATGTGCAAGACATGGGTACTCTCTTAGGTATGCTTGACAGATGAAGGGACACTTTTAACTTGTGAAAATTGAAATATATATATACATTTTGGTGACCATTTGACAGTAGTTTCGCAATCTTATGTCTTTTTATCTGTGTTCGGGTGATTTTAGGAGGACATACCATGGGCAGGACTCACTGCAGCAACATCCTAGACCGTCTGTACAACTTCAATAACACCAGGAAACCGGACCCATCCATGGAACCAGCAACCTTAACTTACTTGCAGAAGCAATGTCCCGAGAAGGTGAGGTTGGGACAGCCAAACCCACTCATAAATCTGAACCCGGATAACCCGACACACAAGTTCACCAACTCCTACTACAAAAGAGTTCTGGCACATAAATCCGTTCTAGGAGTCGACCAACAGCTGCTCTGTGGTGGTGACACCTATGATCTCACTGATGAATATGCTAAAGGCCTTGAAGACTTCAGAGGCGAATTCGCTTACTCGATAACCAGGATGGGAGGGCTCAAGGTGTTAAATAATGTATAGTGTAGGGGTCTCCATTGTAATTATGTAATCTATTTATATGAGATGAATACAACACACCCAATCAAGGGTTTCCACATATTCTAGCATGGTATCAAGCCTAACCCTAACCCTAAAATATTAGGGTTATTTTTTTCCGGTCACTGTCTTCCGGCTGCCGCCCTACCACCGCCGCCGACACTGCCGCTCGCTTCCGCCACCGTTTTGCAGCGCCCTCTGCCGTCTAGCCACTGCTGCTCTCGGTCCAAACCCTAGCCGACCAACAGCTCCAGCGCCGTTCTTTGCGCCGCTGCTACTCGGCTACCCCCTTCTTTGCGCCGCTGCTACTCCCCTGTATTGCGGCCGCCGTTCTGCTTGCGCCGCCTCTCCTTGCGCTGTCCTGCTGAAACCCTAGGCGGCTAGCCTGCCGCCTCTCCTTGCGCCGACCTGCTGTCCTTTTCTGCCCAGAAACCGACTGTTGCCACCGCCACTAGCCGCATCCGCTTGTTGCAACCGCCTGTTGCCACCGTCTGACCACCAGCCGCGCGGTCTTTTGTCCGCCTCATCCTCAGCCGCAACATAGCAATCCCTAGGGCTGCCGTCGCATCCCAAACCCTAGGGCCGCCGCTTTTTGATTCTTTGGACCTCGACTGCTGCTGTCCGACTATTCCTTTCGGCATTACCCTCGGTGAGCACGTTCCATTTTTCTTTTTCTTTACAATTATATTTATTTTTCGTGATTACTATTATTATTAGTCATGACTCGAATTCCCTCACAAACCACACCAAACCCTACAGCCTCACAGTTAGTTTTTGCCATTGGTAATGTCTATCCCCAATTTAGTTTCAAGTTAACCACTGATGGTTCACGCTACAAATTATGGCGTCGAATTTTTTCTGATGTCTGCAAAGGTGCCAAAGTCATGGGTCACATTAATGGAAAATCAAAACCCACTAGCCCTGATGACGAGGATTGGGAGGCTATCGATTCTCGCATTAAATCTTGGTTTTATTCCACCTGTGAACCCAACTTACTTAATATCATCACCACAGACAATTGCACTGCACATGATCTTTGGGAAGCACTTGATGCTCATTTTTTGAATAATAAATTATCCCGTAGCCTTCAACTACAAACTGTTTTTCAAAACACCAAAAAGGGTGATCTTTCAATTACCGATTACTGTCACACCCTAAAAGATATTGCTGATTCCCTAGCCGATGTTGACACCAAAATCACTGATCAGGATCTTGTATTGCAAATTCTACAGCATTTACCTCCTATCAAAGTTTAATTGATGTCATCACCCATACCAAACCTTTTCCCTCCTTTCTTGAAGCCAAGAACATGTTATTGTTACATGAATCCCGCGAAGACCAACCTGAGCCTACCCTTGAACCTCAACCCTTCCTTAGTTCTGCCCTTTACTCCTCGTCTGTCACTAATAATAATGGAAAAGGGAAAAATAAAAATAATCGGGGAAACAGAAACACAGGTCGTGTTACATCTAAGGGTAATACAGGGGGTGGGGGGTCATTTAACAGCACTGCTTCTTTTACAGGTAATTCCCGTGATGCAGGTCAGTCCAGTGCTCCACCGGTCTTCAACAATCAGCTTCTTCAGCTTCTCCAGAATGCCCTACATCAGCAATCTCAGGCCTCTCAGCATTATCGTCCGCAGCTGCATAATCATACAGGCATACACCCTCCATCTGCCTTATATGCTGCGCCTCCCCCAGTCTCTCCCGCTCCTGCTGCTCCGCCTCAGTTCACAGACTTAGCATCTCTCTTCAGCTCGATGTCTGTCCAACAACCTCAACAGAACCATGATAACAACTACTACATGGATACTGGTGCAAGCTCCCACATGTCATTCAACCAAGGTAATCTACTTTCTCTTAAACCTTGTGGTAAGTCAAAAGTAATCATGGTTGGTAATGGTGCCTTACTTCCGGTTTCATGCACTGGTGATACATTTCTTCCATTATCACAAACCAAACTGGCACTGAAAAATGTACTTGTTTCTGATCATATGGTTAAAAATCTAATTTCTGTTCGCAAATTCACTCTTGATAACTGGGTTTCTGTTGAATTTGATCCTTTTGGTTTCTCCATAAAGGATCTTAATACAGGACGTCTCCTTCACCGCTCTGACAGTACCGGTGATCTCTACCCTGTCCTTCAGCCTTCTCTGCCTTCCAAGCCATCTGCCACCGCTTTGGTTGCCTTGTCTCCTCATGTGAGGCATCGTCGTCTTGGTCATCCGGGCACCACTACTTTTAATTTTTTACGTTCTCGTAACTTTATTTCTTGTTCCAATGCATTGTTACCTACGTGTCACGCCTGTCAACTAGGTAAACACTGTCGTTTGTCGTTTTCAAAGTCTTTAACAAAGACTTCACGGATTTTTGAACTAGTTCATTCAGACTTGTGGACATCCCCTGTATCAAGTTTGAGTGGTTTTAAATATTATATCCTGTTTTTGGACGATTATTCTCATTTCTTATGGGTGTTCCCTTTGCGTGCCAAATCGGATGTGTTTCAAGCTTTTACTAATTTCCATGCATATGTGTTAAATCAGTTTAAAACCGATATACAATCCTTTCAGTGTGATAACGGCCGTGAATTTAATAACACCAAATTACTTGAATTCTTTCAAAAACATGGCATTAAAGTTCGTTTTTCGTGTCCCTACACTTCTCAACAAAATGGCAAAGCTGAACGAGCCATTCACACCATTAACAATGTGGTACGCACGCTCCTGTTCCAAGCCTCCCTTCCACCTAAATTCTGGGTTGAAGCGCTCACCATGTCTGTTCATCTTCTGAACATTCTCCCCACTACCACTCTGAATTCTAAAACCCCATGTGAGATTTTGTACGATACTTTCCCGGATTTCACACATCTACGTGTTTTTGGGTGCCTCTGTTATCCAAACCTATCTTCTACGGCTCCAAACAAGCTCTCCCCTCGCTCCACTGCTTGTGTCTACCTCGGCCCTTCTCCTTGTCATCGAGGTCATCGATGCTATGATCTCGTCACTCACCGTATTATTATCTCTCGCCACGTGATCTTTGATGAAGATCATTTTCCCTATGCATCGTTCAATGCTCCACCCTCTCCCTCTGAGTATGATGTGTTTTCTGATGATGTCACCACACCCTCTTTGATAACGAATGAACACATTGCATCCTCCTCCACCACTCCCTCTTCTCCTCCTTCTACCTCGCCTACCTCGAGTGATACGCCCATCACAAATGATGAGGCACCTACAGTCGATAACCAACCACAATCGTCTGATGCTCCTCACTCTCCGCACAGTACCTCTGTGCAACCTGCTCCTGTAGCCACCACTTCTCCCCCTCATCCGGACCCTACCTCCACCCATCCAATGACGACTCGCTCGCGTACCGGCAGTCTCAAACCTCGTCACATCTTCAATCTTTCCGCAGTTGACTCTCTCTCCCCAATTCCCAAGTCTTCTGCTCAGGCGATTCAAGATCCCAACTGGAAGGCAGCCATGGACGCTGAAATGCCTGCTCTTCTCTCCAATCACACGTGGGATCTTGTTCCCCCTCCACCAAAAGTCAACATTGTTGGCTGTCGTTGGTTATATCGCCATAAGTTCGATAGTCAGGGTCGCCTTGAGCGTTACAAAGGTCGTCTGGTGGCTCAAGGTTTTTCTCAAATGCCTGGTTTTGACTATGACGAAACTTTCAGCCCTGTTGTCAAACCAGTTACTGTCAGAATGGTCCTAAGCATTGCTCTCTCCCTAAACTGGCCAATTCATCAACTTGACGTTAAAAATGCTTTTCTCAACGGTGAATTATCCGAGGAAGTCTATATGAAACAACCTCCTGGCTATGTTCATTCCTCCTTCCCACAGCATGTCTGTCGCCTTCGAAAAGCCCTGTATGGTCTCAAACAGGCTCCCCGCGCCTGGTTTCATCGATTTGCTGTCTTCATCACTTCTCTCGGCTTCCATTCAAGCAAATCTGACAGTTCTCTCTTTGTTTATCATCATGGTCGTGATACAATCTACCTTCTATTGTATGTAGACGATATCATTCTGACCGCTTCCTCCCAATCTCTGGTCAATCATGTCATCTCTCGTCTCTCGTCTGAGTTCAAAATGACTGATCTTGGCGCTCTCTCCTTCTTTCTAGGGGTCTCCGCTATACGCTCATCTTCGGGCCTTTTTCTGTCTCAGACAGTTTTTGCCCAAGAAATCATCTCTCGTGCTGGCATGGACACTTGTCATCCTTGCTCATCACCGGCTGAGACAAAGTCCAAACTACCCTCCTCTGGCAAACCAGTCGATGATCCGACTCTCTATCGGAGTCTTGCGGGTGCTTTACAGTACCTCACGATCACTCGTCCGGAAATCGCTTATGCTGTACAGCAAATATGTCTGTATATGCACGATCCTCGCCAACCACATCTGAATGCCCTCAAACGCATTCTTCGTTATGTGAAGGGTACCCTCACTCATGGTCTTTTTCTCCGCCCTTCCACTGTTAATCGTTTGGTCTGTTATACTGACGCTGATTGGGCCGGTTGTCCTGAAACACGCCGGTCCACCTCTGCGTTCTGCATCTTCCTAGGTGACAATCTTGTGTCTTGGTCCTCTAAACGCCAACATGTTGTGTCCCGTCCAAGTGCCGAAGCTGAATATCGTGGTATTGCGAACGTTGTTGCCGAATCTGCCTGGCTTCGTAATCTTTTGATTGAGTTACATCTACCTTTTTCACGTGCCACAGTTGTTTTTTGTGATAATGTAAGTGCCATGTATTTAGCTAATAACCCAGTACAGCATCAAAGAACCAAACATGTGGAACTTGACTTACACTTTGTAAGAGAACGTGTTGCTTTGGGGCAAGTGCGTGTATCGCATGTGCCTTCATCTCATCAGTTAGCAGATATATTTACTAAAGGTCTTCCTACACAGCTGTTTTTACAATTTAAGTCCAGTCTTAGCATTAGTCCTCCTCCAGCTGCGACTGAGGGGGGTGTGTTAAATAATGTATAGTGTAGGGGTCTCCATTGTAATTATGTAATCTATTTATATGAGATGAATACAACACACCCAATCAAGGGTTTCCACATATTCTAGCACAAGGTTCTCACAGGAACAAAAGGAGAGATACGAAGAAATTGCCACGTCATTAACAAGTAGCGATTTACTTCACAAAGTCAACAACGACAGACACGTACTATATATATTTACACCAACACATATACTTGTATATGAGATAAAAGTGAGATCAATATGATCATTTTGTATCATTCATAGGTAAACCAATGTTGTCGTATGAAGTTTGCATTAAATCGTTTGATTAATATAAATATTACTATATATTTTCAAACATATAAAGAACATCAAGGTACGTCTGGAAGTAATGATTCCATTTTAGAGTTCAATGGAAATTTCAGCAGAGAAAATGGAAGAGCAAAGACAGATATCTCCAAAATAAGATGTACTCAGGTTCAATCAAAGATCCAAAGGGGATATATACCCTATGCCCATCAACTCTACAAATGGCCATGGGCCATTGCAAAACTAAGTTTGATTATCGATCATACCAATCCAAAGGAAGACAACCATCTTTAAAACTTTATGAAATTTTCAATAGCATATGTAAATAGTTCATGATCCCACAAGTTGATATATAAAAAAGAAAAAGAAAGGAAAATGTAACAATAAGTTCAAGAACAGATCCAACAAATTAATTAGTCCATATCCGACGGACGCTAATAATCCTGGAAAGTTGCATGAATCTAATGAGGACAAGCTTCACGTACGATTGCACGATCTCTTGCGGCGGCCCTGTAAAATTCATAATACTTGTTAAAGGTTTATTCTTACAAGCGGGAGCTACCAGGCTTTGTATCCAAATAATATGCTTTAAAAAGGGTATGCTTACAAAAAGAATTAATGCACAGAATGGATAAAATGAAGAAAAGGAATTCATGAAAACCATTTATGTTAACCCGATCAGTCTCAGATGTCGAATTTGATTGATTTGGTATATTACTTAATATTAACAGGTCCAATGTGGGTAAAACTGAATTTTAGCTAAAATGGATACATTTGAATTGAAATGGGTTCAAAAGTTGACTAAAGTGCATAAACCTCCTAAAGCAGTTTATTCTACAGAATCAGTCGATGATTTTGCAGACTTCTTTGTCATTGTCGATGCAATTTGTTATGTGGAGATACAAAAGACAGGGTGGAGGAGTCTGACATTAAGCAAGTTAAAAAGCAACAACTTTAAAATTTTGGAGTACAAACTATGAATATGAAGATCGAGTCAGATACGGAATCAGAAACTTACAACTGCTTGTGATGCCAGAGGTAGTGTGCCGTCATTGGTAACATCTCGGAATGTGGAGATAATCTCAGACACATCCTTTTCAAATGCCTCAATAAATTTTTCGTATTTATTCCCATTAACAAAACCAGCACAATCATGATTCAAAAGTTCTAGATACTCGTGAATGTAGCGTTGTTGAATCTCCTTGCTGACTTCCTTCGGCAAGTCCTTTAACAATTCGTTGATCAAATGATCCTTATGTACGATAGACATACAATGTGAATCTTCTTCCTCCATCAGATCCTGCAACTCTCTCACACAGGCCGTGATCCGTGACAAAAGTCCAGGCAGTACCTCGGTCTTGATATGTGCCTTTGCTTGATCAGTCAGCATCATTCTTTGACGAGTGGACAACTGCAGCTGTATTTTAAGCTTCTTGAGGGTGGCTATGGCCTTTTCTTTTGACTGTCTTTTCTCAGCAAAAAAAAGCTTTCCCTGCTCTACTGCTGGTTGTATTTCAGTTACAAGAGCATCCGCCTCCATGGCCATCCTGGCCTGCTTCCCCCTTTCCCTGGCCTGTTTTTGCCGCATTGCTCTCGTAAGTGGTCTCTGCAATATTTAAAAGAATGTCACTCACACTCTATCCAAGATTTATCGTCATCATTCCTCACAAGACCACCTCAAATTAAATACCCTTCAAGAGGCACTACTATAAAATGTATAACATATAGAAGCAAAAAAAGGCACCAGTAATGGTAGTGGCAAGGGTGACTAGACCAATTTGGCACTTTGGCTTATACTTCCCGTGTGAATATATATTGAAAGGATACTTTAAGGGTGTATTTGTTTGGTGGGTTTTTTAGGTATGAAATTAGTTTAGGTTTCATAGATGTTTGTTTAAGAAATGATTACAAAAAATCAAACTCATTACTCATCGACATGAGTTTTCTCACTCCTCTTATTCTTTCTCCTATTTCTTTCAAACCTATACCCATACCCATTTCTAAACCCAATAACGAACCAAACGCACCAAAAAAACATGAGATTCCGTATCAAGTATGTTAATTAAGGGTGTCAACGGTTTTGCAGTTAATTAATAACAGGCTGTTGTGCCCCCCCCACACACACAAATATAGTGTGAGGTTCACGTAAAACCATAACTATGGTAGAAACCTTAAAAACTCATGACAAAATAAATTTTTTGCATCTTTAGTTATAAATTTTGTATTTTTCATTTTTGCACCATGGTAATAAATTTTCAATCAAATGATGCGATAAATAATTTTGCATCATGGTAATAATTTTTGAGTACATGAAACAATATTTTAACTAAGATTCAAACATTTTGTTTTGTGACATGGGTATTTACAGTTTTATGAAAATTTTAGTTTTTACATGATCAGTTGATCACCAATATATATGTTTGTGTGCGTGTCTCTACTCATAAGCTCCTTTTGAACTTACCAGCTACCAACTCCAAGTTCCTCACCAATTTTTCTCTCAGCTTATTTTCCATAAAAAAAAAAAAGTACATCCTAAGATGCAAAGGAATGCCTAATTAAAACAAATGTAGTTCCCAAAATAACGAAACAAGTCAATTGAAAGTCATAACACCCAAAGGCAATGCAAGAGGAAAGTTTTAATAACATAAATTGAAATATATATGCACCTCAGGTAAATCCATGATGACTTCGGCGCCTAAAGAGCTATCGACGAAAAAACTTTCAACTTCTTTAGGCATCTCAAAGTCGTCGTACATATCCTTCCTCCGGCCGGAGTGTACATATACGCTTATTAAGTTGTCGAAAGGTGAAGGATAGTCCAAAAGTAAATCCGGAAATTCAGAAATACACTGCACAAAAACACGAGTTAGCTAGATCGAGATGCATTGTATATAGAGATTGTATACCTACCCTCTTATGAACTTGTTTCTGTATTAATAAGATTTTGGGTCACGTAATAATAATCAGGAAATGAACAAGTTCTAGGAACTAGATGTAGGTAAAGAAACTGTTAAAGCCATGTTTATTCCACAAAAAACAATGGAAAAATGATAAGTGTTTCAAAGAAGTTGGTATTACAGACACTTAATTGTAGTGTGAGTAATAAACTAATCCCATGATCAAAGAAATTAATAAAATGATGATAAACATCAATAAAGGTTTTTTTCAAGCATCAAATTATATTTTCTTTGCTAATTGAAATCAACATTTAATAATAACCGGTGGAGATTATGTTCTATGATTAACATCTAAACAAGAACAATATACCATGTATTTATCAAATGCTTCATTAAAATGCATATGTTCAATTCCTAAAGGAGTATAAAACATAAGCCATATGTCTATCTATATATATATATCCGTCTATCTCATTCACATATATACATACATACATACATACATAATATGCATGTACGTATATATGTGTGTGTGTGTGTAGGGGCTGCCCTTTCTTCCATCTCAGAAATAGTTTCAAAGTTCAGATCAGGATGACAGGATGTACAAAATACCTCAACAATATCTATGTTAAGTGTCAGAAATTTGACACTTTGTAGTCCTTCTAGCATTTTAATCATCAGCGTCAGACTAGAAAGGCGAGGGGATTCGATGTTGAAAACCTCCACAGCATCACAATCGAAACTTTCGATAGCGAGTTGCTGTAAGTTGACACACTTAGAGAACAGATCAACAGGCTCATGTGAGTTATCCGCACACAACGAGATTCTACTCAGATGCATTGTTGTTAATGCTGGAAAATCCCATGGAGTTGTGGGTGTAAGGCATGGTGTATTATTATGGGTACTGAAGGTGAAATGCTTAAGGGACGCAGAGCTAAAGAGGCATTGAGGAAAAGCATACCGGCTGTGATACCGGGTTTTGTGCCGACTAATAACAGTCAGTTCTTGTACATTATGAGCAGATGCATAATTTGCTATCTTTCTTACAAAAACCTGACTAGCTGCTCCATTAAACCTTAGTTTTACTGAAGATACTTGTATTTGATGATTGCGACGAGTGAGAACATGGTTCACGAATCTGGCAAACTTGGGTAAAGAATCGAAATTTCGACTTGAAAAATCAAGATAAGGCATCGATGTCCACAGAAGCTTCCATCTTGGAGACAGCAAACATGTTTGAACAGCAAATTTGGTATCCATAGAAGAGAGGATTTGATGAATAATTTCATCTGGCAAGCTGCTCAACCTATCTTCAATTACCAATGATTCAGAATTATCTTGATTGAGTGCCATTTTCTCAGCTATACCTTGTCAAAGATATCACCGGTATAAAATAATCTGCACTTGATGATGTAATATGGAAATTAACTATATGTATACCAGAATATTAAAGAAAAGATTGTTTTATACATGTTAGTCATAATGCAAACAATATATGTCAATGAAATACGGAACAAAGGTTACGGAACATCAGTAATTAATCATGCATCAGGTAGTGCTGCTTAAAGCTTGGTCTTATAATCTACCTTAAGTCCATTAAATAACATCCTCGAGTTTCTTGCCACTGCTGTAAATTCAGTTACGTTTTACGGCTTTTTGCAATCCTGATTGCTATATATTCTAGCAGCTTATAAGCGTATCTTGACCAAGATAGATTTCGATCATAACTTAAGACCATGTTTTCTTCCCTATTCTGCTTATTTATTTAAGAACCCAAAGGCATCATATATAGTTCTACTTCCTATGCCAAGTTTTCTTTTTTCTATCCAGCTGGATCCATTTTTTTACTTACCATAACTGATAAGACCAACAAAATTGTGTATTTCGTATGAAAGATGAATCAAGTATTTCGATTCACTTACGCATATATATCACAGTATCATATATATTTATATATACAGACTAATTAACCTAGCTGGCTAAACAATGTCAGATTGGCTATTTATGCAACTTCGATTCTTTTGATTGCAAATTAAATGATGATTACATTAAACAATAAAGAAAGATACTCATATTATAAGTCGGTGAAATTTACATAAACTAGACAAGTGAAAAAAAAAAAAAAACAAGAAGCCAGGTGAAATTGTTAGCTTGTTTGTTGCGCTATCAATATCAAATCTATCTACACAGAATAATGATTCATATATAAGCATTTCTTAAAGAAAAAAAAATCATCAAGAACAGCTAGAGAAAGTTTGATCCGCTGATTCTAAATTGTGAAGTTATCAAGTGGGAATTGGATTAATTTATGTTCTGATGATGGAAAATGGAAAAGTAGGGAGGGTGACGTACCTTTATTCGGTGAAGAAGAACTTACAAGCAGAATATATGTTTGCCTCAACTCTAACAATGAATTGCTGGAGGCCAATGTCTTTATATAGGCATTAAAGCGTGAAAGGTGTGAACCAAAGACAATATATATATATATATATGGATATTTTGTAAATTCGTAATAAATTCATTAAATATTATATATTAAAAAAGAAAAAAAAAACAACTTAGTGGCGGGAAATTAATTACCTCCACAATGATTATTATTTTCTAAATTAACTTATTTTATATAAAAAAACAGATAATTCAATGTATACATTGTTGTATTTAGATTAAACACGTTTAATGTTTAATTTAGAAATTTGAGTATGATTACACATCGACGGTGACAGGGATACGAAAATCAAACGAGCTCAAAAGATAAAATGATATTGTTAAAAAATCCAATAAAACTAAGCTAGAACGTCGTCATGGTAGAAAATCTAACAAAGTCGATCAAAAGCATAAAATAATCTTAACGTTTATAACACAATAAGTACATAATAAGATCATTGTAAAAGGAAAAAAAACACGTATGGTTGTTATGATTTATAAAAACAAGTCTTGAGAATTTAAACTAATTATATTGCCATTACACAAGCATATGAGATGGTAGCTATATAACATGTTGATTAAATGCAAGGACATGATATCACGAGGTCGAAACAACGATTTATGTGATATATGCTTGGAATTGGAAATAATGATAAATAATTAGATATTCTGAAAATCAATAACTAATAATGAATAGAAACAACAATTTGTAACTATATAAAACAAATTTTTGTTTTAAAAGATGCATACAATATTATCAATTTAGGGTTTCATTGGTTTGTTTGTATCTACAGATACATCATATATAGATGCATGCGTAAAAGAGCCGATCGAGCTCAAGCTTCTTTCGTTCATTTCGAATTTTATGTGTAAAGCTTGCTACTGGGTATATAGGCCCATAATTATGTATTAATTATATTAATTTATCATTAAGATAATATATAATTTTGAAAAATTATATATAAGATCATTTGAGCACGTTTAGTCTAGTGAGCCTAGTATTTTAAATCTTGAGTTTGATTTCATTATTAATTAATTTAGCGGTTAAAAGCTAATTAACCTTTGGCTTGGCTCCTACACATTTAACTTTTGTTAATTTCCATTTTTTTAACTAGTTATGCTCGAGTCGTTTCTACACACATACTCTCCTATTCATATATTAGTTCATTAATCTACTAAACGTCCCAAATAAAACAACTGAGTACATATGTAAATATATGAAATGGAATAGAATTTTGATATACCAATCAAGATGCAAATTAAGTTTAAATCAAACAGATTATTTTAAATCATGGTGCTAACAATGAAATGTCTTTGTATCGTCAATACGTTTTTTTAATAGAAAGCATCAAAGCAAAATCTTGTGTTAGCCTCACTCATCCAATAGACGATTGTAGCATTTGTCTGAGGAAAAATTCATACAACTATTAGATAAATCCATTTTCGGGAGTTGGGGCTGCCAGCCAACACGTGCTCTACGTACGTACAGTAGCTACATCTATGATTTCACTTATGAGTATGCTAAAGGCCTCAAAGACTGCAGGGGCAAATTCACTTGCTCAAATAGCAGGATGGGATGGCTCAAGGATATCTCAGCAGATCGTACAAATTAAAAAAGAGATACAAAGGAATTGCCATGCCATATATATATATATATATATATATATATATATATATATATATATATATATATATATATATATATATATATATATATATATATATATATATATATATATATATATATATATATGTTGGCACTTAATATATTGGCAGTGCGCATAAGATTTAATATAGAAACACCAACATCATCGTACCCAAGAAAGGAAAGAAGGAACAACAAAACACAATGATTTGTTGCAAACTTACTGCACTTTTCATATAAATCTATCAATAATGCATATATAGAGACAATTCTACCCGATGCATGCGCAACCCTTCATCCTACAGTTGCATCCTTTAAATTTGAGGGTTGAATAACTATCATATAACTATCATAAATGTTAGAAACCATGGATGAAACTAAAGGAACGAACTTGGAATCTTGGATGTTCTTCGTGATCTTGTTTGAATAATTTTCCTATAACAATTATTTGTCCTAGTTGGGTATCCAAGTATTGTACTTATGTGATATATCATAAGAAAATGTACTTATTGGATCTTAACTGATCATCTCGAGGGTGTTTGGATTTGCGTTTGAAAATTTATTTTGTTTTGTCTCCTAATAAGTAGAGGTAATCTACTTTCTATATATATATATATATATATATATATATATATATATATATATATATATATATATATATATATATATATATATATATATATATATATATATATATATATATATATAGATTGAGGTTCAATTGAGAACTTTTGTGCATCGGGGCACCTCGATGCACAGATAATCTAACAAGGTGCATAAATGACATTTTGGGAAAATTGAATATATGAAATTAATTAATTTTTAAAAATCATTAAATGATAATTATGAGATAATTTAGGAATTAAAATCTCACATTAACAACATTCCCCATTATCCTCCCTATTTCTCTCTCTCTCTCTCTCTCTCTCTCTCTCTCTCTCTCTCTCTCTCTCTCTCTCTCTCTCTCTCTCATGCTTTTGATTAAGATATGAATTTTATAATGAAGAGATGCATTTTGGAAGATATGAATGTTTGTTGGAACGATGAACGATTAATGTTTGAATGAACGATGCATCACGTTAAAATAAGGTTCATTTTGGATTTTTGATTAGGAGATGCATTTTGGAAGGTACGAATTTTTGTTGGAACGATGAACGATTCATGTTTGAATTAACGATGCATCACGTTAAATTAAGGTTTTTGGATGAACACGTTGATGCATCACGTTAAATTAAGGTTTTTGGATGAACGATGCATCACGTTAAATACGAAGTTGATGAACATGAAGATAATGGATGAAGATGATGAACACAAAGAATGAACAACAATGATGCACCAGAATCTTTATTTTTTTATTTGAATTTGTATTATTTTTGGAAATGTAATAATTAAATGAGGATTGCATAATTCCTGTTTTACCCCTCTGCATATTTCATTATGTGCACTTGATGCATAAAACTTTCTATTTAATTACCCTTTTGCCATTTGATCTAAACCACACATTCTTTTCATCTAAGGGACATTGGAGGTTCTTTTGTGTCTCGATGCACAAAAGTTCTCAATGGAACCTCCCTATATATATATATATATATATATATATATATATATATATATATATATATATATATATATATATATATATATATATATATATATATATATATATATATATATATATATATATATATATGTTGGCACTTAATATATTGGCAGTGCGCATAAGATTTAATATAGAAACACCAACATCATCGTACCCAAGAAAGGAAAGAAGGAACAACAAAACACAATGATTTGTTGCAAACTTACTGCACTTTTCATATAAATCTATCAATAATGCATATATAGAGACAATTCTACCCGATATGATGCATGCGCAACCCTTCATCCTACAGTTGCATCCTTTAAATTTGAGGGTTGAATAACCATATAACTATCATAAATGTTAGAAACCATGGATGAAACTAAAGGAACGAACTTGGAATCTTGGATGTTCTTCGTGATCTTGTTTGAATAATTTTCCTATAACAATTATTTGTCCTAGTTGGGTATCCAAGTATTGTACTTATGTGATATATCATAAGAAAATGTACTTATTGGATCTTGACCGATCATCTCGAGGGTGTTTGGATTTGCGTTTGAAAATTTATTTTGTTTTGTCTCCTAATAAAAAAGATAAAAGTGGATGTAAATATTTCATTAAGTTTTTGTATAATACATTGACCCGACGATCAACCCGACTACATTGGAAAATGAAAAAGTCAAACAATTAACACCTTAAAATTGTGCCACTTGAAAAATAAATCCTAGTTCCGTCAATGATTATAAACCATTAATACCAATCATATTTGGGGCCCCGGGCAAAAAATTAAAAGGGGCCCTGTAATTATTCCTGTAAATATATATGTATATTTAAAATAGAAAAATTCAAGTAAAAATGATAAATTAAAAACAAAAAACTTATAATTATTATATAACATAAATTAAAAACTTTTGCAGTTCAATAATTTTGTTTAGTCGTTAATAGACCTAAGTATATATAATATTTTTTTTTTGAGAATAAGCCCTTATGAGCAGCTGCACGTGTTAACCTTGCTCAGGGTGGACCCTGAATACCAGGAACTTTTAATATCATCTAATACTAAAAGCTAACTATTTTTACCAAATTAATTTATAAAAACTAAAAAATACAACTATATATTTAAAAAAACTTTAACTTCCAAAAGCTCCAGTTATTAAAGGTTACGGTTTATAACTCAATCTTGAAGTTGTAGCTCCTTGTGCCAAACGTACCCTTAATGTTACCACTGATAAATACCGTTGTAACAGTTTATTTTCTACAATTAATGATTGTTATAATATAATGCACAAAATGTGTTAAAATTTTATAAACTCTATTAAAATTATTCTCTTTATAGAAAAATAAATCAGATAAAATTTGGAAAGTTTCACACTACAAAAACAATAAGATAATAACCAATTCGAAGTGAATCCCAATGTCGATAAATAATATAAAAATCTGAAGGTTTTAAGAAATTCCAACTTGCTATAAATTAATTTGAAAATATTTTCCAATTGATCGAGTACTGTATTGTGCAAAACTACAGGGTTGCGATGCGTCAATTCTGTTGGATGGGCCGAACACGGAAAAATCATCGTCGAAGAATCGAGGGCTAGCAGCATTTGTTGTGATTGACATGGTTAAGAAAGTTATCGAAGCTAGGTGCCCTGGAGCAGTCTCTTGTGCAGATATTCTCAACCTTGCAGTTAGAGATGTAGTTTACTTCGTAAGATCTCATAAACTTACATGTTTGTACGTGTTGTGATGTAGAAGAAACATTTTAAGTGTACGTAACACTAATTCTTACCTGTTTTCGATGTGAAATTTACAGTCGGGTGGACCATCATACCCAGTTTTATTGGGAAGAAGAGATGGAATGAAATCAGACGCTTCTTGGGTGGACTTACCCTCACCATCCATCTCGTGGGAATCGGCTCTCGCCTACTTCACATCTAAAGGTTTAAATGTGCAAGACATGGGTACTCTCTGTTGGAAATAATGACAAAAACATAAAGTATAGGATTTATTATGTAAATAGTTTAAGTATTGTATTGTTTATGTAACTATAGAAAGTGCAAGGACCAAAATAGCACTTAGTTAAAACCGAAAGGGTGTGTCTATTCGAAAAGACATAACCATTCGTGAAAGGGTTCCATGAAGAGTTGCAACCTTTCGTCGCACCTTTTAGACTTGTATAAATAGGAACCTTATTCAAGATTGTAATGTGTGAATTCAGTTTGATCAATAAAAGAATATTAGTTTGATTATTTCGATCCTGTGCAAGTTTATTAGTGTTTTCGGGACCATTTTCCCAACATTTGGTATCAGAGCGCCAGGCTTTAATCAAACCATTCGGTTTTCATCATTTACCGATCAAACGAATTACACCAAAAGGTGATTCACGGAGGAATCATCATCGGTACCAAGGACGGCAGAACAGTGAATTAGTTCTACAAACACCCGGCACCAATTCATCAAGTTTGTTCCAGATTTCAATAGGAATTGAAATCAAAAAAATTCCCAACAGAAGGCAAACCCACAGAACCGAAGGCAAAAATCAAAGCAACGATTTTTAACAGTAAACCCTATCGCATTTCATAGATATTAAGTAAACCCTAGAATTCAACAGAAGCATACTGAAATCGAAGGCAACAAGAAATCAGAGAGATAGAACCTGATTTCAGAGGCACCACCGTAGGAGAATACCCACGGGCAGAACCACCATCACAGAGCCATCACCGCAAGAAAACCCACGGACAAGGAACCACCGCCGAAGGAGAAAACCCACGGGTAGATCCACCACCGTAGAAAACCACGGGCAAAACCACCACCGCGAAACCACCAACACAGAACCATTAACGCAGAACCATCACCGTAGAACCACCAATCGCCACCATCAAATAGAGGCAACGATTAGGGTTCTTAGTTTTCTCAAATCAGAAACAGATTACCATAGCAATAGTTCGTGTGATTTTGCCAAATCAGAGCGGTTATAGAAGAAAAACATCATCGATTCAGTAAACAGGGTTGCACCGATTCAAAGAGGGTTACATCAAGGCAGCGATTAAGAGATACACCGGTTCACAGATTAGAAGGGGCAAGCACCGTTTGAAAGAAACAACGGTTAAGGGAACAGCAAGAAGCATCGGAACGTTTCAGAGAAAACGTTTCAAAAGGGAAAAGATAAAAGGGCAGTACAACGTTTCAAGAGTGAAACGTCTCAGAAGAGAGACCAAGGCCCAAGAGGGGTTTAGCAGTCAAGAAGAAGAACCGGATAAAGTATAAACCGGACCCAAGGTTCCAGCCGGATAGCCCACAAGCAGAAAACCCAATCAAAAAAAGAAAAGGCCCAAACCCCCAAAGGTTAGGTTTTAATTACCTTGTTTTAATTTTATTTTTAGAAAATAAAATTAAATAGAAATCTTAGTTTTAATTTTATTATAACGTAACTTATAATAAAATTAGGTTTCGTGATAAAATAGATCATAACGTAACTTATAATTTATTATTGGTTTATGTTTTTATAACTTATAAAAGTTATATTAAAGTGTTTTTAAGTTTAATTTGTGTGTGAGGATTGAAGCACACAAATTTAAAGTTTTAAGTATACAAGTGTTTTAAGTTTAATTTGTGTGTGAGGATTGAAGCACATAAATTTAAAGTTTTAAGTATACAAGTGTTTTTAAGTTTAATGTGTGTGTGAGGATTGAAGCACATACAAGTGGTTTATAAAGTGTTTTTAGTATATGTGAAGTTTAACACATATACAAGTTTTAAAGTGTTTATATGTGTAAAGTTTGACACACATACAAGTTTTAAAAGTTTTAAGCATATGCAAGGTTTGACACATATACAAGTTTATTAAGTTTAAAGTTTTATTTCAAGTTTTTAAAGTTTTAAAGTTTTTAAGGTTTTAAGATTCAAAGTATTTACAGTTTTATAAAGTTTAAGTTTTAAAGATATTAGTGTTCAAAGTTCTAAATTCTTATAAAAGTTTAAGTTTTTTAAGAAAAATATTATGGGAGAAAATCCAAATGGTGATCAAAGTAATCAAGTTAAGGATCCAGGATCCTTAACCGTTTTTCAATGTCCATTATTAAATTCAACAAATTATACCATATGGTCCATTAGAATGAGAACCATACTACAAGCAAATAGTCTTTGGGATATGGTTGAACCTACCCCTCAAACTCAACCGGATGATAAAAGAGACAAGACTACGATTGCATATCTGTTTCAAGCTTTACCTGAAGATCTAATACTACAAGTAGCAAATTGCAAAACTGCAAAAGAAATGTGGGATACGTTGAAGATTAGAAATATCGGCATTGATCAAGTTCAAAAGGCAAGACTACAAACCCTTAGATCAGAATTTGAAGCACTACAAATGGAGGAAGAAGAGTCTATTGATTCATTCACCACAAAATTGACAAGTATTATATCAAGGATGACTAGCCTCGGAACAACAATTGATAACCAAACCCTTGTGCGGAAGATACTAAATTCTGTACCAGAAAAGTTTGTACAAATTGTTGCGTCAATCGAACAATTCTCTGATCTAGACACAATGACACTGGATGAGACTATTGGAAGATTGAAAACATTTGAAGAAAGGGTGAAATTCAAGAAAAAGAAGCATGCCGAAAGTCTAGACAAGCTCTTGTTGACACACGACAACAATACTGGCCGTGAACGTCGTTACAACAGTCAAAAGCAAGGAAAACCCACGCTGAAGGATTATAATGAAGAGAAGAGATCCACAAGAGATTTCAGTAAAATAAAATGCTACAACTGCAATAAATATGGACATTATGCCTCACATTGCCGTGAAGGAACTCGAAGATTTCAAAGACTAGAAGAGACGAATTTGGTTGAATAAGATTTAGAGCCAACTCTCTTATTTGCAAGTTCAAGTTTACAAGATTTTAAAGATGATGAAGAAGTACAAGAAGAAGAAGTAATCAACACTGAGTAAGATTGCTCAAGGATTACTGTTTTTGTCATTAGGGGGGTGAATGTTGGAAATAATGACAAAAACATAAAGTATAGGATTTATTATGTAAATAGTTTAAGTATTGTATTGTTTATGTAACTATAGAAAGTGCAAGGACCAAAATAGCACTTAGTTAAAACCGAAAGGGTGTGTCTATTCGAAAAGACATAACCATTCGTGAAAGGGTTCCATGAAGAGTTGCAACCTTTCGTCGCACCTCTTAGACTTGTATAAATAGGAACCTTATTCAAGATTGTAATGTGTGAATTCAGTTTGATCAATAAAAGAATATTAGTTTGATTATTTCGAT
Source organism: Centrapalus pauciflorus (assembly GCA_020465985.1). NCBI lineage: Eukaryota > Viridiplantae > Streptophyta > Magnoliopsida > Asterales > Asteraceae > Centrapalus > Centrapalus pauciflorus. Next base: position 38,975 of record JAANYP010007579.1, read on the forward strand.
CCTGTGCAAGTTTATTAGTGTTTTCGGGACCATTTTCCCAACACTCTCTTAGGTATGCTTGACAGATGAAGGGACACTTTTAACTTGTGAAAATTGAAATATATATATACATTTTGGTGACCATTTGACAGTAGTTTCGCAATCTTATGTCTTTTTATCTGTGTTCGGGCGATTTTAGGAGGACATACCATGGGCAGGACTCACTGCAGCAACATCCTAGACCGTCTGTACAACTTCAATAACACCAGGAAACCGGACCCAACCATGGAACCAGCAACCTTAACTTACTTGCAGAAGCAATGTCCCGAGAAGGTGAGGTTGGGACAGCCAAACCCACTCATAAATCTGAACCCGGATAACCCGACACACAAGTTCACCAACTCCTACTACAAAAGAGTTCTGGCACATAAACCCGTTCTAGGAGTCGACCAACAGCTGCTCTATGGTGGTGACACCTATGATCTCACTGATGAATATGCTAAAGGCCTAGCTTGAAGACTTCAGAGGCAAATTCGCTTACTCGATAACCAGGATGGGAGGGCTCAAGGTTCTCACAGGAACGAAAGGAGAGATACGAAGAAATTGCCACGTCATTAACAAGTAGCGATTTACTTCACAAAGTCAACAACGACAGATGACACGTGCTATATATATTTATACCTATACATATACTTGTATATGAGATAAAAGTGAGATCAATATGATCATTTTGTATCATTCATAAGTAAACCAATGTTGTTGTATGAAGTTTGCATTGAATCGTTTGATTAATATAAATATTATTATATATTTTCAAACATATAAAGAACATCAAGGTACGTCTGGAAGTAATGATTCCATTTTAGAGTTCAATGGAAATTTCAGCAGAGAAAATGGAAGAGCAAAGACAGATATCTCCAAAATAAGATGTACTCAGGTTCAATCAAAGATCCAAAGGGGATATATACCCTATGCCCATCAACTCTACAAATGGCCATGGGCCATTGCAAAACTAAGTTTGATTATCGATCATACCAATCCAAAGGAAGACAACCATCTTTAAAATTTTATGAAATTTTCAATAGCATATGTAAATAGTTCATGATCCCACAAGTTGATATATAAAAAAGAAAAAGAAAGGAAAATGTAACAATAAGTTCAAGAACAGATCCAACAAATTAATTAGTCCATATCCGACCGACGCTAATAATCCTGGAAAGTTGCATGAATCAAATGAGGACAAGCTTCACGTACGATTGCACGATCTCTTGCGGCGGCCCTGTAAAATTCATAATACTTGTTAAAAATTTATTCTTACAACGGGAGCTACCAGTCTTTGTATCCAAATAATATGCTTTAAAAAGGGTATGCTTACAAAAAGAATTAATGCACAGAATGGATAAAATGAAGAAAAGGAATTCATGAAAACCATTTATGTTAACCCGATCAGTCTCAGATGTCGAATTTGATTGATTTGGTATATTACTTAATATTAACAGGTCCAATGTGGGTAAAACTGAATTTTAGCTAAAATGGATACATTTGAAATGGGTTCAAAAGTTGACTAAAGTGCATAAACCTCCTAAAGCAGTTTATTCTACAGAATCAGTACGTCGATGATGTTGCAGACTTCTTTGTCATTGTCGATGCAATTTGTTATGTGGAGATACAAAAGACAGGGTGGAGGAGTCTGACATTAAGCAAGTAATTAAAAAGCAACAACTTTAAAATTTTGGAGTACAAACTATGAATATGAAGATCGAGTCAGATACGGAATCAGAAACTTACAACTGCTTGTGATGCCAGAGGTAGTGTGCCGTCGTTGGTAACATCTCGGAATGTGGAGATAATCTCAGACACATCCTTTTCAAATGCCTCAATAAATTTTTCGTATTTATTCCCATTAACAAAACCAGCACAATCATGATTCAAAAGTTCTAGATACTCGTGAATGTAGCGTTGTTGAATCTCCTTGCTGACTTCCTTCGGCAAGTCCTTTAACAATTCGCTGATCAAATGATCCTTATGTACGATAGACATACAATGTGAATCTTCTTCCTCCATCAGATCCTGCAACTCTCTCACACAGGCCGTGATCCGTGACAAAAGTCCAGGCAGTACCTCGGTCTTGATATGTGCCTTTGCTTGATCAGTCAGCATCATTCTTTGACGAGTGGACAACTGCAGCTGTATTTTAAGCTTCTTGAGGGTGGCTATGGCCTTTTCTTTTGACTGTCTTTTCTCAGCAAAAAAAAGCTTTCCCTGCTCTACTGCTGGTTGTATTTCAGTTACAAGAGCATCCGCCTCCATGGCCATCCTGGCCTGCTTCCTCCTTTCCCTGGCCTGTTTTTGCCGCATTGCTCTCGTAAGTGGTCTCTGCAATATTTAAAAGAATGTCACTCACACTCTATCCAAGATTTATCGTCATCATTCCTCACAAGACCACCTCAAATTAAATACCCTTCAAGAGGCACTACTATAAAATGTATAACATATAGAAGCAAAAAAAGGCACCAGTAATGGTAGTGGCAAGGGTGACTAGACCAATTTGGCACTTTGGCTTATACTTCCCGTGTGAATATATATTGAAAGGATACTTTAAGGGTGTATTTGTTTGGTGGGTTTTTAAGGTATGAAATTAGTTTAGGTTTCATAGATGTTTGTTTAAGAAATGATTACCAAAAATCAAACTCATTACTCATCGACATGAGTTTTCTCACTCCTCTTATTCTTTCTCCTATTTCTTTCAAACCTATACCCATACCCATTTCTAAACCCAATAACGAACCAAACGCACCAAAAAAACATGAGATTCCGTATCAAGTATGTTAATTAAGGGTGTCAACGGTTTTGCAGTTAATTAATAACAGGCTGTTGTGCCCCCCCCCCCCCCCACACACACAAATATAGTGTGAGGTTCACGTAAAACCATAACTATTTAAAAACTCCCGACAAAACAAATTTTTTGCATCTTTAGTTATAAATTTTGTATTTTTCATTTTTGCACCATGGTAATAAATTTTCAATCAAATGATGCGATAAATAATTTTGCATCATGGTAATAATTTTTGAGTACATGAAGCAATATTTTAACTAAGATTCAAACATTTTGTTTTGTGACATGGGTATATACAGTTTTATGAAAATTTTAGTTTTTACATGATCAGTTGATCACCAATATATATGTTTGTGTGCGTGTCTCACTCATAAGCTCCTTTTGAACTTACCAGCTACCTAGTCCAAGTTCCTCACCAATTTTTCTCTCAGCTTATTTTCCATAAAAAAAAGTACATCCTAAGATGCAAAGGAATGCCTAATTAAAACAAATGTAGTTCCCAAAATAACTAAACAAGTCCATTGAAAGTCATAACACCCGAAGGCAATGCAAGAGGAAAGTTTTAATAACATAAATTGAAATATATATGCACCTCAGGTAAATCCATGATGACTTCGGCGCCTAAAGAGCTATCGACGAAAAAACTTTCAACTTCATTAGGCATCTCAAAGTCGTCGTACATATCCTTCCTCCGGCCGGAGTGTACATATACGCTTATTAAGTTGTCGAAAGGTGAAGGATAGTCCAAAAGTAAACCGGAAATTCAGAAATACACTGCACAAAAACACGAGTTAGCTAGATCGAGATGCATTGTATATAGAGATTGTATACCTACCCTCTTATGAACTTGTTTCTGTATTAATAAGATTTTGGGTCACGTAATAATAATCAGGAAATGAACAAGTTCTAGGAACTAGATGTAGGTAAAGAAACTGTTAAAGCCATGTTTATTCCACAAAAAACAATGGAAAAATGATAAGTGTTTCAAAGAAGTTGGTATTACAGACACTTAATTGTAGTGTGAGTAATAAACTAATCCCATGATCAAAGAAATTAATAAAATGATGATAAACATCAATAAAGGTTTTTTTCAAGCATCAAATTATATTTTCTTTGCTAATTGAAATCAACATTTAATAATAACCGGTGGAGATTATGTTCTATGATTAACATCTAAACAAGAACAATATACCATGTATTTATCAAATGCTTCATTAAAATGCATATGTTCAATTCCTAAAGGAGTATAAAACATAAGCCATATGTCTATCTATATATATATATCCGTCTATCTCATTCACATACATACATACATACATACATAATATGCATGTATATATATGTGTGTGTGTGTGTGTGTGTGTATGGGCTGCCCTTTCTTCCATCTCAGAAATAGTTTCAAAGTTCAGATCAGGATGACAGGATGTACAAAATACCTCAACAATATCTATGTTAAGTGTCAGAAATTTGACACTTTGTAGTCCTTCAAGCATTTTAATCATCTCAAGAGCATTTTCCTCTGTATATGGAACCTCTGGATCATAAATACTCAAATAGATGTCCGCATCATTAAGAGAATCATGATAACTAACTTTGGACAACAGCCCAGGATTCTTGTTTCGGAAGAAGATAGATGAAATCCCAGGTGGTGGATTCATGTGATCCGTATCACAGTCAGTTATCGAAAGCTTCTTCAATTGCGGTGTCATCAGATTCATTTCAACGTCAGAACATCTACCATCAATCAGCGTCAGACTAGAAAGGCGAGGGGATTCGATGTTGAAAACCTCCACAGCATCACAATCGAAACTTTCGATAGTGAGTTGCTGTAAGTTGACACACTTAGAGAACAGATCAACAGGCTCATGTGAGTTATCCGCACACAACGAGATTCTACTCAGATGCATTGTTGTTAATGCTGGAAAATCCCATGGAGTTGTTGTTAGCAATAAAATAAATTAAACTTGAATAATTATGTTTAAGTTTATAATTATTTCATGTAACCACCAAAAGATGAAAAGTTTGGTGATTAATGTCTAGTAACCACCATGAGTTATGAAAGGTGAAAAGTTTAGTGATTAATAGTAGTTATGTAGCTAGTTATGAATCTCATAACTTAGTCTTTATATTGGCATTACTTTTGAGTTGTAAGTTAGTGAAAAAGAAAAGAGATATTCAAGAAATAAAATAAAGTTGTGTTCTTGTGGTGTTAAGTTTCTCTCCTATATTTTTTATCTCTACAAATTGGTATCAGAGCCAGTTTAATCTAGGGTCCAAAATTTGTTCAAATGAACAACTCTATTCCTTTTTCCTTTGTTCCTCAATTAACCAAAGATAACTACGCCAAATGGAGTATCCAAATGAAGGCTCTTCTTGGATCTCAAGAAGAATGGGAGATAGTTGAAAAAGGCTACACGGAAGAAGAAAATGAAGAAGAGTTAAACCAAGCTCAAAAGGAGAATCTAAGAAGATGGAGGAAAAAGAACCAACAAGCTTTGTTTTGGATATACCAAGGAGTACAATCCTATGAAGCTGCGTGGGAGAAAATATGTGGTGCTACTTCGGCAAAGGAAGCATGGGAGATTTTGGAAATGACATACAAAGGCGCTGAAAAGGTGAAAAAGGTACGGTTGCAAACTCTTCGAGCGGAATTTGAAGGCTTGCATAAAACAGAAGCAGAACTAGTTTCTGATTATTGTTCACGGGTATTATCGGTAGTTAACCAATTAAAAAGAAATGGTGAAACTATGGATGATATTCGTGTCATTGAAAAAATTCTTCGCTCCTTGGATTCTAGATTTGATTATATTGTTGTAGCAATTGAGGAATCTAAGGATTTAGATTCTATGACAATTGATCAACTAACTGGCTCGTTGCAAGCTCATGAAGAAAGATTTACTAAGAAAAAGAAAGAAGTAGTTTTGGAACAAGCCCTCAAGTCAAAGTTGTCATTAAATGAGAAGCAAGAAGATTTCAAAAGCCAAAGAGGTAAAGACCATGATCGTGGAAGAGGAGGAAACTATAGAGGAAGATTTGCAAATTCTCGTGGAAGAGGAAACTATGAAAGAAATGAAAATGGGTGGAATGAAGCAAATCAAAGTCAAAGTTTTCGAAGTTGGCAAAGAGGACGTGGACGTGGCTATCAAAGAGGAAGAGGACGCGGTTATTTTGAATGTGATAATTGTCACAAACCCGGTCATTTAGCAAGAGATTGTTGGTTTAAAGATGGAGAAAAACACGATGCAAATTGGGCTAGCGGAAGCAAAATCTCGGAGTCTCATAATCAAGATACTTTGTTGCTAGTATCTCAAGGCGGAAATAATGAAAATGTCTGGTACATAGACAGCGGCGCTAGCAAGCATATGACAGGTAACAAAGATTTATTTTCCAAGTTGTTTGAAAATGATTATGGCGAAGTTAAAATTAGAGATGGAAAATCATACAAAGTTAGTGGTGTTGGTGAATTAGAATTTAAAACAAGACAAGGAAGTATTGAGAAAATGTCAGAAGTTTATTTTGTTCCTGGCCTAAAAAGTAATTTGCTTAGTGTTGGTCATCTTTTGAAGAAAGGTTATGATATTCATTTTCATGACATGACTTGTGTTTTGTCAAAGAAAAATCAAGTCATTGCTAGAATTGCGGTTGCGTCAAATAATCTTTTCTCGTTGGCTCTTCAAAATCAAAATATGTCATGTTTTGTTGGTGTTGACAAAGGAGTTTCCAAGTTATGGCATGATAGGTATGGTCATTTGAATTATGGAGATTTGGAATTATTATCAAGGAAAATGATGGTGAGAGGATTGCCTAAAATTGATCGTATGAATGAAGTTTGTGAAGCTTGTCAATTTGGAAAGCAACATAGAACTTCATTTCCCTCTCAATCATCATGGCAGGCAAAAAGACCATTGCAACTTATTCACTCAGATTTATGTGGACCGATGACCGTTTCATCTTTGGGAGGTAATCGTTATTTTATCTCTTTTATTGATGATTTCTCACGAAAAGTTTGGGTATATTGTGTTAAAGAAAAATCTGAAGCTTTTCAAAGGTTTATGGATTTCAAGGCTGAAGTTGAGAATTTTATGGGGTTAAAAATCAACACTTTGCGGACAGATCGTGGGGGTGAATATTTCTCAAATGAATTTGAGAAATATTGTCGAGACAATGGCATTCGACATGAAATGACGGTCCGTTATACACCCCAACAAAATGGTGTATGTGAAAGGAAGAATAGAACGATAATGGAGATGGCAAGATGTTTATTAAAAAAGAAGAGGTTACCAAGAAGTTTTTGGGCTGAAGCTGTTTCTTGTGCAGTTTATCTTATTAACAGGTCACCAACAAGGAGCTTGGGAAATTGCACACCACATGAAGCATGGTATGGTATAAAACCAAGTGTTCATCATCTTAAAGTATTTGGAAGTGTTGCTTATTCTCATGTCCCAGATTCAATGAGAAGTAAGTTGGATGACAAGTCAGAAAAGTGCATCTTTATTGGCTATAGTGAAAGAAGCAAAGCATACAAGTTGTATAATCCAACGACAAAGAAAATTGTGATAAGTCGAGATGTTCGATTTGATGAAAGTTCTTTCTTTGAAGAGATCGAAGTTGAAAAGGAAAATTTACCAATTTTTCCTTTTCAAGTTGAAGAAGAAGAGATTGGAAATGTTGAAACTAATGTTCAAGAAGAGAGTCCTCCCGGTTCTCAAAATTCTTCCGCAAGTTCTTCTCCAAGAAGCCCGATAAGAAAGACAAGAACTCTTCAAGAGTTATATGATGTAATAGAAGAGATTGTGCAAAATGATTCTGTATTTTTTGCTTTCTTTGCAGGGGAATATCCAATTTATTTTGATGATGCTTGTCAAGAAGAAAAATGGAGGAAAGCCATGAAAGAAGAAATTAGCTCCATTGAAAAAAATGACACATGGGAGCTTACCGATTTGCCACCACACAAAAATTCTATTGGAGTAAAGTGGGTGTACAAGACAAAGATGAATCCAGATGGGTCTATCAACAAGCACAAGGCAAGGTTGGTTGCAAAAGGTTTCAAGCAAAAAGAAGGTGAAGATTTTAGTGAAGTATATTCTCCCGTTTCAAGACTCGAAACTATTCGGTTGCTCATTTCTCTTGCTGCTCAAAATGGTTGGAAAATGTTTCAAATGGATGTAAAATCCGCATTTTTGAATGGTGTTCTCAAAGAAGAAGTTTATGTTGATCAACCACTTGGGTTTGTCAAAAAAGGTGAAGAGAATAAAGTGTACAAGTTGAAGAAAGCGTTGTACGGATTGAGACAATCACCGCGGGCTTGGTATAGTCGTATCAATTCGTATTTTGAGAATTATGGATTTGAAAAATGTCCATATGAGCATACTCTTTACACTAAAGGAGATTCACATGGAAATTTCATTGTTGTTAGTCTTTATGTTGATGATTTTGTTTTAACAGGAAATGATTTGGGGATGTTAGATGAGTTCAAACACTCATTGATGGCAGAATTTGAAATGACAGATTTGGGAGAACTCCACCATTTTCTTGGAATCGAGGTTCATCAATCCAAGAAGGGAACTTTTATCTCACAAGAGGGTTATGCAAGAGAAATTTTAAAGAAATTCAAGATGGAGAATGCGAATCCAGTCACCACTCCATGCATCACTGGTTTGAAGTTATCTAAAGAAGGTGAAGGCAAGATGGTGAATTCAGCTTTATACAGGAGTCTTGTTGGAAATCTGATGTATCTAACTTCTACAAGGCCTGATATCATGTACGGTGTAAGCTTGGTGAGTAGGTTTATGGAGAAACCTTATTCAAATCATTGGGAAGCAGCAAAAAGGATTCTCAGATACATTAAAGGTACAATTGATCATGGAATTTTTTATGAGGCTAATGCACCGGTTAACCTCATTGGTTACACTGATAGTGATTTAGCCGGAAGTATGGATGATAGCAGAAGCACGTCTGGTTATGTGTTTCATCTTGGTACTGGTGCGATATCATGGAGTTCTAAGAAACAACAAATTGTGGCACTTTCTACTACAGAGGCCGAATATATTGCTGCAGCATATGCTGGTTGTCAATTGGTTTGGTTGCGCGGAATTTTGGAAAGTCTTATGCAAAAGCAAGATAAGTCAACCACTTTGTATTGTGATAATAGCTCCACTATTTCAGTCACAAAGGATCCAATTCTTCATGGACGAACAAAGCATATCCGCATCAGATATCATTTCTTGAGAGACCTTGTCAACGAAGGAGATGTTCAAGTTGAGTATTGCAAGACAGAAGATCAAATGGCGGATATTTTTACGAAGCCGCTTGGTGGGAATTTTTTCAAGAAGAATGTTGAAAGGTTGGGAGTAAAAAGCAAGTTTAATTTAAGGGAGGTATTGTTAGCAATAAAATAAATTAAACTTGAATAATTATGTTTAAGTTTATAATTATTTCATGTAACCACCAAAAGATGAAAAGTTTGGTGATTAATGTCTAGTAACCACCATGAGTTATGAAAGGTGAAAAGTTTAGTGATTAATAGTAGTTATGTAGCTAGTTATGAATCTCATAACTTAGTCTTTATATTGGCATTACTTTTGAGTTGTAAGTTAGTGAAAAAGAAAAGAGATATTCAAGAAATAAAATAAAGTTGTGTTCTTGTGGTGTTAAGTTTCTCTCCTATATTTTTTATCTCTACAGTTGTGGGTGTAAGGCATGGTGTATTATTATGGGTACTGAAGGTGAAATGCTTAAGGGACGCAGAGCTAAAGAGGCATTGAGGAAAAGCATACCGGCTGTGATACCGGGTTTTGGGCCGACTAATAACAGTCAGTTCTTGTACATGCATTATGAGCAGATGCATAATTTGCTATCTTTCTTACAAAAACCTGACTAGCTGCTCCATTAAACCTTAGTTTTACTGAAGATACTTGTAGATGATTGCGGCGAGTGAGAACATGGTTCACGAATCTGGCAAACTTGGGTAAAGAATCGAAATTTCGACTTGAAAAATCAAGATAAGGCATCGATGTCCACAGAAGCTTCCATCTTGGAGACAGCAAACATGTTTGAACAGCAAATTTGGTATCCATAGAAGAGAGGATTTGATGAATAATTTCATCTGGCAAGCTGCTCAACCTATCTTCAATTACCAATGATTCAGAATTATCTTGATTGAGTGCCATTTTCTAAGCTATACCTTGTCAAAGATATCACCGGTATAAAATAATCTGCACTTGATGATGTAATATGGAAATTAACTATATGTATACCAGAATATTAAAGAAAAGATTGTTTTATACATGTTAGTCATAATGCAAACAATATATGTCAATGAAATACGGAACAAAGGTTACGGAACATCAGTAATTAATCATGCATCAGGTAGTGCTGCTTAAAGCTTGGTCTTATAATCTACCTTAAGTCCATTAAATAACATCCTCGAGTTTCTTGCCACTGCTGTAAATTCAGTTACGTTTTACGGCTTTTTGCAATCCTGATTGCTATATATTCTAGCAGCTTATAAGCGTATCTTGACCAAGATAGATTTCGATCATAACTTAAGACCATGTTTTCTTCCCTATTCTGCTTATTTATTTAAGAACCCAAAGGCATCATATATAGTTCTACTTCCTATGCCAAGTTTTCTTTTTTCTATCCAGCTGGATCCATTTTTTTACTTACCATAACTGATAACACCAACAAAATTGTGTATTTCGTATGAAAGATGAATCAAGTATTTTGATAGTGTGCATGTGTACATGAATGCATATGCATGGGGCATGAAGCATGAAGCACACATATATGTGATTAACAAGTATCTGTAGTGTTACGTTCTGTTGGTTTGAATCTGTTATTTTCTGTTAGAGCCATCAATGGATAGCAGTTAGTTTGTAGGTGATTCGGTTAATGCACCGTTAACCAATCTTGGGAAGCTTGTGTATAAATTCAGTCATTGTAACCATTTGAGATCACTTTTCATTCTCAACTCAATAAAGAATCATTTTAATTTTTATAATATTATTGTTGACATTTATATATGTAATTTTGTTAGTTGTGTTTAAGTAGATATAATATCGTCAATATTTTTACTCTCCAAAGTCACTATTTCTTCAAATATCTTCCAACCTAATCAATTATCGACACATAAATATACTTAATTTATTATAAACACACTTATTTTATTTATAAATATACTTAAATTTCACATACATTCACATCTTCGAACTCCTAAAAATGATGTGAACGCACACTTACATAATTTTGCATATATGTGGTGCGTGATTTTATGCACTTAGAGTGTTCGAATTTGCGTGAAATTCACATATTATCTGTGTAATGTTAATTAAAACATGTTTGTGAAACAAAATTTCATAAAAAATAATTTTACGAGTGATACCTTCGGTGCGTTGTGTAGTAGGTGGTACTCACTTGAACCTCTATATATATATATATACACACACATAAATTATGTGTATTAAGTTATATACACATAAATTATATACATACATATATATATATATATATATATATATATATATATATATATATATATATATATATATATATATATATATATATATATATATGTATATATATATCCAACACATATAATATAATTTATGTGTCGATAATTGATTATGTTGGAAGATACTTGAAGAAATAGTGACTTTGGAGATGAAAAATATCGACGATATTATATTTACTTAAACACAACTAACAAAATTACATATATAAATGTCAACAATAATATTATAAAAATTAAAATTAATAAAGAAGATGAACTTTAAATAAATTAGTAAAGAAATATATATATTTAAATTTATATAAAAGTTAAATTTTAAATAAAATACGAACAATAGTAAATGTAAATAAAATATTAAATCATAACTATATTTATAAATAAAATAAATGTGTTTATAATGAATTAAGTATATCTATAAATAATATAAGAGTATTATAAAGATAAAATAAAATAAAATAAATGTTGGACTATAAATGAGTAAATAATAAAACCATAGGGACTAAAAGCGTCTCAATGAAAAGGGTAAAAATGTCATTCTTACAAATTTAACGGTTGTGTCGTTAAGTTTAACGGACGAGGGACTAAAAGGGCACAAAATTAACAAAATAGGGATGAAATTTGACCTTATTATGGTTAAGGGATTGAATCCGGGTAAACCATCAAACCACAAGGACCAAAAATGTCCTTTACTCAAGAGTTTAATTAGTAACATAATAGTCATAATCACCCGAAAGCGGTGATGCAATTAAAAGGAGTTTTAATAACATAAAATCCATGAAATACCTCTGGTAAATCCATGATGAATATGGCACTTGGAGAGCTCTTGAGCAAGAAATATCTAACTTCGATCAATAAGGATATCAACGATATCAATTAATCTGCACATCATAATGTAATATGAAAACTGACCACTTGAATATTAAAGAAGAGGTTGTCTTACATGTTAGAATCATAATGCAAACAAAGCCAATCATATGGAATCAAGGTAATTAGCAAATTAACAACAGTAATCAATCAGGGATTCCATTCATGCAGTAATGTTCTAACGTAAGTACGTCCATTAAAATAATTACATCCTCAACATTTTTGCCACTTCTGTAAATTCAGTTACGTTTGACAGTTTTTTGGAAACCTGATCACTCTCGCAAGCTGATAAGTGTATGATTTTTAATTCTTATCCTGATCATGCTGATAGATCTTATAATCTAAGACCATGTTTTATTCATTATCCAGGAATCCAAAGGCAACATAGTTCTATTTCTTACGCTTGAGTTCTCTTTTTCTATCCAGCTGGATCCATATAGGTTTTCACTAGCATGATGTATCTATCAAAAGTATGTCGATCTAGAGGCGAAGCTAATATTTAGGGGGCTAGATGGCAGCGGCTGATCCAGAAAAATTTTTCTTTGGGAGCATGAGGTTGTATAAGGTATTCGTTGTGTTAATTTTCCAGAACACATAGGTTAAAATTCGTCAAATTTATGCAAATCGTTGGGGTCTTTCCCCTGCTTCTCTCCATGTGGCTCCGCCCATGCTAGATGGTGCTTGATCGACCTATTCTTGCCATCCTAACATTTATAATCATATAGTATAAAATTAACTAAATTAAGTTATGAGCCACCCTCGGCTCAAATACGTGGACCGTCCAAAATCTTGAAGTCAAAGAGTCAAACTTAATATTATTAAAGAAATTCATAGGTACACAACAAATTTAAAAGCCTCCATATGGGTGGGAAAACTAAATGGACATTTGCTTCGTAGATTTTTTTGTGGATTTATATTTTTGTCAAAGGATGTGTTGTCCAACATTTCTTTTGCAGGCTTTTAAAATCCATCAGACATTTGGTTGACAACATTTTAATAGGATTTGCATTTTATATAATGTAAATGCCCTCAAGTTACTTATTTGTAATTCTTTTATTATTTACGATAACATGTACATGAAGGTGGGTAGGAGACATAAGTAAGGATATGGGTGAGTTAGGTTGGATGGGTGTGGTGGGTGGGTAGGATAGTGTATAGGGAGGGTGGGGTGAGGTAAGGGTTAAGATGGGTGATAGTAGAGGGTAGGGTGGATAGGATAAGATAATAAATTGGTTTGGGTAAGATGAGGGTAAGGACATGGTAAAGTAGGGTGGGTGAGGTGAGGGTTGGGACTTGGGGTAGGAGAGTTAGGTTTGGTAAGATATGTTAGGATGTGGATGAGCGTGGGGTGAGTAGGTGGAGGTAAGGTTAATATAGGGATGTTGGGTAGGGTACGTACGAGTAGGTGGGTGTGTGGGTAGGATGGGGATGAGATAGGGTGATCTTCACGTGGATTTGGCTAATAAAATCAAAGAAAAAAGAAAGCCTAAGTTATACCAAATACCACTGGCAGTGTACCAGTCGTAGTTAGTATAGCTAGAAGCTGACCTCGGGATTATCGAACTCAGGGAACGGCAAATAGAAACGAGATACCGATACTAGGGCTATCACTAATATCTAGCCATTGATAAGGGTTGAGGATGATTATAACCCTAAATATTTAATTCTAAACTATCTATCAGAATACTAAGATTATAAACTAAAACGCTAAAACAGAATAATATCATATATATTCAAAGCAACACTCACTTGAATACGTCTTTTAGGATTAATGGAGTAAAAGGGTGTAAAAACACTTAAGATGTTTTTGGTCAAAGAGAAGTAAATTGGAATTAAATCCAACTGTTTTAATCATTTAAGCTCAAGAGTTTGAAACTTTGATGTAAAACCGATTCATGGACATATTTTATTAATTTCAGAAAATCAAGTATGGAGTTCTCCAGTATTCCCCAATTTCTAAAAATCAACAATAAATTTCTTTTGCCATTAATTAAGTCAACTAAATTTAACTTTTAGAGATGAAAACTGTTTACACGTCAAGCGCTCGGAAATAACTCTAAATATTCAATTTAGCCGCATAAACATCAATCAAGTATAAGGAAATCAAAGATTAAATTAATCCTATAATCACAATATTGCTAAGAATTAATTTGGATACAATGATTTCACAATTTATTAACTAGTCACTATCTCATAATAACAATAATGCTAGAAATAACAACCAATTAATAAATCACTTAAATTTGATTAAGTTTATAAAAATCAGAATTTATAATCAATAATCATGATCACAATAATGCTAGAAAATCAACTATAATACTGATTTTACACATATTAATCGTATGAATTAAATATACATCAATGAATCAAACCAAAACCATCAAATACTCCACTAATCCATGTAAAAACGTAACCAAGCAAGTGTTTAGCTAAACTACTCACTAATCATGTTTAAAACAATAAAATAAACGAGATCTATGCTAAACATCGTCATAACAGAAAGTAAATCGGAAGGAGTGTACCAAAAACCGTAAGAAAAACGAGACAATCTTGTAACTGAATGTTTGAATCCACCCTTCTATCTGAATGCTTCATTAATCTACTCTAAACTAAGCTGAAAATCGAAAACTAGCTAACACCTAGCAATCGCACCCTAAACTATGTGTAAAAGTTCGTATGAAAAATAGCATAAAAAATGAAACGGCTGCTGTCTTTTTATATTTTCTTGGGATCGCGGTCGCGCTGGGTCCATCGCGGTCGCGATAAAGAGCATGGGCGCGATCCAAGGATCGGAGGTCAGCGCGGTCGCGATGAGCTGGTCGCGGCCGCGATCAGGGCAGCTGGTCAAAGTTAACAGAAATCCAAGGGAGACCGGCTCAGCCCGTAAATTCAACACTTAAGCTTCAAAATCCGTTCTTTCAAAATCGGGCAACCATCGAACTGCAAAACACAAAAATAAACAAATCAGGGCCGTATTTAAACAATTCGAGGCAAAAATAACTCAAATCCGAGGCAAAATATGACGGAAAAATATGTACAAAATATGTCATAACATAGGGGTAGATGGAGTAAAGGTAAAAGCGGGTGGGTAGGTGTAAAGGTGGTGTTGGGTTGGAATAGGGGTGAGTAGAAACCAACCCGGAAAACCGAAAACCCTGGAAAAACCAAACCAAAAAGCCCGAAACAGAAAACCTGAAAAACTGTTTCAAACGGTTTGGTTTCGGATTGCACCTAAAAACCGAACCGAAAAACCTGAAACCGAACTGGTTTAATATATAATTTAATTTTTTTAATATTTTTATTATATTAATCTAAAAAATAAAAATATATCTAGGTTTAACACTTTAACTCCTCAGTCCACTTCTTGACTTCACTTTGGCTTTCTATTTCTGCGCTTCTTGACTCCACAGCAGGCGCACAGCTGCAAGCTTCATCAGTCCGCTCCAGCCTCCAGCGGCACAGCAAGCTCAGTCTCGCCTCCTCCATCAGTCCGCCTCTTCTTCGCTCAGCAGCACAACAGACTCAGGCGTCGTTCGACTTCCCTTCTCCTACGATGACAGCTTGACAAGTCGACTTCCCTTCTCCATTTGTGAGTTTCATTTGATGTTAGTAATTTGTGTTTTACGTTTTATAGATTTAGATTTTGTGATGTCAAAACATCCCGAAACCCAAACCGTTTTAAGAAACCAAAAACCCAAAACCCATGGATGCAAACCGAAAATCGGGTAACCTAAACCGAAAAACCGAACACCGAACGGTTTCTAAAACCCAGAAACCGAAACTTTCGGTCTGGGTTCGGATTGTGGTAGAAACCGAAACGAACCGCCCCGTGCTCACCCTTAGGTTGGTATGTGTGGGGGGTGGGGGTGGATGAGTAAAGTTAGGTAGGGTAAGAGGCTAGAGGATGTAACTGTATATAGAAGTATGATTTCTAATTTAGTAAAGAAATGAAGGAAAGGTGATAATTACACCTTTGTACATTACTCACTAATGAAATCATTATTCATAAGTGGGTTTTGCTATTTTGTTCCTCTCACATCAACAAAGAAAAGTAATTTATAAATGAGATTTGCTAAAATGTGCTAGAGTTGGAGATCTAAGTATTAATTGTATTTTATTTTGCTAAAATGCACTACAAGAAGCTTTTGTTAAACACTATTTAGTGGTGTGGTTTGCTAAAGTGTGCTTATACATATTTTATTATTATTTATTATATGTAAATTATATAATGTATATGTTTCATGTTCTTATATTTTTTTGATTTAAAATTTAATATATTTAAATACTATTTAATTCTTAGACATTTTGAAAATAAGATTTATTTTGGTTATAATAATTTTAATGTTTTAAGAATGTCTTATTTCGGTATCTTTGTGATTTATTTTATATTCAGTTTAACATAATGTTTAAATAATTCTAATTTTTTTGTAATGTTTAGTTTATTAAATATTTTTTTTATCAATAACATTATTATTTCAAATATTGACCACACCAATAAAAAAATTTAAGAAAATATTTTGTTTTACCATATTATTAGTTTATCGTCATTTTCGATTATAAATCATAACTTTTGTTTATTGTAAAAACTAGGGTTATGTATCATTTTGACTATTTAACTTTCAAAATTTGTCTCATTTAGCCACTAAATTATTTTTTGTCATGATTTAGCCACTAATGGCTAAATCGGTACAAAAAATGATAGTTTAGTGGCTAAATCGGGACATTTTTCAATGGCTAAATCGGAAAAAAAAAGTTTAGTGGCTAAATTGGGACAAAAAATAGTTTAATGGCTAAATAAAAAAAATCTAAAAGTTGGATGATCAAAATGACACTTGACCATAAAAACTACGATGGATGATAAACGTGTGTTTTATAGCTAATGTCATGTGCTTTTATATATGTGTGTGTGTGCGCGCGCGTATGTATGTATAATTTGGTTGGTGATTAGTTTTTTCTCCAACCTATTCATTTTATTTAATTTATTTTTTAATTTTAGTTGGTATAATTTTTTAAGAATTTTTTATCTTTTATGTTAAATTATTATTATTAATTAATTTATAAATAAAGATGATTTGATCGTTTAAACTGTATCTATTAAAGTATAAAAAGTTCATAGTTATACATCCGTCGCAACGCGCAGACACCACATAACTTGTTGAAATACAATGAGGATACTCATGATTCAAATAAATAACAAATGATTGTGAGATTTATAAAATCTTGAGATTTTAAATAATTTATTTAATCCGCAAGCCAAACATGAGATTTTAAATGTAAATCCCCAAAATCCAATGAAATCTGCAAATCAAATCCCTCTTTAAGGGTGTTTTTTTGCAGGCAATCACGATTATCATTACGAAATCAGAAACTGACGTACACACAATCAGAGAAAATAAATCTAAAGGTTGGGTTTTTTAATCATTGCTTAATCCAAGCTAATCATGATCATCCCATGAACTAGTACTGATACATTTTGATTTTGATTTACAATTTTTTGATTTTTTGGTTTTACTTTTTAATTTCAATTTATTAACCCTTTAGGTTAGTACTCATGTATTACATGGGTTAATTTTAAAAATAGATATTTATAAAAATATGTATAATATAATAATTATATGAATAATAAATTTTGCTTAATTTTAGTTAGTTAGTTATTAAATTAATCCATATTAGATTTAGATAGGTTTGATTTGCTTTAAAATTTAGAAATAAAATCAGTAAGTGACGTGACAAAATGATAAAGCAACATGTAGCAAATTAAATGAGAGCATGTCATGTGACAAATTAAATGAGAGCATGTCATGTGGCACTAATTTTTGTTGTTTAAAAAAAAAAATTTGTAAAAGATTGTTGATACTTATATCCCTTTCCTTTTTTTGCCTCCATTTGAAGCACCACAGCCACCGCGAAAAACCTAATCGAACGTCGATTCAGGCTACGAACCGTCCCTCTCTCCGTCATGGCTTTTTCTCTCGGTTCGTCACTCTTGTAGTTTTTTGCAATGTAAACCTTTATTTCCTCCTTTCTTTCGATATCTCTCTCCCGTTTATTGTTTCGGGAACAGAGCGTTGGTGTTCCAATTCCGCTAGTGAATTCATCATCGAAAAGGTACGTCTTCTCTCAAACCCTAGTTTTTGATTTTCATCATCAACGCATAATTCTATCCAAAGGTCAATTATCGAAAATTTAAACTTCATTTTTGCTGTCTATAAGTTTATATATATATATATGTATATATATATATATATATATATATATATATATATATATATATATATATATATATATATATATATATATATATATATATATATATATATATATATATATATATATATATATATATATATATATATATATATATAGTTGGTGCTGATGATAATAGAAAATAAATAATGTTGTGTAAACGGTAAAAAAGAATTAAAAGATTAATGTTATTTTTGTCAATTGGCGCTTGTATGCAGCAAGTTTGCTAACTTCACAGTTTGATAAGCGGACCGGAGTTTGGCTGTTCTAGAGGATTTTTTATTTTAGAAATGCGAATGAATCATTATTTTGTATTGATCGATTCGAGAATGATGGCACCTGAGAGTGTTAACTAAACAAACTACCTTACAATCAGGGGAAACCAATGTTTCTTCTTCAATAGGGCTTGCTGTTTTTCTCACTTATGAGGTTATGTAAAATGAATAGACTCATTGATGTGTAGATTCATTAATACATTCATCTAAAATGAAAAAGCTTTGAGCAGGGCAGGACTACCTGATCCTGATGCATGATTACTGCTGTATCCCAACCTTTGTTCCATATGCGATTGGCTTTGTTTGCGTTCATGTATAATAACTCATTTCTTTAATATTCAAGTAATTAATATTCATATTACATTGTGAAGTGCAGATTATCTGATATTGGTGATATATTTGACGAGGTATAAGTGTATAACAGAGAAAATGGAACTCATTCAAGATAATTCTAGATCAATGGTAAATGAAGATAGGCTGAGCAGCTTGCCAGATGAGCTTATTCATCGAATCCTCTCTTGTATTGACATCAAATTTGCTATTCAAACATGTTTGCTGTCACCAAGATGGAAGCTTTTGTGGAAATCAATGCCTTATCTCAATTTTTCAAGCTGGTATTTTGGTTCTTTACCCAAGTTTGCCAAATTTGTGAACCATGTTTTGAATCATCGTAACCATCAAATACAAGTGTCTTTGGTAAAGCTAAGGTTCGATGGAGCCGCTAGTCAGGTTTTTGTCAGAAAGATTGCAAAGTATGCGTTTGCTCACAATGTCAAAGAACTAAGCATTATTAGTTTTCCCAAGGAGAACCGCAATTACCCTCCTTGCCTCTTCAGCTCTCCGTCCCTGAAATGTTTCACCTTCCGTGCCCAGTCTATTCCGCTGCCTGGCCGGTGCCTTACACCTGTGACACCTTGGGATTTTCCAGCTTTAACAACTATGCATCTCAGTCGAATTGTGTTGTGTGGCTATACCACCACAGTGCCTGTTGATCTTTTCTCCAAGTGTGTGAACTTAAAGAATCTCACTTTAGAATGGTTCTTTGTTGGGGCTGTGGATGTTTTTGACATCAATTCTCCTCAACTGTCTAATCTCATGCTTATTGATGGTAGTGATTTGAAAAACTTGAATCTGATTACACCCCAACTTGAGAAACTTACCATAACTAATTGTGGTATCAATTACTTGAAAGCGCCATCTGGACTTTCGTCTTTCTGCTACAGAGGTTATCATCCTCTGATGTTACCCAAAGATTGTTTACATTCTCTAAACGAAGTGAACATCCATATCCATAGTTACTCTTCAAATGTTCAATATACAGAGGAAGATACTCGTAGGACTGTTAATATGCTTCAGGAGCTCCAAAGTGCCAAATTTCTTACACTTAACATAGACATTGTTGAGGTATGTTAATAACATATAAAATCACTTATGACGTGTTGGGAAAATTCTGCACATCCTGATTTATTATGAGGAAGCAAATGAAAAGCAAAAGATATGTGTGGCAGATATATGACGTATGTTTTAGTTTCCTTAAATAGAGATGCTTTTCTAACACTGGATACACATGGCACATTGTTCTCCGTTAGACATTAATCGTAGAAGATTGTTTCAATGGGTAAAGTGTTGATTACTAGTAGCATAATGTATAATTTATTGCTTGAAAACGCACTTGACATCGTCTCTCTGATTTTGTTTCTTTTATGGTGGGATTTACATACAACGGTGAAGTGTTTGCATTAGCGGTTAACTATTACTATCATATAATCAATCTAGGACATATAGGAGAAAAGCTTACCTCTTAAAAGGAAGCAATTATGCAGTTTTCATTGAAGTTTCTGTTTGCTAAAGCATTTTGGGTCTATTAAATTCTATACCTGGTGTCGAATGCCTGAAACTTTAAGTTGTTTAACACATCTAAGGAAAGTAAAGAGCTGGTTCATAGAACTTGTTGATTGCCTGATTATTTTTTTTTTTACATTACACAAAATCGTGTTTATATATAAATTGGTCGATAAGAGCTGGAATAAAATTTATATATTTATATTCATCTTTAACGTACATGTTTCTTGTAATTCCTGTGCAGTGTATTTCTGCATTTCCCGGTTTACTATCACACCATCCTTCACCTTTTAGCAATTTAACTTGCTTAATCATAGACACCAGCCATAGGAAGGATGCATACAACTTTAAAATGTCTACTGAAGCTAAAGTTTTCTTGCTCGAGAACTCTCCAAGTGCCACATTCATCATGGAATTACCAGAGGTACATTCATTTTATGTTCTTAAACTTTCGTCACATAGTTTTTTCCCCATTTTTGGGTGTTTGTGATTTCTATTTGCTGGTCTCAATTGTAACCTGCTCAGCTATTTATCAACTCTATGTTCATTTTGGGCAGTCTTTTGCATATTAATGTTACTGAAAATATTTAGCAAATATCTGTGGGAAATGAGAGAAATCTGGGAGAGGGATTTGGGCTTGGTATGGGCAAGTTTCGAAGAAGGTTGTCTAGTTATTCAATTTAAAATCCGTGAGAAGTGTATGTATTTGATATCCAATGCCATTTTATTATATTCAATTGTTCACTTCTCTTTAAATTCCATTTTCACTTGCTTGTCTCAATAATGAATTGGAGGCTCTATGTTATTAATGCTATATGGCTTGTTACTTTTTGTTTATATTCAGGTAATGTATACTATAGTTCAGGTACCATTAGATGGTTAATCCTCTTGGAGGCATAGTTGTTAAACTCGTATGAGTCACCAGTCGACTCATACGAGTCAAGTCATTATCTGCCCTAAACGGTGCGACTCGGTTATCACTTATCAGACTCGGAATGGAGTGTGACTCGGAACTTATATAGCGAATTCTTAGCAGGCTCGGTACGAGTCGAGTCAACTCGTCGTCACTCGTACGACTCAGACTTTTGAGAAACTTCCCATTGCTTGTTTTACAGATGTTTTTTTAAAGAAGGGAGTAGAAGTACAGATTGGTATATTAGGGTTTCGATTCATGTAAAAGGGAAAAGCAATCGGTGATTTGAAACTATTGTCGTTGCAGAGACATTGTAAATTGATCCATTCTGGCCTTCATTTCTTCGGTTTTGAATATCTATCGATTGTCTCTTGGAAAGTAAGAAGAGAAACCGTCTCATCTTCTATTAATATTTCATTTGAGAAAGAGAAATTGACTGTCCGTTTCCCCATCTCTATATTAAATGCATACTATAAATTTCTTTTAAGTTATTTAATTTCTCCAATAATTATTGATAATAATTTCACTTCCTAATTTCAGTGTAGAATAATGTAGTGGTAAGTAGATTATAAATATGTTTTAATGGTGTGTGTGTGTGTGTGTGTGTGTTTTGACTCTTACAAGTCGAGTCACGAGTTGACAAGTTGGAGGTGTATATCTGTGAAACAACTTGTCAACTGTGTGATGCAACCATATATATGCACAACAGCTTGATATCAATTGCAGAACCATAGAGTTTCACGCATGAAGTACTTTAAACTAGACCTGGAAATTTGGTACACGACAGACACGACATGAGTTTTCCGTGTGTGGGTTTTATAAATTCGTGTTTCGTGTATGTTTGTGTCGACACGAAGTTCAAATGCGTGTTTCATGTCTTATACGTGTCAAACACGAATTTACCCATATAAACATGTGTAAACACGAATTTATCCATATAAACATGTGTAAACACGTATAAAAAATCGTGTTACATGATGACGTGTATTTGACACGTATAAGACATGAATTTACCCATATACTTTTGATGTTTTGTTGGATACTTAGATTGTTATGTTTTGGATGTATAATTTTATATGTTTTGGGTTAAATTTGTCTATAAATTCGTGTTTTAAAAATGTGTTTTATTTGTGTTGTGTCACACGAATTTTTAATGTGTCGTGTTCGTGTTTTACAAATTCGTGTCATATAAAATTCGTGTCTGACACGAGACGAATACACGTATTGCCAAATCTACTTTAAACTTATAACATCTATCATATTTTAAAGTACCCTTTAACTATTGACATTCCAATGTTATATCAGTTACAGGAAGTATAACCCAAATTTGCAAACCTTGCCACTACAATTATAGGTGCTCTATCTTTTTCTCAATATTTTTAACCTTTGATATTTAGTGGTAGCTCTTGAAATATGTTTTATTCCAGAAGGGTATTTGATTTGAAGTGGTTTTGTGAGGAAAGATGGCAATAAGTCTTGGGTTGAGCAAGTGACATTCTTTCAACTTTGTAGGAACCACCTACAAAGGCAATGCGGCAGAAAGAGGCTAGGGCGAGGAGAAATGCCAATTTTGTTGCAGAGGTTGAGAGTCATATGATTAAATTGCAAGCATCTCTGGAGCAGGGACAGACTATTTTTTCTGAGATAAAGCAGCAAAAGGAAAGGGCCTTTGCAACCCTTAGAAGCCTTGTTGCAGATCTATCGGTGTGGGCCAAGGAAAAAATGACGCAAAGGGAGCAAGCGAAGAAATTTGTGGACTTGGAGAGCCACAAGGGAGAAACACAAATGCAGTTTGATGAAGGGAACACACAACAGGCTGATAAAAAGAGACCAAAGATTGATCTAGGGGAAGTCGTCGAGAGCCACAAGGAAGAAATGCAGATGATGCAGGTTGAGGAAGCAGAAGTCCTAATTGACAGTCACAAGGCAGAAACACAGCTTTATGGAGGGACGGTAGATGCCGAGAACGATGAGGTACTAGCTGGACAGAAGGCTCAAATCTGGCCATGTTTGAGAAAGATGCAGGATCTGATTGAGCAACAATATGCATATGTTGAAGCTATCGTTACAAAGGAGGTCCGGATCAGAATATTGTTGGAAAAGTTGCCTAAGAGACAGAGTGCAGATATTGAAAAACGGTATTCTCATGAGTTTGGAGAAGCTAAAGCACAGTGTTCTTCTATGCGCACCGAGTTTGTTTCTTTTAACGAATGCATTCATGAGTTGACAAAAGTTTTGTCTGATATCTCAACTGTTTCCGATAGGAAACTTCCTGTGGCCTCACAATCAACTGTAAGTATCTGATTCTATATTTGACTCTGCGTATTCATAGTTTTAACTCCAAAATCTAATATATGTTGCTCTTTAACTTGCTGAATGTTAGATTCCTCCACCATCCACCTGAGTGTCATCCCTATGCCTTGAACCACCTCCGCCACCCACCCAGGTAACCACTCTTCAGTAGACAAGTAGCACACACACGCACACACACACACACACACACACACACACATATATATATATATATATATATATATATATATATAGACACACACACACGTGTGTGTGTGCATGTTTGGCTTACATATTTCCACACATTCATGAATCAAGCATGTGTTGCTTGAGAATAGACCTGCAGCGTTAACCGAAACTCTAAGAAATGGGTGATATTGGGCAAGTTTTTCAGACATGCGGGTTAGCATGGGTGATTTACAAAAATGCTGCGAGTCAATATGGGTGTTTTCAGAAAAATGAGGTAAGAGTGAAGCAAAACAAGAAAATTAGACACAAGAGATGATTTTTGAGATAGATTTTAAACACATATGAAAACTGATTTCTAAGCTGAAAGAAATTGAGAAATAGTAGAAAACCAGATGTTGTTTGAACAGATTGGTGGTTGGAAGCTTGGGGTTAGGTGCTTGAGCTGGTGGAAGAAGACCTTTCTGTGGGATAGAGGACGTGGTCTGTGGGGATGAAGAGTAGATTTAAAAAAGATAACTAGACTTTTATAGACAAGTAGTTTTGATTTTAAATGTCTGATGGTTAGATTTGAAACAAGTAAGATAATGCATAATAAAAATTGAACTTAAAAATAAAATAGTGAATGCTTTTTATTATAAAGGTTTTTTAAAAAAAAAAAGTTTTTGGGTGACCCAACCAGTTTTGAACCGTTGCCTAACCCACCCATTTTCTCATCCCTACTTGAGAATCATGCTTAATTGTCCACCTCTGCTCTGACTGTATAAATATTTCCCTTCATATTGCATTTTCAAGTGTCAGTTGAATTATATAACGAGTTGCATAGACAAAAATCTGGAAAAAATTTATAGTCAAATGCAATGACATTCAAATATTAATATCAAACACTATCAGAATTCTGGTGCTATCATAAATATTTGGGCGCTTATGATTGGGGTGTCTTTGAACTTTATTGATGAAAATCATTCGAGTGATCACCAAACAGTCTTGTTTTTTTATGTATTCTTTAAAGAATTGATATGTTGAATGTGATTACAAAAAAGACGCTATTACAATAATGATTTTGGTTTAGGTTATAATGTTCTATGCATTTGAATGCACTTTGGACACTTTCAAGCCATTTTACCTGGTTTCATTATAACTAAATTATATAATGAATTCATTTCCTTCATTTTATCAATCCTATGTATTCTTTTGTGAATTAATTCTCTTCTTAAGCATATCCTTTGTAGACCAAACTCAAATTTCCAACTAGCCAGAATCAAGTCATATAAGATCTACCCGGGATTTTTCAAGGCTGCTAAAGATCATGCCAACATGTAGATCGTCCCATCAGGTTCATAAGAAATTTCAGGAGTCTTCATTGGTTTTTTGTTTCTTTTTTCCTTTGCTTTTTATATTTCGACTAGGTTTCAATTAACGTAAGATGATAAGATCTAGGACATAGAAGCGGGATCATGAACTATTTACACATGCAAAAGAAAAATCGTATTATTGCTGCTGATTGGTATTATTGGTGATCAAACTTGGTTTTGTGACGACCCATGGCTTGTTCAGTTGTTTGCCATTTGTATGGTGGATGTCAGCCTTGATACCTGCCAGTTGATTTGATTAAGGAAATTTTGATACTTTCAGTTTGAAAATGGGTCAGTTTAATATCTATTTCATTTCAAACAGGTTAAAGGAGTGGATTAATACCTATTTTGACCAACGTTACAAATTTTATCATATTGTGATCCACATTATTCAACCCTCCTGACCCATTCATTTTGTTACTGGTGCGTTTGTTTTTTAAGACAAAATATCTGAAGTCTAATTTCATCTCTGATTGGTAAAATGTTACTTTAAAGTCTTTTAAAATTGTTTGTTTTTAGAAGTTTTTGAATGTCCGAAAATACATCAATACACATTTAAGTGACATCACCCGTGGTTATACTTTATGAGTCATCATAGTTATACTTTATGATTCATCTTTGCATCCTATTGATGTTGACTTTTGAGTAGAAAAGGTAAAAAAACATGGCTATACATTTCGGTGGTCACTAAGAATTTGTCGATGGTGGTCTGTAACTTTCAACATGTTACAACTGATAATATCTTATTTTTGTGAGATCTTACCGGTTGGAGGATTTGTGCGATGAAAATTTGTTAGGAGTTTTAAAAATGATCCAAATTGAGGGTTTTTTTGACACAAATATCTCTTTTGTAAAATGTTTAAACTGTCTTCTTTTTTTAAATGTGGAATGAAAACATATGCAACCTGGCAAAATCGATGTGTTAAAATAAGTGGTTATTGACCCATAAAAGTTAAAACTTACATAATATCCAAAACATGCTTAAAAAACATTTTAAATCGTGCGTTAAAGAATGATTTATATTTCAATACGTGTTTGGATATGATATTTACATGGCCGGTTTTTTAGGGGGCAACAAGGATGACTGCACAGGGTCCCAGATTTGTTAGGGCCTCATTGACAGTTCTTTGTTTCTTTCTAGTGCAACATGAAATTTACTTAATTTTGTATAAGATGTCCTAGAATTTAAATGAACACATTTTGTTATATTTGTATTATTTTTAGATACTTATACACTATATATTTGTATTATTAATACTTTTTATACTATAAAATATTTATATTTAAGGTTCTATTTTAAATTTATGGCAAAGGCCCCTAAATCCATGGGACGGCCATATTTACAAAAATTGATAAACCAACCACTTTTGTCACTGTTGTCATTAAAATCCCATTCGAGCAACTTTGACTCATTTGATCCCTAGTTTCATGTTTAACCAACTATCTAATTCCATTATTTAACCCATTTGAAATAAAATATGTTCTTGATTGACAAATTTTCAAGCCATTTTAGAAATTTGTTGTCACAAATCTTGTAGTTTTCATCGTCCTTTTAAAAGGCATTCAAATAAGAACTAAAAAACCAATGTGAATAAAGATAACAATAAAGTATTTTTAGAAGATACTTTTATTTGTAGGTTTATATCACTTTCGAAAAAAGTATTGAAAACAAATGAGATAATAAAGAGCCTTTGTCAACAATAATTTGTGTTCTCGGAGAAGAAAGGGATGGGGAACATGAGAAATGGAAGGAAATCCGGTATCAGACATGTTGGAGGTTATTTTTCTGTTCGAGTTTGGAAGTGACCTGAAATATGTGTGAGACAGCTGGATCGCGTTTTCATAGATTTTCATGGAATTCAAATAACTTCTAATCCGTTGTGTTTATAATCCAAACCTCCAAAAACATTAAAAGAAAATTCTAATTCCTTTATTTTCATTTTACAAGACAAACATGGGTCAAGTCTTTTAGAGAACACAGGGTAAACACTATGGTTCAAACTTCAACCCAAGATATAAAAATCTGCGAGAAAACAAAGCGATAAGACAATTTGAGTAGAGTGGCCACGTGAGTCATTCAAACAAGTTGGGTTGTATGTTCAATGTTGATAAGTCGAAAAAGGGAGGCTCGGATTGAGCTTTCAATACTTGCAATAAAATGCAAACTAGTTTGACCGTTAACACAAAACAAACAGGTTGTAGGAGCAAATTTAAACGATGCCGAACAACTCTACATATGGGCAAGGGTCATCACAACCAATCTTGAGTATCAACATACCAATCCAAAGCACCACATGACCACAACCATCTTTAAGACCTTTTAAGTCATTTTATTATACCAATTAGT
This sequence comes from Centrapalus pauciflorus, assembly GCA_020465985.1. Lineage (NCBI taxonomy): Eukaryota > Viridiplantae > Streptophyta > Magnoliopsida > Asterales > Asteraceae > Centrapalus > Centrapalus pauciflorus. Next base: position 66,619 of record JAANYP010007579.1, read on the forward strand.
TTTCACTTGAATCATTTAAAAAGAAATAGAAAAGCACACAAATTCCACAACAAAATCAAATCCCAACAGTTATAACCAACTCTAGCCTTCTCATAAATATTGGTATTAGTTAAGTAATATTTTGATTTCTTGTTTGAACTATCTTTTTGGTGTGTTTTAAAAGTTTGTGCTATTTTTCGTAAGTATTGGATTGTTTGTTAGTGAAATGACATATTTGATACTTATCTTTTATGAATTTGTCTATAAGTTCGTTAAAGCTTGAGCTAGAAATAGCAAAAGGATTTTAGTACACATTCTTACAATTTATCTAAGAATATTGTGTTTAGATGAAAGTCTAGCATTATATGTGTGTTTGTGATGGTAAATTCACCTTTCGAGACATTGATTTATTCGAGTACTGTTTATTCACTATTATTTGGGTAGATTATTAGGAGAATTCTGGATAGCCTACCATTTATTGTGAGGATAAGTGATTCGAAAGAAGAACTTATAACTTTTGACCATACTCTTATAACTTCTAGCCAATATTGTGCGTAATTGTTTGTCATCCAATGTGAGGGTGAGAGTATATACTTAAATGATTACAGTTTCCATCCTGAAGTCTAATTTTCGTGAATTCTAACCTTAGTTGTGTCGGTAAATTCCAAATTCTATGTTTGAAGGGTTTTTAAATTGTTGCTTTACTTTATCTTTTATCAAACCTTCTTTTTATTGTGGCTAATTAATGACAACGAGTTAAGTACCATCATTTTGCATTGTGTCCTCGAAATCAATAACTTGGTTCTTACTATCACTATACTAGTGAACGATAGGTGCACTTGTTTTATAGTCTATTAGTTCCTGTTTTTTGTATATAACCTATAAGACGTCAGTTCTCAAGCAACAAATGGTTAACAATGCATGAATATATGGAGATATATAAGTATCTGCAATTATACATGCATATGCAGAGTCAAATACTTACAATTGCTCATGATGAAGGTGCTGGTGACGCTAGATGAACTTTGCTGCTAACCAGAAACATTGACATGATATCTGATACATTTGCTTCAGAAGCTTCGATGGTTCCGTTGCAAGAGATGATCATCTTGTTTAGAAGAAGAAACTGTGACATAGCCATATTAAGCTCATGACAGAGCATACTTCAATACTTGCCCTCTTACCCTTAGGTAACTTCCCTAAAAATGTACTAATCTGGTTCTTGTTTAAATACATGGATTCAACAATTGCTTCTTTTTGCTTAACAAGACAATGCATCTCTGCCACACTAGATGTCATTTGTGTCATCAGTCCAGCCACTACCTCCTCGCTCTCAGTTTCTACCTTCCGTTCATCAAGCTGATCGTGTTTCTTCTGCCTTCCCTTGATCAATCTAGCATTATCTTGATTGAGTTCCAATTTCTCTGCCATACCATAGAACAGTGCTTTTTATACAAGTTAGAGTCATACACTGCAAACAAACCCCAATCAAATATGCAGCAAAGGTAGTGCAACTTAGAAAGCTGGCCTTATCAGCTGATGGCCTACATCAGGGGTCCCATGAACAAAACTATTTTCTAACATCAGTTCATTAGATTTTGTCCTCGATTTTTCTGCTACTTTTATAAACGCAATTACGTTTTAAGATTGTATACAATATTGATCTCTTTTTAGCAAGCTTATAAGTTTATTTTGTTATTCTGACCAATCTATATCTTGTAATGGGACTGTTTCTTCCCTCTTCTGCTTATTAAAATTAAGAATCCAAAATAGGCATAATTCTACTAATGTCAAGTCTTCTTTTTCTAACCAACTGGATGTAGAGATGCCATTCTGCAGTTACCATAGAAGGGAATAAGTGCCCAAAATTAAGTAACTGAAATAGTCTTTATTAGTAAGTGCCCAAGAATTTGTCTTTACCGGATATCCAAATTTTGTTATTGGATAATACACAAGAGAAATTATGATTGATTGAATTTCTTTGGTATATATATTCTGCTTTCCCTACGAAAGTAAGTGGATAAGATCGGTTAACTTCTATTTCAACCGACGTCAGCAGTTGAAACCGCCGCCCAAACTTGCATAGCTGAAGCTACACAGCGGCAGGGCTGCATCAGCAAGAGCCTTCACAGTGTCAAAGTTGTTAAGATTTCATTGCTACATGCCTACATACGAAGTTAACACATCAAAAAAATAAATTCCTACTTCAAAAAATAAGTCGTTTGTAACATGCAAAAGCTTTACATGATGCTGACATGTCAATTTTTTATAGGTGTTCACGGTACTTGATATATAAATGGTGCTTACTAGATCTTCTCTCTCTCTCTCTCTCTCTCTCTATATATATATATATATATAGAGAGAGAGAGAGAGATTACTCTACACATCAGTGGGAATTAACATAAACTTGACAATTGAACAAACGAAAAGCTAGAAATCAAGAAGAAGAAAAACAGCTTCTCCTGATTGATGGTTGTTTGTTTGTTCACAATACTCTGGTGTTATCAATCATGAATCATAAGCATTTCAAGAGCAAAAACCATCTAGAATGGTAAAACCGTCATCCACTTATTCTAAATAGTGAATCTAACAAGTAGAAATTTAATAAATTCTGCACTAAAGATGGAGAATTGAGGTGTGAGAGTCAGGTGTTGTTTGGATCATAGTATGTTTTCTGATGGAATAATCAACCTGTAATAAAATAGTATGATGCTTACGAATCACAACTCTATATATATGAACAACGCCTTGAAACTAAAAATCTGAAAGATCAGAGTAATACTTAGAATATAAACTGTTAGAAGGATATGAGTTTTCAAATCAAAATGGCCTCGTCTCTTGCACAGCAGTAGTAATTGTTGATTTATAATGTAGTATAGATATACATATTAACTACAACATCAATCAGTGATTTAGCATAAACTTGCTGATTGAACAACCAAAAATTCCTGTTTGTAAAGCCAGAAGGAGATGAATGAGAGAACACAAATGGAGATACTATAAATTCATATTTAAATACTTTTTAAACAAGATAAAAATATTTTTAAAATAACTTATTGTCGGGAATTCATGTGATTATTAATGTCTAAATTATATGAATTTTTTTTTCATGCTTTTAGATAACTCAAAGTACAAATTGTTGTTTATAAATGGAAATGTTTGTCCTTCAACATAGGAAACGAGGTTGATTACGTGTTAATGCGATGAAAATTCAATAAAACTCGAAATATAATGTCAAAGTTGATGAATTTACATCGAGGATATTGATATTTGTTTCTGGTTGAAATCAATGGATATTGTTTCTGCTCGGAATCAATGTTTTTCTGATAATGGGATTCCGGTTTTGGAAGGTGACAGAGAAAAATCAAAGACTAAAACCGAAAATAAATATCAAATACTGGTTTCCAAAAATTTTATTACAAAATTTATAATTACCAGTTTCAATTAAAAATTAGAAAGAAGTCAGATTTGAAAATCGTTTTAATAAAAAAAAGGGCTTATTATGAAGAAAACCAACATGTTTTCACGTTTTTTTACGTTTTCGTCCCTCCATGTTATTTTTTTCTATAAAAAAACCTTAAGTTATTCTTTTCTTTTTGGTTTAGTGAAATTTTGGGCACTAGACCCCGGTTATAATTTGTGAACCGGGTTTTAAAAACTGAAAAACCAGGTTCTAATGTCCAAATTTCACTAAACCAAAAAGAAAATAATAACTTGAGGACTTTTATAGAAAAAAATAACATGGAGAGACGAAAACGCAAAAAACATGAAAACATGTTGGTTTTTTTCATAATAAACCCTAAAAAGAAAGGTCTTGTGTTTATTAAAAATCAAACGATATAAAAAAGGTTAATAATATTTATTAGATTTTATACAATTACATATAGGATCAAATTTGAATTTAAATTAGATTTTGTTAAATGACATTTGGTAAAAGATAGGGTTAAGGTTATACAATAGCAACCTACTTTTTAAAATTACCAATATGATACATCTATTTTTTATTGCAAAAATGGTATGTGTCATATAATAGCAACCTACTTTTTTAAGTACCACCAATATTTCTACATGATAAAGCTCATTTTACATATCAAACCGGGCTCTACTGGGACGAAGAAATCAGGCCCTATTAATCTATTATATATATGATCCTTCATATTGGCATTGACAACTAAAGTATACATTTCATATCAACAATAGAAAACACAACGTATCATATTGGTACTTTTTAAAAAGTAGTTTGTTATTATATGACTTTAACCCTAAAAGGTAAATGGAGATTTTGTGGCAAATTAAACAAGGAGATAAGATTCATTTATTAGTATTTATGGAAAAGTTATTCTTTGCAGGTTATATGGTTGGATTTATTAGAAGTAGAATAAACAAGGAGCTAAGATTCAATACTATATATATATATATATATATATATATATATATATATATATATATATATATATATATAGATTCAAGATCAATGGGGTACCAAGTTAGACTGGGGTACCGGGGTACCGTTCACAACCAATCATTTTTGCATTAAAATGATTTTTTAATACCAAAAATAATTGTCAAACAAATACCATATTGTTTTAATGAAAAGGGTATTATAGGGATAAAAAAATTTTAACCAACAACAAAATATTCTCAATCCCGTTATTTTCTCACCTTCTGTTTATATATCTGCTCCCTCGCTCGATTCATCTCCATTTCTCATCGTCTTCAACCCATTCTTCCGCTAACGAAGGTGAGAACCGCTCTAAACCCTACAGTCGTCTTCAATTCCTCGCAGTCCCGTTCGAAGATTGTCTGTTGTTATACATCCGTAAATTGTAAGTTTCATATGTTTTAGTTTGAGTTACCGATTTCAAGTTTGGTGTAATCGATTCAAGCATTATGTCCAGTTTCGATTCAAGAATTATGTCCATTTGTTTGATACCCATATGTGGTTTTATAATGCCGACTCATTCACTGTGATTATTTAGGCTTATGTATGAAAATTAGTTTTGCACATGTGCAAAAGGGGTATTTTGCACTTGTTCCGGCGTTGCCATTTTTTTATGCCTTAATATGCAATCATGCTTATTATGCTATGCACATGATAAAAAAAATTAGGTTTTTACGTATTACAAAACGAGTATTTGTAGTAAAAAATTTTCAATTCAATAGTTATTGCACATGTTCATATCCCCCTTTTGCACATGTGCAAATCGAATTGTGCAAGTTCATCACAATTGTTGTCAAGCATTATGTCCAGAGATTAATCACAAATTTTGGTATAGATTAAAGGGTTTTGCACATGTGCAATGTGATAGGTTTTGCACTTGCACATATGATACACATTGCACATGTGATACACAAGTGCAAAATCTATCACATTGCACATGTGCAAAACCCTCAAAATATGTACAGGATTATTATTTATTGTGCAGTCTTATACAGAATAAGGGTACAAGGCAATGAACACATGATACTTATGCCTACATGAAGGTGGCATCTTAGTGGCTGTAATTATCTAGGACTTCTCTTTATTTTTGGGGTTTTGTCTGGATATTCATTACCTGTTGAAGTTGGGGGTAGTTTACAAATTCATGAAAAGAAAATTTAACATAAGAAAAGCTCTTGAAGAGATGAAGGCAATACTATATTTCTAAAGCAACCAAACACTAGAGCTGAAAATAAAACATAAATAATCAAAGCTATTTTTGAATTTGAACCCATGGCCATAGCTGCATAGTAGATGTCTAGATGATAATCAGACATTTATAAAAGCTGATAAATGCAAGGCTATTATTATAACTCAGTAGCTCCAGTGGAGGAGAACAAGGGAAGTAATCCTAATGCAACATAAAGTATAAACATAAACAGTAGTTTTGTTTGATGGGTTTATGTAGATTTCTTACCGGTGCAACAAAAAAGCGAACTACTACATCTGCTGTTTTGATCGCTGATGACTGCATCCATGTTTTCCTAATGGCCATTCGCTCAGCAAAGTGATTGGTAGCAGATAAAATTCCAATAAAAACTCGTATAGGATGAAGTGGCAAAGGTTTAGCTTTCCACTTCTCAGACATTTCAATTACCCTTTGTGGTGAGAAGCTTGGATGAGAGATTGGGAGTAATGTAGCAAAAACTGAATGAACATCTACATCGCCATTAATTGATAATCCTGTTGCGTTCTCAAGTGTATACCCCTGTAGGAAAGATGACCAGATGTTAACAAAACAATTAAAGGCTGTTTTCAGGAAAAGATACAAGATTAACTGCTTAAAGGACAATACACAAGTGCAAAATCTAGTTTTTTGCACATATAACCATCAAACACTTACTGCACATGTACAAATCACCCTTTTGCATATGTGTATTGCTGATTGTGCACATGCGCATTGTCATGTGCATTTTATGTATTTCAGCAATACAAATGCTTGAATGGAAACTTAATGTGAATTTTACCACGGTACCATTCACATATGTATTTCAAAACATATGTATTTTCTGCACATAGGTATTTTTTGTATTTAAGGAATATGGATTTTTTTACGGGTTAAATTAAAGTCAGATCCCCTTATTGCACATAAAAATTTAACAAGTTCTGATTTTGTATGCAAATTGTAACACGGGCCCCTCATTGCACTTGTTCAAACATTCCAAACACTTACTGCACATGTGCAGTATACTCCTGTTGCACATGTGTATTGCTAATTGTGCACATGTGTTCTATGGTTACTTCTCTTCTTATTGAACATGTTGTTTCATATTAATAAATCCAGCAAGAAACAAAAAAAACATGGAAAAGATTGTTTATAATTAAACAAACCGTTGTTGCACAAGTCGTGTTGAACATGTTCAGTCGGAATTATTGCAGGATCCAGTTGAGCATCGCCATTTGTCTCTCTATCCATCGATTGCAATGTATGTAGAATATACGATCATGGAAGAGATTTATTAGGAGGAAACAGTCATGGAGGGTTTAGATGCGTATCAGATTCCTTAAATTAAGGGATTTACAAAATCCATGATATTTATCTTTTATTTAGAATAAATCAAAATTGTCTATAATACCCTTTTGCATTTGTAACCAAACACTACCGGACTCCGGTTCCCCAGTCTAACTTGGTACCCCATGGATCCCGACCCTATATATATATATATATATATATATATATATATATATATATATATATATATATATATATATATATATATATATATATATATGGATGAGAACTTGTGCATCGATACAAAAGTACCTATATCATCCATTAGATCAAAGAATTGTATGGATTAGATTAAATGGCAAAAGGGTAAATAATATACAATTTTATGCATCTTGTGCATTACAAAAAAACATGGAAGGACATTTTGGGTATTGTGCATACCTCATTAAATTTAATATTTTAACAAATAACTAAATAATAAATGTTAAAATAAATTCAATTGATCACTTCCAAATTTAACAAAAGTCACACAAATTCAAAAAGAATGATGGAGATATTGATGCATTTCATATTAATCGTTCAATTCGTGATGCATATCGATTTTATCTATACAAAATCTATACAATTCGTGATGCATCACTGTTAATCATCATCTTCATATTCATCGTTTATCATCATCGTTCATCATCTTCGTATTCATCGTTTATCATCATCGTTCATCTATGCATAGTGTTCATCATGGTGCATCATTATTAATCATCAACATCATTGTTCCAATGGATGCATCAACGTGTTCATTATCGTCTTCTTCGTTCATCATGTTCTTCATGTTTCATCGTATTGTTCATCATCGGTTGCATCTCTTGTTCATCATGTTCATCATCATCGCGGTGGCGGCGGCGGTGGTGGTTGGCGGGGTTCCTCGATGCATACGGTGGAGAGAGAGAGAGAGATACGGTGGAGAGGTGGTTACAACAAAGGTGATGGTGGTGGTTGTGGTGGATACGGTGGGGAGAGAGAGAGAGAGAGAGAGAGAGAGAGAGAAATAAAGAAAGAGAGAGATATGAGGAGGTGGTTACTTTTTTTTGAATATTTATTCCTTATTTAATTCTAATTTACCTATTATAATTAATTCCATATATTTAATTTTACACATTCAATATTCCAGAAATACCTTAGTGCACCCTTGTTTGATTATTTGGTGCACAAAAGTTCCTAGAGGTGCCTCGGTGCATAAAAGTTCTCAATTGAACCTCAATCTATACATATACATATATATATATATATATATATATATATATATATATATATATATATATATATATATATATATATATATATATATATATATATATATATAGACACACACACACACGCTACTTAATTGTAATCGTGTTGCTGGATATATGATTGGATTTTGCAGGGTCGCTTGCAAAGAAAATAAAAACAACAACCATTATATATTTGGTCCATACCATACCCCTCAAAAGATGGGGAACCACTCTCATAAATTTGAATGGAAGTTAATTCTTGGAGAGAGTAGAAAGGAAAAATTAAGAAAAATACAGGAAAAAAAGTGTTTAAGAAAACAGAGAATATTATCAGAGAAGGAAAGAAGGGTTGTAAGTAATAAAAAGGTTGGGTTTGGGTAAAAAATTGTTGATGTGGTATGAAATAATAAAGTGAGGGAGGGAGGGAGGGAGGGAGGAGGGTCATAAAATGAACAATAAAACGATAGCCGTTGCGATTGATAGAGACAAAGGAAGCCAAAGTGCATTGAAATGGGCTGTTGATAATCTTGTGGGAAAGGGTCAGATCCTGTATTTGCTTCATGTTAAGATTAAACCATCTGGTTCTTTTGCTTCTTCTATGTCTTTCCCACAAAGTAATTTCCTTTTGTTTCTCAATCATTTCTATTTTATCATCATATTTTTTTATATATAAATTTGATTACCCAAATAAACTCTCTTTTTATGTTTTCATCAATCCAGTTTCTGTCTTTTCAGCATTATGTGAATTCTGATTTGTAGACCATATTGGAGATATATACATATAGAGTAATAATTATGGCTTCAAATCGCAATAGATTTAGTGATCATTTTTAGGAGATATCTTCATGTTAAATGTGATATGTTGTTAATTTGCTTAATGGTTTGCAGAACCGAATAAGATTTCTGATTTCAGCGATGACTCCTCATTTCTCATAGAAACTAACGCACAACTCAGAGAGCTTTTCCTCCCTTTCCGATGTTTTTGTACCAGAAAGGAAGTTAGTCTCCCTAAACGTCTATCTCGACCAAGTTTTATGCTTATGTTTCATAAATCTTAGTCATTGCTTCTTGAAACAGGTTCAATCTCAGGAAGTCGTGCTAGAAGATACAGAGGTTGTCAAAGGACTGATCGAGTTTGTCACACGATCAATAGTCGAGGTTCTAATTATTGGAGCCCCCTCAAAAGGCGGTCTTCTCAAGTATGTGTGTTACTGAATCATAAGAATCGAATTACCAATCACAATGTGTGCTTAGACAATCATGATTAGGATTCGTATAAAAACTTAGCATCATTGTACGTCATGTGTTGTTGCAGGAGATTTAAAACAAGAGATACCTCAGCAACTATGTTAAAAGGGGTGCCAGATTTCTGCACCGTTTACGTCATTTCTAAGGGAAAGATTTCAGCCACGAAAGCTGCATCGCGTCCTCCTCCATACATTTCTCCACTTCGTACACATGTAGCGCCTGGACCAAGTAGCAAACCAGTCGATGATAAAACGCTACCAATCAATGCCAAAGGTTTCTTTTTCTACCTATATACCGATTTCATTCTAACTTTTAGTTTTCTATATGTTATGTATATGATTTATCGGTTTTCCACAGTGATGCCCCGAAGATCCATCGACTTAACCAGGCCTTCGGCAGACTCGTCTTTCAATAGCTGGTCTAATGACTTGAACACAATGAAGTAAGCGGGCACTTATACATATTGAGACTTGTGAAAGATTAAGAAACTGTTTGTTTTGATGTACAACCCGAGTTCTGATTTAAGCATATGTTTTTTCTATGGAAACAGATCGCCTTTTACCAATAGGAGAGGCCCGAATGGTAAACCTTATGGAGAGTTGCTCCCACCGGAATCTGATATTTCATTTGTCAGCTCTGGTAGACCGAGCGTCGACAATTTCTTTCCTGCATTTGACAATGATGTGTCATCGATGAACGCACGGATTAGCTTCTCAGAACTGGAGAATGATTCGTATCAGATGGGGCGCAGGTCGATGGATATAAACACTGCAAATGAAATGTCATCATTCGAAAGTCCTAGAGCGTCTGTCTCAAATAACGTACTGATTTCATATCCTTTTATTAAGCATTCGTGTTGTACGTGTTAAAGATTTTCATTTCGACTCTAATTTATGAATCTTTTGGAGGTTTCAGGAAGATGTTGAGGCAGAAATGAGAAGGTTAAAACTTGAACTGTCAAAAACCATGGAAATGTACAGCACAGCTTGTAAAGAAGCCCTTACAGCAAAACAGAAGGTGTCCTACTTTGCTCCTTCTTTTAACTTCGTGTTCATTTGACCTCAAAAGACTCTTTCGCTCGTTGTAGGCTATGGAGCTTCAGAGATGGAAATTGGAGGAACAACAAAAGATAGATGAGGCACGTGTAGCAGAAGAATCCACAATGTCAACTATAGAGAAAGAGAAGACGAACTCCCAAGCAGCAATCGAGGCAGCTGAAGCAGCTCAAAGGATTGCGGAACGTGAATCCCAGAAAAGAGTCAGCGCCGAGAAGAGTGCATTGGAGGAAAGAAACATGTTCTCCCAATACGATACCAGGTATAGAAGGTACACGATTGAGGAGATCGAAGAAGCAACAGAATACTTCTCGGCCTCTCGTAGGATTGGAGAAGGAGGTTATGGTCCAGTCTACAAGTGTCATTTAGACCACACGCCTGTTGCAGTCAAGGTTCTCCGACCCGATGCTGCTCAAGGGAGATCACAGTTTAACCAAGAGGTCGAAGTATTATGTTGTATACGACATCCTCACATGGTTCTGCTTCTAGGAGCCTGTCCAGAATACGGGTGTTTAGTATACGAATACATGTCAAACGGAAGCTTAGAAGATTGTCTTCTTCGGAAAAACAAGACTCCACCACTCTCATGGCAGCATAGGTTCCGAATAGCCGCTGAGATCTGCAGTGGTCTGCTTTTCCTCCATCAAACAAAACCCGAGCCAATTGTGCACCGTGACCTCAAACCAGCTAACATTTTGCTCGATAGGAACTTTGTAAGCAAAATAGCTGATGTGGGGTTAGCCAGATTGGTGCCACCATCTGTTCAAGACTCAGTCACTCAATACCACATGACTTCTGCAGCAGGAACTTTTTGTTATATAGATCCTGAGTACCAGCAAACAGGAATGCTTGGTGTAAAATCAGATGTATATTCGTTAGGCGTTATGTTTTTACAAATCATAACAGCTAAACCGCCAATGGGTTTAACTCATCATGTCGAACGGGCTATAAAGAAAGGAACTTTTTCAGAGATGTTGGATCCAGCAGTGACCGATTGGCCTGTTGAAGAGGCTCTAGGCTTTGCTAAGCTGTCTCTCCTTTGTGCAGAGCTAAGAAGGAAAGACAGACCAGATCTCGGCAAAGTTGTCATGCCTGAACTCGAAAGATTGAGATCACTAGCCGACGACGACACCATGCAATAATCCATATTTTTCAACAGTGACCTCTGCCATCAGCACACCACGGTTCAAATCATCTCAAATCCACTAGACCAGAGCTAACTCTTGGTAATTAATTCTTTTCATTCGATCTTGTAGATAACTACATGAACAGCTTATCGCGTTGGTTGTTTGTAATTATTCAGTTATGATTGAGTATTTATTGATTGATGTAAATTCTTAAATCCTGATCAGCAGCACTAGGTTCATTCATTCTTTTTCTTCATACAAATCTTCTTTTGTATTATATCGTTTGTAGATTTAGCTGCAAGTGTTTTTGAAACTTAAGGAAAGGGGTTATCATGATTATCCAACTCTATATTTTGATTATCGATAATGCAATCAGATTTGGCTCTTAAAAGGGGGATTTTATTTTATTTTTTTAAAATTTGCCTTGACTAGAAGTTAATGCATATAATACTTAACGATTTTTATACGAACATAGATAAACATTAACGAAAATGTTTGTTAAAAAACGTCTAATCACAAAATAGTTAAACTAAACATCTAAAGAGTAAAGACAATACAACTCAGGTAATGTAAAACAAACCTCTAAAATCTTCAAGTAACAAAGTCTTCAAATTTATAGTTTCGTTTTGATATAAAATTACTTACCTTTCAAAAAAGAAATTGTTTATTAATGCATGCAGTGTCGGATCTAGGATTTAAAAGCAGGTATGCACAATTTTTTTAAAGATCAAGTTAAAAACATAAATGTATATAAGAAAATCCACAACAATATCATATAACAACATATAATTTTCAACTAATGTTGTAAAACTTACATCAAAGCTAAATTTACATTGTTCCCATCGAGTTTTCATACTTTGGAAGCAACTTACAATATCGTTGTTACTAATTTTAGAGAATAAATTTTCTCTATGTAAGTAACTTAACAATCATTTAACAACAGATCAGTGATCACATTTACTATTGCCCAACTAAACAATCATCTATAAATAGTTAAATGATTAACTGTAATCATAGAGAAACTTATCAATTTATATTTACCAATTAATTCATTTTAATTCCCAAATAAATTCCTATCTACCGGTCCACACTCATTAAAACTTCAAAAGCCCAATGCCTGATTATATATTAGTAATTCTCATTTATCCCTACATAAATAACAAATTAAAAATGTTAGGGTTTTTCCCTTTACCTGGAGCCTGGAGGACTGTGGAGACGTGACTGAAGCCAAAGAGTTAGCACAAAGACTAAACTACTAAAGTCGTCTTCTTTTTCTTTGGTGGATGGTCGGCCGGTTTCCGGTGATACACAATCGCATTGCTGCTGCTGCTGCTTCTTTTCTCTTTCTTCTCTTCTTTTCTAATCTGCTTTTTCGGTGGACAGTAGAACATAAAGCGGTGTATTGACTCCCGTCTATGAAATGTATTCAAAATCAGGAAGAAATCAAAAGCAATAAAAAAGGAGAAGAGTTGTTGCTTGCAGACTTGCAGTTAACAAAAACTTTTCGATTTTCATTTCAATTTCAATTTATAGTTAAAGAAAGAACTAAGATTCTATAAATATGTGATGAAATTTTTAAGTTTAATAAAAACTAGTTTATAACCCACGTGGATATTTTAATTAAATTTATTTATATAAAATGTATATGTGTAAAAATAAAACATACAAAAATAAATAATAAACACAATTATTTTTTATTATTTACAGATTAAAAAATAGAGTACATTTATCTTTTTTAAAAATATTAAATTGTATGTATCTTTTATTTTTTATAAGTTGTGATTATCTTTTTGGTGAACGTCGAGGTGACACGTGACATTTGATGTTTTCCTTTATTATACATAATAATACTGATTTCCACAACTATTTCAGATTATTACATTTAGATCTAATTATGATTATTATGGACAATAATGATAGATATTTATTTTAGGTAAACATTAATTTTAAATGTTACAAAATTTAATTTATTACTAATTAATTAATGAAAAAAATAAAGTCAAAATTTAATGCAATTAAGTTATGGTGTTAAATTTGGAAAAAGATGTGAAAAAATAAAATTTTGTTACAATTCACATGTGACATGAATTGTTTTGTTTTATTATAATATATAGGTTAATTAACCCATGTATTACATGAGTTGATTTAGAAAATACATATTTTTTTATATTTAAATAAATTATTGAAATTTATATATAATTAAAATAAAAAAATTTGAAAGCTAGTTAAATTAAAGATAAAAAAAATACTTAGTTGTTTGATATTAATTAAAAAATATTATTATATTGTATTATTAAAAACAGATAACATGTGTTTGCAAAAAATGTTTCTTTTAATTTTTATTAACTTCAAATATGAAATATCAATGTAAGAAACAAAAAACTTCAATTATGTGAATGTGTATATATTTTGAAAATGATAAAATATAAAAACGGAATATCTGAAAATCAACAATCAAAATTTATCATATTCACAATTGAAGTTTTATCAATTAAATTTTAAATCTTGTTAGCAAAATAATTAACAAAAAATTTTAACTTTATTTACTACACTTCTACATTTAAATTCAAATATTTACATTTGAATTTAACTATGATCATTAAGGATAATAATGACACATATTTATTTTAGGTAAATATTAATTCATTAATGAAAAAACTAAAATCAAAATTTAATGTAATGTAATTAAGGTAATGTAGTAAATTTGGAAAATGAATTAAAAAAAAATGGCATAGGTATAATTATAGATTTTAGTTAAGGGTACAAGAGACATTTTATAAATAATTATGAGTTGTCATTAATCTGGACCATTGATTTCATTTCATCCAATGGTCCAGATGCTCCAAGTGGTTTTCTTATTATATATAGTATAAATAAGGAGATGACAGAAAAATAAAAAATAATATAAATATAGTGATAAAAAAAATAAAAGGAAGAAATAGATCATAGAAAGTAAATATAGGATACGTGATAGAAAAACAAAAAATGAGTATAAAAAGTGATATTATAAAAAGTAAAATGAAAACTTAAAAAGTTGTTAAATGAAGGAAAAATGGCATCAAATAGCTCTGAACTTTCGACTTTGTACACATTTATGTAGTGAACTTTTTTTTGTGCACATTTGGTAGTCAAAGTTTCAAAATTGTTCCAATTTGGTAGTTGGCGTACCTTTTAACTGGTTGCTTCCGGTTTCGATGCCTACGTGGACAATTTTCTAATGACGCGACTACCCGTTTTTATATTATACCCGGTTTTTTTACGTTGCAACCCGTTTTTTAAAATCACCCAGGTTTATAACCGGGTTTTTTTAAAAACGACGTTATAAACCCGGGTGATTTCTTAATTTCATACGGCTTTATAAACAGGGTGATTTGAAAAACGGGTTGCCACGTAGATAAAACCGGGTATAATATAAAAAAGGGTAGCTACGTCATCAAAAAATTGTCCATGTAGGCATCGAAACCGGAAGCAACCGGTTAAAAGGTACGCCAACTACCAAATTGGAACAATTTTGAAACTTTGACTACCAAATGTGCGCAAAAAAAAGTTCACCACATAAATGTGTACAAAGTCGAAAGTTCAGAGCTATTTGATGTCATTTTCCCTTAAATAAACAAGTCAAATTTATCTCTCGACTTTCTCAAATACTCACATTTCTAAAATTTTTATCACAATACTCATTTATCTAATTAATTTAGATAGAGAAAAAGGTAGAATGAGAGAGAGAAATCGAGCGGGAGTGTGAGGCCGAGAAGAGTCGTTGTGTAGCGGAGCGGAGGATGGGGGTGGTGTAGCCGCCGGCCTTCATCCAAGGTGGCAACGACGCCCACCTCTCGCCTGTGTATACCCTCCTTTTTAAGAAGCTTTACATTACTTGTTATTTTTATTTGTATGTTTCTATAATAATTTTTTTATAATTTATTTAATTATCTCGTGTAACACACAGAAAATAAACTGCTACATAATAAAAGCAATGAAAAATGATGGGCCCGCTAAGAAAATAAAACAAGATATTAGATCCAAGCAATAAAAAAGATACTGTGTGTTTTTAATTATTATTTTATGAATAAATTGTTGAAATGTTATATAGACATGTTATGATAAAATAATTTATAGATATATGTTATTGTGTGGATGGCATAATAATGTTGATACCATAATTGATGATATTAAGAACATGTTTACAGATTAACCACCCCCGTCGTCTTCTCGACTTGGCCACATCGGTCCTAGGCCGGCAGACACACCATCCTGCATTCCTGCCTTAGCGGCCCTGTCAATTTCGACCTCGCATTGGCACCCCTACCTCTCTTGGCTTCCCTCCCCTTCTTTCTCTTCTTATGTGTCTCTCTCTTGAAAAGATGGGTAAAATAAGTATTATGATAGAAAGACGGCTATTTCCAAAATAGAAAGATGGAGGGAATAAAAAGAGAAAATCTAATATAACACCAACGTGGCTTGAATAATAAAATTTTATAAATGTGAGTATTACATCACACTACAAGTGTCTCCATCAATACATATTAATAAATCATAACTCAGTCAAGTTATAGAAAAACGGACGTATGAATTAAAATACACAATAAGATATATAGTTTAATGGAATTTATGGGTATTTGGATCCCTTTAAATAATAATAGCATGTTTGCATTTGGGTTTACTATCCATCAACCATTTGAACAACAAAAATATAAATGTATACAGTAATAACTGGCACAAAATACAAATGTCGTATGTAATGTGCATCTATGGTATGTAAATATATGAATTAATAATTATAAAAACAAATTTTGACATGATGTACAACACTTATTTTATAAATCTTTTTCTTAATAACCATCATATATCATTTATTTCCATGCGCACAAGTGCGGGGTAACCGTCGTAATTCGTAAATGCGGAAATGCCTTGACTTCCCATGGAAGTTTGGGCTCCTTAATCCACGATAGGTTTAGTTGCATTTTGACCCCTCATAAATCACATGTGTTTCTAAACAAACCCTTTGATACTTGGTTATGTACAAACTACAAAGGACTCCGAGTACTAACAATTTTACAAAACAAATCAAGTTAACCAAGGGGTTGCTTTTTTCCATTACTAATTCCCGTCTAAATTAATTATATATGTCAAGACTCAAAAATAAATATTATATGTATAAATATTATTTATTCTTGGGAAAATTACCAAGAAAAGTAATATAAAATACAAAATATGACAATAAAGGTATTGTAAAAAAATTATAGCCAAGAAAGGTAATATAAAATTCTATTTTGGCCGAGAATGAACATGAAATTCAAATTTTAGGCCAAAAAAGATAATCAAATATTATTTGCTTACCAAAAAAGGGAGCATAAAATTAAAAATTTACCTTCTTAATTTGTCATCAATACCCTTTCTTGTCAAATTTGAATTTTATGTTATCTTTCTTGGCCTAAAAAATTTTACATTACCTTTATTGGCAATTTTTGAATTTTATATTACCTTTCTTGGTAATTTACCCTTTATTCTTTACGATAACCGAATAAACTAAACAATAATAAAGATTATTTTGTTTTTCTATTTGACATTACTAATACGATTAAAGTTTACTAAACAAATGAATGATAATAGATATTGCAAAAAAAAAAAACTATATCTTCATTCATAATGTGTTATTAAAATATTATATGTAATTTTAATAGAGACACTATAATATTATATTGCTTTTGTTTTTAAGATTGTTCTAGGCTACAAATTTTTTTAATTGATAATTATTGCAAATATTAGAAATACTCAATTTGGTTCACATGTTTCTAAAGTTTGTTGTCATCAATATATATTATTTGAGTTTTATTATAGATCAAATATTATTATAAACATAAAAGTTGTGTTTTTTACAAGAAAAAAAGTACGGGGTCATTTTTAGAAGATATTAATACTTGAAGTCGGTTAAGTGTAACAAAACCAAGAGTTCGCGCTCGCAAAAGCGAAAAATTTCCTCCCCTGTTTCCCTCCCATCCACCGATCGACGTCACTCTTTATCTAGGGTTTCCAAGAACCCCCAAATCCTACACGCACTGACACACAAAAATCTCTGCAATCAAGAACATGGCGGTGAAACTGACGGAAGACGCAGTAAGGATGCTGTCTTCTCAGAAATGGGAACCGAAGGACATGCAGCCTGTGGTTCAGGTGCATGATATTCGGGTTGTTCAGTCAGCAACAACCTTCTCCGGAAGCGGAACAGAGAGGTACAGGGTTGTGTTATCCGACGGCTTGTTTCTTCAGCAAGGGATGCTCGCTACTCAGTTGAATGACTTGGTTAGATCTCAGCAGTTGCAGAAGGGTTCTGTAATTCGAATGATCGACTACACCTGTAATGCGATCCGTGACCGCGTGTACATCCTATTCTTATTCATCTTTTTGAGTTCTTTTGTTTTCTATGCATTTAATGTATGTAAATGTGCTTCAACGATATGAAGAATAGTTTTTTCCCGGATAAGTAAAACAGTAGCTCTGTTATGCATGTCGTATGTCGCATAGATCAAAAATTGTTTTAAAAAAGACGAAGAAAATGACATGGTGTGGCTCTGTAATACGACATGTACATTTATGTTTGTTCTTAAGCATTTGTTCTTGGTACCAATCTTGTTCTTTTTGTGTATGCTTGAAGTTGGTTTTAACATATTATTGAAAAAGAATTAATGGGCTAAAAAATTGTCTTCCCTTCCCCCTTCTTATATGGAGGAGAAAAGGACCGCCTTTAGCAATTAGCAATGTCTATTACGTGCTGCAATTAACTTGCTCTCTATTTAAAGGATTTAGAAAGTAATTACTTTGATGTTTATACAAGTTATCAATGGAATAGTCTTCACCACTGCAGAAAATTGTATTTTTTGCAGTGGTGAAGACTATTCCATTGATCACTTGTATAAACATCAAAGTTATTACTTTTTAAATCCTTTTTTAATCTATGCTAGTGTAATATATCAATGGGGGAATTGATCAAAATAGCAAGCAACTGGTCTCTTTTTTCCTATTATAGCAATCTTGTAAATTTTGTCTCAGATAATGGAATCAACTCTTGTTTACTCCCGATTATAGCATTTAACCGGTAAATAATAAGTAGGTTGTTATTTCAAACAATAAATTAAATGATAAAAATTAAAACTGATTACCACAATAAGAAAAAAAAATAAAAAGTAGGTTGTTATTTCAAACAATAAACCCTATGTATAACCTTTTTTTACCAGTTAACTTTTGTTGTTTACCGGTTAAATGCTATAATCGGGAATGAACAAAGAGTTGGTTCCTTTATTTGTGACAAAATTTACGAGATTTCTATTATAAGAAAATAGGACAAAGTTGCTTGCTATTTTAAGCAATTCTCCCTATATCAATCAAATCATTCAGCAATTTTCTAAGATTATAGAACTGTCAATTTATTTGATGATTGTAGTGTGGAAATGATTAAGCGTATCTTTGGTATGGTGGAATAGAGATGATGGAATCACATTGGGTTTACAAGCCATTTTTCATATGATGAGAGCTATAGTTATCAATGGAAAGGAGAAACTAATTTTAATATAAATCTATTTCCTTGTCCAAATGGAACGAATAAAAAACATGGAAAGGGAATGAGTTTTTATATATTTTCCTACTTATTCTATGTCAGTCATCATGTATATACGTCATTATCATTGGTTAAAAAAACTTGTAAACCTAATTCATTCCGTTCCCTACTATTGCATCATACCAAACTCCAGCTAAGTTCTTTATAATGCAGATGTGCTCTAGAAGTTATTTGAACCTAAGCCCCTTTGTGTTATTTGCTTGTTAAAGCAGACAATCTTTCATGGTACCCACAGTTTTCTAACAGTCTCACCATACAACTGAGTTCTTGCAAATGTTGTTAATATGTGACATTGACATGTAAGTTTTGATAAATACCATGCTTCAATTAAAGGTGTCAGAGTTGTCATGTATGAAGGTTAAATGGAGATTTTGTTGATTGTGTGAACTTTTCCTGTTACAGACATAATGTAAATATTTGTAGGAATGTTAGATGTAATACATGTGACTGCTTAGTAACTTGGCTTCTGTTTCTTTAACTAATTACTAATGTCACCACTTACAAAAGAACTTGAGCAGAATATGTAATAAGAGGTAATCACATTATATACTGATGTGTGATAGCTTTCACTTTATCAGCTAAGTAAAAGCTGTAGGGAGTTTACTTTTCTCTTCAAATTGGAAAAAAAGAATGAACTTTTGTTTCTTTGTATACTTGTTCACAGCAGTATACACAGCACAAGCCATTTGCGTATTCAAGTCTTAACCACTTCAACTTGAAATCTGGCTGCACAAAGGAAGATTTAGTTATCTTTGTGAAAAGATTGGGCGACTACAGTTGAGGTAAAAAAAATAAGGGAACATAATCTTTGAGATGGTTGGTCAACTCTTTTGTAGATTCCTTACTGAGCTGGTGGGAATGCAAAGGCAGAATTGCACACAGAGGAGGGTTTTATAAGAAGTAGATTCTATCTGAAATGAAATGGAAGGAACTAGTTGAAACTTGGATGGTTTTATTTGATAGAAGTTAACAAAGATGTTGGCGTTAGAATAGATGGAGAATGCCTATCCCATTGCTGAAATTAAACTTGATTTACTTGTTGATCATTTCAGATGGGTTTTTGTTTTACTGTAACCCAAAGTTTGGGACATGAGGCTTTGTCAGTGGTAATTGGCTGGTAAAATTTTGGTATATCTCTATTATGGGAAGTGTGTTGGCCTTGCAAATAATTACGCTCTTCTTATTTTCATTCCTTTAGCCATTAGCCTTGTTAACTTGAGAAAGAAGTTTCCATTTTTAGTATTTGACGCTTTTGCCATTGTCATGTACATAACTACATATAAGTTTCCATATATATAGCTTGCAATTATTTTATGAAAATTTTGTCTGACAGCCTTCAGTTATTTTTCCAGGCTTGTTGTGGTCACCAAACTTGACGTGATTTGTGAAAAGTATGATGCTATTGGTGATGCAAAAAATCTAAGGACACTTACGCCTGGCAGTGAGCCTCCTACGTCAATGTCTGCAGCACATATGCAGTCCGTCAATCAGCCAGCAACAACTATGGGTGGTCCTCAAACCCTCACAGGTGTTTCGCTTACTGGCTCTGTTCCACGACCTAATATTGGTGTGAGTTCTTCAGTTTATCCTCCTCAACAGGACCATGCAGGTTTACATTCTTATGACAACTCTTTGAGTGACCATTCCGAGTCAGGAAGATATAGTATGGCACATGCTCCTTTCATGCAGTCAAGAGTAGATTCTGTCACTGCTATGTCACGTCTGCCTGCTAACAGTTATATGCGTCCAATCCAACCAACACACAATCAGCCCCCTCCAATGTATTCAAGAGTAGATTCTGTCACTGCGATTTCATGTCCGCCTGCAAGCTATATGCGTCCAGTCCAACCAACACATAATCAGCCCCCTCCAATGTATATGAACAGGGGACCTATAGCGAAAAATGAGGCCCCTCCTAGAATTATTCCTCTTGCTGCTCTGAACCCATATCAAGGTAGGTGGACTATCAAAGCCAGGGTGACAGCAAAAGCAGAACTTAGACGCTACAACAATGCGAAGGGAGATGGCAAAGTTTTTTCTTTTGACCTCCTAGATTCTGATGGTGGTGAAATAAGATCAACATGTTTCAATGCCGTGGCTGATCAATTCTACGAGCAAGTTGAGGTTGGTAAAGTTTATTATATTTCAAATGGAAATGTGAAACCTGCTCAAAAAGCTTATAATCATTTGAAGAATGACCATGAAATTATGCTAGACAGTACATCAACAATACAGCCTTGCTTTGATGATGACCCTTCAATTCCTCAGCAGCAATTTCATTTCCGTCCCATTGCTGACATTGAAGGCCTGGATAACAATAGTGTTTTGGATATCATTGGTGTTGTTTCTAGTATCACTCCTCCATCCTCCATAATGAGAAAAAATGGTACTGAAACACAGAAAAGAACTCTTCAGTTGAAGGACATGTCTGGAAGAAGTGTCGAGGTGACTTTGTGGGGAAACTTTTGCAGTGCAGAAGGCCAGAAACTCCAAAACATGTGCGATTCTGGAGTATTTCCTGTTTTGGCTGTGAAATCGGCTAGAGTGAGTGAGTTCAATGGCAAGTCTGTAGGGACAATATCCACGAGCCAGCTATGCATAGAACCGGATTTTCCAGATGCTTGCAAACTTAAAGCATGGTTCGACACTGTTGGTAGGAATACCCCTTCTGTTTCTTTATCCAGGGATACTATCGCCCGCACAGATGTACGGAAAACTATATCCCAAATTAAAGATGAAAAGCTAGGGACCTCTGAGAAGCCAGACTGGATCACGGTCAGTGCCACCATAATGAACGTGAAAGATGAAAACTTTTGCTACACAGCATGCCCCATCATTATTGGTGACCGGCAATGTAACAAAAAGGTTACAAATAATGGAGATGGAAAATGGCGATGTGATAGGTGTGATCAGACTGTTGAACAATGTGACTACAGATATATCCTGCAGTTACAAATTCAAGATCATACTGGCTCAATATGGACAACTGCATTCCAGGAAAGTGGTGAGGAGATAATGGGTGTTTCTGCCAAAGATTTGTATTACATGAAGTATGAAGAGCAAGACGTGGAGAGATTTTCCGAAACTGTACGGTGTGTCCGCTCAACTAAATATAATTTCAAGTTAAAAGTGAAGGAAGAGACGTACAGTGACGAACAGCGCGTTAAGTCCATCGTGGTCAGAGCGGAGAAGATGAAATTTTCATCAGAATCAAGTTTTCTTCTGGATTTGCTTAAAAGAGAGGACCCAAACTCTGTACCCCCGAAGTTGGAGATCCCAGTTTTAGGTTCTCGACCTGGTCCCTCAAATCCTGTTCTAGAACAGTCTGCATCTTTAGCTAATTACACGGGGGGTGTCACTGGTGTGGGGCAGCAAGCATCTTTATCTGCAAATCCGATGGGTCATTATGGTAGTTCTAGGCTTGGTACTAGCTGCAATAGCTGTGGTGGTGTAGACCATATCTCTACCAACTGTCCAAGTGTTGTAAATGCTCAACAATCTACTTTTGGAGGAAAATTTAACAGTATGCCTTTTGGAAGCGGAAATACTGCCACATCTGGTGACTGTTATAAATGTCACCAACCTGGGCATTGGGCGAGAGACTGTCCTGGTGTGAGTAATGTTTCTTCGGGCTATGGTACCGGTAATGTGGCTTCAGGAAGATATGGGAGTGCTTCCGGGCAATATTTTGGTGGTTATTGACTTTTAAAGGTATGAACGCACACATGTGTGCGCTCTTGTACACGACACACAGGACTACCACATGTGATCTGTTATTGACTTTATATGACATAATAATATGAAATTGCTTGTATATATAGTTTGCTAAATTACAGAGGATAAGTTTTGGTAGGCATCTCTAAAGATAATTGTGGTCATGGTTATCATATAGGTCTCCAAAAAAAGTAAGTTAGAAACATGAAGTTGATTTTAGTGGTCAAGTGAACGAGGCTACTAGTTACACTATAGGGATAAAATAATATACTTTTGGAGATGCTGTTGTTTCTGTGCTACCATCTCTTTTTTGTAGTGTCATGTGTATGGGAACGGCCGAACGAGGAATTAGAACCCTGTGGACACTAGAAAAAGAATTATCATAGGATCTGACACCTTTGACTAAGCAGCCATGATGAGGCAAATATTAGGTTTTCTGGCCATTGGGATTGGTTAATTGATACTGATAACAACACCTATTTGGATTCAAACCTGTTATTGGTGGTGCTTATGTGAAGAAGGGAGTTGTATACAAGAAAAAAAGCATTAACAGTATCCAAATATAAGTTATGAGTTCCATTACAAAGTTAGACATGAACTACGGTAAATGATTTGCAGGACTGGTAAAATTATGATCGAAAACTGAAGAAGAATAAATTGAGGTGTTGATGATTTAAAATGTGCTTTACAAGTGAATTCTAGTTTCTTTTCTTCTACTTGCAGCTTTACTGTTCAATTTTGATGTTAGTTTGTTGAATGTGCATGCAGACTCTTGTAGCAATAACGGCTGCAGTGGATAGGAGACCAGCTTTCTCATATTTGGGCTTGAGTTAGTATTTTTTTTTTTTTTTTTTTTTGGCTTTAATCAGTGCAGAATTATAGAATGGCGCACAGGTATGTAAGGTTGGATTCTTAAGACATGTTTATTGTCAAGAAGTTGTTTAGTTGGCGTTGTTTGTGTATATAGATTGATTGTAAATTTTGGTACATATTTAACTTGTGGTAGTTGTTATTTAGACATGATTTCTGAATTTGATGTTTCGGTTGTGGGAGTGGGATTTACATAAAGCAATGGTGCTTGCAGTTGTAAATGAGTACAACTTAAAAAGCAGCATTCCACTCGTGTCACACTTATTTCCAACGTTTACATTGTAGCCATTGTGCGAATGAGACGGTGACCGACCAATTTGTCCTTTTTTAAACGTAATGAAAGGAAGATTCATGACTTAATTGACTGGTGAAGTTTACATTGTCGGACACTAAGGGCATAATTGAGCCGAGTCGAGTCGAGTATCACCAAGCTCGAACTCGACAATAAAACTCGAGCTCGAAACTCAACTCGAGCTCGTCGAGCATTAGTTTTGAAACTCAAGCTCGACTCGATAAACTACTCGATACTATCGAGCTCGACTCGACTCGGCTCGACTAAATTTGGGATAAAGGAAATCGAAATATAAATACGAATTATTCAATCTAATTTTATCCCAACAACAAGCAAGATGGGTAAAAATATAATGATTAAATTATAGGTTTAAGATTATATAGTTTGATTTATATAAATGTGATACAAATATAATATCACGAAATTGAAGGGTAAAAATGTAAAATTGTAAACTTAAGCTCGATTAGGCTCGTGAGCCTATCGAGCAGACTATTTTAATATTCGAGCATGACTCGATTACTACTCGAGTAGCTTGAGCTCGGTTCGAATAACTGCGAGTCGATTTTGAGTTTTTTACGATTCGATCCCGAGTAGCTCACGAGTTGTCTCGTCTCGTTTAGGGACGCTATAAAATTAATCATTTTATTAAAATATTTATTATCGTAACTACCAGCAACTTCGACAGGCCCTAGGCCCACTCAAGATCCTCCCCCAGGCTTGGCATTATATGTGGAGGGGCATTTCTTGAGCCTACTTTGCAGTTGTGGCTAATAGGATATTTGAATCCGAAAGAGCTACATGTTTGAGGGCATTTATTATTATTATTATATTGTATTTTTGCGTGTTGGATCTTGATCGATTGATGATGCATTCTTGATTTCTCGGTTAAGACTAACTTTTGAATCATATTCTGTCTAAAATCCATGGCCTTTTACAAAAATAAAATCCATAAAAACATGATGTTCCTAATTATTAGTTAGTTCTAATTAATCGCAAATGAGAAAGCATTAGATGTGATGATCAAGGCATGATGTATAGTTTACCAAACGATGTATACAAATCATAGTTGGTTCCAGAAATGGACCATAAAATCATGATGTTGGTTAATTATTATTTATTTAATTCTTGTTAATTGCAAATGGACCAGACATAAATTTGGTGTTTACCAAAAGACGTATAGTCTTCAGTTCGGTGTAATTCATATATAGTTGGTTTTGGAAGGAGAATTTTAAACAAGTATATCATTGGTTATGAGGGACAGAGCTAAAAATTTACATTAAATGGGATCTTTTTTTCATTTTAGATGATAACTATAAATATTATACCCAGATACTGAACATACTAAGCTAGTCTTTTATTCTAACATAAATTAAATAAATGTTGTAAATTCTTTAAAATGTTAGCAACTTACATATCAAACTAACACAATGATTTGCTAAAAACCAATCATTGATATTTTTTTATAATGATTACAAGCATCAATTAATTTTTACTAACCAAATAGCTATAAATAACTAGTCAAAACAAAGACACATAATATATATGTTAACAAATATGTGTATTTATTTTTGATATATGATGCTTATAAAAACTTAGTGGATGCTTGGTTGAAATAAAAAAAAATGAAAATAGGAATGGAAATGAGAAAGTAAGGGAATGCTAATGGAGAGGAATAACAAAGAAAATTTTCATTCCCCCATTTTATAGAGTAATGGATTGTAACCATAATTAGGAAATCATTAATTACATTATATTGCATCAATCATCATTAGTTTGATGGTTAGAGAGCTTCTTAACAAATGTTGTTGATGCTGGGATTGGCCCGCAAAACAATAGTAGCTAGCTTGGCAACGACCCTGCATTTCTGACCGAAGGGAGAGAAATGAGATAAGGGTTGCCCTTAAAAGAAATATAAGAAATTATATGTCCATGTTGACTTCATACAGAATGTCATGTTCTCAACCTTCATATGGGGTCCTATTACAGGGTTTTAGAGCTCAAAAATCACCGATAAGAGGTTTCCAGCATAACATTGTTAGACCCTGCTGAACACAAACTCATAGGGCGAGGGCCTCACTCAACGACCTGAATACTGGCTGAGAGGGACATTACGAGCATTATATAATTATAACCCATGTTTAACTACTTTTAATTAGGGTATCCATATTATAAAATACTAAAATGCGTTAAAAGCCCTAACATTAGCCTTTGGCTTCACTAGGGCATTCCGTAAATAACACAAATACAGGGAAACCCCGAGCAAAAACACAAGGAACACTCCGTTCGTGCCCCTCACCCGAGGGTCACTCACTGCTTCAGACAAAACAACCCGGACAACTTACCTCCGTTCGCACTCCTCTGACGAGGAGCACTCACTCCAGCCGACGAGATCACCCTCCCAGGACGGACTCGCTTGTTGCGGACTTATCACTCGCCATCATTAATGATTGTTATTGTCATTTCTTATCTTATAATACCTAAATCTCTAACCAAACATCTCTTTAATCGAAGAATCATAAAATTTGATCAACATCCAAAATCAAATACTTTTATCCAATTATAAGGTACCCATATGCTTTGTTTTTCATGTTTATAAGTGGATAAATTGCTCTAAACGAGGAAATTTGCCCGCGCTTCGCGGCGGGGTTCAATGTCATACAAAAAATACTAAAATATATATAGGTAACGTATTAACATACATATTTGATATTTGAAGCAAAATGTTATGTAATTTCTATTAAATATATTACAATTTTTGAAATGATGCGTTATTGACTTTGAATACTACACTCGATTCCAAAATTGTTCACACCACCACCATCAGAATATAACTTTTGATTCCAAAGTGTGTTGAAATAGATTAAAAAAATATCAATGCCAATTAAAAAAATATGAAAAGGAATAAAAATCAACAAAATCTTCTATTTTAGTTGCTTTTTTTAACTTTTTCACATCTATACAATTCTGTCCATTCGAAATTTGTTATACATCACAGCTTCATTTAGTAATAATCAACAACATCAATTAAAAATTAATTTATTAAGTAAATTATTATTAATAATAACAAAAAAACCTATATAAAGTAACTTAAAATATTTTTTACTTTAAAATACCTGGTACAAAAGAAAAGTGATCGCAATATAAAATAAGAATAGAAATACAATTGCATAATTATTATTAAACATGAAAAAAAATATTTATACAATATTTGTAAAAAGAATTTCATACACTCATGAACATAATAATCATTCATCAACATTAATCCTCTCACGTTATCTGTTTTATGTACATACAATTGACTTTGAAGTTTGGAGGAACTAAAAAAATCATATAAATAATACTCCCTCCGTCCCAAAATAATTGTCTACATTTGACATTTGAAGTAATTATTTCTCAACTTTGACATTAAATATTTTTCTTTGTGTTATATAATATGTGATGCAAAATATATGGAAGAATTTGGTTTTAAAGGAATTTTCATAGGTGTAATTGTCTTCAAGTATTATATAACACAAACTAATATATTTGAGGTCAAAGTTGGAAAAAAAAAGATTTCAAAAGTCAAATGTGGACAATTATTTGAGACGGAGGGAGTAATACTTATACAATTGTATTTGAGGTGGTGTATAAAAAAACAGGACCATTATTATTCAAGTATTCGTGAAGGAAAAATACATATTTTCTAAAAATATATAAGGATATAAAATGTTTAATAGTAAATTAGTTTAATTTATGTCAAAGTAATATTTAAAATAAAAATATATTTGTTTTTAACTCAACATGTAAAAAACCAATTGAATTAATATATTAGTAACAATTTTCTTGAAGTCAAGAGGGTTTGAACCCAAGACCTCTCACATCACAAGCAACACTCCAACCAACCAAGCTACAAATCTTTTTTTTAAATTATTACACAAAGTTGTATATATTAGTATTTTAGTTTTACAATTCCTATGAATAGCTTATGAATAGTAACATTTACTTTGGTAAATGTTATTATTATAATATAATATAATATGACAAGAGCATGTGCAAACTATGTACTTCTAGATTATTGGTGCTCTTAATTTATTTTTTGACACCATTTTTGTATTTCTATTTCTTATGTCACCTGTGAATGTTCCATCATCAAAGTCATGTGAACTCATTTTTAGAAATAAGATGTAGTTAACAATTGCTAATTGGCATTCAAGTTCTGTAACTTTGATATCATGTATTAACAGCAGTATTAATTTGAAATTTGTATTCTATCCACTTGTGTAAGTGAGTCACTGTTTAGTGTTTATTAAATAATCAACCAAACACCTCTCCTTCGATTCCACTCCTTCTACAAACAAAGTTTTAGTTATATAACTTTGATATATATATAATTTTTTTTCTTGATAATTTTTTTCCCATTATAATTTTTAAAGTATTTTGTTCAACATAATTCAAATATATCATTGTAATCGTATTATTTTTATGGGTAAATTACCAAGAAAGGTAATATAAAATTCAAAAATTGTCAATAAAGGTAATGTAAAATTTTTTAGGTCAAGAAAGATAACATAAAATTCAAATTTGACAAAAAAAGGTATTGATGACAAATTAAGAATTTCATATTACCTTTCGGTCAAAATAGAATTTTATATTACATTTCTTGGCAAAAAAAATTTTACAATATCTTTATTATCAAATTTTATATTTTATAAGTAGGGTCTTGTGGTTTTGTCTCGACGCAAGGAGACTGTTAGGATGCCATGATCAAGCAAAGCAGGTGCTAGCAACCTTGAGACGAAAAAAGTTTTAAGATTTCGATCTTACAACACAAAAACATATACAATTTTGGTTTAGATACATAACATCTAGATTGAGAAACAAGCCCTACTTGGCCACATCCTGTATCAATGGCAGTTCACACTGTCCCATCCTCCATTCCTGTAACTAGATTTTGCATTAAATCAACGTAGGTGCTAACACCATCAGGGGACATCGTACCCCCACCAGGGAAGTAGAATTTCTTTCCTTCTTTCCTAAGCCAATGCTGGTTCGACTTCTACAAGGAGGTCTAGTTTCCTCTAGCGAGATTCAGTTTTTGTAGCTTTGCTTTGGCCGTGTCAAGTTGTTCTAGCCCAGAATAGAATACACAAATGATCAAAATGTTAGCAACAATGGTAGTGATGATAGCATGAGCATATGCTTACATAAAAAAAAGTCCATCATCTTCATCTTACTTTGTTCAGATGATGTGGCTTGTTGCACACTTGTTCGAAAGAAAATGTTTCCATTTTTCTGATAAACAGCCTGTGGGCAAGTAACACAATCAGTTCTAAGCAGGTTGACGATAATGACAGCAAGCAAATAGAACAGACATATTCACAACATGGCAGCACTAATTGGGAACACACAAACACACATGTAATTAGGTTATGTGACTTCAGCGATAATAATGAAACTCAAGACCATATGCCGAATGTGTATGCTTGAAGGCATAGATAAGCCACATCTGGTGATTCTCAATGATGCTTATGCCATAAATCACAGAAACCATCGTATAAATATTCTTGAAAAGCATCGCAGAAAAACCACCAAAATTTTGAAGCAATTAAGCATTGAACATAAAGAACCAGCATGGTGCCAACAAAGAATTGACCTTATGGATACATGACACTATGTATTGGATCTCGAAGGGACCTTTTAGCTCAATTTTCTTGGTCTTTATGTGTTGTTAGGATCAAAAAAGCTGAAAATTTTACGATAAATATCTCTTCATATCCTAATTCCATGACCAAATTACGTAGTCCGAAGAATATTTGAATTCCCAAATGTCAAACGAGTTGTTCAAATTGGCTAATGTGAAGTATATGAAAATAGTATATCCTGAGGGACTCAAAATGTAAATATAACTTAATGTTTGTTAGCTTGGTTAGTTAAGTTGTTTAAAACAGTTAGTTAGAGTTGTTAGTTTTTGCTTATAAATACTTCTTCCCCCTTTGTAATTGTAACGACTTTTCAGTGAATGAAGTTTGATCACACTTGATCTCTTCCTAAATTCTCCGCTTTTCTTATGGTATCAGAGCACTACACGCACAATTTTGGTTCTGTTTCTTCTTCACATCCTTTTGATCAATAATGGTCAATCCGGTAGGAGAAACAATCAATCCAGAATCAAATATGGCAACTGGTGCAAATGATCCTCTGTATATCGCCAATTCTGATCATCCTGGAATGATGCTCACTAATACACCTTTCAATGGAGGAAATTTCCTCGGCTGGAGTCGTACGATTAAAATGGCTTTAGGAGCGAAACTAAAGCTAGGATTCATAGATGGATCGCTTCTGAAACCAGCTCCAACTCACGCAGATTATCAGAGATGGACAAGATGTGACTATATGGTCACTTGTTGGATCCTTAATTCAATGATTGCTGAATTATCTGATGCGTTTCTTTATGCGCAATCTGCTTGGGAGCTGTGGAAAGAGATAACAGAACGATATGGTCAAAGTAATGGACCTCTCGTATATCAAGTTGAACGTGAACTCAGCAAAATCGCACAAGGTAATATGTCTGTTGCTGCTTATTTTAACAAGATGAAGCGTTTTTGGGATGAATTGCACAATTTGAATGGGATTCCTACTTGCTCTTGTGGACAAATGCAACTGTGTGTTTGTGGAATCACAGAAAAATTTTTAGAAATTGATAGCAGGTCAAAACTAATGCAGTTTTTGATGAAGCTAAATGATGATTTTGAGGCAGTAAGAAACCAAATCTTGTCGATGGATCCTTTACCGAATGTCAACAAAGCTTATTACATAGTCCAACAAGTTGAAAAACAAAAACAGATTACAAATGTTATACCTGATCCTACTGCTTATTTTGCTAACATGACGAGTAATAAGTCCAATCAATACTCTAAAAAGGATTCTAAAGCCAATAAACATTGTTCACATTGTCAACAAGATGGTCATAGTTATGAACAATGTTTCGAAAGAATTGGCTATCCAGATTGGTATAAAGGAAAAAAGTCCAAGAAAAATCAAAGAGTGGCTGCACAGGTGTTCTCTGAATTTGATGTGATGAATACGGCTACTCCCTTTGATTTGGAATATGAAAATGAAGTCAACAATAGTCAAAAGTCAGACGTTGATAAAAGGCTTGTTGCTGCTGTTTGTCAAGAAATGATGAAGATGTTTAAAGGTAAAGATGTTATTTCTGAGGCATCAAAAACAACCAATGCTGCTGAGACTTCGAAAATGCATGCTGGTAAATTCTCTCAACTCTTCTATGCTTTGTCATGTCATAGTGATATTGATATTAAGCTAGACTGGATAGTTGATACTGGAGCATCAGACCATATGTCTCCAAATCTGCACATGTTTCAGTCAGTCAAGGTCTTAAAAACACCCATTCGGATCAATCTTCCTGATGGAACAAACAAGATGGTAACCACTGTTGGCAATATCACAATTAATCCTCACCTGTTGCTAATGAACGTCCTTTATGTACCAGATTTTAAGATTAACCTTCTTTCAGTTGGTAAATTACTGAGCAATCAAAGGTTAATTGGGATCTTTTATCCTAATTCATTCACCTTACAGGACCCTTCAACTGAACAAATTGTAGCAGTTGGCAAGGGCTTTGGAAACCTTTATACATGCAAGACAGTTTCATCAATGGGGGACCAATTTGGACTTGATGCTGCTAAGGGTAAT
Organism: Centrapalus pauciflorus; assembly: GCA_020465985.1. Taxonomy (NCBI): domain Eukaryota; kingdom Viridiplantae; phylum Streptophyta; class Magnoliopsida; order Asterales; family Asteraceae; genus Centrapalus; species Centrapalus pauciflorus. The sequence goes on from JAANYP010007579.1 coordinate 98,411, forward strand.
CATGTTGCTAGTCATGTAATAAACATAGATGATTTTCATGCTAGACTTGGTCATACATCTGTGTCCAAAATGTTGCATATTGATGCATGTAAAGCATTGGCTAATAGAGATTTCTTCTGTGAAACCTGTATGATTGCCAAACAGCATCGATTACCATTCAATAGAAGTACCACTATAGCATCTGTTCCCTTTGAATTACTGCATATTGATCTCTGGGGTCCATATAAGGTTGCTGCCATTAATGGGGCACATTACTTTCTAACCATTGTAGATGACAATACTCGAACCACTTGGACATATTTGGTTCACACTAAAGATCAGATTGCTCCTATTCTGTCCACCTTTGTTTCTTTTATAGAAAATCATTATCAAGCTAAACCAAAATTTATACGGTCTGATAATGGCACTGAAATAGTTAATAAAGAAGTCCAATTCCTTTTACAAGCCAAGGGAATTATTCATCAGAAGTCAATGGTCTACACACCTCAGCAAAATGGAATTGTTGAAAGAAAACACAGACATCTTTTAGATACTGCTAGAGCCATGAAGATCCATGCAAATCTGCCTGATTATTTTTGGGGAGATTGTGTTTTGACTGCAACACACTTAATCAATAAAATGCCTATGGAGATTCTATCATGGAAATCCCCTTTTGAGGTTCTTCATGGAAAGCCACCTAGCTATGATAACCTGAGAGTGTTTGGATGTTTGTGTTATGCTGCTGTAACAAAACCTCATAAAGATAAATTTGGTCCAAAGGGTATCACATGTATTTTTCTAGGATATCCAACAGGGCAGAAAGGATATAAGCTTTATGATATTCAGAAGAGGGAAATTTTTCTGAGCCGAGATGTCATTTTTAAGGAAACAATATTTCCTTTCTCTCAAACTCAGCAGCCTGTTCCTTCCACTACCTTATTTCCTATTGCTGAGAATACTCTTGCATCAGAAGACGATGACTGTTTGACTGAGCATGTTTCTCATAATCCAAATGTTCCTGCAACAGAAGATAATACTTCTTCTGCTCATCTTAATGCACCTGATTCTCCATCTCCTATTAATCCTCCTGTTCGAAGATCTTCTCGTTCTGTTGTTCCACCAGTTTGGCTGAAAGACTTCATCACAACAACTCATAATGCATCTGCAGTTTCTAGTGAAAAGGCTACTACTTATCCTTTGTTTAAGGATACTGATTTCCAGAATTATCCACCAGATTATGTTGCTTTTTTGGCTAATATTTTCACTACTGCAGAACCTACAAGCTACAAACAAGCATCTCAAAATTCTCAGTGGGTGGAGGCCATGAATAAAGAACTTGCAGCCCTGGAACACAATGATACATGGGAACTCACTGCTTTACCCAAGGGACACACTTCAGTGTCTTCTAAATGGGTTTACAAAACTAAATATAATGCAGATGGATCTGTAGAAAGACTTAAGGCCTGGTTGTTAGGGGTTTTGATCAAAAGGAAGGTGTAGACTACAAACATACATTTTCTCCAGTAGCTAAAGCTGCCACTGTGAGAACTATGATTGCAATTGCCACAGCAAAGGATTGGCCTCTTCATCAATTGGACGTGAATAATGCGTTTCTACATGGCTATATTGAGGAGGACATATACATGAAACCACCTGAAGGATATTTCAAGGCCAAAGAAGGACAAGTGTGTAAGTTGAAAAGGTCCTTATACGGTTTGAAGCAGGCATCTAGGCAGTGGAATCAAGAATTATCAAAGTTTCTTATATTCCTTGGTTTCAAGCAATCAAAGCATGATTATTCCCTGTTTGTGAAATATGAAGGCGAAAATTTTACAGCTGCATTGGTGTATGTTGATGATGTTTTGCTCACTGGGAATTGTAATGCTGAAATCTGTGCTACTAAAGCTGCCTTAGATAACAAGTTTACCATCAAGGATTTAGGCTTGGCAAAATATTTCCTAGGAATTGAATTATGCAGAACAGAATCTGGTACTTATTTGAACCAACGGAAATACATACTTGATCTTCTTACTGATGCTGGTTTGACAGCTGCTAAGCCTACTCCATTTCCTCTTCCTCAGTATTTGAAGTTATCACTTGATAAAGGTTCAAGCATGGCAGATCCCGAGTCCTACAGAAGATTAGTGGGAAGACTGCTTTATCTCACCATGACTAGGCCAGATATATCATATGCAGTGCAGCATTTAAGCCAGTTTGTTTCTGCTCCTAAAGAACCACATATGCAAGCTGCTCTGCATCTTTTGAGATACTTAAAGGGTACTATCTCTAAGGGTTTATTCTATCCAGTGCAACCTCAGTTAAAGGTGACTGGGTTTTCTGATGCAGATTGGGCCTCCTGTTTAATGACAAGAAGATCTTTAACTGGCTTTTGTATTTTTCTAGGACATTCTCTTGTCTCTTGGAAAACTAAGAAACAAGCTACTGTCTCACGATCTTCAACTGAAGCAGAATACAGAAGTATGGCAGCTACTACAAGTGAACTTATTTGGCTTACTTATCTGCTTCAGGATTTACACATCCCAGTCAAGGTTCCAATTACTCTTTTTTGTGATAACAAAGCTGCTCAACAAATAGCAGCCAATCCTTGTTATCATGAACGAACGAAGCATCTTGACATAGATTGTCATTTTACACGAGACAAAGTTCAAGAGGGATTTCTTCAAACTGCCTACATTCCTAGCAATCTTCAATTGGCTGATATTATGACGAAGGCTTTAGGTGCTACTCAGCATTCTTTTTTGACAGACAAGTTGGGTCTGAAAGACGTTCCAACTTGAGGGGAGGATGTGAAGTATATGAAAATAGTATATCCTGAGGGACTCAAAATGTAAATATAACTTAATGTTTGTTAGCTTGGTTAGTTAAGTTGTTTAAAACAGTTAGTTAGAGTTGTTAGTTTTTGCTTATAAATACTTCTTCCCCCTTTGTAATTGTAACGACTTTTCAATGAAGTTTGATCACACTTGATCTCTTCCTAAATTCTCCGCTTTTCTTAGCTAAGAATTTATTGGCCTTTGAGAAACAAATGGATACCTAAATTAAACAACCAAGAGAATCACTGCATTTAAACAGACCTTAATCAAAAACTGACGAGGGAGGCGGCAACAAATTAGGGAATTTACGAATATTGCAAATAAGATTACGAAATTAGGAAATACGTACACGAGAGGAAGAGAGTGCAGAGATCTCAGCTATTGCAACCTCATGACTCCTTATCTGTGTGCAATCAAATCAACATACACATTCAAACGCTTCGAAAGCATCACCATAATCTACAAATTTTAAATTAAAGTAAATCACCACGAAAATGAAACATAAATAGCAAGGCGAACCTGCTTAAGAAGTGACTGAATAGAATCCGCATCAGCAGCCGCCATGGAGGAGGAAGCAGATGAAGTCGCCATTGCTTTCTCGCTTCCCGGATTGAGGAAAGAAGATAAAAAGTATATGGGTTTATGTTGGGCCTCTTAAGCTCAGCCCAAATCTATTAAACATTTTTTTAGATTGGCCCACTATTCGTTTGTCAACATATTTTCATATTTTTTGCGATTTAGTCTCTCCGTGTTATTTTAACCTAAAAAAGTCCTCAAGTTATTGTTTTCAATCCGGTTTTCAGAAAAGTTTTATTTTTTTTTCATAATCAACCCTGATCTTTTCCCACAAAAAACCAACATGTTTTCACTATTTTCCTCCGAAAAGTCCACAAACTTGAAGATTTTTTTAAAAAAATAAAAAAAAGATTCCAAAAATCACAAACAAATATATAACCTAAGGATTTTATTGGTAAAAGATAACACGAATGGACTAAACCGCAAAAACGTGAAAACATGTTGGGTTTTTTCATATTAAACCCTAATTATAATTAATAAAATAAAATCATTAATCATATTTAACATATGAAAAATGAAACTAAAAGAAAAAAAAATTCAGTTATTGATGATTGGGATATAAACATCTATTATCTCTATCAATGATGATGATGTAGTGTCACATTCACATGGGCATGTGGATTCATGTGTAGGTTGTGAGATAAAAATGAAACGACGACGTCACATTAGTTTTGAGAATTGAGATTGATGCATGCATCATACGGCCCATCTAAAATCTTACTCTCATCAATACAATACTGCACATGCACCTGTTCAAATTAAATGCAAATGTGTGTTGGTATCCTTTACCCGTGTGATATGCAATTGAGAGGTTACGGGTTCGACTCTCGTCGGAAGCAAGTTTAAATTTATGTGGTGAAATAAATTCTGAAGTCCTTATTTGAGGCAAAGAAATAGTTTAGTATTAGAAGTAGGTTAATTGTCGTTCAAAAATATATAATATAATAATAATATATTTATTAATAAAGCAAAATAATTTGACACGTGTCACTCTTTCATGACATCTCAGTTTCATTTTCCCGTCTATTTTATTACCAGAATTTCTATTGTAATGTTAAGAAAAGTCAATTAATAACTCTAACTAGATTTTATAAACTATTTATGATATTTTATTTTCATATTAATTAAAACATTTAATAAATTTACATATATAGTTAAAAATTTGATGGATCAACATTCTAATACAGTTTGGAAAATTTTTAGTTATCCGTATATTAAGTATTTTAATTTTATAGTTTATATCGTTTAGATAAATTATTTTGAGTTTTAATATTAGCATTTAATTATTTAAAATTTATTACTGTAATATAGTAATTTAATTTTATATGTATTTTAAAAATATTATTTTATAAATATATCACATGTAATACATGAGCAAATAACTAATTTATAATAAAATATAATATTTATTTTGATAATATAATGTTTGTTTTATAAATTATTTTTAGAAAATAGTAACTTTAATTTAATGACACATTTTGTCCACCCACTCTCAACATGACATTTTCAAAATTGTTTTGTTTTGTCTTGTTTGTTTGTTTGTTTGTTTTTTTTTTTTTTTACATTTCATGCTTGAAAGGGGAATGATAGTAGAATAAAGGGTATGACATTTGGGAGTAAAAGATTGAAACTACGACATGTAATTTTCGCAATACCAAATATATATTCATTATTATATTATTGTCTTACATATATATACTTTTTATAATTACACAATATCATTTTTAAAATATCAACTTTTGCACGTCAAATCAAGGATATATGTATACTTTTCCCTAATGACAATGACGGATTGAATTTATATCTTTTTTTATATTGTATTTATATCTTTAACTTTGGAGTAATATGAAAATCCGGATGATTTATTATGAAAAAAATCGATATATTTTTATTTTTAATTTTTTATGTTTTCATGTTATTTTTTTCCAGAAAAATCTTCAAGTTAAGTTTTTATTTTTAGTTTAATGAATTTGGCTATTAGAACTTTTTAAGAAGCCCAGTTTAATTATTATAATTAGGTTTTAATAATCAAATTTCACAAAATCAGAACAGAAAATCTAACTTGAGGATTCTTTTGGAAAAAATAATATGGATGAACAAAAACGTTTTTATCTCTCTTCTTCTCACCTATCACATTTTCTATTTCTTTTCTCTTCTTTTTTTCTCTTTAAATCGTGCAAATAACAACACCTATCAATAAGTATATAGGTGAAGTGGTGTCTAGTCATTCATCCTATTTATAATAGGACATGTCCCACTTAATAATGATAGGATCTTTGTTTGTTGATAATTGTATGTATTTGTGGAGAATTGATTACCATCTGTCTATACATACTTTTGTATATACTAATAAAGCAAAACAACTATTACCACGTGTCATTTCCTCGGCTCTTCTAAATTTAATTTTCCCGCCCGTTTTTCCTTATATAACTCCCTCAATTAATGAGAATCTATTTAAGAAAATTTTGAATATTTTATGAAAACTAATTTTAAATACTTACTAATTTAACCTCTAATTTTACATTGAATATTTTATCTAGAACCATCTAATTGGTTTATAAATTTTTTATTGTTTTTTTTTTTAATTTCAACTAACTCCGTTTTCATTTATAAATTTCATGTTAATATTAATTTAAAATTATGTTACCAATCGTAATCGATTTAAGATTTTGTTCATTGTCAATTGAATCAAAAAAATTTAACATGGAACATGATTTTAGCTTATTTATCGCTAAAACTAAAACACATCTAAATATGAAAGGAATAACAATATGATAAACTTCACAAAATAATACTTTTAAATATTGTTTTCAAATTTTAAAAAAAAAAACATATTATCAAAATTGATTTAGTTATGATTATTATATATTAATATTTTGTTATTTTTATAACAATATTTTAATTTATTATATAAAAAAACAAGTTTATAACCCACGTATTACGTGGATATTTTTTATTAAATTTATTTATATAAAATGTATATGAGTAAAAATAAAAACATACAAAAATAATAATTGTGTTTATTTTTTATTATTTACAGATTAAAAAATAGAGTATATTTATCTTTTTTAAAAATATTAAATTGTATTTATCTTTTACTTTTATAAGTTGTAATTATCTTTTTGGTGAACGTAGAGGTGACACGTGACATTTGATGTTTTCCTTTATTATACATAATAATAATAATTTCCACAACTAATTCAAATTATTACATTTGGATCTAATTATGATTATTATGGATAATAATGATAGATATTTATTTTAGGTAAAAATTAATTTTAAATGTTACAAAATCTAATTTATTACTAATTAATTAATGAAAAAAATAAAGTCAAAATTTAATGCAATTAAGTTAAGGTGTTAAATTTGTAAAAAGAGGTGGAAAAATAAAATTTTATTTTATTGTAGAAGTGACATGTGACATGAATTGTTTTGTTTTATTATAATATATAGGCTAATCAACCCATGTATTACATGGGTTGATTTAGAAAATACATATTTTTTTTATATTTAAATAAATTATTATAAAATTTATATATAATTAAAATAAAAAAAATTGAAAGCTAGTTAAATTAAAGATAAAAAATACTTAGTTGTTTGATATTAATTAAAAAAATATTATTATATTGTATTATTAAAAACAGATAATATGTGGTTGCAAAAAATGTTTATTTTATTTTTATTAACTTCAAATATGGAATATCAATGTAAGAAACAAAATACTTCAATTATGTGAATGTGTATATATTTTGAAAATGATAAAATATAAAAATGGATTATCTGAAAATCAACAATCAAAATTTATCATATTCACAATTGAAGTTTTATCAATTAAATTTTAAATCTTGTTAGCAATATAATTAACAAAAAAATTTAACTTTATTTACTACACTTCTACATTTAAATTCAAAATTTTCCATTTGAATTTAACTATAATCATTAAGGATAATAATGACATATATTTATTTAGGTAAATATTAATTCATTAATGAAAAAATTAAAATCAAAATTTAATGTAATTAAGGTAATGTAGTAAATTTGGAAAATGAATTAAAAAAATGGCATAGGTATAATTATTGATTTTAATTAAGGGTATAAGAGACATTTCATAAATAATTATGAGTTGTCATTAATCTGGACCATTGATTTCTTTTCATCCAATGGTCCAGAAACTCCAAGTGGTTTTCTTATTATATATAGTATAGATATTCATTACATATATCCATGTATTACATGAGTTAATAACTAGTTAGATAATCAATCATCTAATTTGAGGCGAGTCTTTTTTGAGTTAAAAAATGGTTTATTACGAAAAAACCAACATGTTTTCATATTTTTTGCGTTTTCGTTCCTCAATGTTATTTTTTTCCATAAAAAACCTTAAATTATTCTTTTATTTTTGGTTTAGTGAAATTTGGACGATGGAACCCGGTTTTTTAGTTTTTTAAAACCCGGTTCACAAATTATAATCGGGGTCTAATGTCCAAATTTCACTAAACCAAAAATAAAAGAATAACTTAAGGTTTTTTATGGAAAAAAATAACATTGAGGGACGAAAACGCAAAAAACGTAAAAACATGCTGGTTTTTTTCATAGTAAACCCTTAGAAAAAATTGATGTATAGCAAAATTAGATATTGATTGATACATGTTTGTTGAATGTGCATTTATTATAGCTTATAAATCACTAGTTTATGTACCCACCCCATGTATAACGTGGATAAGATTTAATAAATAATTGGTTTACATAAAATGTTTATAAACTTAAATTAAAACATATAAATATTAGTTATTATAAACAATACAAGGATAATATCGTTATTTTTAATAGATGTTATTTATCTATTCTTTTAGATATAAATGAATAATAGTTATTTTTTTAAAAAAAATTTAAAATTAAGGATACTTGTTTGGTAACCGGCCCAACATGTCAAATATACACTTTTTAAATAAGACAAAATTAGTTTAGTGACTTAAACAATACGAAAAAAAATTTAGAGAAATAATCATAAAAATGAAGAAAGTTGATAGCATTTTCCGATATTAACCCTAAAAATTATAAGCATATGTAATGTATTTAATATAAATTTTTATTCCATATAATATATATATATATATATATATATATATATATATATATATATATATATACTTTTAAAACTGTATAGACATGTGATCAGGTTAAGCATATGTAAAGTTGTATATAAAAGTATAATTTATCATAAAGTTTTAATAATACAGTTGTTTTTTCATTAGTGATAATTTTTTATAGTTTTTCTGATATATTTTTTTCTGAGATTTTTGTATCCTTTTTGAAATGCTTTGAGAGTACATTTTCTTTATATATATAATTTTATAAATATATTACACAAATAGAAATTGACATAAAATATATTATCTTTCATCATAATTTTCTGTAAGAAAAATTAATAGCTGTATCCTTAAATATTTATGATTTTTATATAATATGATATCCATTTCATTTAATAAAGTATAATAAGTAGTTCGTTGATAAATCTATTATTCATATTTAATGATTCCGATAACGTATAAAAATGTGTTATAAAATTAATAATGTGATCCTTCCTTCATGACAACGTCTTTTAATTTGCTTTAATTAATAACTATTTATTAAACCTATATTATATATATAGTGCATCGATCTTTCTTAATAATACTGCTGGTTGGTAGTTGTTGAGGAATCAAGATTCAATGAAATTATAACCTTGTGCAAATTAGTTGTTGGCACGTTTTATTTTTTTTATTTTTAGTGAAAAATAAAATAAAATAATAATTGCAATTGTTTTTACTATTTTGAGTAATAAACAACCAACTCTAGATCATTATTCAAGATGGTAAAAGAATTAAAAGCTACGCACCTAACATTTTAAATAATTTGTGTTCGATTCTTTAACATACTCACTCGACTTTGTAATGGCCAGTGCCAATTTTTACTAAAATATGTCATATCAATAAACCATTCAGATTTCAATCACGTTTAGCGCATTTGGTAAGAAGGATGATATGTAAGTGAGAGATCACGGGTTCGACTCCCGTCGGAGGCATAGTTGAAATTTAGGTGGAGAAAATAAGTCTTGGGGCAAACGAGTAAATATGAGTAGAAGTAGAACTAGAATAGTTTGCCGTCCATATATAATAATTACTAAAAAGAAAAAATGACAAATAATAATTACAGCCTACCCATTTTGACTTTCAATTTTGACCATGATTTTGACACTTATTAGCATCTTAAAAATCATGTGAACGTAAAAAATTTTATGTGAACATGCTTAATGTGAACATACACGTTTCACATAGTTTTAGTGTTTGCTTATGTGTGTTTTTTTACAAGTAATCTTGATTATAATAAACATGATTATGAAAAAAGATTTCAAAAAAAAATAATTTTAAGCAAACTACCTCCAGTACTCCGCAAAACTAAGGATACTCACTTGAACCTAAATCTATGTATGTATGTATGTGTGTGTGTGTGTGTGTGTGTGTGTGTGTGTGTGTGTGTATATCACTTAAATATCTTTATATAATAATAAATGAGAACATCTAATACCTCATGTCACCACATCAACAATCCAAATTCTCATTTTCCCTCTTAATTTTCCTAAAATAACTGTTTCAATTTACTCATTTAATTAATTTTAAAAAACAAAATTATTTACTATGTAATTTAAGTTCTATTAATAAAGTCAATTCAATTTAAGTACTTTTGAATTTAACACCTAATTGACTAATTTTACCAAAATTAATTTATTTTAAATTAAATCATATAATTTTTAAGTATATACTTCAACTGTCATCGTTAAACATATTGTTATCTTAAGTATTTATTTATAACAATTAGAATATAACAAAATCATTTTCATATTTTTATAATTTCTTTATTTTTGTTAAATTTCACTACTCTATTATTGTTTTTTATAATAATATTTTAAATATATACATTATTAAGATAATTATATATTAAATATAATGCTGATGTAATACATCCATCTATTTTAATAAATGACTAAATAGATGTCACATGTCTTTTTATTAGAATGTCATTTGGTACATTCATGTATTGACACGCGTAACTAAACATTCAATTATTTTTTTAATTATATATTTTATATATATTTTATTTACTTAAAATAAAACACATGATTTTTTTCTTTGTTAAGGGTTCCAATTTAGAAGCAATATACACATTCAATTCTAATTTTCAATTTTATATTTTATTTACTTACAATAAAAGCGTTGAACAATAACTATTCAATTTTGTTTGTTTCTAGAAGAGTCTGTTTTCATTCTAGGTCAATTGTAAGTTACACAATCTAGAGTTAAAAATAGATAATGCTTAAAAGTTTAATTTTAGATAAGATAGTTAACACAAAACAATAAATGTTGTGTACAAAGAGATATTTTTCAATTTATGATTTATCTTGAATACATATGCTATATTTTTTTTATTTATATCTAATAATCTATGATCTATTCTATAGATTATAATAAATAAGTAACTAGATGTTACTTGTTTTTTTACTATGATGTTATTCGTCATCATATATTAGTAACACATGTATTTTAATTAAAAAACTTATTATATTTTTACTATAAATAAATATAATATAACAAATTTGGTATTAAAAATAAAAGAATTTTTTTTTCAAATTGGAGATTGTTTTAAATTTTGAATTATAAATTTAAATTCATATTAATAGTAGTTGTTATGATATCTTGATTATTTGTTATTGTTATAATAATTTATCTTTGTAAAATATTAAAAGTAAATAATAATTACCATATGATAGAATCTCTTTTTACCATTTGTCAATTTATTATTTTGAAAATTTTAAATATATTTATATTTTTCTTACTAAAAATAAATTAGAATTTATTAATCTAAAACAATTCAACTAAAATATAATATAAAGTTTATAATCAATCAAGGTATATCAATTCTAAATTTTATCTACTTTTTAAAAAAATTTAGGTTTGCCATTATAAGAAAATTAATATCGATTAAAATTATAAACTAGTAAACTTTTGTTTTACTAGAATTTTATGACACTGGTATAAGATCCCATCAAAATCTTGATATAAAGTTTGATCCCAATTGGAAGGCAAGAGAAATAGACATGCGCGAAAGTGAGAAGCAAAGAACATTTAACTTTATAATAAGTTAAATAATTATTATATATATTTTAAGAAGATAAATCAAATTAACATGAAATATATAGATGAAACTAGTTTATAACCCACGTATTACGTGAATATTTTTAATTAATTTATTTATATAAAATGTATATGAGTAAAAACAAAAACATACAAAAATAATAATTGTGTTTATTTTTCATTATTTACATATTTTAAAATAGAGTATATTTATCTTTTTTAAAAATATTAAATTGTATTTATCTTTTATTTTTTATAAGTTGTAATTATCGTTTTGATGAACGTAGAGGTGGCACGTTACATTTAATGTTTTCCTTTATTATACATAATAATAATAATAATAAATTCCACATCTAATTCAAATTTTTACATTTGGATCTAATTATGATTATTATGGATAATAATAACACATATTTATTTTAGGTAAATATTAATTTAATATTAATTCATTAATGATAAATTAAAATCAAAATTAATGTAATTAAGTTAAGGTAGTAAATTTGGAAAATGAATTAAAAAAGGGCATAGGTATAATTATTGATTTTAATTAAGGGTATAAGAGACATTTCATAAATAATTATGAGTTGTCATTAATCTGGACCATTGATTTCTTTACATCCAATGGTCCAGAAACTCCAAATGGTTTTCTTATTATATATAGTTATAGATATATAGTTTCAACGATTAATTGTTGATTTGGTAAATTGGTAAATGTGGATATGATTCTTTTCAATATTCAATCATTGAATGAAATAGGTTGATTTTTAGGCACATAAATTAAGTATGCGTATCATTTCTCATATAAAATGTTGTATCCTTAGAGATCGAGGAAGTGTGATAAACTTTCAATAATTTCTATAATTAAAAATATTTTTTGCAATATAAATATTTTAACATCCTTAAAATCCGGTTAAATGTCATGTCGTATACATATCATAAGTGGATCGCACATAATATTCATAACACATGTCAGAGCTTTACACAAATGCTGGTAATTAAAAACTTTACTACAAGATAAGCATTAAAATACTTTGTTTAACTGATACATGCAGTTGTATATGTACACAAAGTATTGATACATTATGTTCCCAAGGATGATGATGCCAACATATGGTCAGAATGACACAGGAACCCTCGTCAATAGATTGTCCTCTATTATTGTTCTAGCACTGGTGGTCCTATTCGTCTGACTTCCTAAGAGACACACATTTAGACTCGAATACGTAAGTTTGACAGCTCGTAAATACATAAAGGTTAGACTTTGCAGGTAACACATAATCATTGAACCAACACAAATATCAATAATTTAATTAATCAATAGGATAATTTCATTTATCTGCTTGAAAGTTGGAATGTAATGAATACGTAAAGAAAAATTTGTTAAATTTGGTCTAAAAGTTAATTGGTGAATATCTATAATAAATATAAATATTGATAAATGAATATATTTTTTCACTTATCATTCTTTCGTTATGTCAGTTGTTGACATCACGGGATATTGACACTTGTTAATTACTTATTTTCTTAAAATAATATTTTATCCATGTTTATAATTCTATAAATAATTAAATCTTAATTTTAGTTAAAAATTGTTGATTGATTTGAATTTGGAACTGTGACTTGGATTTGAAATTATATTATGTTTATCATACATAATTAATTTTGACAAATTTTAAATTTGATTTAAATTTCAGTTTAAACAAAATTTATCTTTATGTGTTCATTGGTTACTGTATATATTTTTATCATTATAACATTAATACAAAAGATTAAAATATTTTCCATTATATTAACTTTTTATAATTAAATATATTTAACTATATATATATATATATATATATATATATATATATATATATATATATATATATATAATTTTTACCATTTATTTATACATTCAATGTACCACCTATTATAAAATAATAATAAAAATCATACATTTATTATCATATATAATGTAATTCTAATATATCATTGAAATACGTATAAAATAAAATATTTTAACTTTTACGTATTATATAATAACTGAGAATATTAGATGATTACACGTGGTCATAATATAAATACAATTTATTAATTCTAAAATAAAAGATAAATACAACACATTATTATTTTAATTTTAAAATAAAATGGAAAAATAATCTAATACATATATCATAAAATATAATGTAAATCAAATTAATTCTAGATTATCTTATCAATTAAAAAATCTAAATATATAAAAAAAAAATAGCTTATTCATATTTATTTATAAAACTATAAAAATAATATTTAGAACAAATAGAAAAAGTATTTATATTTTTTTAAATAACCATTTTTTTATTTTAATTTTGATATTATATTACATACATTTATCAAATGGATTGCTCCAATGACGTTTCTTCCTTTTTTTTCTTCTAAATTTTAAATTTAAACTTTTCATAGTACACCCTTATCTTAGTGTTATTTTTTATATAGCCCGTTTACTTTAATAAATTTTCATTTATTCCTCTTTTAACATTTATTATTATATATTTTCTTACATACTTAAAATTATGTTTTTAATTATACTTATGCTTGGAGTTGTCATTTGAAACAATTATGTTATGTTTAATTGTATGAAAAAAAAATATTATTCAAATACACGATACAAAATTCTAATGAAATTGTTTTATAATTAAAATTGTAACTATTTAATATTTAGATATTGTTTTTATTAAATGATCATGTATAACATTGAACATTACTATTATTATAACATTGGCAAACCCTAATCGATTGGATTCATTCAATGACGTTTTTTCTTTTTCTTTTTTTTTAATTTTTTTTTAAAAATTTTCATTATCTTTTATTTAGCCCCTTTATTTTAATAAACTTTCGTTTAGTCCTCTTTTAACCTTTAATATTACAACATTTTCTTACACACTTAAATATATGATTTTAATTATACTTATGAATGGAGTTGTCTTTTAAAACTATTATATTATGTTTAATTGTATGAAAAAGACTTTATTATTCAAATGCACGATACAAATTTCTAATGAAATTGTTTTATAATTAAAATGTAACTATTTAATATTTAGTTTTTTTATTAAATATGATCGTGTATAACATTGAACATTACTATTATAACATTGACAACCCCTGATCAATGTATTAGAGACATTACTGTGATGAATTTATTGGATTTGATCGTAAAGCCAAAAAAAAAAATTGATGATTAAACCTAATCAATGTCAAGTTTTCAAAATATCGTTATGAATAATTAATTAATTCTGGTACGGCGGCATTTTTTGTAATTTTAGTATCGCAATACCTAGAAAACCAATGATAAGAACCAACTAACAGTATCTTTTGTCTTGTTTATTGAATTTATATCAGCTTTCCAATTTCACTCTTCGATCCTGGTTCAGTTGTGTTTCGTTGTTTGAATTGTTTGAAAAGTATTTTTATTTGATTGTTTTTATATTTATTTTTGTAGTTAATATTTTAGAACCCGCATCAACGCGCGGGTGCAATAACTCGTTATATATATTTATGTAAATAAGTTTAAAATATCAACGTGAGTCAATAAACTGGTTATAATAAAAATTATGTTTTACTAGTAGATAATATTTTAAAATATTTAATTAACGATAAAAAATTTTTATTGTAGCATTAAGTCATTCACAATGTTTTACTAGTAGATAATATTTTAAATATTAAATATTTAAGGGATTTACAATGGTTTAAAAGTGAAACTACTTTTGTTTTTTTTCAAATTTACCATCAAAACAAAAGTGAGAAAATAGATACAAGACAGGAGTCAGAAAGCGTAGAAGCCAACATCTCTCTCACTCACACTCACACATATATATATACATAAAACATATATATCTCTATTTTATATATATGCATGTGGGGATACATGTATGTGTGTGAGGCCATAGATATCCCCTCTGCTCACCATTTGCCTCCTCCTTCTTCACTCTCTCTCTCCCCCTTTCATCAGAATTTCTTAGGTTTTATTAACAGGATCCGTGTCATCGGGTAGGGTTCATAAATCTGTCCGTTAAATCTTGGAATATTTTACAGGTAATCCCTCCTCTGTTCTTGGGTCTTTGTATTGTTTCAATCTTTCTTCAAATCTCTTTCACGATTTCCCAAAAACATGGATTGGGTTTTAGTTGTGATTTCGTCTTCCAGATCTGATGACATTTTCTCTCTAATTTCTTTCTTTCTTTCTTTTTTTATAATAGAAAATTTCTTCAAGAACTTTCTGAAAATAGAATGAATCTTTCTATACGACTGGAATTGATAGTGTTCTTTCCAGCTAAATTAGGAGTGGGTTTTGTTTGGATTTATGTGCCTTTTGATCTTTAATCGATAAACTGTTCAGATGAACATAAAAAGCCGATTGATTGGTTACTATGGTGATTAAAGAATATTGGCAACTTTTCCTTCAGTTTGACTGTGAAAAAAAAAAAGAAAAAGAAAAAGAAAAAAAAAAGGGTCAATTATTAAAGCACATAGTATTCTCTCTCTTTCACTCACTGGGCAGCATAAGCATACGGGCCCTCTAACCAAACCAAAATTCATGAAATTGGATTAATTAAAATGAATCCGACTTGTAAAGGCACCAATTAGCATTGTCGGCAGTGGCCAATATTTGCAAATAGATCTTGACAAACTTTCTTGTTTTTCCACTTCTTGTGCCATCAGATCTGCACTAAATTCCTCATTTTCCCCCTTCTTACTTTGACTTTTATTTGTGTTTTTAACTTGTATTAGTAGTATTTAGCGAACTGGGTGGCTCTCAAAAATCTTGCTTGTTTACTTTATATTTTCCCTTGATTAAATCCAAGAAATAAAATGCAGCAATCTACTAATCTTGAGGGATTTGTAGCAATTAAGCTGAATCTTTGGCTTTAATCATTGTGTTTTCTGATATTTGATTGTTTACAAGTTTTGAACTTGATTGTCAAACACTGATTGATTGTGCATAACTTTGTGGAGGTGGAAAGAAATGAAGTATAAAGATGATAAACCTGGAAGACAACCTGAAAAAAGTTCAAGAGTGGTACCCATGGGAATAATGTTTTTGGTGTTATGTGGGCTCTCATTTTACCTTGGTGGGATCTTCTGTTCCGAAAAGAACAAATTTTCTACCGAGCAGGTTGCTAAAGCGGTCGAACCAACTGTTTATGGCCCAATTCAGGTGAAACCGGTTTCATTCCCTGAATGCAGTGCTGACTTACAGGACTACACGCCCTGCACGGATCCTAAGGTATTCGATTCTTTGAATCGTTTATGACTGTTTTGTGGTTGTATTGTAACCTAGTTGATTGGGTATATATATGTGTCGCAGTGAATACTTTGAGCTTATTTGTAATCATTTTGTTTTAGTATGTTGATTCTGTATGCATTTCAATTACTTTTGTGCATACGTAATCATTTTTTTCGTTGATCATTGAAAAAGTCACGATTTTGAATCTTGCTCATTCAATTCGAGCTACCATGTGTTGGATCATTTGATCAAAGGGGTCCTTTTGTAAGAAACTTAAAAGGCAGAAAGAATCTTTATCCTTCGAAATGAAGGAAGTATGCAATTCCTAAATTGAGTTTTTGATTTTCTTGATTACACGTTTTCTCGATTGTATGTGTGTTTCTTGGGTTTGGTGGTATACTTTTTGCTGATAGACATTGCGACTAACGGATGATGCAATTGTTTTTGTTAACAGAGATGGATGAAATACGGGCGGCACAGACTTACATTCATGGAGCGTCATTGTCCGCCCGTATTTGACAGGAAGGAGTGCTTGATACCACCACCTGATGGCTACAAGGAGCCTATCAGATGGCCAAAGAGCAAAGACGAATGTTGGTACAGGTAAATCTCTGATTTTTCGCATCCATTTTTAGTCAATCTCGGATCAAGAAGTCGACTTATTATTCCCTTTTAGGAACGTCCCGTATGACTGGATCAACAAACAGAAGTCAAACCAGCATTGGCTAAGGAAAGAAGGAGAGAAATTCTACTTCCCAGGTGGCGGTACTATGTTCCCGAATGGTGTTAGCGCTTATGTCGATTTAATGCAAGATCTAATTCCGGGAATGAAGGATGGGACTGTTCGAACTGCCATTGATACAGGATGTGGGGTTAGTTTCTTAATTTAGATGTTACGGATCTAAACTAATTAATACTGGTTATGTTTTCGTGTTGTATGATTGAAATCTTGAACTTATTCGTCTCCAGGTTGCTAGTTGGGGAGGTGATTTGCTTGATCGTGGCATCCTGACAGTCTCTCTCGCTCCGAGAGATAACCACGAGGCCCAAGTTCAGTTTGCATTAGAACGTGGGATTCCTGCAATTCTTGGAATTATATCAACACAACGTCTTCCGTTTCCATCAAATTCATTCGATATGGCTCATTGCTCACGATGCCTCATTCCATGGACAGAATTCGGTATTAAATCTCTCAAACGACTGATGTTTTCATATAGAAACAGCTCTAAATCAATTCTTTATGTTTCTTGAATGGAACTTTTAGGTGGAATTTACCTTCTTGAAGTCCACCGCATCCTGAGACCAGGAGGCTTTTGGGTCCTGTCGGGTCCTCCCATAAACTACAAGCGTCGGTGGAAAGGTTGGAACACGACAATAGAGGATCAACGATCTGATTACGAGAAGTTGCAAGAACTCCTAACTTCAATGTGCTTTAAGTTGTATAACAAGAAAGATGATATAGCAGTTTGGCAGAAATCATCTGATAACAACTGCTACAAACAGCTTGATGTTCCTGATTCCTACCCACCGAAATGCGATGATGGGACCGAGCCGGATTCCGCATGGTACACCCCATTGAGGCCATGTGTGGTCGTGCCAAACCCAAAACATAAGAAACTGAGCTTGACGTCAATCTCAAAGTGGCCAGAACGATTGCACGAGGCTCCAGACCGGATTGGTGATGTTCGTGGCAGCAGCGCCGGGGATTTCAATCGGGACGATCGTAAGTGGAAGAACAGAGTGAAGCACTACAAGTCATTGCTTCCGGACCTTGGAACTGATCGGATACGGAACGTGATGGACATGAATACGCGCTATGGAGGTTTTGCTGCTGCGTTAATTGATGATCCACTTTGGGTCATGAACGTCGTCTCCTCCTATGCTCCCAACACTCTTCCCGTCGTATATGATAGGGGCCTTATCGGAACTTTCCACGACTGGTAAGACAAAATGCATTATTAGATGATCGTGGATCGCTCATAGTGTTTTTGTATGCGAATTCACTCGTTTGATTTCATGGTAGGTGTGAGGCATTCTCAACGTATCCTCGAACATACGATCTCCTTCATGTAGACAGCCTCTTCACATCCGAAAGCCATAGGTAAACCATCATACTACAAGTTAAAGTATTTCCCAATGCTAGTTATAGTTAGCTTTATGTTTGAAAATCAAGACCGGTCCAATCATTTTTGGGGTCCTGGGCAAAAACTTAAAAGAGCCCTATAAATATATATGTATTTTCAAAATAAGCAAAATTCAAGTAAAAATAATAAATAAATAACAGAAAACTTATAATTATATAATATAAACTAAAATTTTTTGGCAAGTCAATATCATTGTTTAACCATTAATAGACCTAAGTATATATAATAGATTTTTTGAAAATGGGTCCTGGACGGTTGCCCGTGTTGACCTTGCTCAGGGCCGACCCTGTTGAAAATCTTGCAGTTAGTTCTAATAGTAATAGCATGATTACACGAAATCTTTAAACTTTACATTTTGACACACGATGATTTGGGTTGCAGGTGTGAGATGAAATACGTGTTGTTGGAGATGGATCGAATCTTGAGACCGAATGGTTATGCAGTGATTAGGGAATCAAGCTACTTTGTAGACGCAGTTGCTACAATAGCAAAGGGATTGAGATGGGATTGTCATGTGGAAGTAACGGAGGACGGAACAGAGAAGGAAAAAGTATTAGTTTGCCGGAAGAAACTCTGGTACTCGCAGCAAAACTCATAGAGATGGTAAGAGATTAATGTTACCATATTCTTTTGATGAAAAAACCAGCATAAGAGATGGTAAAAGAAAGAAGAGCATTGAGTTGATTTTGCATAAACATATAACATCCAAGTATTGAGAAAGGGATATAGATTAGTTACTAGTCATAAATCTAAATCATACTAGTATAGTCATCATGTCTGTGTTGTAGAAGGAAGAACATATATTAAATGATATGATTTTAATTTTTATATATATTTTTGTAAGTTGAGGCTGGTTATTATGAAAGTTGTAAGTCCAAATTCTTATTGTATGATATAACAAAAAGATGTTCTTTCTTGCCAAAACAACTCTCTTATTCGTATTATTCGTAGGTACAGTTTTATTTACTAGCATACTGTCCGCCGGGTCGTTTGAAATTGGAGGAAGGGAATTGTCGTATATTTTTTGGCATGTTTGGTATCTTTGAATCAGGAGATATCGTGTTTTTTGCCGCCCTGTGCCATTGGAGGTATTGTATATGGCTTACCAATTTCCTATAGTTTTCAAATTATCTAGAGCAATTCAACCACTCTAGTAAAAATAGGAAATTCCACTTTTTTCGCCCTTTAAACTTTTATTGAGGCATGTAAAGTAGAAATTAAGGTCTTAACCGAGCTTTTGATAAGCAACTTGGGCTGAGCCAGCGGCGTTGTTTTAACCCCGACTGGTTCTTAAGGGCATTGCTTAACTTCTAATAATTTAATAAATTTGTATTTTTTTTTTTTCATGTTTAACATGCAATAAGTTGCTTAACATATATATAATAAAAAATTCAAAAGACAGTAACTCAATAAACATAAATTGTGGGTGCTTTCAAGAATCGGGACGTGGCCTTAACTTGACTTTCATCTAGATCTTGGACCAAAAAAGGACCATCCCTCCAGCATGAACACTTGAATCTCACTGTTGAGGACCTGTCTAACAAGTATCATATGACTCATATGAGCAATGTATGATATCCATAGAATCGGCATCGGAGCATGTGCAGTCAAAGTTGCACAACTTCAACGCCAGTTGCCGACTCCGTATAGAGTATGAAACTCTAATCTAATGTGCAGCGTCTGATTTCTAGTTATGGATTTACATGATTTTGATGATGGAACATTTACATGTGACAGAGACACAAAAATGATGCCTAAAAATGAGTTAAGAGCACCAATAATCTAAATTTGCACATTGTCTTGTCATATCTAGAGCAATTTATCTCCTTATAAACATGAAAAACAAAGCATATGGGTACCTTGTAGGATAACTGATTTCTATTTAACTTGGGCATTTTCTCCGCAACTCCGAGAGCCAATCCATGCTTTATGTTTGAGGCATTGTTCACTTTGTGGTACCATGCATATATGATTGCTCAGAGGAACTAACAGAACAACATCATCTCAAGGCTCTTTAACTAAACCAACACTACAAATCTAAATCTCCAACGCAACTTGATTTTGCTGATTTAGATCATCTTGTTGGAGCAAATCTTCTGGATCATAGTCTTCATCAAAAAACTCAACTGACTTCCCCTTTCTGAAGGCAGCCCTCTTTTGAAACTTATGTTTGCTATCAAGTATGCCTTCGTCGCCTTTTAGAATCCTGTAAACCTGCGTTAGATGCATAAAAGCATCAAGACCAACTTTGCCTATCTTGAATGAAAAGTTGAAAACACCTTCTACAGGACCAAATGACAATAGTTTAAATAGCATTTAGTCTCCTGCACACTAAAAAAAATAACATGTTTATATTCCTTGACAACTAATGCTTCTTAAGCAATAAAAACAACAGACAGTCAGACAAGTCTTCTAAATCCGTTGAAACACCCAATGTCACCACCAGTCCGCCACCCACAACATTTGGTACATGAAGAATTTCAGAACATTCCAATATTCCATAATGAAAGCAACATTTTCTGGTTTCTGCGTACTGTATTTTCATGACTCGGCCATTTTTGTTTCTGAGTACCTTTCTGTGTTATCATCGTTACTAGAATTATTCATATAGTATAATTAAACAAAGCGGGTAAACCATCCTCTGGGGCTTCACTCACTTAAAGCACAGACAAAGGACAATCACGGGGATATAATTGCATCTGTTTACACATTTATGAAACATGAACATATGTCCCCCCCCCCCCCCCCCCCCCCCCCCCCCCCCCCCACAAATCTCCACAAAGTTCTCTCTCTCCAGGGAAACTAGTTCATGTGCCATGCATCTGATTTCTCTCTTTCACAAAAATGCTTAAAAGTAGAAGGAACTTATTTTACCTGACTCATTTTAGGACGTTCAGTTGGAATATGATTTATGCATAGTGAAGCAATTGTCACAATGCAGTTCAGCTGCTCCAAGTCGCAAGCACCAGAAAGTTGTGGATCAAGAAGTTCTTGAAGGTTTTTCGAAGTGATTAAAGGTTTAGCCTGCAAATAAAGAAATCAAAAAGTCGTCTTTTGGTCATTTGACTTTAATACCAATGCTCTTATCAAGGGTCATCATAGTTCATTTCATTGTTCTCTATGATCATCAAACACATTGATTTAAGCAACAAGAAATAGCTTTTTCTTTTTGGTATAAATGGGTTTTCTCTCCCAATTATCACATCCTCACCATTTTTGACAGCAAAAACCATGCTTTTTGATTAATACAGCTCTAAATGCTAAAATCAATCTAGCCCATGTTGTCAAATTTGCCATTGCTTCAAGTATATAAGTTTATAGTTTTCGATAGCAAGAATGGAAGACGTACCCACATGACCAGACTATGTTGTGATTCATCCACAGCAGGGCGTCCGGTGATGATCTCTAACAATAGTACCCCATAAGCATACACATCAGTTTTCTCATCAATTAAACCATTCATGAAAATCTCAGGAGCAAGGTAGCTGCAATTTGAAAAAAGAAGCATGAATCAAATGGAAGTATAAGGGGAAATCATTAATAGTAACAAAACCATGTCACTCGTTTGTTCACATACCCAAATGTCCCTTCAAATTGTGATACAGTGAGGTGCATCCACTGATCTGGGAGCCATTTTGCCAACCCAAAATCAGAAATCTACAATTTTTATTAAAAGGGTTTAACATCAATATAAAGTTGAACGAGAATGAGAAATAAGCAACGACAATACTTATTTCCTTTAATTGTTGTAATTGTCTTGCAACGTCATCACATATGTCACGACACACCTAATTTTCTAGACATTAATGAATATTACGGAGTATTCTAAACCATCCAAAGGCTCTATGGAAAATTATAGAATACTATGGAATAGTCTAGACTAATCTAGAACGTATTGGAGTGTTCTAGAATGTTCTAGCATGATCTATAATGTTATAAAATATATACTAGAAGGATCTAGAAGATACTAGAAGATTTTACAAGATACTAGAAGGCTCTGGAATGTTCCAGAAGATTGAGTAATAATATGGAAGGTTATGAAAGTATACCACATGAAAAGCCTAGAAAGATATGGAGAGTTTTTTTTTTTCTTTTTTTTTTTGTAAATATCATCGATATTTATATAAAAAAAGTTCTAGAATCATAAGTATAAACAGGAGGGATGTGTTCATTTGCAAATCACCTCCCAAAGTTCCAAGAGTTCTTTTGTAAAGATCTCTTGTGATCAAACAAAGTGTTCTTTCGTTCTCACTAAGCATCCAAGTTCGATCTGAAAGTTGCCTAAATCGTTGAAGACCTGCGTTAGGCTGACTTAGAAAAACTTCTAACTGCTGCACATGATCTTGAAGAGTCAAGTCCATGCCACATAACATGCAGAAATTGCAATGAGAGAAAAATGACCTCAACACGAGGTAAGAAAAGACATGAAGGGGACTAACCGTCTAACAGAATTGATAATTTTGCTACGTAAGTCATAAAAGTCTTCATACGAAAACAACCAAGAAAAAGCATAGTCTAAACATCCTTAATTCATTCAATTACCTTCGGTTCAAAATCCTCTGAGAGCAAAATATTAGCTGCTTTAATATCCCTATGAATTATTCTACGTTGACAGCCCTCGTGCAGATAAGAAAGACCTGAAGCAGTGCCTAAGGCAATATTATATCTCGCACCCCATGGTAGTTTATTTTTGTTACCTGAAATAGGTGAACATTATTATGGTGTTTATATAAAGGTTTTATAACAATAAACTATCATCTGGATGATCTTTTATTAGTTGTCAAATGCATATTTTCAAATGTGATAATCAGACACAAAATCAAAGTAGGACACTATTGTCAATGACTAACCACTAAGAAGAGACGCTAAGCTCCCATGATGAGACAAAGGAAGAACAAGGTGCATGCCCCCTTCAACCCCATACCCAATAACATGAGAAATATTTGGATGGTTGACGTGAACAAGAATTCCTAACTCGGATAAAAAATCTGAAGTCATCTCTTCAGGTGTACCCCTGATTAGTCGTTTAATTGCTACAAGTTGTCCATCTTGCAAATGACCCTTGTAAACTTCAGAATACCCTCCCTCGCCGATCAAGTTTTCTTCACAACATCATAGAAAGTACATAAGATTTAATTAGGCAGTAACATAGGTAAATTCTATACAAAACACACAAATATCCTTGGCATAATCATTTCCATGATACATAAGATTAAATAGGTGACATGCAAAGCCAATACTAGATGTTGCAGTTGGTGGCAAATAAGTTCAAAGTATATAATAAGCTCATAATTTATATATATATATATATATATATATATATATATATATATATATATATATATATATATATATATATATATATATATATATGTTCAATGATAACCTTGTGTTCAAAATTTTACATTTATTATTTACTCACCATATAAATATAATAATAAGGAAATTTTTAATGGAGCTTTTTCATTAAACCATCATGATCATATTTTATTAATATTCAAAAAGGAATGTGACAAAAATAAAATAAAAGAAAAAAAACTGCAAACTTGTTCACATGTTTGCATGCAACAACATTGTTGCTCGGTTGTTCCCATGGGGCACACAAGTAGGAGCATTATCTAAAAGTGGTCATTGAGAAGAGATGGTATGTAACATCTCATGGAAACAAGGTTATAACACATACATAACTCAAATCATTAATATCTTGCAAAGAAAAAACAAACCACGGCTAAAATCGTTGGTTGCAGATTTGAGATCCGTAAGTGAGAAATTTATCCATGATGCCTCAAAACAATGCAACTCGGCATCTAAACTATTAGATAGTTCTGGTATGCTCTCAGTTAATTTCCTGCTCTTTTTCCTAGTCAGCCTTTTGATCGAGTGCAGGCTAGGATGGAATCCATACAAGCTTGAGGTGGACCCCTTTTTGAGCTTTCGTAAGAACCCATGCCACTGATGGGGACTTGTATTTGGATCTGATTCTAAATTGCTGGCTTTAGAAGATGATGAACACGAAGTGTCTTCCTTGGGAGAATCTGGAGGTGAACCTGAAGTACTGGTGGCCTTGGGTAAAGCTGATTCAGATTCAATTTCATCGTCATCTTTATCTAAAGATCCAAATTCTGTCAACATGTTAAACAAATAAAATTACATACTAGAACCAACAGATGATTGTGATGTCTCTTAACATATTACAAGGTGCTGATTAAGCACAATTTCTTCATTTTATCCTTGTTCAGAATCTCACTTTGGACATTTGATCACACGAGTCAAACATTCTTATTAAATTAAGTGCTAGTGATTTCTTTGAAAGGAGTGACTAGCAATTATTATTACATAAAATGGGACCCAGAGAGCATTTAGTGTTACTTCTGAACACTGTAGAGAAGAATATATAAAAGAACTAAATTCATCTCCGAAGTTATTTATTGTTTACCTTCAGCAGAAATGGGAAACGAAGAATCAGAGAAAATAATTTTCTTATTCCCAACTGCAAAAACAACCTTTTTATTTGTTTCTTCTTCAGTCATCTTTTTGTCACAATTCCTGAAGATTAAGATGACAAATAAGAATAATTAGAATATTTACATGAAACGGGAAAAGAAACAAAACATCTACAAAAATCCATGAAATTACATCATCTATATGTTTGTCTGCATATATTTACCGAGAGCGAGTCATAAGTAACAAGTAAGATCATCCTTAACCTCAAGGCAAGAGGCAGAGTCCATCAAATAACATGCCTCTAATACGCAGGATGTGATTGGCCAAGAGTGGGCCTTAATTGGATGTTGTATTATATATCCAATTCGAGAGTAGAGCTACCAGAACCACATAAGATGGAAAATGACTATTACGTTTCATTTGGAAAGCATCTTTCTTCGTTAAGAATTCATGGATACTGAATTCCTGATTAAACCAAGGAGCATTTGTGCATTAGGTTGCCCTTTGTGTGTGTGTGTAGATAACCACCTAATGTACTAGGGTCACGTTTGGTACAAAGTAATCAAAAGAATGAATCACTTGGGTTTAAATTTTTGTTCTTGTCATGTGATGATGATCTTAATCATCAAGGGAATGGAATGGAAAATTGATTTTAATGTAAAACTTATTTTTTACACTCTTCATCGAAATGAATGAGAAATGACTTTTTCATATTTCGTTCTTTATATTCTATGTCAATTTTTATATATGCATCATTGTCATGTGGGAAAAAAGCATTTAAACCCAAAAAATTCTATTCTCCGGATTCATTTGTACCAATCATGCCCTAGGTGAACGATTGACAAAGTAGCATGATAGCCTAACCGTACTAAATTGCCAATTTAAAGGTCATATGTTAAAATTTGCTTCATTGTAATTACAAAAAGCTAGGTTTGCAATGCAAATGCTTAAACTGAAACGAATAACGATTATGAAAACATTACAAACCCTAACAGAAGTGACGACGATGGATCATGTGCAATTCATCATAACAAATCACATTAGAAGAGAAGATACCTTGAAGGAATGGATTGTTGGAGGACAGAGATTCAGAGAGGTCGAATCAGGATCATCTCTTTGATGATGATAATGAAGGAGAAGGAGCCACATCCACATAGAAATTAGAAAGAGAGAGGGAAGAAGAGCGGTTAGCATGGATGATTTTTCATTTGTATACCTTTTTCCCTTCTTTTACATTTCCCCTTGTTTTCATGCAACAAATGCTCCCATAATTCCTAAATAAATTCCCTCATTGGCTCATTCCATTCTATTCTATAATATAATATACATTAAAATGAGATAAAATAAAAAGTGGCAACGAGAATTTTTAGTTTAGAATTTTTAATAAAACTAAAAACATGATATTTTTAAGAAAACACATTTCAGATATGAGAATGCATTTATATGTGTTATAAATAATTTTTGCGTTATCAATTTTCACTTTTCCATGTAACATATATTTGGATGACTAGATTGAAAACAAAAATGTGAAAAACCTCAAAAATAGTTTTCAAATATATTTGTAAATTTGAAAGCTAAAAACTAAAAATATCAAAAAATAATAAATTTGAACGCGTAAACCAGAAACCTTTGCTTTCGTCGAAAATTTTCGACAAAAGCAAGTTAACTAAACTGACCCTATATATTTGTGAGAAGTGTTAAAAATATCGTATCAATAAACAAATTATTAAATCACTTTGTTGTTTCACCATTCAACAAAAAATGTTGTATCAAATAGAAACTCACCAGAAATTATTATAAAAAACGATGAGACCCAAAATTTATGGTTATAATTGTTATTTTTAATTTTTCTCACAAATATTTAACTTTTCATTGGGATGAGATCCATTGTGAACAATATATTAGTTTTTTTTGGAACGACAAACTAACCTACTCCTACTCCTAATATACCATTTTGCCTCACTAGAGGACTTCAGAACTTACTTTTACCACCTAAATCCAAACTTGCAATCGACAGAAATCGAACCCACAACCTCACACTTGCATATCACCACTCTTACTAAATGGGTTAACCCATTGGTAACAATATATTAGTTGTGAATAACTAAAAAGAACATACACAAGCATTCATATATACTAACAAGTATTCGCAACAAGATTCATATGATTCAAAAAATTTATAGAATTGTCTGTAATAACATTTAAAATATTCAAAGGGTTCATAACGGTATTTGAAACAAAATTTACAGGATTCACCAAGATTTATAAGATCTGAAAAAATTCATAAAATTCAACAAGATTCTTAAGGATTCAACAATATTCATAGGTTAATAAAAAGGTTCAACAGTATATGCATCAAGATTCATAGGATTCAAAACCATTTGTGATTGTTCACAATGTTCACAATAAATAAAATGTTCACAAAAAATCTTTTGTCTCTCACACACACACCCTTTCATAAATAACATTTATTTATGAAAGTGGACAACAATATATACTTTGTAGGTTGAACATCAATGTTTAAAGTAATAACTTATTTTTTTTTATCGTTTATAACAATATTATTAAAATTTTATTTTTAATAGTATCATCTTTTGTATTTTTTTCATAAACTAATAACAACAATTTTTTTAACCATTTATAGCATCAAATGTTTTTTTTTTAAACTTTTTGTTATATAAAATATAAATGTTAATGTTATTAATATTAAAAAGGGAATAATATTGTTATATATGGTATAAAAAACAAAAAGTTGTTAAAATTTTAATTGACCATCATAAATATGCATGATAGAATATTGTATACAAACAATATTGTATATCAGCAGCTAAAGGGTGATAACAATTCTTATTGAGGGTGGGTCATTGAATAGAATTTTACATTAACCCAATTGCTAAAAAACAATAATTTTATATTTTTCTAACATTTATAATATTACTTAGTTTTTATCATCAGTTAATAGTCTCAACGTTTATATTTTTTTCATTTATAAAAAAAATTATAAAAGTTGATAATATAAATGATAAAAAATACAAAAATTAATGTCAGCTATTAATGATACAAAATACAAAAGTTGATGCTATCATCATGAAAAATACAAAATTTAATGTTATTAATGATAAAAATAAATAATATAATAATAATAATAATAATAATAATAATAAACAAAAAATTATTACTATTGTTTGGCAAGTGAACTAAATTCTAAAGTAGTAATATTATAAGAAGAGGGGCTTCAAGTATAATGATTAGAATGTCAGGGACTGGACGTGAAAATAAAGGACCAGATTACGAACATGAAGAAGGGAGACACATGCAGCAAGAGAGAAAAGGCTGGACGAATCACCAGATGAAGGTTGGACGCTCAATTCGTTTCTGATAATCAGCTCTAAACTCACTCCTTTCGTTTTTACCCTAATTGGTAACTTCACAAATCTTCTACATACATATCTTCTGAATTTCATTGAAATTGCCCGTCAGTTTCCCTTCTAATCGTAATCGTAATCGGAATCTGAATCTTCCAAAATTAATTTACATGAATATGATATATTATCGATTTGTTTAAGCGCGCCATTGAGATCAGTGTATGCACCCAAAGTTTAACCTGATGAACATGCGTTTTCAGCCAAGAAGGAATTACACATGGGTGGGAAATTATTGGAAGTCGATGGAACATCAATCAAGTTCATATGTAAGGAAATCTCACTTTCAATATCCAATTGATTAGAAAATAATGTGTTATTTTACATACTCTAATCGCTGTTCTATATTGAATTCAATATCTTCAATTTGCGCATTCCCATTTCCACAGTTAGAGACCCCTTCAATGCCGGGTTCTGTCCCAAGTTTGTTGGGTATGCTATATATGAAGCCAAATAATCAGTGATACTCAAAATCAAACATAAAAATTTTAAAAAGTCAAAACCCTAGATTTTGGGATATTGATTATCTTTACTCAAGGAACCAACTTCTTTGGTTAAGATTACCTACGTAACTATGTTTAGTAGGTGAAGTGTTTAGAACCAACAAATAATATGTTCCTAAAGAGAAACAAAAAATTATCTCTTTTGATTTTCACTAGCTACCATATCAGAGAGGCGTGTAAACAATTTTATAGAGTGGTGTTATCTTTTATCACTATAACGTATATAAGAGTGAAATTCATCATTGTTTTGTAGCATAAAATCGAAGAAGGGGGTGACTAGCTATAGGTAAGGAAACAAACATGGCTCGCAAGGGTAACTGTTTTATTGAGAATTGTGCAGCCATGCTGAGTAAAAGGGCTGGTGAAAACAGAAATCATAAAAGAGGAAAAACCCACGCTAACACTAAAAAACTTGTATCTGTAATGAGAGAACATGACATGTTTCGTTATCTCTATGCAGGTGAGGTTAGGAAACAAAGTACCTCTTCAGTTCACCTCTCAAACACATCTAATGAGTATGTTGCTTTTAAGGTACTTCCTGCCCGTCACGTGCAGCATCTTCTACAAATGATCTATTTTATTTCCTATGTTGATGTTATTTTTAGCCATATTTTCTAAACAATTTGAAAATTTTCGTTCGTCAGGTGAAAACTACAGCGCCAAAGAGATTCTGTGTAAGACCCAATTCGGGTATCATTAGCCCAAAGTCAGCATGCGACTTCACAGGTATATCTGTACTCCACATCGAAGTGTTCTTGATTTTATATGTTGGTTTTGACCTTTGAGCAACATTAATTATTACCTACTTTTGCGGTGCAATGCATGAGCTAGGCTTATACTTTCATTGACTCGTCGTGCGCACATCTTTAGACATTATTACCTTAAAACATTGACATATTGTGATGCTATCTCCTCATCAAAGTTATATGGATCTAATTTTACATTCCCTTTTGATCAGCTATTCTCTTATTTCTGCAATGCAGTTACCATGCAAGGTCTAAGGTCAGCCCCGTCTGATGTGGATTGTAAGGATAAGTTTCTGATCCAAAGCACAGTTGTTGATTCTGGAACAAGAGAAGAAGATGTCACCGTTGACTTGGTAAGTATTTCGTTCTTCAGTCAAAAATTTTTTGATTCTCATCATCACATCTGGCAGTTCTCCAAAGGTAGTGGTAAGTATGTTGAAGAGAAGAAGCTTAAGGTTGTTCTACTAAGCAAGCAAGATTCTCCAGTGAAGGAACACAAAAATAAAGTGTTGGACAAAGAACCATTCAAGCAAGATTCTCCAGTGAAGGAACACAAAAACAAAGTGTTGGACAAAGAACCATTCAAGCAAGATTCTCAAGTGAAGGAACACAAAAACAAAGTGTTGGACAAAGAACCATCTAATGAAGCTTCGATTAAAGAAGAAACTGTGGTGAAAAGAGATGAAAATGTCTCTCCAGTGCATACGGTTAGTGATAAATATTCTCTTTACCAGACATTTGCTTCACTTTTCTCGACTACCAAGTCTACAATTTCTTTTTCTGTATGTGAACCTCCCAGCCACCCAGAAGAAGAGGTAAAAGAACCAAAGAATATAACAAATTTGTCAGATTGGTATTTGGTGCACACAAGTTGAGCTTTGTCGTGCCTTTTTAATCAAGGCTTATCAATATCCACATAATGATTTTACCTCAGATGCAAGTGTAAGCGGGGCATTTTTTAATTTGTTAATGATGTCCTTGCTTGAATCATTGCAAATTAAAGTGCGTCCAATTTCAATCTTATTAAAGATCGCCAAAGATGTTCCATGAAAATTTGTTGTTGCTCTTTATTAAAATAGAAAGACGCATACATTACTTACCACAAGACGGTCACATGAAATTCAAGTTCTCTTACAGAAAATTGTAGATGTCGGAGAAGTCGAAAGTGCTGTGACTAAAGAGGAGCTGAAGCCATCTGGTGATCTTGATGGCAATGAGCGGACTCTTCCCAAGCATCCAAAGTTTAACCCGGTAAAGGTTGTGAAAGAGGACCCAGAAAAGAAGTTGAGGTTGTGTAATCAACTCAAGGAACTGAAACTGAAGGAAGTTACCTTAGAAAATCAACTGAAAGAGGTTAGGGTGCGTTTAGTTTATGAAAATTTCCTAAATTTCCATCTCACTTTTCAATGAAAATGAAAACTTGTTTACTTAACAACAATTTTATAAATTTTCATTTCACTTTTTAAAATATCACTTTTCATATTCTCTCTTACTTTTCTATTACCTACCCTATATTTTTTATAATACTCTCTTTCTCTCTCTTACTTTTCTATTACCTAACCTATTTTTCTTATTTTATAATCAACCATCTTATTTTTCTTAAAACAAAAACTTCATCATCTAAACAAGTTTTCACTTTTCATAGAAACCCTTGTTTTTTTCTAAAAACTATAACTTGAAAACTGAAATTGAAAACCAACTAATTTTCGTGAACTAAACGCAACCTTAGTGTTGTTGTCAACATTGAATTTTTATGTCCCTTTAATTAGAAATGTAAAAGTTTGTGAAGTACTCTTTGGGCCTCACGGATAAATCTTGCCTTCTTGGTGTTCTGAAGCACCCTCATGGATAAGTCCTTCTGCAAAAACCATTTTCCGTTCAATAATTAAAGGGTTACTATTGAAAAAACTCAATCAACTTTTCTCACTTTTTCAATGAAGTCCCTAAACTTTTTTCCAATTGTTTACGTCCCTTAACTATATATGTTTGTCTTATTCGAAAGTATATCTACCGGATTAGCCGGTAAAAGACAACTAATAAAATTAAAAGTTCAAGGACTTAATCACTAAAGAATGAATTGTGGGTTTATTTACTGCATTAATCAAGTGAAAAAACTAAGGTTACTTGTTTGGTAACCGGTGAAACATGTCAAATATACACTTCTAAATAAAACAAAAATACTTTAGGGACTTCAACAATAAGAAAAAATGTTTAGGGACTTAATCGTGAATATAAAGAAAGTTGGTGGGGTTTTTTCAATATTAACCCATAATTAAAACTAGAACTCTCTCCATTCAATCAAAATTGCAATGGTTTCTGTTTTGGTGTTCTCCAAGAAATTTGCAATGCTTTAACCTCTTTTTTTTTTTTTTTTTTTGCAATTTTTGGTATGAAAGTATCTGCCGTCCTCAATAAAGGACGCTATGTATTTTGGTTTACATGGTCCCATATCTTACCATTGATGGAAACGTTAGTCGTCTACTCAATAAACAACTATATTAAACCATGTGCCAAATCTAATGTTGCAATTTTTACTGGAAGCTAGGAGGGAGTGAGAAACGAGTAATCAAACCTTCTCTTGATAATAGATGCACCATATTTGAGTTTCTGGACCTTGAAGTAGTTCGTATCAGTGTTCTACATTTGCTAGGAGTACATGATTCTTCATTTTTTTATAAAAAGATGAATCTTCTTAGGAGTTCTTTAGTATTTAACTGATGATATATTCTGATTACTAATCTTTCTATAGGCCAAATCCACCATCTCTAGCCTTACCTATCAGAACAGCATAGTCATTGAAGCAAAAGAGATACTTCAGCTGGAACTGGTGAGTGCATTGCATTCTTTTTCTTACCTATCTTATCAATCGGAAGTTTTGAGAAAAAGAAATATGATTAGGACAATATTGTTTATCAGATCATTTGAGTTTATCATGAATGACTCGTGTAAGGCTTTGTCCACACTCAGAAAAGTTGTGCATTCAAAAGAATGCTTCTTGTTTACCAGATGAGGATATCATGGCATCTTAGGGATGGATTTGGTTGATGTATATTATACAGATTAGTTCGTGGGTCACATGCTATTTAAACTTGGAATATAATTTTGTAATATCGTGTTCTAGTTTATCAACAGGTTACTTTCAAGAGAAATATGTGTTTCATTTTATTTGCAATTTTCATGTCTTAACTTCCAGGATGCAAAATTTGGAAGAATAGATTCATGTGATTGGAGTTTCAAATTCTCAAGGGATGACTAGTTGTGAGGAGAAAACATGCTCTGGATCTTTCATTGAGGCCTGGACCTTGAGATGCAATCAAGTTGATTAACCTAAGCCTGGACCTCGATATTACCTAGTTTATAAATTTATAAAAAGAACTAGTATATAACAACAACAACAATAACAACAATAATAATAACAATATAAATTAATTAATATAATATAAAAGCACGAGTGTGGTTAGTTTTATAGCTTTATGGTGTGCTCCCACCATAAGCATGTAGGGTGTCATTATTCTATCTTGCAGCATCTCAAAGATGCTTTTGGGAGTGGTATCTTTTGCATTCAGCCTATTACATCATGATCAGTAACTGGTTCGTATGATTTCGTCAGTGGTAATCTTATTTCATGGAAGAGTAAGAAACACGGAGTCTTGTTTTTTCTTACATGGAAATTATAAACAAATAAATTGTACATTTCATATAAAATATGACTTGATCTCTGCTTTTTTAAATTAAAGCTCCTCTTAGTCATCAGACGAAAGGTTTATTTAGCTTTATCATATTGTTCACTTGTTTGCAGGATAGGAGAAGTAAGAAAGGCTTCCCTTTTGCAGTTGTTTGCATTGTGTCGCTAGTTGGTTTGGTATGTGGATACTTCTCAGATCCTTGAGTACAATTTGCAAATTTAATTCAATTCATCTGAAAATTGGATGGCTGTATTGTATTCTTTAATTTGTAATTTTGTATTCAATAATTGCAAAGGACTAGCAAGTGTATATATCAAATTTTGCCACCTGAGGACAGATTTATTTCTTTACGGTGTTTGGGATGATGTTTAAGCACAAAAATTCATTTATTAGAACAGTTTTTAGTTTTTGTTCGTAGCACGTATGCATGCAATCTAACTAGAGTAAGTGAATATATTCTTTCTTTTGAAACCACCTACTGTCTAAAGGAATAATTTATAATCACATTTCTAAAGAGATGCATTTTAATCCTAATCAACAGAAGTTATCGAATAAGATTACCTTTTAGGTCTAGGAGGTTGATAGCAACAGATCGAATCAACTTATGGTTTAAAGATAATATGCGTGCTTTCATAGCCATATACCAGTTTGTACAGGCACTCACAAGATAACACATTAACACAATTTTTTCATGAACCAACCTGGACCAGAAACGTGAAAGTAAACTCAACCCTACCCTCGTGATACAGTTTGCAATTTGCAAAGCTCGTCAAGGGTGACAACAAGATTGCTCAGACAAATTATAATCTCATCGCCATCGATCTTGGTTGAATCAGCATTCCCACCATTGACTAAACCCTCACCCATCTGTTTTTTGACAATAGCTTCAATTATTTCCACATTTTCTCTCAGCTTTTCAGCCATGATTTGCTCATGCTCCTCGTGATTGGTTTCAACTTCTGTCCTTTCATCTAATATATTTGGATGACGACTTGCCCCTTGCTCTGAGCTGCATTCCTCAATTTTAATGTTCTCACTTTTCACACGTTTCATAGGCTTTGTCTTCTCTGCTACTGTGTGTTTCTGAGATGTTTCCTTGGCCCTTTGATTCTTTGAACCTGGTGTCAGTTCAAGGGAAGATTGTAAGTTAATTTATCATTTCTTAAAATAATCAAGATTTTCAACGGGAATTAGAAGCCTGCATGATATATCTACATATAAAAACATAAGTAATTTGTTTTTTCTATACAATAAATATTGTACGCTTCCTCTGGTTTCTTGTATACATTTAACTGTTGTTGACATCTTGCATACTTTTATCTATTGTTGACAGAACGGCGACAATGAAGATTACAAAATTATTTATTATCATACAGATATCCTGACAAATTAGCATGACAACATATTAGCTGGTAACATTCCTCAGATTTAACATGTACTTCCTCTTGTTACACAACCTCACAATCTCCACTTAAAGTTTCTATATAATTATATGGAACCAATTAGCAGAACAGATCAATTAACTAGTCACAATCTCACTTGGATACAGCTGCCAAATCCCAACATATATTAGAACCGTCGATGTCTAATCCAGCATCAAATAGATAGTTGAACTTACATCAACTATGTTTGATTGATCATCTTACCAAAGTAATCCTTCTTACAACCAAGACTCTCAATATTATAACGTGCTAGAATTACGAGATTCTTGAGTCCTTAAAAGTTTAGCATTTAATCACAAGATGAATATGTGGAAAAGACATAGGAAATTGCTAAGAGTCAAAAGGCCTTGTTCCATTAACAACAGAAAATGGTCTGCTACTGTTCTATAAAAGGCAACACTGAGCAATGGCTTTTCACTAGTTAAAAATGTTCAATTTGAATATCTCTCTATCATCGGTAGAAGCTCAAACCCCCCCTCCCCAATAAATCATAAAGAGAAATCTTTCATTCTCCAAACAAATTTTCTAAAATTGCCCGTTTGGGTTTGTCCAAGTACTTAGGGCTGGCCCTGGGGTGACTGTCCAAAGGTCCTAAATTTTAGAGGGTCCTAATTTCATAGAATCCCAAATTTCATAAGGTCTCAAAGAAAAGATTTAAAAGTGATTGATTTTCTTTAGCTTATGGCCAGAGACAGATCAAAACATGTGTGTGTATGTACAGGGCCCTCTCTAAAGTTTCTGTCCGGGGTCTAATAATGATTGGAACGACCCGGCAATTAGTCAAGACTTTGCCTAGCTAACAATCATGCGTTCAGTCACATCCTTATCCTTCTAGTGACTAATCAAGACATAGAAAACCTCCTTTATATTGATAAGTAAAGAATCAGCCAAAAGTATTATAATCCAATCCTCAAAAAACAAGCTAACATTCGTT
The DNA here is from genome assembly GCA_020465985.1 of Centrapalus pauciflorus. Lineage (NCBI taxonomy): Eukaryota > Viridiplantae > Streptophyta > Magnoliopsida > Asterales > Asteraceae > Centrapalus > Centrapalus pauciflorus. The sequence continues at coordinate 134,537 of JAANYP010007579.1, forward strand.
CAGTTATTAGACCCTGTTTGTTTACCTCAATAAGTCATTTTACTTTAAAATCACTTTTTAATAAATCAATTCAAAAGTAAACAAACAAATCCAACCCAACATTACAATTTTCGTAGGATTTCATATAACTTTAGAGTTGTAATCGAGTACAGGTGGGAGGATAAAATACCAGGTTGTACAATGGCAGCAAGCACAGGCTCCGGCGCCTCCTCGGGATCAGTATCGGCCTCTGTGTCGTAATCACTATCGTATTCCCGAACGTACCGTTCGATCGCCTTAAACAACTCGGAATTGAAACTCGTCTTCTTGGTTCCGGACTGTTTAATTTTCTTGTAATCGGAGAGCAAGGAATCCCATTTCCTTCGACACTGGTTCAAGTTCCGATTGACATCCAACGCATTGCAATTCTCGACGATAATCTTCCATTTCTGGAAAGAAGACAAGGTGCCGCGGCAATCAGCTTCTATAGCAGAGATCTCATTGACTAAAATTAGGGATTCCTGGACGGTCCAATGGGGTGCCGCCTTAGATCGAGTGCGGAGGCTACTGCCTTCCATGGGCTGATGAGTGTCTCAATGTAGCTTTCTCTATAAGTTAATATGAATCAATTGTGATTCTGACCGTACAGATTGAACAACGCTAAAGCTTATTACGGAAAGCATCTCCAATGGACGATCACCATTTGCATTGAGGTTCAATTCCCCGTATCATTATCAGTATCAGGTGGTGGACTGGTGGGTGTGCTTCGAATACGGTGAAAAGTGATCATGGCGAGGCGGGTATTTTCTTTTTTAGGGTTACAAATTCACAACTTTCGTCCTTATATTTTTCTATTTATATTTATTCATTTAATTTAAGTTTAATAAAACATAAATAATAATAAAAACACAATTTTTTTATTTATGTCCATTGAATAAAAAAAAACTAAAATGACTTTTATTTCGTGAAATGTAGAAAAAATTTATATTTAGACTTTAGTTTATTAATATGTTTAAGGATAAATAGATAAAGGATAGTTTTTAGTAGGGATGAAATTAGTTTCGGAACGGACCAAATCCGAATTACCGGAAAATCGAAAATGTGCAAAATTAAGAACCGAAAACCGGCCCGAATATAAAACGGTCCTGTTTTGGTTCGGTTCCGGTTAATTCCTAACTTTTGCAAAAAAAAAATAATAATAATAAATCGGACCGGGCCGAACCTGATGGAACCGAAAACCAAATTGTGGGAATTATAGGAACCGAAAACAAGCCTGAAAATGAAACGGTTCGGTTCGGGTCAAACGAGTATTTTGCGCTTTTAGTATTAGTTAAAAAAAAGCACTTTGAAGAAAAGTGATGTCTCATTATTCTGAAAGCAATGGTTGATTTGGTTGTAATAGATTTTGGTTTGCTTGATGGGTTATTCCTGAAATCTTAACATCCTTTTAAGATTAATGTGCAATGAAAGCACATGCCGTCAGTATGTATTGTCATAGAAGCTAGAATACCCACAGGGATACCATATCCTGCATCTCCATTAGACGGTTAAGAGATAGATAACCTTCAATTAGCGACTAAATTTGTTGGTATCCTTCGACCAAATGTTTACTTTCTGACATCGCATTAGCCGATCATGAACCAATTATTGCCTCAAAGGTTTTAATTTCACTAGGAATGGTTAACCATTATAGATCACCATCTTTTGTCAATACAAATGATTGTTCTTATTTCCATACATTTGAACAAAAAATTATGGTCCAAGCATGCATATGCTGTTGGTTATAGGTATAGAGTCATTCGTTCGATCATTTAGAAGTATAAACATTTCGAGGAAAAAGATCAAAATAGACCTTTGTTTGGTGATACAATCAAAATGGATAACTTACTACATCAAGTATACATTTGAGTTTAGAAAGGCTTTAAATCTTGCCCATCACTTTGGTCGGGGAAAGTAACACATTTGAAAACTTTGCACTTGGAACACAACACATACCCAACCTGTCAATCATGCATTCAAGATTCGTCATCCAGAAGCCGAATAAAGTTAAATCGAAAATCAAACTTCATTTTCCCATATCGACTTTCATAGAAATTGACCGCAACTTTCAGCTAAGGGATATGGAACCACAAATGTTAATGATTACTGATCATCAGAAAAGAAAAGAATGTTGATACTTACAGCTCGGCAAGATGGACATCTACGATAGACACGGTTGGTTTCAGATTTCACATTAGTCTTTTGACCTTTACAATAATCACAAACCAACCATCCACTGCCATTGCAAGGTTCACATTCGATCCCCACATCAATCTTTATACCCTTCAAAATAAAACAACAAATGAGCAAAGTTTGATGATCGATCATCTATTCATCCTCACTGCAATTAAGTCTTGATTTAAGACTACTGCGATAAGCTATACGTAGAACCCATAAAGAACAGCTAAGAAATGAGAAGAACCCAGGCATTTTACTTCAAAGGTAATTGCATTGACAGCAAAATGTCAAGAATTTAATAGGCTTTGAATCCAAAGAAACGTATATAAACGTATATAAAATATACTGTATATATGTATTTACCTGTTGTTGAAAAGATGTGCAATTGATGGGCTTTGAAAACCTGTCAGAATTCAAAGTTATCAGAGGCATCAATGGCAGCTTGGTTATAGCCAAAAAAGCCATATTTGTTGCAACCTTCTTCCTCTAGAAACAAGATAAAGATTTTAAGGGAGAAAACGGAGAACACCCACCACCCATCGAAAGCCAAAATTTCAACCTTCAACTTGCCAACTAATTACGCAAGTGCCACCATTGTATTACTGCTTTTTATAAATGTAAATTTACGTCTTTATTAGTGTCACTTTCGGAATAAACAAAGAATGACTACCGGTCAACTGATATTCATCTTCGTCGCCGTCGCATCGTCACGTTTCTTTACCGCCCTGTCCCTCCGGTTACTTTCCGGCGATAATTACTGTGACCGTACGCACCTACCTTCCGTACAAGCTCTCCGATCAGACCAATTCACCGTTTTGATCAATGGTTACTCGGAATCTCGCATCCCGATCTTGCAGACTGTCACCGGCATTTACTCAAGCTCGCCGTCTGTAGCTGCGGTGGTTGTGTTATGGGGAAACCCGAAGACACCGACCAAAACGCTGGTAGAGCTCTCACATAACCTCTCAATTTCATCCCCCGGAGACGCGCCGATCTCCGTTATCCGACAATCGTCATCAAGCCTCAACGCTCGGTTCCTTCCCCGTCCATGGATTTCTACACGAGCCGTACTGATCTGCGACGATGACATCGAAGTTGATCCGAAATCGATTCAATTTGCATTCAACATCTTTAGAAGCCGCTCGAACAATCCAGAACAACTCGTAGGATTGTTCGCTAGATCTCACGAGATAGATCTAACCAGCCGGACTTGGATTTACACAGTCCACCCCGATCGCTACTCGATTCTACTCACAAAATTCATGTTAATGAAAACAGAGTACTTATACCAGTACAGCTGCGAAGGAGGTGAATCAATGTCGGAGGCGAGATCAATCGTCGATGAGATGAGAAATTGCGAAGACATATTGATGAATTTCGTAGCAGCAAACTCGACAGGTGTTGGGCCGGTTCTTGTTGGAGCTAAAAGGGTGAGGGATTGGGGAGACGCTAGGAACGAGGGTGGTTGGACGGCGGCGGGAGGAGAGTCGGTGGCTGTAGGTTTGAGTAGTAGGAAAAAGGATCATCGGAAAAGGAGAGGGGATTGTATAAAAGAGTTCCATAGGGTACTGGGGAAGATGCCGTTGAGGTATAGCTATGGAAAGATGACTGATTCCATCGGAGAACAAGGGCTCTGTAAGAAAGGTGGAAAATTGGTGTTTTGTGATCAACAATGAAATTTCTATGCCCAAAATTTAATTTAATTTAATTTTTTTTTTCTAAATTTATATACGCCAGTTTACAAACATATAGGCAAGATACAAATCCATTTTGTAATATTCTTTCAAAGACGATGAAGATTAATAAAAGATAGGGATTCGGGACTTTACGACCTTGTCGAATAACATTTTATGAGCATGGCGTGCTGCAATTCAACCAAACGAAGCCGATGATCTGGAGCATTGTGTCAAATATAACAATTAAGCGTTTTGGAAACTAATAATCATTTACATTAAATGAGGATATTGCAACCCTATATAAGTGTTTATAAATCCCGATAACATTGTAATTTGGAAAAGAGGTCTCCGTTAACGACTGTTTCCTTTGTAGGTATTGCGTGTGATGATATTTCTTTAAAACATTAGAATACAAGTTGACATCAATCTGTACAAATAGTGCAGAGTTTTCATTTGTGTGTTTTATTTTTAGTCTATAAATAGCAGGATCAATGAGCCATCTTGAGCCTGTGTGGCTCGCAACACAGCATTTCCACATGGTAGTCAGCGACTCTAAATGGCACGATTAAGGCGAAGATGTGGTGTCCTCCAGTTCTTCAACAAACCTCTTGGTCATCTCCACATAATCTTTCATCTTTGACTCTTTCCACTCCTATAAAAACACCAACATCCAGAATACATATGCTCTCAATTTCAATTACGATATACATTCTCAATCCCTTAGTAGGCATCACAAGCTTACCTCAAGATCCCATTCTCCATATAGATTAGGATCGGCACTGTTGGCCCAAACATATGCATAAGCCTGTAAGACCTCTGAGGTATCCTGCACAATCGATCAGAGGTATTTCCGCTTAAAATTTGTTGATTTAAATGTAAATGATCTTTCCCAACAATTTCATGTGTATGTGCGAATGTGTGTGCATATATGTTCGCTTGTATATTAAAGTCATTTTTTGATGAAGGAAACAAAAGAACCTAAATTATATACTTGGAGGATATAGGTAAGTATACGACGGCATACCAGCAGAGAAACATCAACCACCCTCTTATCATACTCATCGTCTTCATATGTGTCCAAGATATCTAATTCCACAGCAGAAAGCCCACACAGAATCTGCAGTGAACTCCTTTACCAATTACATCATCGGTATATACGGAAAGAATGTTTCACTAAGCCCTGGAATAAGCACACTCGTACTTGATATACAATCAAGTAAGTTCAGATTGGGACCCCCTAGGAAGGATCTAAGGGGACTTTGGTATGGTGGAATGAAAATCGTTTACATTCATAAGCTTTTCTAAACACTGATGGTTACATATATATATATATATATATATATATATATATATATATATATATATATATATATATATATATATATAAAGGTTGACCTAAAAAATAAAGAAAAAACCTAAAAACTAATAAAATTTCATTTCCTTTTCATGTTTTTGATTCTCTTCATATTGATAAAGAAATGAGAGAAATCAAATTTACACTAAACTCACTTCCCTACTCCTTTCCATTGGAAATCAAGGCTCTCAATTCTCATAACATAATAAAAAAAACTTGTAAACCTCACGTGATTCCCTTCTCTCGGTCCCACCATACCAAACACCCCTAAGTGGATTCCTCATTATGCCAATAGGCATGCATCATTTAGGCCTCTATCCACAAAAGCTGTAGGGGTGAATGAAAAAATAGCTATCAAAGGTTGGATTCATATGTTAACAGAAAAATTATCATTGATTTGCATGAATCTTGCTCTATCACATCCCAGGATGAAAAAAACTAGATTGTGGGGAAATTTCAAAATGAGAATACAATTTACTCACTAGCTCACCAACTTTATAGTATATTCTGCCCTGTTTTGTAAAGGAATAATGTCATAAAATAGCTATGTTCTTTTAGGTTTGTGCCGTTTTGGGTATTGTAACTTTTATGATCCATTTTAGGTATCAAACTTTTGTAGCAGTCAATTAAAATCTTGTGTAGTGCCTCCATTTTGGTAATTTGTTTTGAAGTGCATCATTTTGGAGGATTTTTTTGTGTCTGTAATATCTAAAACTGACCGATGACCACTGTGAAAAGTTTAACACTTGAAACGGACCAAACCTGAAAGTACGTAGTTATTTTATGACATTATCCCTTTTGTAAATTACGCTCATTGGTTTTTAGACATAATATTACTCTTTCCTTGCCATAAACATTGAAACATTTTCCACACATACTCTAAATACTCTACTAAAAAGTGTTCAATATAAGTCAAAGGTCTAAAATACCACTCAGTAATGCCAGATACATATAATAAAACTATGGACCAAAACCGTAAACGTATGAAATGGTTGATGAACATACCCTCCCTGTAACTTTCTTGTTTTCTACAGGTAGAATTGCAGGATAAACACGGCCTTTGATGCTAAATCTATGACTACAAACATGAAATTATTATTGATACATCATACATGACTCGCCAGTATTTGAATAACAGATTAACAGGCTCCTACTGAAGCCAAGTAGGGGGTTGGAACTTGACACCCAAGATCGAAATTTATTAGCAATACATAACAAAACCCCTAATATACTTCGATCCACACAACTGATTTAAGAACAATTTAAATTGACTTCGGATTTTAGCAGAGCTTAGCTAATTAGAAAAACAAACAACTACTCGTGCTGTTGAGTTTGCAGGCATCAGTTCCACCCAAATACGATTTAAGGTTTCAATTAATACTAAATCCAAAAGTTTCGATTACATAATTAACAATACACAGAGGGAAAGGGGGAGACTGACTAGCCGTTAAGGATCGCCGGAGAGGTTTGAGGGATCCGGTTGAGGAGAACTTGAACGACCTCGTCGGCTAAGAGGCTACCATAAACAAAGACGGTGTTGCCATTGCTGCCACCACCACCGCCCACTCCCACCGCACCGGAGTTCGCTGACGCCATCGCCATTTCAACTCACTGTTTCCCCCGCTGTTTATAAGCAGAGGGAAGTTACAGTAGGCAATCCAAAGATTGTTGTTAGCAACTGCCAAAACTTTCATGATCAATCAAAACAAAAGGAGGGACACAAAAGAACAAAAGAAATCACTTCCGGTTCCACGGAATTCGGAGGGATTGGGGAACTGAGAGGGGTAGAAATAGCAACTGTTTAATGTCGAGGGGTTAATACCGATCTTTTAGTAATTAACTAATTATACCAACAACCCCTACATTTTTATTAATGCAACGATTCCAACCCCTCATTGTCATGGACCGCATTCTCGCCTCTATCTTCCACCTTTTAGAATAGGAAGAATTTCATATATACCCCTCCAAAACTTCATAATATCATATATACACAACCTAAAATTTTAATATCATATATATCCCTCCTAAACATCATAATATCATATATACCCAATTTTAATTAATAATATCACATATATCCCTCTTAAACATCATTAATATCATATATACCCAAATTCATTAATTTAATTAATTTTAAAACATTTAAAACTCATAATTAATATTATTTATTAATTAATGACCATTATACCCTTACTCATTTTATTCTTTCAACTAAACTTTAAAATATCATATTTATCCAACTTAAATTAAAATATCATATTCATCCAACTTAAATTAAAATATCATATTTCTTTTAATAATTTTATATAATTTATTTTTGTAAACTTTACTAAATAAATTCTTCAAACTAAACCAAATTAACATTAAAAATAAAAATAAAAAGTTGTATTATGTTTTTTTGCTTATCTGTGATCAAATCGTATCGTCTTATACTAGACAAAATATACTAGACAAAAGTTGTATTATGTTTTTGCTTATATATAATCTCATCATTAACACAAAATATAAACAACTAATTACATCGGTTAACAAGTTATAAATCATATACTTGACAAACTATAAAAAAGTAAAAAAAGTAAACTAAATAAACAATAGTTATAAAACGAATACAAACTTGAAAAAATATTTGAAACTAATGTATTAGAAAAAAAAATACTAAATTAAAAAAAAATGTGATACAACTATAAATTCTAAAAGAAAAAGAAAAGAAAGAACATAATATGTAATCAATTAATTGTATATAGATTACTGTAGGAAAAAAAGAAATAAGAAAATATAATAAGACGATACGATTTGATTACAAACGAGCAAAAACATGATACAAATTTTTTATTTTTATTTTTAATGTTAATTTATTTTAGTTTGAAAATTTTATTTAGTAAAGTTTACAAAAATAAATTATATAAAATTATTAAAAGAGATATGATATTTTAATTTAAGCTAGATAAATATGATATTTTGATGTTTAGTTGAAAGAATAAATGGGTAAGGGTATAATGGTCATTAATTAATAAGCAATATTAATTATGAGTTTTAAATGTTTTAAAAACAATTAAATTAATGAATTTGGGTATATATGATATTAATGATGCTTAAGATGGATATATGTGATATTATTAATTAAAATTGGGTATATATGATATTATAGATGTTTAGGAGGGATATATATGATATTAAAGTTTTAGGTTGAGTATATATGATATTATGAAGTTTTGGAAGAGTATATATGAAATTCTCCCTTTAGAATACATAAAGGATCTTCATAGGAATTGTATATCAATGTTTAAGGTAAATCGAATAGATTCATTACAAAGATTTGTTAATGTATCTAAAATTGTTTTTGGAATTTAGTTTTATTAAGTTTTGTTTATTTACTATGAAGATATTTTGTAAAGTTAGTTATTAAGGGGTTGTTTGATTACATTTTTCATTAAGTGGTGTCTGGATTTAGAGAGCTGTCTGGATTAAATAATGTTGACTAGAAAAATTTTATTGGAAAAGATAAAAGGGGGTAATATTGGAAAATAAATGGTCTGGATGAGGAACACATAGGATCTCTTGGCTTATTAATTGGGCTGACCGAATTTGAGTTCTGATTTTAACAAGTCATTATCAAACAAAGCTTATTTCAAATGGACTGACCGGATTTTTTAGATTAAGCCTAATAAGTTGTTATCAAGACTCAAGAGTAGTCGTTAAGTTACAACTGTCTTCAATTATGTTTACTTATTAAGAAAGTTACCTCCTAAGTAACTTAGCAATCAATAATACTTAGAGGTGAACTAGAACAAACATGTTAAGTTTTGTAAGACCTATAAATAGAGTATAATAGTTACATACATAAACTTTCAATTCTATTGTAACCCTATCTTTCATCATTGATATATAATCTTCCAAAGTATTGATTTATTTTTATTCTCAAAACATTTTCAAGATCGCTATTATTCGTGATCGTCAGATACCCAAATTTTTTAATGTTGGTTATTCTTTTAATCATTTTTAAGTTTTTTTTAATGAGTTTTATATTAATAATTTATAATGATTTTCTGGATGTTATCATATAATAAGCTTGTAAATCTTTTTTTTTCTTTTTTGAAGAACATATTTACATTTTTAAACACATCAAATGTTACTATGCTAGTATATTAGTTATCAATTTTCAAAGATTCACAATTAATTTTAGCAAGTTTGTAGATGAATTTATGGAATTCCAGATTGTTATAAAGTATGTAACATGTCCGCTTACAAAGACTTAAGTTAGGTAAGTCTTTTCCTTTCATAAACTTACATAAAACTCTTTTTCAGAAACTTAGGGTCTGTTTGTTTTTTCCTCTTTTGTCTGATTCGGTCAGACAAAGGAGGGTAAATCCTGTTTGTTCTTTTCGTTCCGTTCAGACGTCCGTTGTCTGACCGCGGTCTGTTTTGAATAGAATCTGAAAAACGTATTTTCTAAACTCTACCGTCTGATTCTAAACCCTAAGCTCCTTCTACGCTCTTCCATCTTCCCCAATCGGTCTTCCCCAACGGTGTCTTTCTCTCCACCAATCACCATCGGTCTTTTCCTTTCATAAACTTACATAAAACTCTTTTCAGAACTTATTAAAACAATAAGACTTCAAGCAGCTTCAGTTTTGTCAAAGAGACTCTAATTCTTTGAACTTATAAAATAAAGAACTTCTTACTAAGTTTTTTCATCTAGTTCTAGGATTATTTTTTTATATGTTATGATAAACTTGTAAAAAACCTTCTTTAAGTTTTTAATAATATCTTTCTAAAGGGAAAGTACAGTTGGAAATATTCTTGCTTTTGAATAATCATTTAGAATTTCCCACAAAATAAAATAAATTTTGATAAATAATAAGGTAAGTATGATACCTTGTATTGAAGTTTAAATTCTAGTCATTAGTTCGTTTTTCAGATTTTTAGGATTTAAAAAAATATAAAGCATTTCTAGGATGGATTTGTCATTCAGCCTGTTTTTAATTGAAAGAAAGTATAATTCCTGTACAATTACGATAGGCGTTTATTTTTCCTAACATCATTATACACATTGGCTTATAATGGACTTGTCATTCAGCCTCGAAAATCAATCTCTTGTTTGTCGCAACTTGCAAGCAAGTGATCAGTTTCTAAAGCTGAATGACACATTCACTAATAAATTTAAGGGTTTATGATGAAAAAAACCAACATGTTTTCATGTTTTTTGCGTTTTCGTTCCTTCATGTTATTTTTTTTTCATAAAAGTCCTCAAGTTATTCTTTTCTTATTGGTTTAGTGAAATTTGGACATTAGAACCCGGTTTTTCAGTTTTTTTAAACCCGGTTCACAAATTATAACCGGGGTCTAACCAAATTTCACTAAACCGAAAAGAAAAGAATAACCTAAGGTTTTTTATGGAAAAAAATAACATGAAGGGACGAAAACGCAAAAAACGTGAAAACATGTTGGTTTTTTTCATAATAAACCCTAAATTTAATGGGCTTTTTGGCCATCTCGCGGAGCAGTTTGAGGCATCAAATGATGCCTCGATTATATGACCAAAATAAAATATTATCGAACTTAATTCCCTCGCACAATAGGCATCTGTAATATACTTCACGATCAATCCATTAAAGGTTTTCAATAACAGGTGTAAATTAAATAACATCATTGTTACCTAATGAGATGATAGTTCCTACTTCCTACTTATAAGAGAGATAAATACTGTAATTCTTTTGTAATTAAATGATATAAAGGACTACTTTTGCTTGGGGATTAGACGACGACGAATTCTCAAATGACCAAACTTTCCTGCACCTGGCGATGAACCCTCAAACAGAAATGGCATGTACCCTGTTGCATTTCTGTATCTCTGCTGAATCTGGAAAGGGAGAAAAACAAATCTGTTAACATCATTCAGATCCTGGGCAAGTATATGAAAGTACCTACTTATACGACTAATTAACCATACCCATGCATCAACATATAATTTAACTCAAATAACCCAACATAAATTTTGTCAACAATTCCTCCCTCGATTTCTTCTGTTATCACCCTCTTATCTCGAATTAGCCATTCATGTTAACTAATTTGACATAATATTACAAGCTTGTATGTACTAGAAAAAAAAAAATGAAAACACAGTAACCACTTTATGTAGTTTTGCCTATAGTAGAAAAAAATATGAAAACACAAAAACTGCTTTATTTAATTTTGCCTAAAAACTTTACCTAATGTATGAGCTTTTTATAGTTTGATATATTTTTATAAATGTTTCTTCATTATCATAAGTAAACAAACTTCTTATTGATATCATAGCTAGAAATTACTTTCTACATATTGTTTGGGAGTTGAGACAGACATTGTAAATCCATAATTAAGAAGAGGGCAAATTACCAAGAAAGGTAATATAAAATTCAAAAATTGCCAATAAAGGTAATGTAAAACTTTTTAGACCAAGAAAGATAACATAAAATTCAAATTTGACAAAAAAGGGTATTGATGACAAATTAAGAAGGTAAATTTTTAATTTTATGCTCCCTTTTTTGGTAACCGAATAATATTTGATTATCTTTCTTGGCCTAACATTTGAATTTCATGTTCTTTCTCGGCCAAAATAGAATTTCATATAACCTTTCTTGGCAAAAAATTTTTTACAATACCTTTATTGTCAAATTTTGTATTTTATATTGCCTTTCTTGGTAATTTTCCCTTAAGAATATACCTGAAGGATTTGTTCGCTGCTTCGGAGACAATTCCTGCCAATCACACAAATGGTGCCACCAGATCCACCACCAGTGATCTTAGCACCGTATAAAGTTCCATCTCCAGACACAGATGATTTGCTGTGCTGCATTTCTTGAACCAACTGAACAAGTCTATCTGTCCCATCTGATCCTAATCCACAAGCACTGTAACTGTAGTGACACTGCATTACAACGAACCACGTTACCCATTGTCAAAATTCTGATAGAGAGAAACAGAACGCTTTCTCAATGAAAGTGACTTCCAATCAGGGTCAATAACCACCTGATACATTAGTTCTCCAAGAGCAGTGAGCTGCTCCTCTGATGAAGCAGATGATAGTAGCGCTTTAAAAGCCTGCACATTTGATGTTTCAGTCCGCTGGTTAAGATACTATGAACATGGTTTTCTATTATGACAGAGTAGACATGCTTTGGTGAATGGATGGTGAAAACGAACAGCAACTACAAGAGTCATGCTTTGGAGTGGATCATATACCATGAAAGAATGAGTGACGGTTCCAATTTGGTGTGATTCAAGAGTTGCAAGTGCACACCCTCGAGTCCTTTAACAGAATGTAAATACAACATAGAAATGTGATACCAACCTTCACGCGGAAATTCTCATATATAGGATGTCTAGTAGCTGCTTTGACTCCATATGTACGTTTCTTATCAATCACTGTGACTGGATCATTGTGATTCTCATATTTGCCCAAAAACACTTCACCATTCATGGTATCCGGCACATTTTTAGAATAAATAGCTTCAAATCTAGGGGATACAGAGGAAACAGGTAATGGATTTGTCAATGACATACAAACTGATGCCACGCATCATCAATGAAAATAATATTAAATACTAACAATTGCCTGAATTTATTTAGGCATCAACTTCTGATAACAATCATTCAGGATGGCCAACAGATGAAAATTGTTTATATATACAGAGTAAAATTAAACAATTACTCATTTATATAAGAAAAAAGGATGGTAATAGTATTGATAACTGTTATAATTGTATATAGAATAAGGTTCTAATTGTAAATATCTAGAGTATCATTTCCTTATTCCTATGTTTCCTTATATACAAAACTTGTATGTATAGGACCTCCTTGTATATTGTAATTATCATTATTTAAGAATAGAGAATTTTATTTCTCACAAAATATTCTTTTCCTCACGTCATAATAAAAATGGTAATAATTGGTGAAAATGCGATATAACATGTATAACAATGGAGCTTTATAACTTAATTCCAAGCATATGGAGGCAACACCTTAATTTATAGCTTTTTGATGACAAACAAAATACCTGTGAGGGGTGAGATTGCATAAATATTCTAAAGAAGCTTCATCTTGAAACAGTTCAAGCCCATGTTCTTCCAACTCGTCAGGATTATTCCCGTTACAATTTGAACATGATTCTGAGGACATAGCAGATGCAATGGACTTGACCATTTTCCGACCCATAAAGGCTCCTATTCTCACAGATCCATAATCAGCACCCCCGATACTGTTGATTAGAAAATATATATAATTAGGAACATGCATGGAGAATGAATAGCAAGCATCAAACTATCAAAGACTATTACCTGTGCCGTATACCGGAGTCAATTCCCCAAAATCGTATATGACTAGGAATGTCCACCAACCCTAATACCTCAGCAGGCTGCAGGAAATTTTCACACCAAGTTAGACTACAAATCAAGAAAAAGTTACCATGCAATTGTGAATATAACATCAACTGCAATATAAAGTAAGTAAGAAAATTCCTCTTGAAGTTAAAATCACGTACCTGGCAAACCATTGCAAGAAGCTTGTTAGCTTCACCACATGCAGAGGCCATTTGGTCCATCACACCACATGGAGCACCAACGACAGAGTTTTCTACCTGCAGAATAATAATTAATACCAAGTGCAGTGAGAAATCTAAAATTTAGCTTCTAATATAGAAGCTTATTAACAAACATGTTGTTCAAATAGTTGTACCTTTTGGCAGAGCAAAGCAAGTTGTCTTGGACTGATGTCTAGTCCTGTAACCAAAACAAACATTACACTTTAAATCCAAATGATTTTTAGCTTTACAATCATAAATCTGTATCGAAATTATTTTCTGCAAATTTTTGGTGTAAAAAGCCCTCACACATGCAGCTGGCGTAAAGTGTCTCATGGTTCAAAGAACTGAAGTATCATTGGATAATGCATCACTCATAGATATGAGACACTTCTATATAATAGATACTAAAACTGTCCATAAGAATGTGATAAGATCCTTAAAGTATCTGCCACTTACAAAGAAAAGAAAACTGCCGTGCACTTACATTTGTCGAGAAAACAGTTGATACATTGTTTAAAATTTAATTAGAGATGAAATGAATATGTCGTCAAATGCAGAAGAGAAGTATAATAATCACCATGAGCAGCAGCTATAGCTGACATGCTAGCAACCTCAACAGAGGCAGAAGAGGATACACCTTTGCCTTCTGGAACAGCTGAAGAAACCTGTTTTTTTTTAATGAAAGCATCAAAACCACCTATAACAGGATTCTCTAAAAAATATGCATAGAAATATTTAGAAATTTCAAAAAATGATACCAGCAAGCTGATGCTGCTCTCGAATCGGATATCTAATTCTTTCATCAGAACAAGAATAGTGCCAGCAACATATGCAGCCCATCTGATAATATACCATGTTAGCATTACATATAACTTTGTGTCAAATTTAGGCCTGCAGAAATATACCTTTGTGATGGATCACGAGCAAAGTAACCTTTGGCTTTTTCATATGAAATTGGCTGATCTCCATCCATGAAATCTGATATATCCATGTCAAATGTTGGACCACGGTTGCTCAATTCTGACCCATATGACACCTGATTTAATCAAACAAATGAGAATACGATAACTTATTACAAAAACGTCAAACCACAAGGAAATGGCACCATAAATAAAGTTCACATTAACTTACAATTTGGAGCACGGGTGTAGGTCCTTGTCCTTTGGCATGCTGTCGAGCCTGGGCATGCTTCCAGAGCCTCTGTTTGCCTGGATGGATCTTCTGCACAGCAACATGACAAGCTTCTCTAATAGGCATCTGCAAAGGTTATTATATTTCATCAAGAAAACAGATAAGTTTAAACACACTGAATGAGAAAACAACAGATAACATATAGAAAATTGAGGTACAATTAGATGGCACAATCAAGGTCGTCAAGAACGGAGTTTCGAAGACATTAATACTCAAAGAAAAACAAACAAACAACACTAATAACAGCTAGAGAAGAGACTGGATACCTGTAAAACTAGACTTCCAGAGTAGTCAGCAATTCCTCCAATAACATCCAATCTTCCAGGTGCTCTTGCCACGTATATATCTTCCTGTATCAGTAAATAATAGGACAAATTGTAACAAGCATGAAGATATATTTGCAGTTGTACTTGTTCAACCCGTTTGTGATTCTACCTATGATCATTAATAGACCAGTGCAAGAAGACAATATTAAGGAGGAAAGAATAATCATCACACTAAGAAAAGTTCCAGTTTCATGTAGGGCCACCCATGGATTCCACAAATCAGGAAGAAAAAAAAACCATGTCCTGCTATAGTGTGGAATAATAAATAAATTTAAAATATGTTGATTTTAAAAGAGCAGGACCTCCCAATTGAAGAGACCAGCAGCAGCCTTGCGCTCTCGTACATGATGCTTTTCGGTGTTCTTTTCAGAATCATATACAGCATCTAATTCAGCTAAACTCCTCAAAAAACTCATTGTGTCTGGAAGACCCATGACATCTCCATGAAGAATATCAAAGTCTCCAGCGTCTCTGGACAAATGGAAGAAGTCAATTGTGTTAATAGAATAGTAGGAGTATTGTCCTTCAGTTAACATGATCACAGGTAAAATAAAAACTCACGAATTCTGGAGTAAGCTAGAATTATTACTATCAACGGAATGTGATCCAGTACGAAGACCAAGCTCATTCTCAGCACTAGAGTACCATTCCGGGATACTTATGTCTCTTCCAGGAACTCTTTGTAGTTGATATCCTAAGACTATGGCATCACGTAATCTCCTTGCCCCGCTAAGCTAAAATTAAGACATTATAGGAAGATTAAAATAATGATATCAGAACAACTTCATATATTAACATGAAGTAAGATAACAAGGTCACTTCCAGCTATCACTGCAAAATACCGGAATGAAAAAAAAAAAAAAGAAAAAGAAAAAAAGATGAACCTCATTCCTGCTATGTCATACCTAATTTAAATTAGTGCTGGCATTTCAACCAACTACTTGAAAATAAGGGGAGGGGTACATGAAAGTTTTAGCAATAAGCACAAAGTTGTAAACGTCATAAAAGAAAATGTAAATTATGTACTTTATCTGATGCATAATTCTTTCCATTGGCCGTGTCCTGCAGGATACGAGCTGCAACCTGAAAACATAACAAAGTTGTAAATAATACATTAACTGAAGTTAAAGAATTGTAACAAACAAGGAGGCTGAGAATTTGAAAGACACCATCCAAACCATACATTATTCAGTCATTCACCGACCATTAGATTACCAAATTGGAAAGCAAATACATGTTAAGCGCTTTTGAAGAAACAAAAACCAAGTACTAAAAGGATTAGATATATTTGTTCTTCCTTCTTAGATGCTCTCTGGCAAACAACGTGTGGAAGTTGAAGAATTCTAAAATTCTTACAGATGCTTGCAAATAGAAGGATGTTAATCATAAAGTACTTCTCCATCCCAAAACTTGAGGCCGTTCTTCAATTCAAAAATACATTCAGAATGCTTGTAAAATGCAAAATTGTTTTTTTCCAATATTAGTACTTTGCTTTTTTTGTTAAATGAAGGTGAACTTTTAGACAGTGTTGTAAAAATCGGCCTAGCTGGCCGATTAGTAGAAGCCTAGGCTCTAGTCGGCCGGTAACCGATACGAGTCAGCCCTAGTCAGGGTTTATTAGTCGGAATCGGTCAAAATCGGCCAAAATTCAGTCAATATCGGTCAAGTCGACCAAAATCTAATAACAATATTAATGAAATTATATGAACAATTATATTTATAATTAATTATTTATTTACATGTTGTAACTTGTATATATAATTTTAAGATTACATACAAAAAATTCCAATCCAACTACTCCCCAACTATTCCCCACCTAGGCCGATTAATCGTTACTCCCCGGCCCGTCAGCCGCCTACTGCCCAGCAAATTGCTTTTAGCTGATGCAGGGAGCAATTCTTTCAATATTTTGCTCACTGTTCATGTTCTCAAACTAAATGTCTAAATATTGTTTCTTATCAACACATAATAAATGGAACTTTGAAGTAACAAAGTAGACATTTATTTATCCTAATGAAAATAAGATATCTAATGAATCCAAATGGTTTATTGACATTGTTCAGGCTTTTGCACCTTGACAACACCTTTTATGTAAATTCTTACTCCCCAACACACACATCACTACTCCTATATTGAGTTTCACCTTAATGTAGTTTATTTAGTCGCCTTAATCTATACTCTCAATACAATGCACATATAAAAGGAAATGAGAGGATACCAATTTAATATTGGATTAAAAAGGAAGCAAGGTTATGAACTTATGTTTTTGTCAAGTTCATGAACTAAATAAGCACATATCACAAATGCATAAACATCAAGAGACAATATGGCAACATTTGTTTAAGTCCCGTCTATCCAGGAATATAATAAAAGAAATCATAAGGCAAGCGAAGATACCTGACCACCATTCACCCCACCATCGTAGCTAGGTCTCAAACTAGTGGCTCGTTCAAGGTATGGCCTCCAATGACCGGTGAGCAAATCCCTCCTTATCATCTCAACGCCACCTTGATAATACTAATGAATAGTTTATTAGTTCATTTTAACTTTACACATTGCAATCAAAGTAATTGATGGTACCTCAAGCATATTTCTCAAAAATGGTTAAAGTAATTGATGGTACCTCAAGCATATTTCTCAAAAATGGTTCTTCATTGAAATAATCTCTGCGCACAAAGACAAAAGGTAATTTGTACGCCAACGCTTCACTAACAGTTCCATATCCAATTTTTCCTGCAATAAAATACGCATAATGAGCCAGAAAGCTCTATTTGTTTATCATTATACTGAAATCTGTTAAACTGAACACCAGTACCCATAAGGAGATGAAGGAAAATCATAAAAAGTCTATGACTAACCAAGCATACAATCTGATGCTGCCATGACATCAGGAGTATACACATCTTTAGGAAGCTTTATGAAATTGGGAGGAAGCTCATTTTCAGATGCCCCACAAACCTGAAAACAATGCAATGAGAACTTGTTGCTGATATAATGCTATTTTTCAATGGACGGATTATGGGGAATATTCAGAAGGAAAACCTACCAGGCATAGCCAACCAGGAGGCAAATACTCCTCTTTTAACTTCCAACCTGCTGGCTGCAAATTTCATTGGTGTTCTGTTACTTATGAAGAGAAGTAACACAATTGATATATATATATATATATATATATATATATATATATATATATATATATATATATATATATATATAATGCATCCAACAATAATAGTATCTTCAAAATCTTAAGGTATATGCAAGGAAAACAAATGTGAGGCAACTAAGCACAGATTTATTTTGGGCAGTAACTCAACTTTAAAGGACAATCCTATGTATATAAGCGAAGGTACGAGCATACGTCAACAATTGATATATTTTCTTTCAGAAAAGAGGCATGTTATTACCAGATTTATTAGATAGCAGGCAGTGATATGAACATAATCATTCAGTAATACGACATAAGAAGCAAACAGAACCTTGTACTAAGCACTGAATGTCTTGTAGTATTTATGAAGCAACAGGAAATGTAAAGATGTATACTTCATTCAGTAAATTGCTTTCAAATACCAACCATCCTCCTGATTCCTGAACTATTTGTGGTTTTTTTTCAGAAGTGTCGCCTTGTTCTTTAGATTGTGGCATTTAAGAGTACTACATTTGATGAACAGATAGTTTGAGGATATGCAAGCAAGTATCAGAGGAACCTATACGACAGAAAACACATCAGACTGACAAAAGGTGAAAGTAAATGAGGCAAATATAAATAGAAAAGATCAAAAGATCAGTACACATAACCACATAATATAGATAAGATGAAAAAAAGGATCAACAGATATGCAGATACATTAGGATATGAAATTGAATCATCAACTTACTTGACCCCCAAAATTGAGTATAACAAGCTTCACATCCTCACTAATCCCCATTTCACTCCTCACCTGCAGCATGTTGAGTATAAAAAGCTTCACATCTAAACTAGCAACATGGAATCTACTCAGAAAAATGAAATATCTGGCTACAAACCTCCTTGCGTGATTTGTGCAGCCTCCTCACAACCAAAGGTACATCAATCACGTCCCTAAAAGCAGGCACTGTAGATATATTTTCAATAGAAATATTACTTACATCAGTATCTATATACATCACAAAAATCTTCAAGCACATTTTCATGGCCTACATCAGAAAATATTGATTAAAAAAAACATACTTGGGCAGTATCCAGGCAGACGAATTAGGAATTCACAATGTGAATAGTCCTCAGCTATCTGTATCAATTGCAACACGTTACATACAGTCATATCACAAAGCAACCAAAGATATATTCAAGAACTAATGAAATAATAACACAAGTTTCTTTTTTTAAAGGTAACCTATCCCATGAAAATTACACTTTCCTTTTTGGGTCCATAAGATTGTGTTTATTTTCTATTTAATAAAGCCATAAAGGGTGTTGTAGATATATATACAAACAGTCAAACATTTATCCTGAATGATGCTGTCCATTTAAACAAATTGATCTATAGTGAGATGACAATGCTACAGCAGCTTATGGTTTTACTAGTGTCGACTTTTTTGTCTGATGCGAACCAAACTGATAATACTATTAATCACAGCATATACGAATGAAAATGGATAACAAAAGGTTCCTACGATTCAAGATGCAGGCTCCCCCAAAAGTCCAAAGACTTTACTAAAAGTCTGCAGACACCAAGAGTCCAAAAGAACCCATATGACCCCCTATATATAGCTACAATCTGCCTAACTAAAAAGAAAGAGGAAATCAACTCTAACTAGGAGATTAATAAGTTTATTGTCATCCATTCTTCTAACAGTTCTATACTATCCTTATCTAAATTAACTAATACTATCATTATCTAATTTAATAAAGCTACTCCTACCCCTAAACAATTAGATAATTACCCATACCACCTTTTACTTACTATTGATTCGCATCATTATCATAGCAAAGTAGAGTTTAACAGATAAAATGCATTCTAGCCCACTATTTCTACTTCATCGTGTTAATCCAGTAGTTAACACCTGATGAAAAACAGTGGCAAATTATTGCAGTGGCCACCCATCTTTCAGTAATTCGATATTTCAGTCACCGATCTAATAAAATCAATAAAATGGCCACTTAACTTTTTTCCTTTGGATGCTGTCAATAAGTTAATTAAAATTTTAGTTATGCTTTTTTAAGTTTTATCAAAAGTTAAAATCTTATTTTGGCTGCTTAAATATATAAACCGATACAATCAGCACTCATCGTTGACTTCACTATTGTAAATTTACAAAATTTCCATGTTATCCTTGTCAGTCACATTTTAACACCAAAAGCAGGTGTTATGAATTTATGATAATGTATTTTGACAATAAATCATCAAAAATATTGATCAATCACATACCAATTACATCATTTATTGTTGCTTAATTGACCAAGGGGTTTATATTGCATAGTTTGAATAAGGTTTGATGAAAAGTATACAGGTGATATAATTATTATAGTATAATTAGGTGACTGATAGATTCTTTCTGTTAAAGTGTGTAGCTATAAAAATATGTAAATTATATGCCACTGACGAACCATTTTGACAACTTCCATTCAAAATAGTTATTAGGAAACACACTTTGGGATTAGAAGTGTGACTTAATGATGGAGACTAAAGTAGAATGAAAAATAAAAGATAATGCTCATTATATAGATTTCAAAGTTTGTATGACCAAATACAACTTCAAAGAAACATGGGTGGCCATTTAATATGTTTTTAATAGGAATTAAACAGAAGTACTGGCTGGCCCATGTAATTATTCTTTTATGTAGTCTCTCGATGTGGAATCGTTAGCCGAACACACCCCCCTCACCAACCTGCCCCCAAAGGCTTAAACTTGCACACATTATCCATTAGGCCTGTACATCCTAAATCTCATGCACTTAACAGCTTCCAACTAAAAACCAATCAGTTCATTGGGTATAGGTTAATGTTCTATATTCACATTTCTCTTTATTCAAGTGGTAAATGGTAATCCATAGGTTTCACAACTGATACAACTCTTCTATTGGCTATGATAAAGATTGATAACCAACAAAAAGATAATGGAAAATAATAGATTTCATATGTTGCATCACCAAGAAAAAGAAAATAAACATGATAGGACTCTGCAAAAATAGTACCTGCCAAACTATTGACCTATGATGATATCCAGCAGCCATAACATATTCTGCATAAATGAAGTCCCAACTGCAATGACAAAATTAAAAACAATAAAACTGACTTTCAAGATGAATACATGAGCAATCTATTTCAAGGGGTTTCTTGCAAACAATGCAATTGTAAAAAGGCTCCAAAATGCAACAATTCAGACACTTGAGGCATAACTCGTTCTGAAAGCTAGAATAACACTAGTAAATATCACAATTGCAAGGACGGCATCTGCAGAACCGCAATGTAATCAACCACCAACAGCTAAACAGCATAGCTAACAGACTAATTTACATTTTGCTTGAATAGATTAAACCACCCTTACCACATAGGTGAAACTCTCTAACAATGCCCAGCTATGAAACTGAAAGTGACTGCAGATTCTCACATTAACACACTAAAAATTGTTCTATAAAAAGTACAAACGCCTATCCTTTGCTTGTAGGTGTCACTTGGTCAAATCAGTCTTCCCATCGCTAGAAGTAGATTAGGCTTCTAGTTTTCGTACACCAGTTTTGGTTGCTAAACAAATTGACAAGCAAATGAGATTTCCTTCAGGCTAGGGAGGATTGAATATTATGCCTCTTGATTGACAGAACTTGGTCTTTATGGCTACTCATATCTGGAACACGCTGCCCTACAATGATCCTTTGTAGATAATATGGGTTCACTTTAGCCGTTTAAAATGAAAGGACTTTAGAAAGGTCAATAGTACTGCAGATTGTGGTATAACTTGAAGGTTGAAGCCATGTGCCCATGTCATCGGGGTGATTAGCAATTAAGTGTGTGCAATGATCCAAAATTGGACCGGACAGGATCCGAAAACTTAAGAAACAGGAACTGGAAATTGGACCAGATGGTACCGGTGCCAATACTGGGTCGGTCTGGTCTGATACCAGTCTGTATACCGACTTTTACAAAGAAAAAACACAGAACCGGACTGTTTGGTACTGGTTTCGGTACGGTATGTTGGTTTCACAACAGTCTCGACTTCTACACACCCCGATTGGAAATGGGACCGGCAATGTATGTTCGAACTAAATGGAGTAAAAATTGACAATCAGTCAATCACGGTTACCTGAAATTCGTTACACAAACAGAACGTATACCAGCATCAGCTGCTGCACGGCAAGCAACTGCTACAACATCCGATACCTGTTCCACAAAATATATTCACATATGACGTTTTACCATGGGGACACTGGCATCAAGAAATGTCTATTACGACACTGATTATTCGCTACAACTTAATGGTTTGCAGTTCATCAAAAATTAACATGATGCAGAAACTTACTGTATGCAATTAATACATAAGCAACTTAGAAGCCAAAATTTTGGACCAAAGGGTCTTTGACCAATCGTCCAAGCGGAATTAAAGGTGCTCCCCAACCAATTGGTTGAGGGTTCAAGTCCCACTTGGGATGAAGTGTGGTATAGGATAAAAAGGTATATAGCAGGTCATTACCACTAAGTCTGCCTTGATGGAGTTGAGCCACTCAACTTCTGTAGCCAAAATAGAAGCACGAGGTGCAACCGCGGTCTCAGAATACTATATTTACCAATGGACATGAAGGAAAATGAAGTTAGTACAACTAAAAAGGTAATAAGTTTATGAATGAAGACCCGACAAACAGATTACTCCTGCATTGTCTGAAAAGACCAAAGATTTAATGAGAAGAATCATACTTCAAATGCTGCATATAAAATCAGGATTGGTCACTTTGCACACCTTTTCCAAAGAGGCGAGTCGATCCACTGTTAAAGCATCTGCTTGAACAGCTCCACAGTCCAACACTAGCTGTAACAAAAGGTAATTTAGTCAACAAGAGTCAAAAGACTATAATTTCTAAAGCATGTAGTAAACTTATCAAACCCACCTTCCGAAGGAAAAGACGTGGTGACTGTATTTCAGTGGTGAAGACGAAGTCTGGTGCACCAGTCACCACATGCACATCATGGCCAGCAAGAATGAGATGGCGAACAACCTACACAGAACCCCAAAAGACGATAAATAAAACATAACAATAAAAAAACAACCACCGATGAATGTATCTTTTACTTTTGGGACCAATACAAAAAAAACTGTCTTCTACCAGATACAAATCACCCAAACCCAGTCCAGATAATACGAAGGGGGAACATTATTGCATCCTAGACTAATCGACCATCAATAATCTCATACATTATACAAGTCCAATAAACTCCCTACAACATTTAAAACGCTATATTCTTGAAAATTATAACAATTTAGGTTGGAGACGAATTTAGTCATTTGTTTTTTCTTCATGGTTGCAGCTCGGCAGCTACAAGCCTACAAGAGTTTGCATGTATGATAAGCTTAGAAATTCCGGAGGTTTGAATTGGAATTATCCAAACAACAGTGAAAGTTTAAACAAATCGAGTTCCGATAACAATTCCAAACCCTAAACCCATGATCCATAACGTTACAATGAATGCTATCACTAAAAGATTCCATTTTTCCAAAAACATGACTATTCCTGGAAACAACCACGAATTACAAGCCCAGTTAATCTGTTTCTTACTGTTTGGCAAAACTGGTTATGATTTTCTCAATTTTATATGCCAAAATTACAATTAGAATAAGCATGCAAGGAGTTGTTAAAGGAAATCTAATCATTGAGATTTGAAGATGAATCAATGTCTATCCTAACTGATGATATATGATTCTGATTCTTGATCTCGCAATGAGTTCGAAAACCCAAGTGTTCCAGAAGATTTTGCCCAAAACGTTGTGACACCAACACTGATCATTGATCATTCCTATAATTAACGAACATGCTTGTGATATTTAAACAGCAATTAAAAGACCATCTTTCGAAGCGTGATTATCTCATCTCCACCCATGACCCCAAAAAAAAAAAAAAAAGAAAGGAAAACACACGATCACAAGTAAAAGAAAATATAAACACGAAATTGAGAGATATGATTACCTCAACAACACGAGTGGCGTGGCCGAAGCCATGGCCAGTAACATAATAAGCGAATACAAGATGATTTCGGGAAGCTGATGCTTGTTCTACTCCGTCTTCAATCCTCATATTGTAACAGGGTGTTTCAGTGTAGGCTGGAGCAATGTGAGTTGGTGTGTGCTTATTTGAGCAGAGCAAAGGAGGGGATTTTATAGGAGTGGAATGGCAATGATTTGGCAGGTGAAAACGACCGGAAATTTGGGAGAGATGAAGATTGATATCAGATAGAGATATAAATAAATCGTCGTCATGGAGGGTGTCTGCGCTTATCCCCTTCTGTTTGATTTTTTGATTGATGTGAACTTTAACATTTAGTCCATCAACTATACATACACTGCCATATTAACTCCTCTACGCTTATGTGTCAAAAAAACTCCGAATTATGAAATACATCCATGTGTTATTCTACTTGTTATTTATTTTAGCGCTAATTGCATCAAAGATAACATAATAATTTTTTGTCAAAGTTAATCAAGGTAATTATATCGGATTGAAAGGTAAAAATTACTTACGTTACAGTTTCTTTGTCCAGTCAGCATTGTTTTTACAGAAATGACAGTTTAACTGTAATATGATGTGCACTATTTTGTGCAATTTAAAACTTTTTTTTGATAATACATTGCTATTTTGAGCAAATTTAAAAATAATAAGCAATATTAGAATTTAAAAAAACTGATGACTGGATAAGGAAACCGTCATGCCAATAATTTTTACCTTTCAATCTGATACGGTTACGGTGATTGACTTGATTTGGAAAGTATGTTACCTCAGATAGAAAAAAAAAAATTAGTATGTTGGCCAAATTGAAAAAACAGTGACAATAGATTACATTTTGACGTAATTAACCCTTTATTTTATAAGAGGTAAACTTTTTAGGTTGTGTTTGTTTGTAATTAAGATGGTCTGAAAATGATTTGAAATCTGAATTTAAAATGTTAACTTAATTTGTATTGTTTGTTTAAATTCAGACTTAGCAGGTTTCATCATCTGAATTTTAAGAGGAAGAGAGTCTGAATTGAAATTAAGAGTCTCTGAATTTCATATCATAAGGCTTTCTCTTAATTTCCGACGTGGTTTTTAGACTTCAGACATTTAATTTAACTTTTTTAAAAAACAAACAACACCTTAATGTTTTTTGTTATATTTGTAGCAAAATAAGTAGTCTAAAAGTTTACAAATTTTGTAAAATCAATTGTTTATTCAAATAATAAACTGTTGAAGAACATATAAAAAAAAATTAATTGAACATACGTATCAAATAGGTAAATAGTTATATCAATATATAATAATGGTTGCAAATTAATTATCATTATGACCAATATGTTTTTGACATATAATATTTATTAATGCTAACTTTTTTTTGTACTATTCTTTTACACAATATAAATAAGAACTTCCATTTTGTTTGGAAAAAGATTGGTTTCATCTTATATGATTACTTATGAATTGTTAATCCGTATTTTATTAAAAGGTTATGTGAATATGTGTTTTGATTGTTAATGACTAGGGTTATATGTCAAAAATAACAATAACTTTTTTGCATTTTTACCGTTTATAGCAACATTATTTATTTTTTTATCACTAATAACAATAACTTTTGTATTTTTTTTTACCAGTTATATTCATTTTTTGACCTGGAAATCTGTTATAGCAGGTCATCATGCCATTAATAACAACAACTTTGATCTTTTTACTAATAATAGCTATAAATTTTTTTATGAGATAATTGCGCAAAAAACCATTAACTTCTTAGGTTTTTGTGATTAAAACCCCAAACCATTTTTCGTTGCATAAAAAACCTTGAACTAACTAAAAATCAGTAAATCAAGGTTTATCAATGGGTAACAGCTTGAAACCGGTTATTAATCCTACGTGGACCGGTAAATAACCTACGTAGAATAAATTTTAATTGTTGAAACCGGTTGCCAAGTATTACACATCATTTAAACCACTCGTTGATGATGTAATCCCGTTTAAAAATTACAATTAAAAGTTATCAATGGGGGTTTAAATGATGTGTAATACTTGACAACCGGTTTCAACAATTAAAATTCAATCCACGTAGTTTATTTACAGGTCCACGTAGGATTAATAACCGGTTATCCATCGATAAAACCTTGATTTACTGATTTTTAGTTAGTTCGGGGTTTTTTATGCAACGAAAAATAATTTAGGGTTTTAATCACAAAAACTGACAAGTTTGGGGTTTTTTGCACAATTATCCCTTTTTTATCTTGTTACCGACAAAAGCAATAACTTTTAACCAATAATAACAACATATTAAATCAAAATTCTCTTTATCTTTAAATCTTTAATTAATTATTATTTTAGAAAAACTAAATTTATAAAAATCGTAACACATTCAAATAAGTTCATAATCAATTTTCTTATTCAAACTTTGTTCGATATATATAGGGGGGTTCAACGGAAAACCACAATGCACCTGAAAACTTGTGAAAACCGCACTGCACCACCACAAATGCATCAAATTCCCCGCATAATGCATCAAAATCTCGCGTGATACATCAAATTTCCCGCGTGATGCATCAAAATCTCGCGTGATGCATCACCTTATTTACGATCATGTCACCGCGTTTTTCATTAAACGAACCAAATCGGACGGTATGCGTAGACTTCCATAGTTTTCAGGTGCATAGTGGTTTTCCATTGAACCCACCCATATATATATATAGTGAAACACCCATACAACTAATACGAGTATTTCGATACCATTATACATTAATTGATACAGAGTACTTGCGGAAATACGGTCAATTTAAAACTTTTAATACTTTAACAATCATCAACGTGATTTCAAACACTTTGCATATAACACAACAGAGTGTCTGAAATCACGGAGTAATGTAATTGGGGTCACATTGTTAAATCATCAGTGTGATTACAAACGAATTAATAATCATTAACTAATTCGCGTAAGTCAAAAATGGAAGTCTGCTACTCCCACCCCAATCATCAACAAAATATGGAGCTCCTATCCGTGCTCCAATCAATGTCTAACAGTTTGGCCCAGCCGGGCCTTTGCCCTTAACAGCTCCTGAAAAGAAATATCAACTAACGGGTAAACAACAAAGTTGTTTAGTGAGTTCCTAGATTAAAGTATCATGCGATATATGAATGATGTCATGCAATGCCATGAATTTAACTAACAATCTCAGGAGGCCAACTAATGGCTAATAAGCTACCACATTGCGGTTACCACACACAAGCTTACCGTACAATGGGTTTACAATCTACTGCTCGATTACCACAGACACAGGCTTATCGATATGCAGTTTACAGTGATGCCATACAATTACCACACACAGGGTTATCGTTTTACAGGCAATAATGGTTACCACACTAAGGCTTACCATTATGATTCCGCTAGGTTACCACACTCAGACTTACCGTCTCGGCGGAGAGGTCAGATGAATGTTCAACAACTTATCAATCGAGTGATAATATGATAACAATAATATATGTGATGGCAAGGCATGTAAATGACAAAAATGATACGAAAGCGATAACATACAATTCATGATATGCATATAAATACATTAATGCTAGAACTCACAGTGGTGTACAACAAGCTCTCGGCCTCGAAACCAAGTTATAATCGTCAAAATATGATTAATAGTCTCCAAGGGATCTTAACCCGTCAAACCCCTACAAATAGGTTCATAATGTAATATTTATAAGTCTCATAGGTTATAACTTCTTAACATTGATCCGGATACATTAGTCGTAAGACTTAACTAATTTCGGCATTAAACCTCAATAAATATTTTGGTCTAATTATTATCCTTAATAGATGTCATAGACTATTATGACAAAAGATCTCATAGAATAAAAATAATTAAAATTACAATTTCGGTCCAATGCCATCCAAAATTCGGACCATGGTCATCCGAAATTCGGGCCATCCTAGATCCATACTTAGCAAATTTTTCAGAATATTTCAAGGCTGAACTGCACTTTCTGCCTTACGGATTTAATGTCAAAAATACTAAAACTTCTCTATATTTATTATAAAGAGTTGTAAAATTATTCCCAACATATATATATACATACATATATATATATATATATATATATATATATATATATATATATATATATATATATATATATATATATATATATATATATATATCTTAACCAATTTTAACCATCAAAACATCATTTTCATCTTTTTAGATTACATAGGGTTCATATGAACTCAAATTTGGGGTTTTGAGATAAACCCACAAAAATACATAAAAACTTGCCAATATACTTTTAAAATAATGGATCTAACGTATTTCATCATTTTCTTTTCAGATCTAGCCATTTTAAGAGATCTTCATAAAAACCCATCAAAATACATAGAAACTTGTATAATATACTTTTTAGATAATGGATCTAACATATTTCATCATTTTCATTGAAGATCTAACCATTTTTAAGAGATCTTCAAAAAAACTCATTTGAGTTCTCATCTTCTTCATATGAAGATGGTGAAGAGAATAGAAAAGTAAGAGATTTATAAAAATAAGAGTTGGTACCTCTTGGATCTTCAAAATCGTATGAAACTTCCAATAAAATCAGATTTTTCTTTATTTCTTCTTCTCTTTTTCTTCTCTTTTCTCTCTTTTCTTTCTCCTCTCTTTTCTCTCTTTTTCTTGGACGAACACACACACAAGTGTGTGTGTGTGTTGGCGTAGATATAAAGCAAGAATTTGCTTTTTCCTTTTTTTTTAAACTATTTAATATTTACCATTTAGACCCTACAATTATTTCCATTTCTTTTAAGGTCCTTTCTTCATAAATCAATATTTTATTTATTATAATTTGCACCACCATTTATTTATATGTCTCAATATTAATTAATATTCCGAATTTGTATTTCTTCGTAATAAATATTAATTATCAATTTTATTAAATAATCGGGTCGTTACATATACATACATATACATACATATAAATATATAGAGGTTCAATGGAAAACCAACATGCATCGGAAAATCTTGGAAAACCTCCATGCACCACAAATGCACCACAATTCCCGCGTGATGCACCAAATTCTCGCGTGATACATTGACTTTCTGCGTGATGCATCACCTGATCCAATGACTATAAAGTGGTTCTCGGGTTTTTCGATGCATATAGGTTTTCCATTGAACCCACCCCTATATATATATATATATATATATATATATATATATAACAAATGCAATGTTCGTCCATGAAAAGATAACAAATTTTTTTTATAAACATTAAAAAAAAGAGTTTTTGATTAGTTATATTGTCATTCATAGCAGATTTTTATGGGTGCAATAGGAACGACCTCACGAGGCTCCCGATTTGTTAGGGACTAACTGAGACTTTCTTGTTTTTTTTCTAGTATAACATGAAAACGTGAAACTCACTATATTTTGTAAAAGATGTCAGATGAACACATTTTACTATTTTTGTATTATTTTCCGGATACTTAATTACAATAATATTTGTATTGTTAATATTCTTATTTTTAAAATATTCATATCTAGGGGATATTTTTTTAAAACAAATATATTATAAACACGCCATGAAAATCCCTGAGGCTAAGGGAAAAAGATGCAGAGGAAATACACCCAACAATCCAACCAAAAAACACACACGACTACATGAATTAATACATGCCAAAACTATAAAGCTAACTCACTAGGTTTCAATACTTAAATCTTCGAATTCCATACTTTCTACACATTTCTATTGCATTTGTATTTGCTCTCGCTCTCTCTCTCTCTCTCTCTCTCTCTCTCTCTCTCTCTCTCTCTCTCTCTCTCTCTCTCTCTCTCTCTCTCTCTCATGGATACACATTGTATTTGTTCTCTTTTTTTCTCTCTAACAAAAATTGAACAAAAAAGATAGATTATGAACTTATTTAAATGTGTTTGGATTTTCATAAATTTTAACTTCTTAATTAGTTAAAGATTAGATATCTTTAATTTGATATGTTACTATTATTAGTAAAAAGATAAATATTGTTGCTATTAATCGCATGGTAACCCACTATATCATATCTCCAGGTAAAAAAATGGTTATAATCGGTAAAAAATGTAAAAATCTTTTCTATTAATAATAAATAAATAAAAATAATTTGGCTATAAGCAGTAAAAATACAAAAAAGTTGTTATTTTCGACATATAACCCTAATAACTAATATTGAAAATGAATTTTTATTCTTTAAACTTATTATAATGATTTTTGAAGTAAATATATGCAATGTTTGATTTTTTAAAAATTATTATAAAAACTTAATTTTTTTTAAAACAATGTATTAACTTTGTTTTATTGATAGGGTTCTTTGGGTAGCCCTGCATACATACATACATACATACATACATACATACATACATACATACATACATACATACATACATACATACATACATACATATATATATATATATATATATATATATATATATATATATATATATTTGGGTTCAAATGAGTACCACTAGTTTTGCGGAGTACCGGAGGTACATCGCTTAAAACCATTTTTTTTCATAATCATGTTTAAATTAATAATATAAGACTACTTGCAAAAAATCACACCTAAACACACACTAGAACTATGTGAAACGTGCAAGTTCACATGAACTGCACTGTTGTGAATGTATGTTCACAGCTAAGCATGTTCACATGATTTTTTTCACGTTCACATGACTTTTAAGAGGCTAGAAAGTGTGAATGTGTGTAATTCTTTTACGAATAGGCTTATATTATTTGTATCTAAATTAATATGAAAAAAAAATTAAAAAAAAAACTTTTTTTCGGAGCATGTTCACATCTAAAACCCGTGTGTTCACAGGTACTCACGGTACTCTGCATTTTTTAGGTACTCACACGAACCATATTCTATATATATATATATATACATATATATATATATATATCCGCTTTTTTTTCATATGGTCTAGTGATCTTTGAGATCATATGATATGTTATAATCACCCTCTTAGTCTATTATGACACAATCTTGGCCACTATGGATTTTGGCTAGGCTTCCTTGGCGATTAATTAATAATTAAGTGAAGATTATTTCATCTTTGAAACCATTTTTTTTGAACGGCTGGTGTGGTGGTTATCGTCTAAGTCCAAGTACCGACAAATCCGGGTTCGATCCCCACCACAATCTCCTAGTTAGATTAAAATCTTCATAGTTAGATTAGTTCACCTGAAGGGAAAACCCTCAAAATCCGCCTCAAGTGAGGATCGAACCCGGGTAACAATCCTACCCAAGCCCCTTATGGAAACTTGGTGGCCACCAGGGCAAGCCCTGATGGTTATATGTTTTAATCATCTCAAATGCTTTGGTACCTAATTATATGGTTTGGCGATGTGAGGTTCATCTATGACGTTACAATAAATGTGTGGATTATGTCAAATAAATGTAAAATGACAACGAAAATTACATCGATCTAAATTGATTAAGTATCATCCCCGATGACGATACATATTGTATAAATTATAATGAACTAAGACAATACAAAAAAGTATATTACCATAAATAAAATAAATTGATATCGTTGTTTTTATTCTACATAGTAATTTTTATTTATATTCAACAATTTATCAATTTGTTTTAATTTCATTAAAATTATAAATAATTAAACCATTTGTATTGCTTGTATAAAACAAATATTGCACTTTTTAAGACGGAATGAATCTCTTAATGAGTTCAAACGATGTAGGGTCTCTGTATAATTTAGATATCGTAAACGTTTGTCAAACCTATTACTTGTTAAGTCCAATGATGTGCGGAGTCTTAATCATCTATGATTGATTCAATATGGTTCTTCTATCAAAATTATTATTAAATATCAATAATTGATCTCACACTTTTGAAAACACACAAGTTTTGCACCTTAATAAGTTACTATAATTTATGTTCTAATGGAACTATTTTTTGGGTTTCTGATCAATAAGACGCCAATGATAAATGGTATTTCTATAATATTTTGATCCTATTGTGTTCGTATAGAAAAAAAATATAATATGTTATGTTTTTTTGGTAACTAACCCTTTTACGAGTTATCCACAACAAATTTTGGATATCCATTTTGACAAATTATTGTTATTATTGAAAAGGGTACAAGAGGATCTAAGAATATCCAAGTGAATCTCGATGGATTCCCTACATCATTATTATGTGATTTATGTCCAGCCCAGTTAACGAACATTGTTTCACCAATCTGTACGTGTCAAAAAACTTTAAGATGACGTTTGGTTCGTGTGATGGAATTCGATGGAATTGGAATTTAAATTTAGTTTGTTTATCATTTTTGATAACTAATGTATGTATTTTTCATCAAATTTCATTATTTCTAGGAATTTGACAATTCTACCAGTTAGTAATTTAGTTCTCATTCTACCAGTTAGTAATTAAAGAGGGGTATGTATTTAATAAAATTTTTAAAATTTAAACAACCTAATTTAATAATTAAAGAAGCTATGTATTTAATAAATCTAAATTTTATAATATAGTATATATAAAATCAGTTTGGTTTGGATTTTTTTTTTCGATTTTTTAAATGTTAAAACCTAAACCAAACCGAAACGTTCGGTTATTGAAACCCGAGAGTCCAGACCAGTCCAAAATCCAAACGGTTTCGGTTTGGATTTTGGTTTTTCTGCACATCCCTAAATTGTCCAGCCCAGTTAACGAACATTGTTTCACCAATCTGTACGTGTCAAAATACTTTAAGGTGCGTTTGGTTCGTGTGATGGAATTTGATGGAATTGTTATTTAAATTTAGTTTGTTTATCATTTTTGGTAACTAATGTAAATGGTTATTTAAATGTATTTTCCATCAAATTTTGTTGTTTATAGAAATTTGACAATTCTTATAACTTATACATTAATTAAATTTCAATCTATACATGACATGTATTCCGACCTTCATCTCTAACCAATACTAAAAATCATCTTCTACATTCACCACCAACCAAATTAACAACTAAAATTTAAATTTCAATTCATTCGAATTTCATTCCGTGAACAAAGTGCGACGTAAGGTTTTATGGAAAATATACAATAATACAAAGGCGCAAATTTTGATAATCTGACATTGTTAAAGGACCATATAGCAAACCTGGAGCATCCAGCGTTGAATTGCGTGAGGCGACAGAAGACGAGACGTCTTTGTCGTTCCTGTTCCTTTTGCGAGTTTTGGTATCGAATTTATACGCAATACATCTATGCTATATATAATAAGAAAACCACTTGAAGTTTCTGGACCATTGGATGGAAATAAATCAATGGTCCAGATTAATGACAACTCATTATTGTTTATGAAATGTTTCTTATACCCTTAACTAAAATAAATAATTACATCTATGCCATATATTGATTTTTAGAAGTTACCAAATTCAACTCATAATAATTTATGAAGTTACCAAATTCAACTCATTACCTATATTATATGGATTATTAGAGTTATATTTTTGTCTCCAATTGGTCAAATGAATATATTATAAAAAATTAAATTACAATTGAAACTGGTTGAAAGTCACATAAAGTGTGTTCAAATTCATATAATATAATTTGCCAATAATAGACATAGATATTTTATGATGTTCAAGTCCTATCTGTATTAATGACAATTAATGCCACAAAAATATCAAATTGACACATGACGTAAAATTAGTGACAATTAGTGCCACAAAAATATGAAAATGATAAAAACAAATATTGTAAAATACAATTTTACAAGCAGGGTCTATCCGAAAAAAATTATTGTAATATTAATTAAGTAACTTAATTTAATCTACTCACGTGTCCGTGGGTCATAATCTAGTTTTTATTATATATAACAATTTTAACCAAAACTATAATTTAATCATCGATTTATTATCCAAATGTACAGATGAATTTATCATTTTAGATAAAAACGTATTGTATACAAATCATTTTTCTTTGGTTTTTTTTTTATCTTTGTTTGTTTGCTCATGTTTTTCGTGTATACTGTAACATTTATTTGTGTATATATATATATATATATATATATATATATATATATATATATATATATATATATATATATATAAAATATATATAATATGGTTCGTGTGAGTACCTAAAAAATGCAGAGTACCGTGAGTACCTGTGAACACACGGGTTTTAGATGTGAACATGCTCCGAAAAAAAGTTTTTTTTTTTTTAATTTTTTTCCATATTAATTTAGATACAAATAATATAAGTTTATTCGTAAAAGAATTACACACATTCATACTTTCTAGCCTCTTAAAAGTCATGTGAACGTGAAAAATTCATGTGAACATGCTTAGCTGTGAACAACATTCACAACAGTGCAGTTCATGTGAACTTGCACGTTTCACATAGTTATAGTGTGTGTTTAGGTGTGATTTTTTGCAAGTAGTCTTATATTATTAATTTAAACATGATTATGTTTAAAAGTCATATATATATATATATATATATATATATATATATATATATATATATATATATATATATTTGGGTTCAAATGAGTACCACTAGTTTTGCGGAGTACCGGAGGTACCTCGCTTAAAACCATTTTTTTTGAAATTTTTTTTATAATCATGTTTAAATTAATAATATAAGACTACTTGCAAAAAATCACACCTAAACACACACTATAACTATGTGAAACGTGCAAGTTCACATGAACTGCACTGTTGTGAATGTATGTTCACAGCTAAGCATATTCACATGAATTTTTTCACGTTCACATGACTTTTAAGAGGCTAGAAAGTGTGAATGTGTGTAATTCATTTTACGAATAGGCTTATATTATTTGTATCTAAATTAATATGAAAAAAAATTAAAAAAAAAACTTTTTTTCGGAGCATGTTCACATCTAAAACCCGTGTGTTCACAGGTACTCACGGTACTCTGCATTTTTTAGGTACTCACACGAACCATATTCTATATATATATATATATATATATATATATATATATATATATATATATATATATATATATATATATATATATATATATATATATATATATAGGGTTGGGATCATTGCAGAACCTTAATTTAGTGCAGAACCATAGAACCAATCTAAACCATTAGATTATAATATAACACTAGGGATAAGATGGTAATTATACAATTAACATTGAATTAATAGCAGCCTACCAAGTTTGACTGTCCACTTTGACTTTTTTTTAATTCTTTTAATATATAATGGACATGCAGTGTTGCATCGACGTTAAATATACGATATCAAAGTGTTCATTCGACATCGAATGGTCGTATGGGTAAAAAAAATTTACGAAAAATAAACACGTAAATTTTTTTTCAAAAAAATATATTCATGACCGTTCTCGTTAAATTCACCAACTTTGACTACTAATTTTGACTATTATTTATCTCTGTTAATAATGAACGTATATGCAGTGTTGCATCGACGTTAAATATACGGTATCAAAGTGTTCATTCGATATCGAATGATCTCATGATCTCACCATGATATATTGCATCGTGGTCTGGGTAAAATTTTTTTTACGAAAAATAAAAAAATATATATCATAACTGTTCTCGTTAAATCCATCAACTTTGACTACTAGTTGTGACTATTATTTTGGCTCTGTTAGTAATGAACGTATATGCAATGTTGCATTGACGTTAAATATACGATATCAAATTGTTCATTCGATATCGAATGATCTCACCATGATATATTGCATCGTGGTCTGGGTAAAATTTTTTTTTCGAAAAATAAAAAATATATATCATAACCGTTCTCGTTAAATCCACCAACTTTGACTACTAATTGTGACTATTATTTTAGCTCTGTTAATAATGAGCGTATATGCAGTGTTGCATTGACGTTAAATATACGATATCAAAGTGTTCATTCGATATCGAATGATCTCATTATCTCACCATGATATATTGCATCGTGGTCTGGGTAAATTTTTTTTTACGAAAAATAAACACGTAAAATTTTTTCGAAAAAAAAATATCATGACCGGTCTCGTTTTAAAGAGTATAAAATTCTCGTTTTTATGGTATAATTTTTTTGATTTAAAAATTAATACTATTAATGTTATTTTAATTTAAAGAAAAAAGATATTTATTTTGCTAATGTCAATCTTTTTGCTATTTCCAATCTTTTCCTTTTTTACCCCTCCAAGAATTAAAATATCACTATTACCAATCTTTTTTTCACTAATTTCAAACTTAACTCTTTTAATCAAGACCATTAGATTATTCTAATCTATGGACGATATTGGTTCTACAGTTCTACACTAAATTTAGGTTCTGCAATGATCCCATCTATATATATATATATATATATATATATATATATATATATATATATATATATATATATATATATATATATATATATATATATATATATATATATATATATATATATATATCATTATCTTAGTAATATCATCTTCTTTTATAATTAAATTTTAACAATGAATTAAATTAAATATAGTTATTAGCTGCATTTCCTGACCTCCCAAATATAATTTATATTTTACTTCTATATATGTTAATAAAAAAAATGTTTAATCTCACATGTCATCCTCTTAATTTTCTTAATTTTCATAATCTGCTTATATTTCTTAATATTGCTCTTTATATTTACTAACATTTGAAAGAAGTAAATCAATTACTACTTAATTTAACCCTATTAATAAAAGTCAACCTACTTAAATATTTTTAAATACTTATTAGTTAAGCTTTAATTTTCCCTGTATTGTTTATTTTGAATTAGTTATAAAAATTAGTTTAAAAACACACACATTATATTTTAATCATGATTAAAAATTATTATTTTTAATTTTTTTTTTTACTTTCCGATATTCAAACATTACAATTAGTGACTAATAATATTTTCTTCATACTTAAAAACACATACATTATATGTTGTTTTTTCTATTTATTTATTACATAATTAATAATTCAAGCATGTTTATAAATTGGATGCTTATTTATTATCATTACCTTATAGCAACTTCTAAATTTTTAAATAAATTATATTTGTTAAATATAAAATGTATATAAAATTTAAAAATATTAGTTCGTTGAACTTTTCTAAATATCAAAATATATTTTCATTCTTAGAACTTTACACTATACCTGATTTTTTAAAATTAAAGCAAATGTTACGTGTTTCAATCCTATATTAAATAAATTTTACAATCTATTTTTTTGTTAAATAACTACATTAATATTAATTTAAAATTATATTATCAGTCGTAATTAATTTTAAGTGTCACTCATTGTCAATTAAAAATCCAAAAATCCAATATATTTATCTCTAAATATTAAAAATAAATCTAATATGAAAGGATAACGATATAATACACTTTGTATAAATGGTACATTTTAATATTCAGGGGTCGTTTGGTTCACTGAAATCCGAGGGAATTGGAGGGGAAATGAATCCAATTCCAGTCAATTCATGTGTTTGGTTCAACTATAAAAAAGGAATTGGATTCCATCAAAATTGAAATTTTCCAATAATGAAGGAAAATAACATTCTTTCACACAATAGATGGAATTCAATTCATTTTCAATACAGAAAGTGATTGATTACAAAAATACCCCTTACGTTTAATACACTACAATATACCATGTCTATTCTTACCCCATCCACCCTACCTACACCCTACCCTACCCCATGCCACCCACATACCCTAACCCTACCTTTGCTATCCAACCTATTCTTACATACTACCTACCATTACCTACCTATCCACACACCCATACCCATCCTACCCTACCATACCCCATCCCACCCACCTCTAACCCACCTACCCCAACCCTACCTATGTTATCCAACCTACTCTTACTTACTACCCACCATACCTACCCCTACCCACCTATCCATCCCTCATCCATCATACATTACCCACCCCCACCCGACCCACCTACCTTACCTACACTATCCAATATCCAATCTACTCTTACCTACTACCCACCATACTTACCCATACTCACCCACCCATCCTCATCCACCCTACCCACCTACCCTACCTACGTTGTCCAACTTACTCTTACCTACTACCCACCATACTTACCTCTACCCACCTACCCATCCCCATCCATCATCCATCATATATTATCCACCCAATCCACCTACTCTTACTCTACCTACGTTATCCAACCTACTCTTATCTACTACCCACCGTACCTACCCCTATCCACCTACCCATCCCTTATCCACCCTACCCACCCCATCTCACGCACCCACCCTACCCCTATCCATCTCATTCTATTATTACTTTAGAGACTTATCCACCTCTACCCATCCATCTCATCCTACTCTACCAATGAATTATGAAACTGGATTCCAGTTTCATTTTTAGCCAACCAAACATGATTTGGATTCAAATTCCAATTTCTTGCAGATTCCAATTCTTTTAAAACATTCTGCGAACCAAACGCCATTCAGTGTTTTATTAAATCAATATTTAATATTAAATATTGTTACACATTCTAAATATTGTTTTATATTAAATAATTATTTATGATGATCAAAATATATCAAATTTAATTTAATGATTTATATAATTATAATAATTTATATATATATATATATATATATCAGTTACTTATGTTTACTTTATTGTTTTTTATAACAATATTTGAAGTTACTCTTTTGAAAAATAATTATTTATTGTATAAACCATATAATATATGGGTCAATGAACTAGTTACTTGAATATCAATCAATACTCATTAATATCTATGTAATACTCTCGAAATCCGTCAAAATACCACATCACTGTAAAATCATAAGTGACAATATGGGATAACTTTTGTTAATGGATTTACACAAACATTGGTAAATTAAAAACTTTCATACAACGCATTACTAAGTTCTGTTCTACCTTATACACACACCTGGATTTACATACTGAATATTCACAAGTTAAGTTGACAGTATTATTCATAAGTTAAGCTCGAATTTTACGCATAAACGTGCACAGCTCAACTCGAATCTTTTACACCCTTGTTGCTTCACACAAAAAATATTGGGAAGCCCACATGATGAAAAGCATGCTTCAAAACTACCATCCCGAACAGCAGAAGAAAGCAAAAACATAATAAAGACAACATCAACGAGTTCCCCGTTCAGCAACTTGTATCACAATGGATCAAGCTGGTCTAAACTTGAGACCATATAAATATGATACACAAATTTATAAAAAAAAGAAAATCTATCTCTATCTATACTATTAAAAGAGTAACCATACTCAATTCTGGTGAAGCCACGTGTCATCATCATGAATCGACACGTGGCATTCACAGTTTTAAAAATAATAAAGAATTTTAAATTATATCTATCCAAAACTAATATAATCTACTTTTGAATTCAAATCAAATCAAATAAAATCTAATGCTCTGCTAACTTATTAATTGTAATATATAATATAATAAAAATTTTAAAAAATATAAGAAAATAATTATTATTCATATATATTTAGAAATATATAAATTAATAGGTCATAATAAATAATAATATCATTCTTATATACTTTTTGTTTAAATAAAATATTTATACATTTACCTTTTAATTCATTATATTTTATGTATATTAAAAATATCCGCGTAATACGCGGGTAATAAACTAGTAAAATAGAAAAATAATATCAGGCTTTGTAGATATTTCAAGAGAATACACTTGAAGTATAGCTGTACAATAAATAATACACAAATTTATAGAAAAATAAGGAAAAAAGAACTTGCGTATAGAAATTTCAAGAGAATACACTTAGAAGTACAATTGTACAGAAAATAAATGTTTGGTAGTAACTCTGCCTTGTAGAGACTAAAGATTCAATGTGTAACGTAACGTTCTATGGGAGGTTACCCATGGCATTACTTTTCATGCCAATCTTGGATCGCATCATCTCTACCCTTGGACGATTCATCCACTTCATCCTCACCATGTTTTTTTTCGACTCTGCATTGTATGCAAACCCATGCTCCTATACCTGAAGTCGTATATTGTTTTGAGTTTTAACTTCAGATTTGAAGTTTGGTTTAAATCTTGCATCAATTGAAATGTGGAAAGCAGATTATTAATCAAAAATTGAAGTGTGGGACATAGAGGTTTACCTCGCAGCCAACACAGCAGTGATGGCAACTCCATTTGGCGATGGGCGTGGTTTTTGACGAAAATAACGCAAATATTCCCTGGAACCGATTGCTTTCGTTGATATTATATCGTTGGTTGCTCTAGTTATGATGAGTTCAGACCCACCACTTCCTAGTTCTATGCTGTCACCTACGCCATCAGCAATAACGAGCTGCTTTCCATCTCCATCTATGTAACTAAAATTACAATATAAAATAATCATGTCACTGATCGTTAGTGCAGATGCTACCAGTTCCAAGGAAGCATGGTAGTCTATATGCTACAAAAAGGTGCATTCAGAAGGAAACAGAATTCTAAGTGAAGAAAGCCATATTCACCAATAATACCTGCTACTATAGTCATAGAATTCCTCCAATTCAGCTTCTTCTTCTTCATCACCATCACCATAGTGCACTCTGCAATGACTTTTTGCCTCCATATGCTTCCTAACTGCTTCCAAACTATTAAAAGGCTGGCAATTACAGTATAAACACATATAATCCTGTTTAACCTGTGGAAAAAATCATATTAATTGTAAGTCAGACAAGTGTGGTAACCTGAATGTTAATCGAGCTTCAAAAAGTTAGTTTATCCTGTCTCTGATATTAGATATGATGAATGAGTAGAAAGTTAATGTCAAGTTACCAAATCCAATATATGCTGCTAATTTGTATTCTTGTCCAAGTTTTACTTTACTATCATCATGATTTTATAAATAAATTAATCATCCTCTAAAGCAAACTCTACAAGTCAATTCTAGATGATCTCTTCTGATGTACATGGAATGCCGTTTAAAGTCATGTTTCGTTACAAGATTTGCAAGTCCAAGTTTGAAGACACAAGAATACATGCTCGTTGACTAAAAAAAGGATTGCAAGCATCTTACCTTAAGTCCAAGATATGTAAGAAGGCCTCTTGGATCTTTCAGATACTCGACATCAGGTATAAAGAAACCATGATGCTTGTGCATATGAACCATACAGTTTTCAATAGTTTTATGCTCTTGGTCACACATAAAGCAACAGGTTGGATCCAACTGGTCCTTGTCCATATCCTCATTCAAGGGTGCTCCGTTCATGTCCATATGATTCGAAGATGATGTCATTTCACTGACTAAGTCACCATTTTGGTCAACCTCTTCCCATTCATCACTCCCATCACTTTCCTCGTCGGATTCCTCTTCATACTGGTAAAGCCTATTCGCAAAGCGGGGTGGAAGTGGCTTTATTATTGCAGTATTCTCATTTTGATGAGTATCCTGGGATGTCCGTGCAGTATGAGCCTGAGATTTTAGATGCTGAGCATGAGCCTCGGAACTTCTATATCCTTTGCCACAAAGGCCACAAGTATACAGCATAGGAGGCCCATTCAGCTTTCTTTTCTCTTGAGCAAGTGTAGACTGCCTGGCTACAAAGAGTGCTTCTGTCACTCCTGGAACCCCTGCAATCTGATATTTCAAAGACCGAGGTTAGTTACAAGAACATGTCGCAGACCAACTGGGTGTGTGTTTCTAAGCCTAAATTATGTTTGCTATCTGTTTCAGACTTTCAGACACAAAATGATATTGTCTGAGATAAGCTGCATACATTTTGGAGTTTCTTGAAACGTAAGATTTACTCCTTTCCCTCTTCAGTGCTTAGGTGGAACTCCAAGCTATAATGGTTTCTTATACGTATTCAAAGAATGCATATAGGAAAACAAACACCATGATCGATTCTTTAAACTTAAAAAAGAGGGAAAGATCGAAGTTTAACCCACGGTAGTTGGCCTTAGGGCCAAGAAAAGGTCTACACAGTACACACTGAAAATTGGTTCCTTATGTCTCGCATAAAGAAAATTAATTTTAGTAAAAAAAAAAACATCTAAACTTCAATGATTCCACGATACCAAATGGCCGCTAAGATTCCAGTAAAAGACTCCAGATTGATAAAGAAATCAACAACCTTTCAAAGAAAATGCTAAAAAAACTAGGGTTAACCATAAAAGAGGAACGTACGTATACTTGAAAACATTTCATGGCAGAATAAAGTAAAAGAAAAGATTGCATCAGTGATTAGGTTAACCAAAAAAAGAGAAAAACAAAAAAAGATTGATGTTGTAAGAAAAAGAAAGAAGAAACCTTGCGTCTGAGGTTGTAGCGGTGCCATTCAGACATGTAATGGATCCTCTGATGGTTTTCATCAATGAGTTGTTTGTTGCAGGCGTTGCATGTTAACTCTGGCATATTTGTTTACAGAAAGAGAGATAGATGTCATGTAAAAGTGAAAAACAGAGTATATATACGCGGCGAGTAAGAACGTCGGTCGTCGGTGGGCGGCGAAGGTTGACCTGACCTAATTGCTTGCGTCAATTTTAGGAGAATACCTTGGAACCTTTTTCTAACTTTCAATCTTTCGTCCCACTTTATGCGTGGTTGGCAAGCAATGTTACTTCCAACTTCCAACCTGTTTGGATTTGTATTTAAAATAAAAAAATGATTTCTACTTTAATACATGAGAAAATAACATTAAATAGCTCCGAACTTTCGACTTTGTACACATTTATATGGTGAACTTTTTTTTGCACATTTGGTAGTCAAAGTTTCAAAATTGTTCCAATTTGGTAGTTGGCGTACCTGTTAACCGGTTGCTTCCGATTTCGACGCCTATGTGGACAATTTTTAATGACGTGGCTACCCGTTTTTATATTATACCCGGTTTTATCTATGTGGCAACCCGTTTTTTAAAATCACCAGTTATAAACCCGATTCGATTTTCATACGATCGATCCAACTTGTAAGAACCGGGTCTATAACTGGGTAATAAACCAGGTGATTTTAAAAAACGGGTTGCCACATAGATAAAATCGGGTAGTCACGTCATTAAAAAATTGCCCACGTAGGCATCGAAACCGGAAGAAACCAGTTAACAGGTACATCAACTACCAAATTGGAACAATTTTAAAACTTTGACTACCAAATGTGCACAATATATGTGTACAAAGTCTAAAGTTCAGAGCTATTTGATGTCATTTTCCCTTAATATATTTTTGTTATACATAACAAATTTAATCAAAATGATTATTTTATCATTAAATATATTTTTATCATTTTTGTTTTGTATCACTAAAATTAATGTGAATTTGTTATTTTAGATGAAATTATTGTGTATGACAAAACTATATATTTGTATAAATCACCTCCTTTAAAACAAAATTGTATCATTTAAAAAAAAAACTAAATAATTAAATAAAAACGCTGTTAAAAATTTTGGTTGCGTTTACGGAAAATTTTCAAACAGTTCATCTCCATTTTCAAAAAAAAAAATTAAAACTTGTTTACTTAAATTTTCATTTCACTTTTTAAAATATCAATTTTCATACTATTTTTTCTTATTTTTCTATTACCTACCCTATATTTCTTTATGTACTCATTTTCTCTCTCTTACTTTCCTATCACCTATCCTATTTTTCTTATTTTATAATCACTCATCTTATTTTTCATAAAACTAAAACTTAATAATCTAAACAAGTTTTCACTTTTTATAGGAACCTTTGTTTTTTTTTTTTTTCCAGAAAACTAAAATTAAAAAATGATTAGTTTTCGACTTTTCGTTAACTAAACGCAACACTATTTGAATGAGGTTCTGATGTATATTATCATAATTTTTAAATAATTTATTTTTAAAATGTTTAGACTTATGTTTTAAATTTATAAAACCTACAAAGTCATTAGTGGATAATAATAATAATTTTAATTTATTTTAATTTATAATATAAAATTATTATAGTTGAAAAGGTTTGAACCTATTTTCGATGAAAATCATTCTCTGAAAACACCCCA
Organism: Centrapalus pauciflorus; assembly: GCA_020465985.1. Lineage (NCBI taxonomy): Eukaryota > Viridiplantae > Streptophyta > Magnoliopsida > Asterales > Asteraceae > Centrapalus > Centrapalus pauciflorus. The sequence continues at coordinate 178,984 of JAANYP010007579.1, forward strand.
ACTAAACGCACCATATGGTCTCCAAAAATATATTTCATGCGGTAAGTAAGATTTGCCTTGGTCAACAAGTATAATATAATGACGACACGTGTTCGTTAATGAAGAAAAAGACAAACAATTAAACTTATAACATGTAATAGTTTACAAAAACTATTAACAGTTAAACTTATATTTAATTTAATGTAAAGATGGCCAAATGCAACATCTTTTCTATAAAATTTAATATATAGATATATACTAAAATTATTAAGCTCCTCACTAGCACCTGCTTGTACTTACTTTTAGGATCCTTCTTGTTTCTACGTAGCATCATCATCTTGACCGGACGTAAAAATTGAATACAACCATTGTTCGTATCATATGTTGTATCGTAAACAATCCGATCAAAAAACCACATATACAAAGTGCAGATAACTAACTACATATATACAAACTATTTCATCGCCAATGGTACATACAGTTGCAAAACAGAGCCATTAAGAAGCAATGGCAGGTGTGTTGTAGCTAGTTACTTACCTGGTCTTGAGGTTTTCTTGCCTTTCTAAATATGCCGAAGGAAACCATCCTGTCTTCCCGTTGCATTCGCCTTCAGACCATCCATTAGGTGACACCTGTAACCGAACCAAACATTGTATGTTTGTGTATTCAAGGCCAGAAAAGAATCCAAACTAAATACAATTGGTAGCAGCACAAAGATACCTGCCGAACTATAACAAAATCATCAATGGCTATGCTCAGCTCACCATCTGCTTGAGCATCAAATGGATGAATGACCTAATAAGACGAAAGAATCACAGAGTATTAAATTACATACAAGAGATAAACAAACAACAGAGAATTGGAAATGGTTAAATTGGATGGAACCTAAAGTTACATTTCTGTTAACATACTGTACATGACTATACCAAAAATAGTAATCATCTTCGATTGGATTAGGAGTTAAACAAACATATAATATAACACCACAGATTACTACATAGGAAGCAAGAAAAGGTTAATCTTGAAATACATTGAATATATTGGTGACAACAGGAACTGCAATGGAATTACATAACAAACTCAAATGCATGGATCCTTTACCATCATTTACCTTTCCAATAAAATAATCATAGTCTTGATTTTCGTTAGGATGCTTGTCATGCGCATATTGAGTGGCATCGCCAGATGGAACAACTATATCTTTCTTGGCAGCAGATTGAGATGAATCTTGCATATGCATTGCTAAAATCATCTAAGACAGATAAGAAACTGATTGCTTATTATACTATTCCTTAAAAAAATTATGTTTTCATAAAGCATCCAGTACTAATTGAGTACATAGATGCTTCAGTGGAGAACCAAATCTTAAGGAAAATGCACATAAAGAGGTACATAACGACCAACCTCAGCATGTAGCTCCTCTAAAATAGACACAACATGGCGGTGATAAGACCTTTCAGCATCCACCTATGAGTTTGGACAATTTCTCAGTCTTTACAACAATTAACTTGAAACTAAGTTCTCCATTAAGAAAACACTTGAACATATATTAATTTTTTAGAATGTTAAGATGACCATTAAATGTGTTATTGCAGGAAAATATGATCATCAAATCAATTGAGGTTGTAATTATCTTATCATAACCAAATAACAAACAATCCGTACGATAATTATAACATTACCATCATAAGAAGTTTCTGCAAAGTTATTTGTTGTTGTTGTTCCTCCACAGACAACATAGCAGAGATAGCTTCTTTCTGAAGTGTTACCATGGAAGATCTAAGCTCACTCAACTTGGTTTCCATGTTTCTAAGTTTTAAGGCGCTCTCTGCGGAAGGATCTCTGACCTTCGATTGGCGCCTTAATACCTCCACTGCCTGACAGAAATGTTCATCTCAATTAACTTTAAAACGATAGAACATCACCATAGTCAAACTAAGACGTACTTGTGTCTCAACTTCTTGGCGGAGTCTGTCACAACTGCGTGCCAAGTGACGGGCATCCTCTAAAGGAGCTCCTTTTATTGATGCTCTTAGTGGCTCAGATACCTTCAAAATTCAAATAACATTACATTATCATACATTAGTATTTGCGTAAAGATAAGAAACCCAAGAAATCAGCTCACTAAAATGAAAGCATGTGTAACAATGTGTGTGCATATATGACCACCATTATATTACTGATGAAAATGCAAAATAAATACACAATACCATCAAATATTATAGAACTGTACATGCCAATAAATTAACGGTTATTCAAACCGGAGAGTCAAATAACTAGAGACATCATGCTGGTTGCTTCTTTGTCATGCTGACTTATAGAGTATCTCACCTCCATCAACGGCATGTGAACAAAACCAGTTTACATGATGATCAAGTTGGACTGTGGAATGGTGGCAAAGTGTCCTGGTCAGCTATTATATTTTACATAACGTTTTAAGTATGAATATGCACTAGACGCAAGCTTCGCTGTGTGACGACCCTTCTCCAAGATAGTATGCATGATTAGATGAAATGAAAAGGTTTCATCAACAGAATCTACCATACAACTGTTGGGGGCTTTTACCCTGCCTTTAGAAATTCTGTTATTCTTTTACTGTGCAGAGGTGTCAAGATATGTGCTTCTCAGTAGTTTTTGATCTCCAGAAACTACCTTGATTCAGGCAAGATAAAACTAGAAGAACCATGCTACGATGGAGGATCTCGGTGTAGAAAGTTTAGCTAGTCACAGTACACATGAACATATTAAACAATAAAATATTTCTCAAAGTTCACTATTTCACAAATGTTATTGTGCAAAAAGACGTGTCAAATAAAAATGAAGCTACCTGATCATTAAGTATCTCAAGCAGAGTTTCCCTCTTGTCTTCTATAGAACTCTGTGAAGTCCCAAGTTCCAGAGCAGCCCTTGCGAGGGGAAAACCAGCAGTTACACTCTCGTTACCATATTTGTAACAATCTTCAGCCAACCTTTTTGCTACAAAAAGCAGATGTAACTATTCATCTTCCATTTGTAAGAAACATAGAAAGTGGCACAAGAACGGTAAGCCTTCAATATTAATCTATGATCCCCATGTAATCAATCACGTAGAAATCATATAGTAGAACGAAAATTTAAAGTCAGGCACTGGGAGAAACTTTGAACTAATCAGAAGATCTTAAGTTTCATGCTTTGATGAATGGTAAGTTCTCTCAAGCAAGTCCTTATTTTACTGATCATGGAACACATTGGTCCAGAAAGTTTAATGGCTTATCATTTCAAGCTGCGAATCTAACGGGCAAAATTTGATTTGTCTTTTTTTTTTTTTAACCTTTACTTTCATCAGTAATAGTTTGTGCTTATCCAAAAGAAACTTAAAGATACTATCAATTTTTTAAGGTCACAAATTGGAAAGTGCACCAACTACTTTTTGGATGGAAGGAGCATCATATTGCTTGAATCACATATTATGCAAAATATAAAGCAAAAGAAGTGGAAAGTATATCTGAAAGGACGTAGTAAGGAACGGTATATTTCGTTGCAGGTAGTCACTTTTACATGATGAAGAATTGAAGAATGTTAGCCATAGGATGAGAAGGGTGGATGAAAATGACCGACCATTGATTATAAAAAACTTCCATAAGAATAGAAAGATAATTTCAATATGGTGGCAGTATGACTAACAACAAAATAAGGGAGAACAATGATGGTCTGCCAAATTATGCATACAAGAAAAACAGAGAACAGACTTGTGAATGATGATGTAAATGATAAAGGGAATTTTCTGAATATACGAGGCCATGAGGATATCAAGTCCAACTAAATTGATACAACCCAAACCACACGATTTCTTAGTGTGCGCTCATCATGGTTCTCTTGCACTCTCTGTGGTTGCATGACTATTCTGCAGTTCTATACTTACACATTTTAAGTTTCAAGTATATGTTTAAATTAAGCTCACTTAGAAGACAAGTAGAAAAACTACTAATATCAAAGACCTTTATAAATAGCACGAAACAAAAAACAATCAAGTACACACCTATTTGCTTTTGTTTTTTGCTTATTGAAATAAAACCTTCAACACCACGAACAATGTCCTTTTGAAAATGCTGGCATATAGAGAAATTGAAGTGTTAACTAATATCCGACATTCATTTATTATTGCTTGTTAAATGGGAAAAATAAACAATAAAAACTACAAACGGGCGGATAAGCATACCTTAGTTACCCTTGTAGAACTATACAGATCTTGAAGTTTTTGGTGACACTGAAGTTCTTCATCATCAAATATTTCAGCATCTTTACCAAGTCGACTTAATACAGCCTGCCAAAAAGCATATTTCCAGATACATTGAGAACTCTAGTTTTTTAATGCTATTTTTGTCCTACCAACTACTTCACACATTGTTAGTCACCGATAAAATCTTGGTTAAAATTAATCTGATGACTCATTGATCATAGGTGCAGTAACTGGTGCTCTAGGACAGAGTATATGTATCACAATTTATACAAAGTGAGACCTCCCAAATAGCTACTTTTTTTGAATATTGATCAACACATGATAGGTCCAAAATAACAAATCTTTTGATGCAAAAACGGTTACCAATACTAATGTCTCTTGTATGATGTTAAGGGACCGAGGCAAGCCAAAGCGCCTGAGAGATATAGAAATGTTAAGAAGAGGTTCACAGGTGCATTGATGGGGAGAGAAAACTAAGGTAAACCCCCTAATAGTCGGTTGGTGTTACAGTCTCAGTCAAGTTTGCATGTCCTTTGTTCATGCGGGTTGCATAATGTCACTGAGGTCATCCAAATATCCATTAAGAAGCAACAAGACTATCAATCTGTCTTACCCTTGAACTACAAATATGTCTATTTTGGAACTTGACCATACCTATCACAGACTCACAGTTCAAGCAAATGACAGGTATGCCTCTGAGCCTCTCCTTAACCTGTTTTTCTATCTCAGTGTTTTCCGATGTGCAAGTATTCGTAGGGACTTGTGCCCATTTGCGCTGTTAAGTGGGGGAAGAAAATTAGGCAATAGTAAGTAGCCTTCCCTTAACTTTGAATGATGGTATAAAGCATGAGCAGTATGCTTACTGCCCCAAGATACTTAGGCCCCGTTTGGCTTGCCAACTAGAATTGAAGGAATTGGAATTTAAATCATAGTATATAGTATGTTTATTGATTGAGGTATGGAATGATGTTTAAGATTGGTTGAGGGTGTCGATTTTGAAGTGTTATGAATCTAAAGTCTATTACAAGTAGCTAGCAAAGAGGAATTCCTTCAACTACTATTTTAATGGAATCCAAACAAATTTTAATTCAATGTTTTTGTAATCCAAAATTCCAAAATACATTATAATTAAATTCCAATTCCATGTGCCTAATGGGGCCTTAGTGTTTAATAGCCTATCTCAAGGCTTGAATTCAACAGAACATCAACACGAATACATAATTAGAAAATTTTCCTGAAGCTGAACAGCCTATCTAAGGCTTGATAAATTGAACCATATAAGAACCAATAACATCATATCTCAAGTTAAAAATCGGTGTGACTGTGTTCAACCTTTAGAATCTAAAACAGTACATAAACTCCACTAAGCTGATTTTGAAGCTTCATACAGACCAACAGCAACACCATTCAATATGTGAAATTCCACATATCACATGGAGAGAGATAGAGGATGCTAATGACAAGAATGAGCCCACCGTATTCATTGTCACATGGAGTAGCCCAGAAATTGGAATGGGACAGTAGAGTTAAGTGTTTACAACTCACCTTTTCTGAGTGACAAGCTGTAACACGATCCAATTTCAAGGGAAATTTCTATTCCATGTATCATCGTCTCTTAAGATGAAAACACATAAGTAGTTTTCTACCATCAGTGAAAACACTTGCACACAAGTTTACTTCCATGAAGTAGAAGATTAGACATATAGCAACAAGGCCACATAATAATCAAAATACACAGTTTACGCAGGGGTTTCACACCTTGGATCAAACAGCATGTTCCCTATTTAGAGAAATTTAAAAAATCCAAAGTGATATACAAAACCTTAAACCGACTAACTAAAAGAATGAATCAAGGATTATCATCTTCTAATAGTTACTGTTATTACCTGCTGCTGTTTGGCTACTTGTTCCCTAAGTTTGCTTGCTTGCCTTTTTAAAGCCTCCATTACAGAAGTTCCAACTGAAAAACAAAAAACTTGGTATTGAAACAGACGAATAGAGTTGAATAAAGTTGGTGTTGGAGAGAATCAAGTGAAGTGTTGTTTGTTTACGCGCAGAGAGAATTGAAGAAAGAGGATGATTGGAAAAGCAGAAAAAGGTATAAACAGTGAGGAATTTTGGAAAGTGGTTTGACAGATACGATTTGACACTTGACACAGTTTGTAACTGTTGTTTAGGCGCGACTCTTTTACTCGCCTCGGTCGGTTTACCTTTCCTAACAACGATTTACAGCGTGCCTAAAAAACTTTGGTCCTAAGCTTTATTTTTGGTTTCGACAATAATTTTTTTAAAGATTTAGGTTCAAAAAAATATTCGACAATAATCAGGTGTACCAAGGTACTCTTCCAAAGACACAAGATTAAAAAAACAAGAGCTGCGATCAAAAGAGATAAAATCATGTGCACCCCTCTTTTTTGAGATGAAAAGGTATTTTTCGTTATAACAACGATCATTCACAACACTATAAAATGATCATTCACAACACTTATAAAATTATCACTCAAAACACTTAATTGATCATTCACAGTACAACACTAATTTGATCATTCACAATACTTATTTGATTATTAACAACACTTATTGACCACTCACATAGTATTTATTTGATCATCCATAAACATTTATTTGATCATTCACAATAACTATTTGATCATTCACAGTTCTTCAACACTTATTTAATCGTTCACAACAATTATTTGATCATTCACAATAATTACTTGATCATTCACAATAGTTATTTGATTATTTATAATTCTTTTACATTTATTTGATCATTTACAATGCGTATTTGATCATTCACAGGAATTATTTGACCATTCACAATACTTGTTTGATAATTCACAACACTTTTTTTTATCATTCACAATACTTATATAATGAATATTCACAACACTTAATTGATCATTCACAATACTTATTTAATTATAAACAATACTTATAAAATGACAATTCACAACACTTAATTGATCATAATATATTGATAATTTAACCATTCGTCCTGATGTCACAAAATTATAAAATGATCATTCACAATACTTATAAAATGATCATTCACAACACTTAATTGATCAAATAAGTGTTGTGAATAATCAATTAAGCGTTGTGAATGATCATTTTATAAGTGTTGTGAATGATCAAAAAAGTATTGTGAATGATCAAATAAATATCGTGAATGATCAAATAATTCATGTGAATGATTAAATAAGTGTAAAAGAAATGTAAATAGTCAAATAATATTCTTGTGAATGATCAAATAAGTGTTATAAATGATCAAATAAGTGTTGAAGAATTGTGAATGGTCAAAGAAGTATTGTGAATGATCAAATAAGTGTAGAAGAATTGTAAATTATCAAAAACATTCTTGTGAAGGATCAAATAAATATTGTGAATGATCAAATAATTGTAGAAGAATTGTAGATAGCCAAATAATTTTTGCGAATAATCAAATAATTGTTGTGAATGATCAAATAAGTAATGTAAATGGTCAATTAAGTGTTGTAAACGATCATTTTATAAGTGTTGTGAATAATACATTAGTTGTTATTCAGTGATACAAAACTGACATCTATATATAGTTTGGTGATTGTCTTTTGTTTGGGACGATAGAAAGCCTTCATAATAACTCGTCACAACAAAAGGCTATTTTATGATTAGGATGAATTACAAACTAAAACGTACAACCTTAATTTGTACAATTTTAAGTTATGTTGCGTCACGCTGACCCTAAACTTTGTTCCCGTGCCATTCCAATTTTCTTAAGCCATATATATATATATATATATGCAACTTTACGATCAACTCTTACTTCCATGATCATCTTTCTTTTTGGGAGCACGAGGCCTTTGGAAAGAACCCCTGTAAAAAGAAGCCGAAATAATTAGGATTCTAATTCAAAAACTTTACAAATAGGTTACAACAAAATTAAATGAGCCTAAAAACATATAAAGATAGGGGGCGTTTGGTTCGCAGATTTTTTTTCTCTGGGATTTGCATTTTTTCAAAGGATTTGCATTTTGCAGCATTTGCATTTGTCAGGATTTTGTCAAAGATGCTGCATTATCTTATAGAAAAAATTTACAAATCTGAAGAATGCAAGGTAACTGGGATTTAAAATCCTAGGGGGAGGCTGAGTTTTTAAATAATAAAGAATGAAAGGATTTATGAAATCTTGAGATTTTAAATCCTTACTGAAATCTGCGAACCAAACGCCCCCATAGGGTACCTGCAGGATTGAGGAACCGTCCAAAAACTGGAGCCAAGCATTGCGGTTTGATTCACGACCGAACGCATATATTTTCGCCAATCTTGGAGCATTATTCCGAGGTCATGAACCTTATTGTCTAACCCAACACAACAATTTGCATGCATGGTGCAGACCTTGTTGAGATCCCTACTTGGCTCACAAAATCCACCAAAAAACTTGGTATCAAGAAATCGAATTCGTAACCCGTTGTGGAGAATGAAGGGATCGAACTTGATCTTGTTGAACACATCTTGGTCATGAAGACCTGGATAATTGAGCCTCGAATCGAACCAATATTTGTAGAATTGGATCGTCCTGTTGTTTGATTTTACGTAAGTGAATCCTCCATTTGGCAAGTTATTTAGGTCAGTTGGGTTTCCTCTAAAGTAATCGCAAGCAATCTGGAAATCACCATCTTCATGGAAATGAGGAAATGGATCCCTAAACCACATTATGTCTGCATCCTGCTTATCCATCGATCAAACCAAAATATTTTATATTTTTTGCTTAATAATTATATTCATTAAGCGAAATTCCATATATAGTCAATTTAAAAATTATAAATTCAATTCATAAGCCTTATTTGTTTTTTGCAGTAAGGTCTTTTAAAGCACTTATATTTTTAGATGGAATAATAATTTGTTCTAACTGCAAACATGAAAATGATTTCAAACATTTAAAAAAGATGGTAATGTATTAAAAAAGTTTTCATAAGTGACTATATAATTATAATGTGATGTATTTTAGGTGAATTTCAAAACAAGCATCAAACCCAATAAATTAAAATGGTAATGAAGTTCTAATATCTTCTAAATGAAGAATAATTTTCTATAGACACTTTCTTCATCAACACTTTGCAACCAAATATTGGACAAAAAATTGCTTGTTTTTTAAAACCTTTTTTCAGAAACTTAAAAGTATGTTACATTTATTAAGATTAAACATATATAGTTCGTAACTTGGAATTTAAATTAACCTAAAGTATTAGGATTACATTCTTTTCAAAGTTTCTTTGTTTATAGATATTCAAATGAAATAACTTGTTGTTTAAACCTCTTTTTTAGACGAGGTGTCAAAAATTGTTGTTAATGTGGCAAATCTTAAAAACTTTGATTTCTAAACCGGTTAAAATGAAAATTTAACATATTTTGTCTATTTCTATTTTATAAGCTTTTCTAAATTTTTTTAAAAAAATAAACAGACCGAGTGATAACTCCTTCTGTTCAAGAGCAACATAAAAAATCGTGTTAAATCATAATTATTTTTTTTATTTTGCAAATCAATTGCATAAACTTCCATATGATCATTCCTCGTTCTTTAATTGATCCCTTCGTCTATTATTTAGATATCCATTTATGTAATTGATAAAGTTGTTGTATGAATATGCAATTGAAAGACAAAAAAAGTATAACTTTTTTATATATATATTTTTCACTTTGAGTTTTATTAAAGGATAAAAGAGAAGGTAATACCGTGAAGAGGAAGTCATACCCTAGATCTAAAATTGTACGTAGGAAATCGATTCTTCTCCACATCATTTGTAAATAATCTGCTGCCATAAAATATGCCTCTTCAGAAAAATCTGTCCCATTGGTACTAAGATTGTAACAATATGGATGTAACTTCAAGCAACGAGCAAATGCCTTTTGGTCCAACGCTACCACAACTAAGTGGTTCAGAAACCTTTCTGTTTGATTCCCAATTCGAAAGCTCTCAAGAAGCAAATCAAACATAGAGTTTGGTTCTGCCCAAGCATCGTTTAACGTGGTTATTATAATCGTTTTGTTACTTATTGCCGCCTTCTTTAGAATACTTTTCAATTCATTGGGTTTGTTTCCCTAGTACAAAAGAACAAAAAAATAGAATCAAAATCAAAATGAACATTTTTTTTAAAAAAGAAATAGAAATGTTTTGACTTGATTTACAGTTGAAAGTTGACAATTAATTAAAATTGAAGGAGAAATGATTTTAATGCTTAGTCACGTATGTTAAAGGAAAACGACTAAATGAGAATAGAAAAAATATTTAAAACATGTATATGTAAACGTTGAATAAATTAAAACTTTTTTAAAATACAGAAAATAAATGTATATATGTATAGCATCAAAATAAAAATATTATTATTATATGTTGTTATTTTAGTGTAATTAATTAACCAAGTATATTGGTTTTGGTTAGAAGTAGAACATGTTTAGGATGTGTGGACCGTATACTTGTATAAGTTTGACCAAGTCAAGACATGGGTGTTATAACGAGGGTTAAGGGAGTTGCGCCCCCTTGCAGGATCCTAGAGGCACAGCCCCTTGCGGTGGTTCCGTTGACCGGTTAGCGGATGGGGTTCAAGGGACAAATACGAATTTTTAAAATGGTTTGCTGTTAGAATTTATTTTTTATTGTGATGTTAAGTTAAGGTTGTTAAGATGAGACAATTGTGGTATTACTATATTAACAGCTTTGATGCTGTTAAGGTAAGACTGTTATCTTAACAGCCTTGGTGCTGTTAAGATAAGAAGACATTAGTATTGTGAAACTTGCTATCTTAACAACTTAGTGTTGTTAGTATCATCATATGTTAAGAAAGTGGTTTTCAACCTTAGTTGGTTGAATGAGAAATTAACATATATTATCCACTTGATTTCATTGATTAATATATATATAAACGATATTACGAGTAAAAAACTAGTGCATTTTTTCTTGTGCAGGGCCGGCCCTGGGCCTGGTCGACCTGGACCACCGCCCAGGGCCCAATTCACTCCAATGGACCCAAAAAAATTTAATATGTTAATGTAGCCCAGCAATCCAGTGTTAGGTTATATGTGTTTTGCGCGATAAAATCATAGACAATGTGTTGATTCAACTGGTAGTCATCTCACCGTGGAACTCTAATGGCATGGGTTTGATTCCCATTGTGTGTGCATTTTTTTATTTATAATTCATCACTATCACTTAGATTTTCATCTACAGATATCATCTATTTGTTTTATATCAATATACAATCCATCAAATCCAATATTCATACTTTTGTTTTTCAATGAGTTTGATTTTTTTATTTTTGTTTATCACGTGGTTTATGTTATTTATTATACGATTATTAAAAATACTAATGAGATATGTATTTATTTCTTGAGATGTTATTTATTTTTGACACATATGTTACTATTTATATTATGAATCATTTAAAATTTAAACTTGTTTTTTTTTTCAATTTACTAATAAAAATATAATTTAATATTGTATGTAATTTTACCCAATTTATAATCATAAGATGTTAGTATTAATTTTTTTTACGGTTTTTTGGATTGAGGCAAAATTCAGAGAAACACCGTGAAACCATTACACAATGACAGATTGTGAAGTTTTTAAAGACATGACATTGACAATAGTGCAACAAAATCAATATTATTTGATTGTAACTTTTTATACAAATATTGCTTATATATATAGAGGGCCCTTTTTAAGTATATGTCCGGGGCCTAAAAAATGATAGGACCGACGTTGTTCTTGTGATTATCTCATAACAATATTTGGATGTCCAACCACAACAAATAATTGTTATAAAAAGGTGAATATACACTATCACAAAGAACATCAAAGATTCCAAGTTGTTTCCTTTTAATACATCTAGATCTACGGATTTTTAACATTATATATAATTAAAATTTTAATTAAATAACTATTGGTGGTTATGCCGTTATGACTTGTGGCTCATGAATATTCAGCGTGGGACTTGTCATGCTGCCTGCCATTCTAGAATTCGACTTTGCAAGTTGCTTTGTGAATTTTAAAAAGTGACCGGATGAATACAAAATAATTCAAATATTATTATTATAGAGTGAGATTTTCAATCTGAACATTTTTTATTATCATTATTTTAATGATATTAAATTTATAGTCGGTTAAATTCGATCATGCTTATATAGAAAAATCATGAAGAATAAAAGTGTAAACATGCACTGCTATAAAATTTAAATCTAAAAGTGATATATAAAAGGTTTTTTAAGAAGCTAAGGTGTGTTCACTTGACGAAAACTGAAGTGTTTTCTGATTTCATTTTTTACGAAAACAATGATTTTATGAAAACATGTTTATTTACAATTTTTTTTATAAACTAATTTTGATTTTCATGAAATTTTGATTTTCAAAATTTATAACTAAACGTTGAAAACAATTTTAATATGTTTTCAAACCATTTTCATGAATTCCATACTGAAAAGTGAAAACTACAATTACTATATGAATGCGTTTTCAAAATTCTCATTTGTTTTTTGAAAAACTAAATCTAAGATTTTTATGAAAAATTTTCGTTAAGTGAACACAAAAAGTTTAAGAATAAAAAACTTCTAATCTAAAAAATATCCAATGTATTAAATAAATTAAAAATATGACATATCATATATTAAATGGATATCCACCGATATGTCTCATAGACTAATACCAACATGAAAAATATAAATCGTGTGACTCACAATAACAAGCATGTGTTGTGGTTTAATCGGTGCACTTTGGATATAAATTTTTTTGTGTTAAAAAGATATAGCTTTTGAGAACTTGAGCTACTAAAAGTTTAGTAGCTTGAAGTGACACTATAAATTTGTAATATTTATTTAAAATCCAATAAAAAATGACCTATTTGATATTGTATGATTTTATAAATATGTAATAGATCAATTTCTTATATTCAACCGTGTATTTTATAATGTTCAATTAAAAAGCGTCTTATTTATATGCAATATTTTAAAGTAGACTGGATCTAATCCATTAATAATTTGTTTGAAGTTGTGTGATTGGTTTTTGTTTAGTTGTATTACCACAGACTTTTAAATAGACGAAAGAAATAAATCAATAAATGGGGTGGGGGGACCTCGATCCATAGGATTATTCTTTTTCTAAATATTTTTTATTAATTAAATTTTAGTTATATAGTTAAATTAAATGTAATAAAAATGATGAATGAAATCATGAAAACTTAATTAATCATGCGATTAGTAAAAAAAAAATACTAATTAAATACATGATGAAAAAAATAGAAATGCAATAATTACTGAAAATTACTTATATATCACTAATTTCCTAGTTTTAAAAGAAATACAATAAGAAATATAAGTTAATCTCTTTATTTATTTTTCTTGAAAATACTTTTTCTTATAGTTTCACTCCAAATTTATGAATAAATAAAAATAGCACTATATTCAAAGAACATTTTACAGGATTATGAGCATTAAATAATTTTTTATGAAAATGAACGTCTTGTTTTTTACTTTAATAAAATAATCGACTTGAAATGATTTATAAAAAATAGATACAGTTCGACTCTATTACCAATTCAATAATTATAAATTTATAATTAATACTCATTGTTTCCGATCTATCATACAAATATACAATTAATTTACCTTCATTAAAGCTAAAACTCATAATTATATATACAATGAGTCATCAGATGGCCTAAAAAGTGTACATAACCCTTTAATTAACCATAATAATATTTTACCATCATATTATTACTGAAGATAAATTTTTCAAAACTATCATGCTATATTAATTGATTAATTAGTCTTTAACTTTAACAAATTAATATGTATTATGTTATGTAACGCAACGATAACGACTTAATTGCCGATGGTTAATTGGTGATCGATCCGGTTTTCACATGCATATATGTATGTATGAAAGATGAAAGCGTACATACATATGTATAAATTAAACATAAGTTTCGATCATGTAGTAACAAATTTAATCAACGTACGTAACATGGTCGATATGTATATATAATAGTCGAATTAATTATTAATTTGTTTCGTTGGTGATGATCGAATTGAAATTAAACATATACTTACAGAATAGGTTATGGTGGCAAATGGATTGTAGTAGACCGGAAACCGTACGGATGGAGAGGAGTTATACAAAAGCAAACACGCAAACGCCACCATAGCAAAGATGATGACCAATTTAGGAGTTTGTAGGAAGAATTTAAAGGGATGGTACAGCTGGTTGTAGGACTCCGGTGATGGCGGCGTAAGTGGCGGAGGAGATTTGGTGGTGGCCGTGTTTATTCCCGTTTCTAAACCCATGGCGGAGGAGATTTGGTGGTGGCCACTGGCCAGAGCGAAAACTCGAAAAATCCTTTATTCAACCAAGTAGATCAATGCTAATTTTTATAATTATATTATTATACTTATATAAAGTAAATGGTCAACTAATAAATGCTAAGGTAATGACAGGGAAGTCTTTTTATTTTTTATAATTATTTATGACGATATATATGAATAAAATATAAATGTAGTTTTCTATTACTCCCTCCGTCCCAAAATAATTGTCCACATTTGACTTCTGAAGTCTTTCTTTTTTAACTTTGACCTCAAATATATTAGTTTGTGTTATATAATACTTGATGAAAATTATATCCAATGAAAATTTCTTTAAAACCAAATCATTTCATATATTTTGCATCACATATTATATAAGACAAATAAAAATATTTAATGTCAAAATTAAGAAATAAATACTTCAAATATCAAATGTGAACAATTATTTTGGGACGGATGAAGTATTATTTATTATAACTAACCAGTGTTCTACATACCCACACAAAATGAAAATACGATTATGAATAATTAATTTGATATTTATGATGATTAGTTACTTACTAATCCGATTAACATGAGAATATGTACGTGATTTTGTGTACTTAATTATGTGACGATGGTGTGTCTATAACGTGGTGATGACATGTCAACAAGAAATGTTACATAATCGACCACGTAAACAGTAAACATATAGCATGTTATTAAAAATATTACTAAAGCAGTTTGTCACATAAAAATCTATTGACTACAACATACTAAAAGAAAGTCTAATATTTAAAATCATAAAAGTTTGTTGGTAATTTTTATGTCATTCTTCATTTATATATATATAGTAATGTCAATTTTATTTTTGCATATATACAACAAATTCATAAAATATATTTTGACACCTTTCTATATAACCGATTGCTAATAAATATGCTAAAATAAATAACTCATATTTTGCTTTTACATAAAACTCAACGCTTATTATAAAGTGACATTTGGTTCACGGAATGTAATTCGAAAAAATGGAATTTGAATTTTAGTTATTAATATGGTTGATGATAAGGGTAGAAGATAAATTTTAGTATTAATTAGTTGGTGATGTAGATTGGAATCTAATTCATGTATGTGTTGGAATTTAATTCATGTGTGAGTTAGGGAAATGTCAAAATTCTATAAACAAAGAAATCTGATTAAAAATAAATAAAATTTAACCATTTGTCTTAGCGGTGCATATTTAATTAATTATATTATAACATTCATGTCATTTTCATCCACTTACTATAACGAATGGCTAACTGCTAAAAAGCTTAGCACAAAAGGCAAAAAGCCTACTAGACTTCTCACTCTCTCTGCAAAAAGAAAAAAAATTATAAAATTGAGTGCTTGTCAAATACCGTTTGATATGAAAAAAGAAAAACAATTCTACAAATTTATTATGTATCATTATCAAAATATAAAAATTATTTTCGTATTATTTACGATAACGTTTAATTGTCCCCACCTTTTGTAGGGATGAAAATAAAACTACCTATATATTAAAATATTTTCACATTTATAAAAGTTAAATTAATTAACAATATGTTTAAGCATGTAGTTAAACGAAATATGATTTATCATAATTAACTTGTATGTAATGTTCTAAGTATGTTATCACTGAGGCTACATGGGTTGCCGCCTATGACATCAAACCATGAATAAACATTATTTTTTCAGTCTAATAAGCAATATATATTAAGATTACATGTTATTTTCAAAATTTTCAGCTCAATAAATGATCAGAACCTTCTAAAAATAGTGTATTGTATTTTAAAAAAGACGTTATTTTTCTACATTGGCAAAACCTATTTTAAAAAAATAGTAAATTGCATATTTAAATTTTCTTTTATCTCATTTTGAGCATTAAAAATCTCAGGTCGATCCTAATCATAGTTCATAGATATCCTATTTTTAGGTAGGTGAAATTCACCAATCACGTATGCAAACTCAAGACTATTTTGTTTGTTTTAATTATGTTTTCATGAATATAACATTTTACGTTCTATGTGAAATTTATCGAATATTTTTATGGGATGATCAATGATATACACATAATTGAAACAAACTTATGGCATGTAATGATGATCAATGGTGTTTTTTTAATACATAAACCATGTTAAAATTAATTAATAATGATATTAATTAGTTAATTATTGTTAATACTTAACATGTAACACTTCTAGTCTTCTAGCATTTATTGCAAATATATCAATAAAATACTCCCATTTGTACGATTAAATAGTATTAGAAAGTCTGTAGTATATTTATTAATCTTGACGGTCTAACAATCTAAAACTTGAGATTCGTTAAAATCATCTATCTTTATTTATGTGTAATGATAGACTTAGTATTTGTGAGTATTTTTTTTTTAAATCTGAAGTTTACTATTAGATAATTAAAAAAATAACTAAAATCTAAACTCACTTCTCAAATTTTACCTAAAAAAACTCACCTACCAAAATACTCATCATTTACGTTACCACATTTACGTGACGATCACTATTTACGTGACTTGTATTTTTTTAATAATTTTTAATGAATTACGTTACAAAAATGTAAAAAAGTAATGTAAAGTACATCACCTTTACGTTACTAAATCTATTTTTGGGAATGAGCACAATGAAAGTTGGTGACGTAAAGTAAGAGTACTTACGTGATATTCACTTTTTGTAACGAAATGCATTAAAAAATAATAAAAAGTACAGGCAACGTAAATATTGGCAGTCACGTAAATGTAATAACGAAAATGTTGGGTATTTTAGTAATGGGGACTTTTTTGGTAAAACTTTAAAAATAGGTTGTTTTTTTTGGTATTTTTATAATTATCTTGTTTACTATTGTTTTCAGATGATTCCAAATGGAGTTTTCATTAGGGATGAAAAGAAATATAAAACCATCAGTGAAAATTGAAAATCAATAAAATCAAATAAGGTTGGAGATGGAGAAATAGAGACAAAAATAGATATGATGAAAATTGAAAAGTATGAATTGGGGACGAAAGAAACTCTTTCACACTATCTAAAAAAAGTATTAATGTCAAATACAAGCATGGTAAGATATGTGGATGGATCCTATCTCGTGGCCAAGTGGTTGGAATCTCTGTTTTCAGAATAAAAGTGCGATAATGACAGTTTTTAATATATTTTTATATTTTGTAATAAAATTTGTCAACCATATGCTTATACTTTTATAATTTTGTTAATTAAGAAGCTATCCGTATTTTAAGCAGGGGTGGATCCAGAATTTTTTGTTATCAGTGTCACTTTTTTAAAATAAGTTTAATAGTTAGATTTTCAAAATTTTTTTCTATTATGCATCGGATCATCAAACGGGTTGCCAACAGAAAATTAACAAATAACAAGATTTTTATAATTAAAAAGGTACATAGTACAATACTATCTCTCAACTGCCGCAGTTGCGACCGACAAAACAAATATTAGCTTCAACAATTGATAAACCAAAGAATACGAAAGATACTTCCTAGTTTCCACCATTAATTTTACAAGCTCACGGACTTCATTCAAGTTAGAAAATATCGGATCGTCTTTCACATTCTCAATATAGTATTGAAGTTGATGCACAAGATTAACATTCTCATCATAATTAAAATCATTCGGATACATCCCCGTCAACCTTAATAACTTTGATGCATCAAAGATTCAAAGTCCCGAAAAGAATCACACACTTGGGGGTTTTTCAACATATTTAAGCACATCCATGACCTATGAGAAGCGATGATATCGATTAGGGGTTTTTCAACCAATTGGATCAGTGTCTTCAACAAGGTTTGAGCTATTTTTTCGGGGTTTTTTTTTAATATTTTGAGCTAGTTCTTGAATTTTATCTATTATCATTTTATTTTTATTGGGTTTCTTTATTTTTTTAAGTTTTTATTATAAAATTCAGTAAATTTTAATAAGTTTGTGTAATGAAATCAACAAACATAAATTAGATATTTATATAATATTTTTATAAATCTTTCGTAGGTGTCACTAAAAAAAAACCTTAGGTGTCACTCGAAATTTTTATTTATACATAACTCGGTATTTTAAAAATTTATAGGTGACACCCATGTTATATGATTACATCCGCTGATCCGCCCTTGCTTTAAAGTGAAAACTAAGGTGGTGTTTGGTTTGAAGGATTTAAACAACCCATTTAGGATTTGGATTTAGAAATCCTTCATTATCATGTTTGGATACAATATCAAAAGAAAGGATTTAGCTCATTTAGGATTTTAAATTCACCACTTCTCCACCTTTCATAATCCATCCATACCCCTAAACATTTCAAAATCCTATCATTTTAAAATCCAACATTTTAAATTCATTCATTCCAAACACCACCTAAAGTTTTGTTTGTTTTTTTAATAAGCTAATTTAGAGCACTTATATCTTTACATAGAATGACATTTTGAATTCTAACTGCAAAAATTAAAAAGACTTCAAACAGTTAATCTTTTAAAAAACAAACAACGCATAGTAAGACAAGGAATTTAACTGTATGGAACGGTGAAATCAAGTTTATATGGAAAATTTTATTGAAAAACTATTTCTGTTCATTGAAAAAAATGAAAATATATGTAATTCAAATATATGGAATGATAAATATTTACATGTAATCAACCACAAATATACTTATCACCCATAAATTGGATTAATCTAATGGTCTTGATTAAATAGATTAAGTACGAAGTTAGTAAAAAAATTTTGGTATTAATAATTTATTAACAGTAAAATTGAAAAAGATTGGTAAAAACAAAAATATTGATATTAGCAAAAAATATCATGTTTCTTTAAATAAAAATAACATTAATATGATTAATTTTTAGATCAAAAAAATTATACTATAAAAACGAAAATTTTATACTCTTTAAATGAGAAGAGTCACAATATATTTTTTTTGAAAAAATTTTACGTGTTTATTTTTCGTAAAAAAATTACCCAAATGATATTCAATATATCATATCGAACATATATTCAACTCTGCATATACATGTAATATCAAATATTTAAACAATGTGAATACTATTATAATTCATGATTCTATATTTGATATGAATATATAATGTTTATATTATGTAGATCGATCAGATTGTTTATAAAATATTTTTTCCTATAAAAAATTATGCGTTGTATTTTCTTTAAACTACTCATATGTATAATCGTTATACGATAGCAGAATATTGAACATCAAAGTAAATATTATATATATCATATATTCAACACTGATATACATTCAAAATTAAATATTTAAACAATGTGATTACTATTGTAATTCATCATTCGAGATTTGATATAAATACTTAATGTTTACATTTATATAGATCCATTGTACCGTTTATGAAATATATTGTTTCTTAAATTACACGTTTTATATATATATATATATATATATATATATATATATATATATATATATATATATATATATATATATATATTTCGAGAGAGTACCACCCATTATGCAGCGCACCAGAAGGTACCACCTTTAAAAAAGCTTTTTTTTTAAAAAAATTTCATAAACATGTTTTAATTAACATTATGAAAATCATATGTAAATTTCACATACATTCACATCTTCTGACTCCTAAAAAATGATGTGAACACACACTTACATAATTTTGAAGACATATGAACTTGCATTTATGTGATGCGTGTTTTCATGCACTTAGAAATTCGGATTTGCGTGAAATTTACATATATCTGTGTAATGTTAATTAGAACATATTAATGAAAAAAAAATTCAAAAACATTACTTTTAAGGTGGTACCTTCTGGTGTGCTGCATTAGAGGTAGTACTCACTTGAACATATATATATATATATATATATATATATATATATATATATATATGGATTGGGTTCTTTTAAGAACCTTAAATAATGTGGGAACATAAGAACCAATTTCAACCCCTGGATTAATGTGATCAATGGTGGATAATCAATGGCATTGTTGTAAATATTTTCAAGTATGGTTGGGTCCACTAAGGGCAAATCAGTCATTTTTCCTCCTTCATTTAATGCAACTTTTCAGAAAAGTTCCCAACAACCTGTCCTTTAATTAAACTATACAATCATCAATGAGTTTGTCATTAATTTTTTCTTTTTCTTCCATTTTTTCCGGCAAGAAGAAGCTCAGTTCCGTCGCCGGAATTCCATTCCGTTTTTTTTATTTCACCTGAATCCATGGAGTCGACCGACACATTTCAACAGACACCGTATAATATTTTTCCAAATGGTTTTGCAGCCGATGAGGAGGTCGACGATTGTTTTTCTCTAATCCAGGTCATGTTTATATTTTATTCGAGTATTCGTTGCTTTATTTAACGTTTCTTCTACGTAGAATATGATGCATTCTACGTAGAATATGTTGCGTAGAATATGTTGCATTCTACGTAGAATATGTTGCATTCTACGTAGAATATCTTGCATTCTATGTTGTCTGTAAATCTATATATATTTTTGTATTCTATGTTGTCTGAATAGAACTTCTATAAACATTTATAGATTTTGAATTTTTTAAATCTGTATTCTACTCATATTTTATGTTATATTATGATGTTCATATTTTCTAGTCTATTTTATATTTTAAAATCGCAGAATCGGGTAAATATGAAACCCTCAAGACCTTGCTAAACGACGATGGCTCTGAGCAAGACAATAGGAAAGGCACGACAAAAAAAATATATTGTTCGTAGATTATTTTGTATTCTTCGTAGTTTTTTATAGATTGTCTGTAAATCTATATGGAGTTTTGTATTCTATGTTGTTTGAATAGATCTTCAATAAACATTTATAGATTTTGGATTCTTTAATTTGTATTCTTCTCAGATTTTATGTTATCTTATGATGTTCATATTTTCTATGTCAGTGTAAATCTATATAGATCTTCTCACATTTATAGTTTTTTACAGATTGTTTGCAAATTTATTTAACATTTCTTCTACGTAGAATATGTTGCATTCTACGTAGAATATGTTGCATTCTACGTAGAATATGTTGCATTCTACGTAGAATATGTTGCATTCTACGTAGAATATCTTGCATTCTATGTAGAATTGTTTGCAAATTTTCATAGAATACCACTAATCTACGTAGATTGTTCACATATTCTACGTAGATAGTTCACATATTCTACATAGAATATTGCTATTCTATGTTACTAGAAATGTTATACATTTTTTTTTGCATCATAGTTTTGAATCCATTGTTTTAATGCAGGTTGTAAAAGATTCTACCATGGACACCATTGATTGTGATTGTCGAATGTTCGATCGGATTGTGTTGCTTTGTATCTCCATCATAGAATGTTGTATATTCACCATAGAATATTATGTTGACTCCATAGAATATATCTTAATCTACATATAAAGTTGTATATTATTCATAGGAAAAAAAAGGATGAAGAGAAAAAAGAGGAGGGAATTAATTGTGTGTGAAAAAACGTGCAGTTCCTTTTTCAATGTTATCCCCAATATACCCCTTACCCACCCATTTTTCCAACAAAAAAAACCCCTAAAGCCTTCTTAATTTCAAAAATGTCATCTTACATCTAAGCCATTGATTTCATGAAATCAATGGATGAGATTAGTTCTTAGGTTCCCACATTATTTAAGGTTCTTAGAAGAACCCTCCCCATATATATATATATATATATATATATATATATATATATATATATATATATAGGTCCAAATGAGTACCATTAGTTTTGCGGAGTACCGGAGGTACCTCGCTTAAAACCATTTTTTTGAAAAAAATTTCCTAATCATGTTTAAATTAATAATACAAGACTACTTATAAAAAATCACACACTGAAACTATGTGAAACGTGCATATTCACATGAACTGTGTTGTGGACGTGTGTTCACACTAAGAATGTTCACATAAATTTTTTCACGTTCACATGATTTTTAAGATTTTAGAAAGTGTGAATGTATGTAATTATTTACAAATAGCTTTATATTATTTGTAATAAAATATGAAAAAAAATTTAAAAAAAAAACTTTTTTTTTCGAAGCATGTTCACAAGCAATAAGAGTGGGATGTTCTACGGTTACTCGTTAATTGATCCAACTCAATATTATTAACATTTAAATTAACCCAATCAAATAATTCCACGTATCTTACCTAAAATTGGGATGTTACAAGTCCTAACCATTTATGGTAATCAATTTGTTTTTGTATAATTTAATTTATTTCATAAATAATATAAACATATAGATTTAGTGAATGTTGGTAATCAATTTTGTTTTTCTACAAAATAGATTCATTTCATAACTAATATAAATCTCTAGATATATTGTAAGTTGGCTCCTAACCATAATAAATGTTGGTGATCAATTTTGTTTTTCTATAATTTAATTTATTTCATAAATAATATAAACCTCTAGATTTATTAAATGTTGGTAATCAGTTTTGTTTTTGTGTAAATTAATTCATTTCATAAATAATAAAATCTCTGGATGTATATTTTAAATTAAATCATTTTATAAAAAATAATATTATATTATATTTATTTTATTTTAATTTGGTAATTAAACTTTTTTGATTATTTTGCATAAAATGATTACAATGAAGATGAAGGATATCAAAAGTTTAAATAGTCTAGGGTTCAAATAATCCATTTGTCAACCTATTTCTTATCCTACATTTTCATCGGTTAGTTTTCTTCTTGATTTATTCTTTTATTTTTTAAATATCAAGTTTGTTCTTCATCTCTAACACATGTATGATCAAGTTTGTTCTTTTATTTTTGATAGTGATAATGATAGACATCTTGTTTTTATTTTCCTTCATTTATATAATTTTAATATTTTAATATTCTTTTCTTTTAATGTATGAAGGAGTCTATATGACATTTCTTTTTATTTTCCCCTGTTAAAAGCTTCTTTTATGTGACACCCTTGCCACAACAACCACCGATTACGAAACACCCAGGATTAATCATCAAACACAATTACATAATAATCTGATAACCTAATGTTTGAGTGCGGAAGCATTAAAATATATAAATAAAGTAGTGCAACAGTGACATACACCCTACGGTGCTACAAGGTACCATATCTAAGTCTACATGCCCAATACAATTATTACAACATCCAGAATATAATATAACATTATCCCAAAGCATGATTACCGATTAAATAGTTCCAAATCTTCACAAATGACCTAACTAGAAGGTCCGGCGGTAGACTTTCCTTTTCCTGTAAAAATAAAGCAACTGAGGTATAAGCAAAGGCTTAGTGAATACACAGATTACGCATTTTATAAATTTTTATGAAGCCCAAGGGTATCACCGATGACAAACATCGTTTACCCTCTTCGTACACCAAGTACGGACCAGAGCCGCAGCCCCTTCGAGCCCAAAGCTCGGCTTTAAACATACCATCTGAGACAAACGTACGATCGGGGATGACATACTGCCTACCGGGCCTAGGAGGGATCAACTCCAGGTCATATAGCGCAGTAACATCAGAGTAATCGATGCGACCCACCGGTCCATCACTAGATGCACAACAATCGAAAGGACATGCAACAAGTATGAATGTGCATCTAAATCTACGCAAGTTAGTAGAATTCCAAACAAATAAGTGAAGCAACAGGTCTCAGCAGGCAAAGCTTAACATAAAACAGATATAAACATGCGAAATCTACTGTACTCACAGTGGGTGCGTAATTAAACTTTAACCGATATTATTTCTCCTCGGGCTTTCAACCGGATCCACCAAGTACCCCACTGTGGGTTAAACAACACCACAAGGGATGTGTAAATTAAACAATAGTTTAGATTTATTAGATTTATTGGATTTATCCACCAAGTACCCCACTGTGGCTTGTTGAAATACAACAGGTACAGTCCTACATGGCATGTGTAAATTAAACAATAGTTTAGATTTATTGGACCCAGTTAAGTGCTGAAAAAAATGTGGAAGTTTAAAGGACATTCTGGTTGTATTGGGTTGGTAATATGGCTGAGTTAACTTTTTTTAACGTTGTTCTATTTCATATGTTATTTTAGTTATCACCCCCTTAAAAGAAATGGATACGACAAGGACCAACATAAGAAAGTAATAATATATGTGGACGTAGTAGCAAGGCAATCTCCTACAAGTGGACTATTTTCGGTTAAAATTTTCCATGTATCTTATGTTAATTTCATATCATGTGTGCTTAACGACATTTTATAGGTATGACAATGCTTATATTTGGAAGAATTATACAGATCTCTTTGATTGCTTCCCATTGATTGCACTGGTTAGTATTTCATACCTGTTTTTTTATATGAAAAGCTACCTACACTACCACCTAATATAATATCCTACGCTACCGCCTATGTCTCATATAAGAATTGAACCCACAACCTTTTGGTTGGGGCAATACCTAGATCCGCCAGGCTAAAAGGCCATTTCATACCTAGTTAATGTATGAAGTTCATTATATTTCTTGATGTTAACAGTATCACCGCAAATCTATATGTTCAGTTTTCCTTTTTCTCTTTTGTGCAAGGAAACAATTTTTACAGATCTTTTGCATTGTTTCTTGTGCGATGCTAAAATTAGAAGGCATGTTTATCAATCTGATACAGAAATGAGAAATCTATCTCCATTGTACTGCTCGGCAGTGCAGGGAAAGTTCAGTTTGTTGCTTGTTGATTAAGTGCATGTGAATTTATTTCAGATGCATGATTTCACGGTCGTTAAAGTGTTTCGAACACCAGTATATAGTTTGTACATGAAATTTTCATTATTGGCCACAACAATTGGGGACATGTAATTTACCCTCCATCTCTAATGGGAACCCTTTTGATCATGTCATTGTTGGTTTAAAAGGTTCTTTTAATATGATGATTTTTATTTATGTCAGGATCAAAAAGTTGTCACTATCTTCAGTGCAACAAACTATTGTTACCAATGTGGGAACATGACTTCTATCTTGAAAGTGGATGATTGGAAGGGCAACACATTTATTGTGGTATCTCTTGTTCAAGAGAAACTGGTTTCAATCACAACACATTGATCTAAACCAATATAAGATGCTTTTCATTTATGAACCCTAAACCAACCGGTCAATCGACGTCTAGTCAGCACTCAAACTTTTCCGGTAATCAACGGTTGATGTTACGGATGAATTGTATAGGCTCTAATTGTTTAATAAAAAAATTCAAATAGTAAGATGTTATTTTGGACGAAATTTTTGGTAGATTGTAATAAAAATCCTACGTCTAGTATGTAATTATTTTGTGCAGAAAACCTGAAATTAAGACTGCATTTGGTAAGGAGATGTTAAGAGCTTTTAAGATTTTGACTTTTTGAAGCTCAAGTTCAAAAGATCCATTTGGTTAACAAGAGCTTAAACTTTTTATTTGGATTTGAAAACACTCAAAAGCTCCGTTTGCTTAAGCTTTTGGTCAAACAAAACTATTTTTTTACTCTCCAATTAATTATAAACTACAATTTTTAATTAATATCAATGTTATTTTATGTAATTTAATATTAAAAGTTACAACTACAACTTCTTATACCAAACACATTTATAGCTCCAGCTGCCAAAAACTCCAGTTTATAACTACAACGTGGAAGCTACAATTAGTCGTTTCAAACATACTCTAACTAACTGTGTTGTCATGTTTTATTTGAATAAATATATATTTAATTGGGTTTAATATCAAAAAAATCAACATGTTTCATGTATTTTTTGATTTAGTCTCTCCGTGTTATTTTTTCCTAAGAAAGTCCTCAAGTTATTGTTTTCAATCCGGTTTTCAGAAAAGTTTTGTTTTTTTTCATAATCAACCCTAACCTTTTCCAAAAAACTCAATATGTTTTCACTATTTTTTCTTCAAAAAGTCTACAAACTTGAAGACTTTTTTAAGAAAATTAAAAAATTCTAAAAATCACAAACAACTATATTACTTATGGATTTTATTGTTAAAAAATAACACAAAAAAAATGAATCGTAAAACGTGCAAAACATATTGGTTTTTTTTCGTACCATGGGCTATTTAATTCAACAAAATTTAAAATGTTTCAAACAAAGTTTGTTTAGACACGCAAATAAACGGGTCTGAGTCTATCACAAAGACACGCCATCTCGTTTACACATATCGAGCTCTGAGCCTCTGAGAGTCTGACTCTCGAGTAGCAGAGAGACCGTAGAGTTTGAATCCAGGTTCAAATCTGGAAGGCGAGATTCAACAATCATTGAAGAAATTGTAGACAACGATGAGGCGAAGATCAACGCGAAAGGCATCGGCCGTAACTGCAAATTTATCACCGAGTGAATCTCCCCCGAAGTTCAAGTTCAATTTCAGTTGCTTCAACAACGTTGCTTCTACCTCCTACTCTTCTCCAATGAAGAAGAACAACAACCTGAACAACAAATCATCTGCAGAGCCATCTATCGGAATATCACCTCCTGCTGCATTGTCGTCGTTGACCAAAGCATCTAGCACCATTGCTGATCTGAAGGCAATGACATCCTCCAACGTTGAATCTATCAAGCGTCACCTGGATTTCTCGCATTCCGAGATACTCAAGGACATGGAAGCTTCTCACTCACGTCTACACAAAAGATTTAAGGTCAATTTCTGTTGTTTTGCTGTTTGGTTCGTATATATATAGAATTGCCAAATGTAAATTTAAAATTTAAGTGGTAGATATATTTTGAAAAAATATACATATAGTTACTGAAACATTTCCGCATAGTTATTGACATTACAACTTCGCTAAATATTGTCGAACATTAATGCCATATATCATATATGAATGTGATACCTCCGGTCCCAAAGTTCGAGTCCATTATTTTGAATTCTGAGAGTCAAATGCTTCTTATTTGAACCCATCAGAAACCTCTTATGGTAGACGAAAAGCTCTATATTAAGTAATGGATACTTCGCACAATCAACATTCTCAATCCATGAAAACTAGCTAACATTGTTATATTATACATTTTGAGTTTGTGATACACCAGATTTGATATTAAACTGCAAATTGGACTCTAATGTTGTGAAGAATAGAAATTTCGGTTGTGATATTCTTACTTGTTTAGATATGGTACTTTCTTCTTCCTTGAGTAGGTACTGTGCTAAAATCTTCTCTAACATTTTGTATGTGTTTTGGTATAAAACGAGGAACGAGGACTTCATTTTGAATTTGTGATCGGTAAAATTATGTTCTGATATTAGGAATAAAGCTCACAACACAAGATATATACTTGCATTGCTTATACATTTGGACCCAAAGTAAATAGTGCCCTTCTGCTTGATTATCTATTTTCATGCTATGCTCATGGCCGTCTTATGAATTTCAGAGGCCCTGTGCTTGTGATTGCAACATAGTCCCTTAAATATTTTAAATAGTAAATTTGGTCATTTTGAGACTCAATTTTAATTGGTAAAGTGGAGGTCGTGAATAACAAATAAAAGATTACTGAGAAATTAGAATAAATATTACGAATCAAATTGAATTTAACATGGATTCCATTTTAACACACCAATGAACAACGTATACATGTCATATACAGAAAAATTTTATTTGGTCTAAATTTAGATTTTTATTATGACTGTGAGGCCCTACGAAGTTGAGGGGCCCTGTGCGGTCGAGCCTCTCGCACACCCTAAAAGACGCCCCTGCCTATGCTGTAGATGGAGCTAGTCATGAGTGGCTCGTTAGTCATTGTCAAAATGCAAGTCTATCAACTATGAAATCTGAAATCTCGAATTACTTCAAATCACTTGGTCAACTGGTTTGTCTCTTATTTCTTATTTCCTTCTTGTATTTGAAGATCCAAAACCAAGCATGCCAAGAAACTATGAATGAAGCTGAGAAGGAATTTGAGAAGATGAATGGTCGAATTAGAGAAGCTCGTGATGCAATAGAGGTGGTTTTTTTAAATATTTGTGCATGTCTGATCTCTCAAAAAGTAATTTGAACTTTCACATGTTGACAAGACCATATTTTAGGCATCATATATGGAATTGATAGCAGAAGCACAAGCCAGCACTAATCGTGGTATGCTTTTATGACTTAATTTTCTTGAAATTTAAGTATGTTAAAGCTAATTGGTTGGGTTAATAACCATCCTACCAATGTGTACTAATGTATTTTTTGTTTTTATCATTGTGAGTATTTGCCTAACAAAAATAATGAACCAGACCAAAGGTAATGCCAAACATTGCATGTGTGAAAATACATACTCATTCTTAGGGTATATGCTACCATTATTATAGGTAACAAACATGTTTGTATTGGATCCTGACAATGTTTCCTTGCATGTACACAATTTTTATTTTGTTTATTTCAGTGTGCAAAACAACCATCCCTGAACTCATGCAGTCTGTGGATAGAGCAGTTGATGCTCTAAAGAGCCGTTATGGAATTGCTTCAACTCCATCATAGCTTTACCATAACAAAGAGTTGCTTTCAGGTGAGTTGCTATTGCACAACCGAGTTATACATATGAATTATATTAATTGTTGATCCATTGCATTTGTAGTTTTACTGCATACTAATTATTAGATAAATGGTCAAAGAAATTCTAAACTCTGTATAAGCAATCTTAGATAACTTTGATGGTTATTTTGCAACAAATCCTCCATCTTGACATACTTGGTGTCTTATTTGCATTTTGGCAAGCATAGCAACTAGTTAACATAAAACTAGCTGTAGGATGGTTAGAAAACTCATTCACTCCTTCTTTAATATCTGAAAGTTTGTTTTGTTTTGTTTTATTTTTTTTTTCTTTTTGCAATCAGGATTTCATAACTATCACATATTTGTGGGTTGTATGCTTGGTCTTGAAGGTCTACAATCATACTCTTCATCAATCAAAATGATGAGATTTAATCTGCCATGCCTATTTCTTTCTACCAGGAATCAGTCACCGAGTGAAGCAACAGTATCCGAGTGAGGTCTTCTTGGTCACTGAAGGTAATGAAACTTGCTTTTTCCCTTCAAATTGATGTTCTCTTCATCTCTTGGACTAGTTTAATGGGAATAATTTGAACTTTTACATACAAGTTACAACACAAAGGCTTTCTTAGTGGAAGTTTGAATATTGTAGGGGACTTATCGAGTGGTTTTACACTTTTACTTGTTGATGTATGCATAATTGCATATACCAAGGTGTAAGAGATTCTGACTTATATAAAATTGAAGCGGTGATGGCACACATTCTCAAATTTGCCATGGTCATTCCAAATTGTTTTGTCATACATAATCAAAACCATTCTCTTAACATTGATTTATAACCAAATTTGTAGTTTTTCTTACAAACAACATCAATTTGAAATTTTAATAAAAGAATAGTTAAAAACAAACCTTCAAAGTTATCATTAACATTTTAACCTTTGATATAAGTTAGTAATGCATACAAGATTCTTCTTCTTCTTCTTTTTGTAAAATGTTACCCCTGTAAAATGGAAAATTTTAAAGTTATATACAAGTTACAACCATTATTAATAGTTAAATAACGGGCTTTATTTGGGTTTATAATAAAGCTAACCCATTCAAGCCAGGTTAATAACCAGCTCAATTTTGTTACCTCAATCCATTTCCTTGTTGTGCATAAAATGATATTTTGTCATGTGAAGTTGCATCCCAAGAAAGGTTAAAGATAGTCAGCCAATTAAGCAAAAAAACATTGCAGTTGGCCTACTGAACTGAACTCCTGTCCTGGTCCTTTACTGGCCCCACATGGGTATTACCGTAATTTCCAAACATCTAATAAGATAAGCCCTCTAATCCAAAAAAACAACTCTGCAAGGGAAGCACAACTCGCTCACCACCAACCATTTCTCAAAACATGAAAATGCAGTGAAAACAAAACCCAAAACCAGAAATGGAAGCAGCCACCGCCACCGCCACCACCACCACCTGCTCATTCCATTTCTCACGTTCCACAAATAACTTATCCAAACTCCCAATTCCAGCTCGAAATCCATCCCAAACCCATAAAATCCATCGGAATCGCCAATTCCAGTTCTCTGCCACACTCAATTCCCCCAAAGGCTTTGGCCCAACTCCCCCCAAGAAAATTACGAAGAAGACCCTCAACCCAAAGGAAGTGAACAAGGAAGATGAGGAGATAGAGAGAGAAGCGGGTGTGATTCCAGAGGTAGTGACCAACAGGATGATGAATAGGATTGGGCTTTCGGTTGGAATCCCATTGTTTATAGGGCTGTTGTTCTTTCCATTCTTTTACTATCTGAAAGTTGGGTTGAAGATCGATGTTCCAACCTGGGTGCCTGTCATTGTGTCATTTATCTTCTTTGGTACAGCCCTAATGGGTGTTAGTTATGGGATCGTTTCCACCAGTTGGGACCCAATGAGAGAAGGCTCTCTCTTGGGTTGGAACGAGGCTCAAAAGAATTGGCCAGTCTTCTGGCAATCCATCTGGGGTTCAAACTCACGGAACAAGTTTTAGAACTTTTTCTTTTGTATAAGCTTTCAACTTAATTCCCCCAATTGCAATAATAAGAATGCATCTCTCTACCTTCACAATTTGGTGAATAACTAACAGTGTGCTACTTGAATTTCTAATTTCCTGCTCCTAACTCCTAACCTTTTGCTAGTGTGCTCAACAGTACAAGGTTCTGTATCATGATTGTATACGAGGAAAGCATCTAAATTTTTATAAAATTAAAATTTCTGATGATTTTATAGGTAGTTCCATACGCACACCCCTCAATTGTTAATCACACATCCCCTTCTTAATGTGAGAGGAAATTAATTTTTAGTCATTGAGTCTTACATCATTAACAAAAATCATGTGAGTAAGGGGTGTGTGATTAGTAAAAATTAAGGAAAGGAGACGTGCATATAACAATGCCTTGATTTTATAAACAGAGGAATAAACCATTCAAACAGTTTGGTAAAAACCACTAAATGATTTTATTTAAAACATTATTGTTTTAAATAAAACCTGAATCGACAATCAATTTAATTATGAATTCTTACTTCATATAAATGTAAATGTTAAATGCTTATTTATGCAATCTATTTTTTTTTTTTATCAAATTACAGAATAGATAAGTTTGTTTTTGTCCAATTATTTACTAACTTTGATGGCAATTTAACATCTTTACCTCCCGTCGCAAAGCACATGATTCTAAAACTTGGTTTTACAAATTTAATAACTTGTGACTGCTTTCATCTATATCTTCTTTAATTAACTTATTAAATTTTACAAATCTTTGATCCATTCTAAATAATATAACGTAACTCATCCTGAATATATATTATATACTCTAAAATCTAGAAAACACAAATTAATATCATCAGTTTCAGATTAAATGATATTTGACTCTGTCTTTCTTAAAACAAATATTTGGCTCTAATAAGAAATATTTGAAATTCAAATAGTTTTGGATTTAACTATTACTTTTTTAGTATTTTCAATTTGAATTATAAAAATTTAAAAATCCAAAAAGAATTCATTAATATTATTTAATGTTTGATATATTTCGACACATTTATTTTGATATATTTTGACATATTTATTTTCTACATGCATTTAGGTGTATAAATTTGTGTCGTAGACAATAGACATTTGGTTTTATGTAATTATAGTATAATTTCTTAGAATTTTGGTTTTATGTAATTATAGTTTAATTTCTTAGAATTTTGTAATATACGGATAACATTTTTTCAGCATTTGAATATTAGATTAGTCGCAAGGGGAAACACGAACTCTAACATGATTTTAATACACGAATGATCCCAATTTTTAAACATTTACACATTTTTTGTCCCTCGATCTAGATTCCATTAAAATTTTAAAATGACTAATTTATTCTTTAAGATTGCTCGTTTATAATCATCCTTATTGTTTTGTTCATCATTTCTTTTAAGGTCCCTACAAAAATAAGTTCACTAATTGTTGTTGTTCTTCTTCTTTTACTTGGTTTGCAAGAGGTTCATCGAAGCCATAACATATTCAAGAGCCATTGATCGTCGCTACCTCCGACAAACCGGCTCGGGCTAATCACGATCACCACCTGCTCTAGCCAACCACCTCCATTGCAAACAAACCAATCAATTTCCATTTTGGGTCTCTAATAAACTTAATAAATCAAATTGAACGTAGTAATCAAATTAAACCCTAAAATAAAAACTGTAATTGAAAAAAAATCAAACAATCAAACACATGTAATCAAGATGCAATGAATCAAACCATATCATAAATCCGAAAACCAACCAAGAACACAAACACTCATAATCCGTGACTCAATTAAAATTATTAACATTGATTATCTTAATGTAAGATGTTAGCTACAAAATCAAGTTATTAAACTTTAAAAAGTACAAGGGACTAAAGATGCATGGTGGCAGCATCTTAGGGACCATTTACTTAATTCCGCCATGGATGCGGCATTGGGGGGTCAGTCGCGTCTAGTCCTCAGCCACACATCTCTTCCTTTACTCTCTGCAGTCTGTGAAGCGTTTATAACTCAATGGAAAAGCCCCACACCATCTTTTCAAAGTTGCTTATAGTTTCAGGAGATTAATCATCATGGGCACCGTCATCGACTCCCATTTCCTGGCACTAACAGCCATCGTCACCGTACATCACTCATTCTCTCTATCATAATCATGTCATTTTCATATTGTACATAACTAAAATCGTTCTATGTTCGTTCATGCAGTTTGGTTATCAGTTGCTCTTCTTCATAGTCACTGCACTTCTCAAATTCGATAAAGTCACTGATTTTGCTGGTATCCCTTTGCTTCAATTTTACTCAAAACCTAGAAGCCAGAACTTCAGTTTATTGTTGAACTTGAACCCGTTAATGTTCAAATTTTCGGATTATACTAGTTTTTGCCTTGAGCAATCAATCATCGCCCTTCTATTTCAACAGGAAGCACAAATTTTGTCATACTATCTCTATTAACGTTGATTCTAAAAGGATCATGGCATTTTAGGCAGGTAATCTATCCTTTCCTCAGCTCTTTTGTTATTTAATTTTAGCTCACATATTGTTATTATCATTATAAAGTTATTGTATCTGTATGTTATATTTGCAATAACCAAGTTTAGCCCAGTTATTGAATTTCTTTTGCTATGTATGAGTCTTGATTTGTTAGTTTTAAAAGCTGACTTGCTAAGCAAGTTAAGAATTTAATAGATGCAAATGCTTCTTACAGCTACGAATGCTTTTGATTTAGTAAAAATTAGAATTAAGCATCCAAGTCCAAATTTGGCACTTGGCAGCAAATGCTAGCATAGTTCTGAATTTTGTCCTGATCTGTATGCTGGTTTTGAGCATTTCAGGTGGTTTTGAGCTTTCTTGTTGTAACATGGGGTCTTCGCCTTGGATTGTTTTTGTTGATGAGGTATGAATGGACAATTATTCTTGAACCATAGTTCTTATTACTCTTTAGCTTTTGTCCTTGTGAATAATGAAGTGGTATTACTTGCCTCTGTCCGGTCCGAGGTTCTCTTATTGTGCCTGCCTTGTATTCTCTATGTTGTGTATTCCTCATATCGGGAATCTACCAACCATCTGTTTTATGAACATCAGTATGAATTGATACTTAGCAAGCACTTGTGCAGCCAACAGAAACCACCCACCACACCCATGTGCCGATGTTTATCAATTTACAATACCTTTTAGGAGATTATAGCCTTTCCAATTATAATTGAATCCTACTTAGGTTTCTAAATGAATACCATCTTTGAGGTTTGCATGCATCTATTCAAGGTAACAACTGATGTCTGTTATCGAGGAGGAAACCTAGTATCAGTAACGAACCTAGACATATATATGCTTACGGAATTGTACAGGTATAGAAGCATAATATACAACTAGCCATCCTGAAGTAGGATAAGGGATGTACATCAGGACTCAAGAGCCTTAAGTGGCTTCTTCAAGTTCCCTATGATTAGGGGCACATAAGTGAGTGACGGTCACATAGTCAAGCTTTCCACTAGCCTAAGATAGCAATTATAAACCTTTTAGATCCAAGAATAGTGAAGAAAAGAACTCTTTAAGATCCAATTTACAAGCAAAAGCTTCTTCAATGTATGCTAGGAAACCAACTCACTCATAGCTTTACCTGTGAACTAGTGTGCCTAGTAGGTCTCGTCTTCACTTTTGTTTACGGTTTTGATCTTTCACATTACTGTCAGGATCTTGAATTGGGGAGAAGATCGGCGTTTCGATGAGATGCGCAGTAATTTGGGGAAATTGGCGGTTTTCTGGATCTTTCAGGTTTCTGTGTTATGTATATATACTTCATTGTATCTTTATTTTCCTGTTTTTTTGTTGCTGGGCCGCTGGGGGATCTACTTTTTCTCTTCCTTCTTGGGTTTAGTTTTACTTCTTACAATATTATGAGTTTGCAGGGTTATATTTGGAAGCATAAAGGAATTTTCTCCCCACCAAAATGGTTCATGCCTTACATTATAGTAATCAGCTTATATTCTTTTATGATAGGCTATATGGGTTTGGACAGTGAGTTTACCAGTAACAATTGTGAATGCAAGTGATTCAAATCCAGATGTTGAAGCTCAGGATGTAATTGGGTGGATTATGTGGTCTGTGGGTATCACAATTGAGGCCAGTGCTGACCAGCAAAAGTTATTGTTCAAGAATTCTCCTGCAAATAGAGGAAAATGGTGTGATGTTGGACTATGGGGTTACTCGCGTCATCCAAACTACTTTGGTGAGGTTAGTGGTTTAATCCTCTCTGAACTTTGTTAAAACAGTAGGTCACTATACATTTCGAAGCACTTTATTTCATCAGTCATGCTATTGGAACTAACGGGAATTACTATCCGCTGTCACTGGTAGATTTTTCTTTGGTGGGGGATCTTCGTGGCCTCTACACCAGTATTGGAGGGTGCCGAATGGCTTGTTGTACTGGGGCCATTGTTTCTAACGTTGCTGCTTCTTTTTGTTAGTGGGATACCGCTACTTGAGGTTTGGTTTTTGTAGACATCTTTGGACTTTGTTAATTGTTGTAATCTGTAAACATTATTATCCTACTATGTAACACATTTGTTGATCAATTCGTCAAACACATGGATTCAGGAGTCTGGGGATAAGAAGTACGGAAATGAGGCTGCGTACCGACATTATAAAAGGACAACAAGGTTGAGTAACATCTTTCTCCACTCCCATACTGTTTTTCAGATATTTTTTAAAAATAAATTTGATTTTTTTTACTTGTTCAGTCCTCTCATTCCGCTGCCTCCGGTGTTGTATGAAAAGTTGCCTTATTGGTTCCAAGTAGCGTTCCTCTTTGAATTTCCTATGTACAATCGGAATCTTCTGAAAGAAGAAGCGTTGGGCTGGTAAGCCATTCGCCTCTAAAAGATGTGTAGCATATGTAAATCCTTGAAACTTCATGGTTGTAAGTGTAACTACATTTTGCAAGGTATAGAGGTGCAAGTGCAGCAAAGTCAAAAATGGGTTGATTGATGATTGGCATTGGTTGATGAGTGGTGCATGCCGTAATTGTTTGGTACCCCTTTGTAAACTGTATTTTGGATAATTTAGTAGTTTTTATATTTTTAATCTTTCCGATCAACATGCTTAACAGTTTAAGCACGTATGGTTGATGTGGTCATTTGGTTGATACCCAATTCAGTCCATTATCATCTCACGATTCATCAGTCTTTCAGCATTCTGTATGCTTAAAACCTTTCTTTTTTGGGGGGACAATTAGTAATTTACATTTGTCACGACAGCTTTCACGGTAATTTTGTATGTTTAACGCATTTATTTTTGAGGGTCCGGTTTGTTTGGTTTCCAATTCTCTTGCAAAAATTTCAATCTGCACTCACAATCTTTTCATAAAAAACTAATGAAAATAATACAACGCTAGTGTATCCATGATCTTGGGCCTAATTGCGGCAACAATGACTCGCAGAGGGCTAGTTGCTTACATTCTCTTTGTAATGGCCCTCAACAGAGGGCACGGGTTTCTGCATAAAGTGAGTGGGGACATTGGGTCCATAACGGATGTTGTCTTCCACCTTGTGTGGCGGCTGTCCAGTTCATATTGCGGAGTGGTGACTGGAATAGTAATCCTGATTGCATGTTTCCATAACTATATGTGGAAGCGTTCATAGTTTTAGGTTTGATTTTTGTTTCTATTGTTGTAATTCTTTGGGAACGGTCATAGCTCTTGAATGTTTTGGTTCCTATTATTAATTGTTGCAACTCTTTTGAAGATTCTTGTCTTTTTTAGAGTTCTTCTATATGGGTAAACTATACAGATCATTGTCAGATTCTCGCAATCAAAATTCTTAGTCCGTGAAACTAGCTACATTATTTTGTGTACATTTGAATTTGTGATGCATTAGGTCTGATATTGGACTCTAATGTCTTGACGAATCAAGAATGGAAAATTTCAGTTGTGACATTCTTGTTGGTTTAGATGTAGTACTTTCTTCTTCCTTGAGCAGGTACTGTGCTAAAATCTTCTCTAACACTTTGTATGTGTTTTGGTATAAAACGAGGACTTTATTTTGTATTTGCGATTGGTAGAACTGTGTTCTGATATTATGAATAAAACTCACAACACAAGGGATAGTTGTATTACTTATTAATTTGGACCCAGAGTAGATAGTGCTCTTCTGCTTGGTTATCTATTTGGATGCTATGCTGATGCTGTAGATGGAGCTCGTCAATCGTCATGAGTGGTTCATTAGTCATTATTAGAACAAACTGCAAGCCAAGAGTAGCTTAATTAGTTTATCAGCTATGAATCTCGGATTATTTCAAGCACTTGGTTTCTTATTTCTTCTTTCCTTGTTATTGAAGATTCAAAACCAAAGATGCCAACAAAACCAACTTTGAATGAAGCTGAGAAGGAATTTGAGAAGATGAGTGCTTGAATTAGAGAAAGTCATGATGCAAATGCAATACAGGTCGTTTTCAAATATTTATGCATGTCAGATCTCTCCAAAAAGTAATCTGAACTTTCACATGTTGACAAGACCATATTATTACGCTCAAAAATCTTGTTTGAGTGTCAAATTCATCAAGATTTTCGTTGTGTTTCACCTTGAAGTAGTATTAACATCGCTCAGATTTTCTTTCCGAAACAGTCAAATCACACAATTCAGTTATAGCAACAAGTCCCGAATCATTGATTCAAGAGACTCGGCAGATCACAAGCCAAAGAATATCTAAAAGGCAATTCCCTAATAAAAAATAGTATACTAATAGACCACAAAAACCTGTCTTGTAAACTACAAAAACGTATGGAAGGAAGAATCCATTCTATCATAATTTTGTATATCCTGCCTGGACTTGGAGCAAATCAATACCCTAAAAAATCCCCAGCAAAATGAAGCAACCGCTCTAAAGTACTTGGAGCAAATTTCCTAGCAAACAGATAGCATACTGACGACGGTTTGTCATTATAATCACATTCTCGACCTTGATGAAGCTTCTTCATGAATTCCTCCGTAATATCGGTTGCCCCAAAAGTTGCAGGGTGAGCGCCACCCCTTGACCAGTCAACCCATGTCAAGCTCCGATTTGCCAGCAGATTTGGTGCCTGGATGGTAAGTAGGGTTGGGAAGTAATGTTCATCCACATAACAAGCTGGCCTGCAAAACTCTAGGAATTTTGGGTAATAGGTCACATCGGATATGATGATGGATGCGAGCTTTCGGTTGACTTCAAACCATTGGGACCCTTTTCTCCATTGCGAGATGTTGACTTCAGGCAACATGTTACTGTCATAACGTCCCCGACCAAACGGTCCCGGATCATCAAAGGCTCCCATGAAACTATATTTTGATCTTGTTATGTAACGATATATTACAGTGAAGTTGTAGATCGGAATGCAAGATTCGGAGACAAGAACAAAGTACTCGTTGGAGATATCAAGCAATGCATTAGCCAGGAGTCTCCTCTCGGCATCACACATGGTCATTCTACCCCATTCAGCTACCTGCAAGAGAAGACAATATACGGTTCAGGTTATAAGCAAAAGAAGCCCTTTTTCCCACAAAATTTGCTTAAATTTGAATTATACACATACTGTGTTTGATCATATAAATTTATCTACGCATAAGTTTAAGCACACACATAAATGGTTTACTTTAAATTATATAAAATATAATAGGGAAAGTTGTATCATAGTGTCTATCAAGTATCGGCTCTAATATGTTTATAAAGGTTTACGTGGTGTTGTTTGTTTTTTAAGAGGTTAAATGTCTAAAGTCTGAAAACCACGTCTGAAATTAAGAGGAGGCCTTAACATCTGAAATTAAGAGACCCTTAATTTTAATTAAGACAACTCTCATCCTCTTTAATTTCAGAAGAAAATTCAGACGTTTCAACCTCTTAAGTCTGAATTTAAACAAACAATCTTAATTTATTATAGATCTGAACTTTAGACTTCAGACGTTTTTAAGAGGCTCTTAATGGAATTACAAATGAGGCCGTAGATTGCCTAACCAAGTTTTCCCACAAACAAAACTAAAACATATCCAATAATTAAGGCATGAGACGATGCTTACATATGAGAATAACTGAATAGGATTACACATTAAATCAATATAAACAAAGAACTAGAAGAATGTGTTAATTTACAATTAGATTTCATGCAGAAGACTATAAGGCCCCTTTTGGCTCGCGGAATGAAATTTGAATGAATTGAAATTTATATTGTAGTCACATGATGTTGTTTGGTTGAGGTATGGGATGATGCTAAGGCTATGAGTTGTGAAGCATTAGGAATCTAAATCCTATTACAAATATTTAAGATTTATGAATTCCTTCAACTATAGATTGTGGTGGAATTTAAACAAAATTTAATCCAACATTTTTGTAATCCAAACTTTTAAACACATCCAAACTAACTTACAATTCCTTCAAATACCATTCTGTGTGCCAAGCTGAGTCTAAGAATGCGGGAAAAACTTGTAGTTTTAACTAATGACATTGAATATCTATATACCATTCTCATGATAGAGTGCATGAAAAAATTAATAATGAGATGTTTTAGCAAATCAATAAGTAGGTACGATACGAATGTATGATTAGAAGAATACTAAAACTTCAAGTTCATCGTTTTACGTTTCTAGGAAACTTGGCACATGGTCAAGAATTTAACACATGAGACTTGTAATGGTCACATCAAGTACTAAATGAAGAGGTGTAAATAATTCAAAATAGTTTCACACAATTAAAGACATGATTTTTTTACCATAAAGTTCACATGCTAAAGGAATAAGGTTATTTTTTTATGAACATATTAAACTCCCAAAACATGCTTCAAAATGATGGTTGATGCAACAATCTAATGAATGAACTTGCTAAATATACAATTTATGGCAACAAGAAAAACTATGGTAAAAGGTTACAATAAATAGAGTGAAGAAAATACCTGACTTGGTATCTGTCTTCCATAAAAAACCGATGTGGGTGGAAATCGAGGTGCATACGACGGAAGCGAATGAATGTATATCGAATAAAGAAGCTTGTGTCCCTTAAAGAACCTCTCCCAAAGTGGAGCCAATGGTAAAGGCCCTTTAGTCAAGAACATAAAGGCAATCCTAGGAACTCTAGCAAATGGATACTTATTTATTTGTGGCACAAAAGAAGCTCTCCAAAACAGCTCTTTGTCACTCATAGCATGCATCAGATTCGAAGGAGGAGTGATCCAACGATCAAGATTATTCTTTGGCTGTTCTTCGGTACATGGTTGTAAAATGGGAATTGCTGAAGTTACCGTAGTGACGACTCCAGTTTTACGGATCATGTATATACTAAACAAAGATATGGTAAAACACAAAACTAGAAACAAAGCAAGTAACTGTATAAGCCTTTGTGGCAAAGCCCTAGTATGGTTTCCCCTACTTACAACAAGTGTAGTAGTAGCAGGGTCTTGGCCTTCCTCCATTTTAGTAACAATAATCACAGATTGTATCTTAATAACACAAAACTATGAGGTTTTGTTTGTGGGTATGCTGGTTTATTTAAGTCCTCTGGGAGCTGCTTTCTTGCACCCTGAAATCATCAATGGTAAAGGGTTAAAAGAATCTAACTTTGATAACAAACTAACATAGAACAAAAGGATTTTTTTAAAAAAATCCTAGATCTAATTTAATATCAAATGGATTGTTTTTCGAGAATACTACAATTAAAACCCTTTCAACCTACTAAAAGAAATTATAAACCAATCTACAAATTGACAAACACATCGGATTGCAGTAAATTAAAAGAATCCTACAAAGCGGTTCTAGCACTCTGAGATCTCAAAAAGAATGGAAAACCCCGCCCCCAAAAAAAAAAAAAAATTGTTTCGAGAAACGAAAAGCTTAGTCCAGAGGCGTTGAAAATTCAATACCAACGGACATCAAACATGAAGAAGGATTTGATTTATATCAGATCACCACTACAAAAACCCAATCAATTTGCATAAACCGAATTACAAATAGAGATGATGATCTATCAATTATCATGGGGGATTAAGAAAACGATGGAATAGAAGAAAGCAATAGAATAGAAAGATGTAGATTAAAAGAAAGTGGGAGACGGAGGGAAGAACATAGTCACATACCATGAAGTGATGAGCAAAAGAGAGCATCCACCAAAAAAGAAATAGTAAGGTAGCTGCTGGCTGATGTTTTACCCAATTAGTTTAGTTGGTTGATTGATAAAGAAAAAGAGATGGCGGTTGATGTATGTGTGTGTTGGGAGGAGGAAATCAGAAAATCAGAAAATCAGAAGATATGGGATAGGGGACAGACCAGAAATGGAGGAGAGGAATGCGAAACGTATGAAACGAGGGAGAAGGAGATCTATGGGGGAATGTGGTCTATTGAGTTTTGAGTGTTGTTTGTTTGCTCACCAAGAGAGAGAGAGAGAGAGAGAGAGTTGAGGTGGCTTTTATGGCGTGGCAGGGCAGTTTCTTTTCCTTTGTTTGGTATATCCTTGTTTTTTACTTATCTAATTTTTAACTCCTTGTTTATTTGTTTTTCCTGGATGCTTTTTGAACATAATTGTAAAAAAAATACAATAAAAATAAAATAGTAGAGAAAATGAATTGGTCCGTAGAAAGTGATTGATTCATCTGTTTAGTAGAATAAATAATTTAATAAAGAAATGTAACGATGAACTATGCATTTTGTTTGGTATAACTATGAATTTTAAAGATTTTATTATTTGCAATCATATTTTTTTTTACACAATTCCTTATTCAAACCCATAAAAAACTAATAATAAAACATTATATTGATCAAACAAAAAAGTTATCATGTAACGGCCCGATTATTTAAGATAATAAATAATTAATATTCATTGTAAAGAATTACAAGAATTGGAATATTAATTAATTTTGCAATATATATAAATGATTGTGTTGAAACTATTATACATATATGTTTTAAATGTGTAGTGGGGACTTTAAAAGAAATGCATTTAATTCTAGGGACTAAGTAGTAAATATTGAAAAGTAGGAGATTAAAAAGAAAAAGGAAAAAGAAATTTGTTTTCTTTTCCTTGCTTATAACCCACGCCTGAACACACACACTAGTGTGTGTTCATCTTTTCAAAAGTTCCAAAAAGAGAGAAGAAAAAGGAGAAGAAGAAGCCAAAAATCAGA
Source organism: Centrapalus pauciflorus (assembly GCA_020465985.1). Classification (NCBI taxonomy): domain Eukaryota; kingdom Viridiplantae; phylum Streptophyta; class Magnoliopsida; order Asterales; family Asteraceae; genus Centrapalus; species Centrapalus pauciflorus. The sequence goes on from JAANYP010007579.1 coordinate 221,108, forward strand.
TTTTTTTGGAAGCTTTTGTCATTTTTGAAAGATCCAAGAGGTAACCACTCTTATCTATAAATCTTACTATTTTCTTTTCTTCTCCTCTCTATCTTCATAAGAAGAAGATGAGAAACCCAAGTGAGTTTTTATGAGTAATATGGAGAAATTTTTAGATCTTGAAGAATAATGATGAAATGTAGTTAGAATCACTATTTTAAATCATACTATTCAAGTTTTACGAATGTTGGTGGGTTTTAGCTTAAAAACCCGAAAATGGAGTTCTATGAACTCTTGAGGATTTAAAAGAATGAAATAGTGTTTTGATAGTTTAAATGACTTTAAAAAGGGTATATATATGTTTGGGGATGACCCCAAACCGTTTATAATAAATGTAAGAAATGTTGGTAGTTTTGAGCATTAAATCCGTAAGGCAGAGAGTGCAGACCTGCACTTGAACTCGGCGAATTCCCTGGTGAACTCGGCGAGTTCCCCTTGATTTTTGAAAGGAAAATTTCTAAGTTAAAGGATCCGGATGACTTGGGATCCGAATTTCGGATGGGGCGATCCGAAATTCGGATGTGGTTTGAACCGAGTTCGGACCGTACTTCGGTTGGAATGGATCTGAAATTCGGATGGTCCCTGACCCGAATTCGGATGGCTTGAAATTTGGTGTGACCCGAATTCGGATGGGAGAACTCGGCGAGTTCGACCCAGTTTTGGCCAGAAATTGTAATTTTAATTAGTCCTTGGGATCGTTTGCCATAATAACTTATGTCACCAATTGGGAAGAATAATTAGCACAAAATAATTATGTAGGTCGATGCCGAAATTAATTAGGTCTAACGACTATTATGTCCGGATCAAAGTTGAGAAATTATAAGCGGTGAGACTTATAAATATTATATTATGAACCTACTTGTAGGGGTTTTGACGGGTTAAATCACGTGAAGACTATCACTCTTACCTTGACGATTATAACTCGGCTTTAAGCCGAGAGCGTATTGTGTATCACTGTGAGTTCTAGCATTAATGTATTTATATGCATATCATGAATGGTATGTTATCGCTTTCGTATCATTCTTGTCATTTACATGCCTTGCCATCTCATATATTATTGTTATCATAATATCACTCGGTTGATAGTCGTTGATCATTCATTTGACCTCTCCGCCGAGACGGTAAGCCTGAGTGTGGTAACCTAGCGGAATTTTAATGGTAAGCCTGAGTGTGGTAACCATTATTGCCTGTAAAACGGTAAGCCTGTGTGTGGTAATCGTATGACATCACTGTAAACTGCATATCGATAAGCCTGTGTCTGTGGTAATCGAGCAGTAGATTGTAAACCCATTGTTCGGTAAGCTTGTGTATGGTAACCGCAATGTGGTAGCTTATTAGCCATTGGTTGGCCTCCTAAAATTGATAGTTGAATTCATGACATTGCATGGCATCATTCATATATCGCATGGTACTTTAATCTAGAATCTCACTAAACAACTTTGTTGTTTACCCGTTAGTTGTTATTTCCTTTCAGGATCTGAAAAGGGCAAAGGCCCAGCTGGCCCAAGTTGTTAGACATCGTTTGAAGCTCGGATAGGAGCTCGATATTTTGTGGATGATTGGGGTAGGAGTAGCAGACTTCCATTTTGGGCTTACGCAAATTAGTTAATGTTTATTAACTCGTTTGTAATTAAATTGATAACTTAATCTTGTAACCCCCAGTTACATTGCTCCGTGATTTCCGACACTCTGTTGTGTTTTATGCAAAGTGTTTGGAATCACGTTGATGATTATTAATGTATTGCAAAAGTTTTAATTTGTCCGTATTTTCCGCAAGTACTCTGTATAAATTAACGTATTATAGTATCGAAATACTCGTATTAGTTGTATGGGTGTTTCATATCAACGTAATTTAACCTAAAAAAAATATTAAACAAAATGTTACAATTTAATTCAAATCAAAACAAATTAACTCAATTTGTGGAAAAGAAAACATAAATAGTAAATTATTATCCTGTGAAACCATGAATCTAGACTCACATCTTAATATTCAAATGAGTCTACCATGCCAATTTGTTTATTTTGGAAAAAAAAACTCAAGAGAAAAAAAAATTATTTCTTTCGTAGGATATTGGTTGAGTTTTCACATTCATCATTTTCAAAAGTTATTTTAGATTGATATTCATAGGAAAGCCTCCCATCCCATAGTATGAGATTGAGTTCACGTTGGATAAACAATTTCACAAAAATAAACAATCATAACAATCTGATTTAACAAGTTCGTCTCTTAACAAGTAAAAGAAACTTCATATTATCAAGTAAAATGAGAAAAAAAATCTGATTTTAACAACTCAAAAAACTAATAGAAAACATACAAAATCGATGAGAGAGAGGTCAGAGAGAGAGAGAGAGAGAGAGAGCAACAGAAGAAATGTCGACGAGACATGGAAAAGAGCTTAGTACCTTACGTTGGCTAACAAGAGAGAGAGAGAGAGAGAGGCGGCTAACAAGCTGCATCGTTTGGATCTAGAGTGTTTGGATTTACGTTTATAAAAGTGTCGTAACATTTTGAAAACTAATAATCAGATGATAGTTGTAACAAAAAATGTCGTAAAAAATATAGTGTTTTTTTTAAGATTCTGTTGTTTGCTATCACGAAATAATAAGCTTTTAAAAGTGTTTGGATTTGCGTTTTAACTTGTAAAATGTCCAAGTAATCACTTATTAAACAAATAAGCTACATTTTTTAATTTACGGAAAAGTATGATAGGATTAATTCTAAACATAAATAATTACCTATTAACATATGTAATTCAAACGTTTAAACTAATTATTTACGTTACATTGTGAGAACGAAAAACCAAACCAATAACAAATATCGTGACAACGAGTTATTGAATATCCGCGCGTTGCTGCGGGGTTTAAAATGTTAATTACAAAAATAAATATGAAAAACAAATGAGCAAATACTTTTCAAACAATTCAAATAACGAAACACAACTAGACCATAAGCAAATAGTGGAATTGGAAAGTTGATATATATTCAAGTAACAAGCAAATTGACACTGTTACTTATAATTGGTTTTCTAGACTTTGCAATGCTAAAATTTATAAACCATGCCTTATTAAATCAGATCAGAAACGAAACGGAATAATTAAATATCCATAACCATAATTTAAAATTTTGACATTGATTAGGTTTAATCGCCAATTTAATTTGTTGATTTTACGATGAAATCACATAAAGTTATAATGATAATGTTTCAAAAACATCGATTAGGGCTTGTCAACGTTATGATAATAATGTTTAATGTTAAACATGATTATATTTAATAAAAAATTCTAAATATTAATTAGTTACATTTTAATTATAAAGTAACTTCTTTATAATTTTGTATTGGGTATTTAAATAATAAAGTTTTTTTCATACAATTAAACATAAACATAATAGTTTTCAAAAGACAACTCTAAACACATGATAATTAGAATCATAATTTTAAGTGTGTAATAAAATATTGTAATATTATATATTAAAAGAGGAATAACAAAAATTTATTAAAATAAAAAAGTTAAATAAAAATAACAACAAGACAAAGATGCGTTAAGAAAAGTTTAAATTAAAAAAAAGAAAAAACCAACCAATGGACATGTTGCAATTTCATATTGGCAAGCCCATATGAAAATTGTACGTCTATATAATGGGTTTTGACCTTCTGAAAACAAAAATTAAGAAAAACAAGAAGCAGGCTGCAGCGACCGCCATAGCTCAACGCCCTGACGAGTCACGCTTATACCGTCTCCGGCTCTCCATCCGCCACTGCAATGTTCCTATAAACAAGAAGATAAATATGAGTAGTTGGAGGAGTCTGATATTGCGAATCGGCGAGAAGACCTCTGAATATGGCGGAACAATCGATTATAAACATCACGTTGTAATTCATTTCTTCTCCGTACTTCAACTTATATACCGTAGTATTTTCGCATTTTACGATTAAACCCTAATGCTGGTAACCCTATTTCCGGTACTTATGCAGGATGCCTGCTTCGGTGCGGTTCGGCGGGAACTAGAGCATTCTGAAGAAGAAATATCATCTGTGATGAACTATTTACTTTTTCTTGATTCGTATTTTAGTATTGCATGTAGGCTTAATATTTTACTTGAATTCTCTCTTTTTGGCAGTTTCATGTCCAATAATGTACAGTGCAATTGCCTCACAAGATACCTCTGTATGGGACGGTGGTAGGTTTGGTTTCGTTTCATTTACATACATTTTTATTATATTTTCTTGACGATACTTCTTGATGCTTTCGTGTAAGATCTTATTGTCTTATTGTTTTGGTTTTTAGATTGGGTTATTGAACTTGGAAAATGGGGCTTTTGTCAAGAAGATATTGAAGAGGACTCGAAAGAGTTTGCAGGTGAGTAAGCAATACATCTTGATCGTCACACATATGTTCTTCCTGAATCGGTGATGTTTTGTTTATAGCCTTCTCACCATGTAGGAGTAATGGTTTGTGTTGATGGAAAGAATTGCATCAGTGGATATTCCATGAAACAATTGATCATGTACGAGACATTAAGCAGTAGCTTGTCATTTGGTATCTCTTCTTTCTTATTAGTAGGATGCGCTTGACTCTGGAGATTGCAACAAGATCCGTATAGCAATGCGGCTTTTAACTGCTTTGGTTAAAAGGGGATTATTAGCTGTATTCAATGTTTTATTGATATAACTGAAATGCATATATTGCTTAATCACACTTGTACAATCTCTCCTCTTTAAACAGGTGCACTATCACCATAGCATAATATATTTGCTCATTTCATGAATTCTTTTTGAGTTGTGTATATTATATCTACGTATGTCTTGTAGATGTGTAGCAAAGTCATTCAACCCGGTTCGCTAGTCGTGGTTTTTGAAACATTATTATCTTCTTCTGCAACTATAGTGGATGATGAGAAAGGGAACCCTTTGTGGCAAGCCCGTGCTGATTTCTACCTAACCTGTAGTATTCTTTCTTGCCTTGCTTGGGGTGGATTTGATCTATGCGAGGTACATTGTTTGACTTTTTGTTTGTCTTCCATCTTGCTTCATATAACTAGCATAAGATGGATGCTTCTAAAGGTTGTGTGAAAAAACTACTCGGACATGAGAATATTGCATATTGATTGATAAGCCACTCGATCATTCTTGTTGTATCTTTGCTGTTTGGTACCTGACTTTAGGAAGAGTTTTTGGTAGTTTGTAATTATTGTTTTCTTTGTGATGTCACTTTATAAATGTAACTATAAATGTAAAAAGCGACTTTTGTAAACAGGCTTCGATAGGAAAGCATGAGTCATTGACACTGTCAAATCTTAGGATGCTGACATGTTGCATGCCAGAGGAAGATTAATTGATGCTTTCTGCCTTTGGGTTGCCCAAATCACATAATCAGTGGGAAAGAATAATTAGTCTTTTGGAAATCCAAAATTGTTAGAGACACTTCATTTAAGAGTCCTCGCGCCACTTTGATCAACCAGGGCTGCCAATTGGCTGCCCAAACGTTAGACATCCCCAACTCCCCAACTATTAGTTAACTAAGCTTTCTGGAAAATGAAATGGGGATTTAGCAACTTCTATCATCTTGGACTGGCCAGTTGAATTCTATTAACTAGAAGGAAACTGTTTCAACCCATTCTGTATAATTGTGGAGTACACTCGAGCCTTTGCGGCTACCTTTGTTGGATGCTCTATAGCTTACCTATAGTTCCATTCAAAGGTTTACCTTTTAGGCTATATTTCACTGTTAAGAAATGTGGTTCAAATTTTTGTTTTACCCATTTTAATCTTCATTTTTGGGGTTTTGCATGTGGGGAGGAGGGGGGGGAGGAAGTTGAGGTGGGAGTGTTGTGGGATTAATTCGGTTAGTTATAGAGACTATATCCTTGATTTAACAACCTGTAGAGATATAAAGAAATTTATCAATCAAGATGTCATTAAGAAAAGAACTCAGAGTCAACTCTTTTTAATATTCTGGTTTCTCTTGTCCGGATATAACTACTAGTGTTCTCATTACAGCAAAAAAACTTCTTTTGGTCATTCTTTTTGATGGCAGAATGGTTGATCCTTGCAGCAAATTTCAGAGGAGATTGAAAGAGTTGTAGTTGGAATAGAAGCTTATTTAAGTATCCGAAGACATGTTTCTGATGATGGTCTATCTGTGTTTGAGGAAATAATCAAAATCGATAAAATTCATGTTGAATGGGTAACTCTTCTAATTTCTTTCAGTTAAGTTCCTCCATATTTGCTTCGTTGTGCTCCTTTTGAAGGATCTCCAGATAGCATTGAAGCTTACATTTTTCTTCACTTACATAATATTTATGGTTGTATGTGGAGCAGTATTCATTGCCACTCACTCAATGGTATTGTATGTGTTACGCATACAGGAAATTGCTTGTTATTAAAACAGTAGTAAATAATACGTGAACTAAAACCTAGACATGAAAATTAGTGTTTCTAGTATTGTTGTTGATAGCAAGTCTATATTTGTATGAAAAACGACGTTCACTTATCGTGCCTTTTTCATGAATAGAAAGGTAAACTGCTCAGTAAAAGTAGGTGTTTGGGGCTTGAGTTGCTTTTGTGGTAGAATATTTAGGGGGAGTGAAATATGCTAGAATAGTTAATATCAGCTTCCTTCTGTTTTCAATAAATTAAGAGCAAGATTAGAATGCTGGTGTTCTGCTCACACATTAATTATGTTTATGTTTGTATAGGATTTTGTGGAAGACCTGTGGAGTCGAGTTCAAGATCTCTCCAAGAACAGCTCGAAACTTGTGAGTGGTACTTCTATATAGTTGCAATCTTTGCGGTGTTTTTTTCAATTTCCATGATGGTTGCTTCAATCGCCTTTGAATCAAGTTGCACCCGTTTGGTTGGTTTGACCTTCATTTACCGATTTTTCACTCTAAAATATATTCATCTTCTGCTCTTGGTTCCAAGGCCACATCTTCTATATGAAGCACAGCCAGTAGCTGGGAAGTCTCATGACATTGGACCATTAGTGTCCAGAGCAACCAGATTACCAGATACTCTTGCAGAACCCTCTGGAGTCAGTTTCGGTAGACAAAAGCATGAGACAGAATTGAAATATCCTCAGAGGATACGAAGGCTCAGTGTATTTTCTGCTAGCAAAATCGAGGTAGTTAAACGGATATAATATTCTTACATGTTTTTTTTTTTTCTATGCATGTTCTTTCTATTGTTTTTTTCTTGCATACATTTTCTTCTCAAAATGTGTCCTTGGCAATATGTTGGAGTATATTGACCTGAAAAATTAATCTACTATGCTGGCATCAAATTACATTTTATTGTAAGTTGGTTAACAGAGAATGGATCCTGGAACAATATGTTTGGTAGTTATGGCAAGTTAATTTCTTCTTTGATTCATAGCATGAATGTGGGGAGTTATTAGCAAGTGCCTTGTTATTATTTTTTTCCAACCGGGATTGTGATTATTTTTTTCGTAACCTTTGGTTGGCAGGATCTACAACCTATAGACCGCTTTGTTGTGGAAGAGCATTTATTGGATGTGTTCTTTTTCTTAAATGGATGGTTTGTAACTTATTTAACTTTTTATTGTAAATAATCCTTTTTGTTTGGCTTGTACTATTAAAAATTATGTGAGCCAGACTCAAATAGAGTGATCACGTTACGTCCTTGCCTTATACATGGTTCTGATTCTTATATTTCTTGGTTTATGCAAAGCTAGTCGAAAGGAATGTGCTGCATGCATGGTTGGCCTACCAGTCCCTTTCAGATATGAGTATCTCATGGCCGAGACAATCTTTTCTCAGGTAAAAAAACTCATTACTTGTTGAATTTCCCTAGATTCTTATCTTTGTTCTTCATGAATAATAGTGGCCCTTTTTCTTGCCAGCTCTTATTATTGCCTCACCCACCATTCAAGCCAATATATTACACACTTGTGATAATGGACCTTTGTAAGGTATACTAGAATACAAGTTGGTAGCTTTTTTTAATTGTTTTGATTTTTTGGGGGGATATAATGCATTTCTTGAAGTGTACTTTCTTACCACAGTATTCTGGTAATCTCTTCCAGGTGCGTTCCCTGCCGTTGTAGCTGGGGCTGTCCGTGCCCTTTTTGACAGAATAAGTGAGTTAGATATGGAGTGTCGGACATGTCTCATGCTTTGGTTCTCACACTATTTGCAAGTTCAATTCATATGCAGCATATGCTCTTGCCTGAAGCAAAACTTCATGATGAAACATTGAATTCATTATTTGGATCTCTCTCCATGTGCGAGAGACTAATGTATGAAATGAAAAATCTGTGAGATAATTGAATTAATAGTAAATTGCCTATTGAGTAAATTCTCCTGTTGTGTGTGTGACAACTGACATTTTTTATTTTGGTGGGGATTTTTTGTCACTGTTTTGGTTATTTACGTAACATTATTCGTTCACACTATTCACTTTTTCCACAATCGTCTATCTGGTCCTTGGTGGATAAGTTTTCCAAAGAATATGCAAATGTCTGAGTTTGGTCAAATTTTGATGGCCTTATTAATCATTTCTCCTCTTGGATTTTCTTATTTCTTGCTATTGCAGATCAAATTTTCAATTCATTTAGCCATGGGAAGAATGGGCTTATGTCTTGGAGCTTCCAAAATGGACTCCATAATGTGTATTTGTCCAGGAGCTTCTGGGTAGAGAAATCCGATTGTCGTACTTCGATGAAGTGAAGCAGGTTTTCCATTATTCAATTATTCAGTTGTCATTTGGCTCCTTTCCCACCTGAGAAAATTTATTGTCCATTTTCATTGACACCTATGTTCCTTTCTTTGAAATAAGGACCATGTCTACAACCACTTTTTCCCTTGCTATTTTCCCTTTTGACGACTCTCTACGCAGTCATCATTAAAGTGGTACCATTATGACCTTGCATCAGAAATATAAATTTTGATGGCTCACTTCACAAAGTTTAATCCTTGTTGCATACTTGCATATCTTGTGTGGGGGTTTGTCATAATTTATTCAGTGGTAAAAAGTATCATTGCCTTTTCCCCTTGACTAGTTGACTTCTCTTTTCATGCAGAGTATTGAAAGTACCCCAGCTTTAGAGGAGTTGCTTCCTCCAAATGGTGGTCCTAACTTTAGATACGGTTCAGAAGATGGCGATAAAACTGTACCCTTTCAATAGAACTTAATGGAATGGTGAAAGGAAGAAAAACTGCACGTGAGGTTATTACATGGCTTGAAGAAAGTGTAATCAGTAATCCCAGTTAAGGGACTGGATGTTGCCCTTAGAGTAGTTGTTCAGACTTTTGGACATTGGATCAAAGAGCTTTACTCATTTGATTACTGTGTTGGAGAGGTATGGACAAGTTATTTAAGGATATGTCCAGTTGATGGAGCACAAATTATGCTAATAGCGGAAGTGGGTTCATTTTGGAAGGTATTTCATGTTGCCCTTAGAGTAGTTGCTCAGTCAACAGCCATAACTATTGACAGAATGATGGGCTATCGGCTTACATATAATTTAACAATTATCAAATGGGTCTTTTCTCCATCAAACATTGAGCCATTTCATACCTCAGATCGTTTGTGGGAGGTATTTCTTGTTCATTTCCTCCATCAGTTTATTCTGAATTTACTACTAGTTTCTCTTGTTGTGGTGAAACCGTGAAAATTTGCGATGATTCTTTGAGGAAAAAATTTGTGGCTAATTCTCGTGTGTGGGACAATCCTGAAAAATAAATTTATGATCAAACCTTTTGAGAAATTATTTGCACATATGCGAAAGAGAGGATCTCTATGTTAGAGTGGTAACATATGAGGGCTGGGTATAATCTGGTTAAACCGTTATAAAGTAAGCAAGACATTAATTTTTTTTTTTTTTTTTGCTAAGTTCAGTACTTTGCATAAAGTTGTAATGGCTCAATCCATTTATTGATGAATTTTCAACTTTGTTAATAATTGATAGAAATTTTTATCAGGTTTTACTTTGTGCAGCAAGTGTGCTAGAGATAAATTCTTCCACTGTTTGTCGTTTGAAGTCAAAATCTTACTACTTAACTCTCTTTTTAGGGATAATGAATTTCTGGATCATGCAATTACAATACTGGTTTTAGTTACAGAGGAACAATCCATAAGGAAAGTAGAGGACAAACTATCAACTAAGCTAATAGCTGGAGCCCCTTAATGATTTTTGTAGTAATTGGGGATGACAGGTGATGACTATTTCTTCATGCATAGATAGACCTTGACGTACAGTGGCTTGAATATCTTTTTTAACATTGAACTTCCCCTCCAACTACATACTCATAGTTGATAGCATTTTTCTGTTGTACTGAACCAAATACCTTTATAGATATAGTGGACAAGTTGTAGGATGATCAGACTTGGTGAATATTTGAACATATGACAGCGGTGTACTTATTGAACTGGCACACGCTTCAACCAATTTATTCTTATGCCAACTTCAACATACTGACACATCGTCATATAGAAATTTCACACCAGCTTTTAAGAAATGATTAGCAATGTTCCCCACTTACTGTTTTCACTTTCATTGAAACATTAATTTGAAAAAAAACGACTTTTTTTGAAAGGTGGTAGAATTTTATAATATAAACCTTCAAGCATTGAGGAATTTGTTAAGAAACGGCACATGGAAAGTAAAACAACCAAATGCAGAAAAAGAACACATACGTGGTTTAGTCCAAGAATGACCTACATCAATGCCTGCATTAGCGAGTTATTAACATTAAGCTTCAGAGTTCAGAATGTGGGGGTTACAATAAGATATAGACTATATACATGTGAGATTAGTGACTTGAATTTGTTGTATTAATTCAGGGGGTTTAGTGTAATTCTCTGATAGTTTGATCAGGGTTAGTTTTCTAGTCTTTAGTATAAATAGTCCTATGGGTTCATGAGGACAATTACTCAATTTGTAGTCATGTAACCCAATTTTGATTGTTAATTTGATTTTGTTCTTTCTTGATTCACATTTGTGGGTTTTTGATTTTGTGAGTTCTTGATTTGTTTGTAATTTAGTTTCTGAAATTCCTAACAATACATGTAAGAAAAACTTAGTGGTTGTTTGTTTACTTGTTAATGGAACGATTAAGAAGTCATTCAAAGGTAAAATGACCTCTCAATGATTCCATTAAGAGGTAAACAATAAAGAGACGACTCAAAAACTCAACGGCTTGGGCAAAGCCGTAAATAATTTCTTTTGGCTACAAACAATCAGTCTTCATAACTTAACAATCTCCCACTTGGCGAGTGATCATCACATCAACCGACGTTCTGTCTTTGTGAATCTCTAAAGAACCAACATCGTATAGACCCCTCACTAGCAGAGCAGAGTAGTTTAAGCAATTAAGAGACCCCTTACACATAACCATTCCTTTGCAGTTTGTAGTTTAAATACAATTCTCACTCATGCACAGGATCATGAAAGAATGGAGTTAAAAATTCATATTGGATAATTTATATAATCATCAACGAACAATATGTTGCTTATGCAACTGCAGGCATTGTTTCTCTTTGTACAAAAAATTCTCCAGCCTTTTGAAGGGACGCTTCCGTGATGCATTTGGCTGTTGATGAAGAACAGAAGAAGACACAACTACAGTGGAGACGGATAAAGAAAATGGAAGTTTCAAGAGGTAATACAAAACCATGGCCATGACTGCCTTGACGGCTGCGACATGCCATCCAACATCCTCTTAGTCTCCCTCATGCCCATGATCTTCTATCTTTTCTATGGTGGCTCAACCCTCTCGTGGCTGTGGGCCATGGCCTTCACAACGCCCCTAAGGTGATCTGACTTGCAAAGTCAGAAGGGATTTGGTCATATATCACTCACTCAGTTTTATAATACATAGTTTTTTTTTTTTTTTTTTTTTTTTTTTTTTTTTTTTTTTTCTGATATAAGATATAAGACATTTAAACTTTCACGTCTTAGAAACCATTTCTTCGAGTAAAAGAAACACTTTAGTTACCGAAAATTTTCATCTCACTTTTCAACAAAAATGAAAACTTGTTTACTTAACAACAATTTTAATAAACTTTCATTTCACTTTTTAAAATATCACTTTTCATATTCTCTCTTACTTTTCTACTACCTACCCTATATTTTTATAATAATCTCTTTCTCTCTCTCTTACTTTTCCATCATCTATCCTATTTTTTTTTATTTTATAATCACTCATCTTATTTTCCTTTAAACTAAAACTTCATTATCTAAACAAGTTTTCACTTTTCATAGAAACCCTTGTTTTTTTTCCTAAAAACTATAACTTCAATATTCGTTAACTAAACGCAACCTTATCAATTAAACTTTTGTCACTTTTCCAATCATTCATCTTTAAAGAAAACACTAATTAAGTAATCATGACATCATTTTCATTAAAGAATATTGAAGGCAAGTAATTTTTTAATGTTTCGTAACTAACTTTTAGTTGCCTTTCTTCAATATCAGTTATAAAACAAAAACCTTATTATGAGACACAGAAGTTACTGTTCATCAAAGTTTAGTATATTTATAATGAAAATTAATTGATTTTTTCTAAAATTTGAATCAAATGGAGACGGAGATGGATACTACGAAAAGCCATGTGATGGTTATGTTATACAAATCAGATCGAATGTCTTATCTTTCTTTTGTTTTTATAATTAAAGAAAAAACTGATTGGTCACATCAGTTATTTTATTTTGATACAAATAACTAAAGCACAAAACTCACAATTGATATATAATTTAAAAAAAAAAGAACCCTTCTTTCCAGAATGCCTCTGCATTTTTCAAATACGACACTTAACCAGGAGGTCTTTTGCCCTAAGATTATTTCAAGTCATAAAGCTTGTTTGTGTATCAATTCAACTTTGGAACAAACATACATAGAATCCAACCAACGACACCATCAAACAGTCTAAACCAATTCGAAATTCTTTTCCATGTATAAAACGAAACCGAGCTACCCCAACAGTAGCCAGATTTAGTGACCCAGTACAGATTGCAGAAAAGAAAGGAAAAAAAAAAAAAAGAAAATAAAGCTATCCATCCATCTATAATTTTTTCTTATTCAAGTCGACGACTTTGAACACAGAACGCAGGTTAGAGATCATGACCGGACACTCTCCCTTCTCATCATACTCTGCAAATTCTCCTCCAGACAGATCAATCTCCTCAAATTTGGTTCCTTCAATCTACAAGATAATTGAAGGAAATGAGACCACGTTTCACGAAAAAGAAACATGACGATACATTCATTCAAACTGTCAGACTGGAAAATTGGGACTTACAGATTCAGCTTTCCACCCGCTGCTGAATGCAAAATCCAACGGTTCAAAACCCCTGCAGTCAAATACCATCAACCCTGCCTCACTGGTATCGTTAGTAAGGGGAGAGCCTCGGCCAGGGATCATAGTCACTGTTCCTTCCCTTTTACAGAACTTGCACTGATACACCACAAACACTAATGTTTACAAACAAGCAAATAACTTTGAACCTACCTACATTTTCAGTTCACACTCCATTCGTCTATAGACACCATAAACATCAGTTTAAGGGGGAAAGATTTTACAATTCTAATGTAAGAGCATTTCTCATGATTCGAAGACAGTTCCGCATGTCAATTATTTATAACACGAGCATTTCTCAGGTTTGAGGGTGTAAGATGCCCACTACCAAGGGAACACCATTGATATAGATGCACAACAGAAAAATAGAAAGCCCTACATAGTTGATTAACATAGACATTACAGAAAACCTGAGAAACCCATAAGCCCAACATATGTGCTGTGAATTGTGATTATATGATCACGTCCCTATGTGAGAATATTCAAAAACCTTGAACTGAATTCCTGATTTGAATGAATTGTTATGTGCACAAATCAAAGAACAATACCGAGCCATTCAAGGATGTTGGTTACAATTTCAACATGTTAACAACTACTGTAATACATGTTTATGGACCCCAAATCGGATGTTTCTAGTTTTTGTGTTCAGTAAGGGGAGAGCCTCTGCCATCATCCCCCCCCAAAGAAAAAAAAGAAAAGAAAATCATATATATTTCCAAGCTTATATCGTTCCATCCACGAAAACATGGAGGTTGACTGGTTTTTTCCACAGAAGCATGCATGTTGACCATGGGTGTCTGCCAAGTTTTTTCTTTTTTTTGTTTCATCTGCAGATGAATGAAAGTTGATAATAGCAGGCAATTGTAAACCCCATGCAGATGTCCGTAGCCTATATTTTCATTTTCTTGTTTACTCCATGAAAGACTCGACACATGGTTGGGTGGACTTCCGCCTGACTTTGGCAGACCTACATGGCTTAAAATTAATTTACACTTTTTTTCTTTGACTTTAGTAGTGACTTCTAGGCTCCAGCATTGTTTTTTGAGATCAATCCAATAGAAGATTACCTAGGTCACTGCTTTTAAATTAGAACCAATCTAGCCGCATCAAAAACACATTCATTATTGACATTAGACAACCCAATGAAAATCTAGCTACTTGAGCAGATGCTGCAATTTTGGCATTATTTCGAACATATAAGTGTATCTGCCAAAGGTGATGGATTTATGAATGTGCTATAAATGAATTAACTAGAATGCCATTAGTTAACTCACGTATGGGATATCTTCATGCAGATTACTGAAGACTGGTTCAAGCTGATCCATTTGTGCTAACATTTAAGGCCACTATAGTTATCCTTTAGCATGTACTATTAGTTTATTAGCTTGCAGCTGTTGTCAAATTTAGTTGCTTTCTTGCTTCTGGTAACTCTTGGTATGTACAGCTTGAGATATCTTTTTCTTCAATTTTGAGTCGAGTTATGCATTACATGTGTGGATCCTAGAGGTCAGGTCATACGTACTAACTTGGGTTATAATATAATGAGTTTATGTATTTTGTAAGGGTTTTTAAATTAATATATCAATAAAAGTATAAAACTAACACAGCTCCCATGGGTCATGCTTTGGGGGGGATTTCACTCTCTCTCACACACTGACACACAGACATACTGACATGCGTACATAAATAATGTGTTGTGTGTGTTAAATATGTAGGTGATCAACTATAAACACCAATATGAACACATTGCTTTCTACAGAGAGATCAATATATGATAACCTTTTGGATAAGATTGGTGGTACCCTTTTTTGGTAGAGGAAGGGTCTCATTCAGGCTCACACATGTCTCTTTCTCGGTGACCTCGCCACAGTTTTCACACTTCAACTACACAGCAGAAGTAAAAAAGAAGAGATATGAGCAAACCTTACAGAATAATCACCTGAATTAGAAAGCAACTCAGGAAGTGGTTTGTCTTAGTTACTACCGACAGAAACCGGATTAAAAGTTTAAGTGATGATAAAATTCGTAGCTAAAATCAATTAGAAACAAAAAAGACAAAAATTAATAAGTAGATTATTATTATTATTGACGAATTATCGAATATACTAAAATATTGAACTTAGAAACCAAGTTAAATCAAGCAAAGATAAAGCACAAAAATATTGTATCAACGTTCAACAATTTCATTATACATTAACATTTGAATAGAATAACCAAACCTATAGGCATACGAAGCATCAAATGTTCACGAAAATGTCATAACCTGATTGCTTGTATACAACCACACACTCTTGTAAAAAATCTAAATAAACTACAAACATATATAAACAAAAGCTACTCAAACATCAAACAAAAAATAATAATATGCATTTCATCATTTGAAGGTCACAGAGATAAAATGTTCAGACCATGGTGATAGGGTATTCGTTGCAAAGAAACATTATAGTTGTGAAAATGTAAAACAACACTTACGCGTCATCGAGTCACTCTGCAGAGCTAATGTTAGTGAGATGATGATTTGTATAATGAATCAATTATCCGAAACAAGTCAATTTAAAGCCATAAAAAAACAGAATGGAACGAATAAGTCAGACTGCGGAGAAATTAAGCAACCCTAATTTCAAAACATAATCGATTAAACATAAATACCAAAAAAATATATTCAAAATTCAAGTTTAAGTACAAGAATAGATAGACTACGATATAAATCGCCACAAACGAACTCAAATAAACACTTCGCAGAGAATTGGTGTTGTATAAATAAAATTCAAATATACACACACAAACTTATAGGTTTAAGATACTCGAGTAACAAATAATCGATGAAACATGATCGGAAATTTGGACTTCAAAAGAAAAATTGAAAACTGAGAAAACCTTGAAGTAGTATGTGAAGTTAGGATCGTCGACACCGTCTCCAGGCTGAAAATTTGTGAGATTTTCGAGCTCTGCGCTGATATACAACATGAAGTTCACCATATTTTCACACTTTCCCAAATCTAGAAATGGCCGGTCTCTCTCACAAAGAAGAAATGATTTAACCTCTTTTCCCTTGTCTAATGCCTTTGCTTCATGGATTCTAATTTTTAGAAGGGTTAACCACGTAGATGTTTTCACTTTTATCAATTTATGCAATAAAATTATTTTTAGCACAATTTATGTAATGACGTTTGAATTTGTTATCAGAAAATGCAATGACGTTTTTTCTCTTTTACCAATTTATGCAAAGAAATTATTTTTAACATGATTTACGCAACAATGTTTGAAGTTGTTATCAAAGTATGCAGCATTTAATATACTTATTTATCTAGTAATATTAATTTGTTGTACATCACTTAAAATTTTAAGTAACACAATACGTATAAAAAAAGTCGTATCGCCATCTTTGTTAATATAGTATGAGTTGGATGAAAAATTTATCTGACTTCAATACGACATTTTGTTTCTATTGGTTTATTTAAAACTCATTCGTACCCAGGTTAAAAGGGTCTTGTTTGTTTTCGGCTAAAAACTACAAATACTTAACAATGATTACTGTCATAAGATTGAGGATAAATATGAGGATTCATGATTAAACGTTTAATACAAATGATTAATTTTTAATTTACGAATTTGATTATCGTTAACCATAAACAGTTAACATTTACAACATAATTAGGTGATGGTTTAACGTAAATGGTAAAGTTTTACAACATATATTGATCTCATTAAATTGTTATTTCTAATCTTCACGGTTATCACAAATTACCTGACGATGATTTCTATTGAAATAACTACTGTTGATGATAATGAATTTTTAAAAATAGGGATGAGAGGAAAAAATTTCAGTCCAACCCACTACTATCCCTAATCGAAATAAAATAAAGATTATAGTTTTTAGTCATGACAAATAATGAATTTTGCAACATAACCCTTAATTTATGAAGGAATTGAATTTGGTGACGTGAACTTTTTTACACGTAGATGTGTTCATCTAGATTTTTTTAGTATGTATAATAAATCGATAGATAACCTGGTAAATAGGTAAATTACGTTGCATATTTGTGTAATAAGTTTAAACATTATTGCATAAATCGTATTAAATATGATTTTATTGCATTACTTAGTAAAAGTAGAAAACATTGTTGCATTTTTGATAAAAAGTTCAAACATCATTGCATAAATTGTGATAAAAGCAATTGCGTTGCATAAATTGATAAAATATGAAAACGTCGTTGCATAAAAATGTAGTTAACCCTTTTTAAAATTTCTTTTCTTTTAGGGCTATATTCATTTGTTTTGGGCAAATCCTACAAAAACCTATACAACCTTTTGTTTTGAAAATTTGTTTATTAAAAGCTCATCAACTTATTAAGATACTTTTATAAAATATTGATAGATCTGTAGTACAAGTTATTTATAATTAGAGGGGTAGTTTGTTGAATTGTTTCGGGTTTGGATTCACATAGTTTTCGTATCAACTTCGTACAACCCGATTATAAGTGTAATTATACTTGGTGATCGATATTGATTAAAGTAGTTTATTGAATTTGTTTTCCGTTTACTTGGACCGAATAATAAATAAGTCGTCCCCAAGTAGTCTTAAAAAAAGAGTTTGGGCTTTTGGTCGTACAAACTTACTTTTCTTTTAACTTTCTAATGATTATAAACTATAATTCTTAACTAATATTAATGTTTTTTTTAATGTAATTTAATACTAAAAGCTGTAACTACAATAACTTTTACCAAACACGTTTGTAAAATTTACACCTCCAACTCTTTTAAAAAGTTACAGCTTCTGCATATAAAAACCCCCGGTTAGTTTCAACTTCTGCCTATTAAAACCTCCAGTTAGTTATTTTGTTGAATTCCCAGAAAGAATATTCAAATTTATTATATTTAACAATGTATAAAATTCCATAAATATACATCCATTTTAGATTTGTGGTTTGCCACAAAATTTTGTACGTCATATGTCAGCTCTCAAGTTGTCCCGACTACACTTGGCACAACAACCCACAAACAAGTCTCCGCCGAACTGAGTTCAGTAAAAGTATTGGGCCTACTCACTACTCATCTAAGCCTATCAAAGCCCATCAAGCCCATCCGGTTCATGATGACATCGTAATTATCTTGTTCCGTATCAAGTTGATACATATTTTAATTTTTTTTAAATCTAAAACCAATGTATTAGATAAATTATTCCAAAGTAATCTTCATGAACATATGTAAATTTATTTTTTAAGTATTGAAATCTATCTATACTATTAAAAGAGTAACTAAATGCCACATGACATGCTCTCATTTAATTTGCCACATGTCGTTCTCTCCTTTTGCCACGTTATTTACTGATTTTGTTTTTAAATTTTAAAGCAAATCAAATCTATTTAAAATAACCGCCACATGATTTTGAGCTTCGATTTGCAGTGTTAATTAATCGGGTTCTCTTTTTCTGGACAAAATGTAATCAAAATTTGAGGAAAAAAAAGATGTTATTACGATAATTTAATAACTATCCATTTTTATGGTACTTAATTTTTATTTTGATTATAATTTTTGAACAACAACATAACTTGAAAAAAGACATTAGAACATAGATCGCCTTTTAACCATATCACTAATCAATAAGTCAGAAAAATCCTCCGACATACACTCGCATAAGATCGGTTAAGAGGACTTTTAAGATGGAATCTTAATAATTTTCATATCGAATTACTTTTAAACGTGGTTATTTGTGTACTTAAAATTCATGACATTATTTGAGGCAGGATCGAACCGAAGAGGAGATTAAAAGTTAGGACACTATCTGAAGAATCCATCTATGGGCCTAATAAACCATTTAATAGATTTAATTAGAGCGTTACAAATATATCGATTTATTTGTTGGAAAGACAGAAAAAACAGTGTATGTCCCTAGCTAGCTAAGTAATCCTTACGTACAATTAAAAGGTCCCAACAATCATGTTAAAGACGCACCATCGATCCAGATATTGGTGTCCTATCGATCTCTAGAATTTCCTATATATTACGTTAGCCACATGGCTGGGGTCAAACATATATAACGAGAGATGGAGATCGATGATGAGAACTGAAAAAGGGTTTTTGTGAGCTGAGGGAGGATATGATGCACTTTTCACTTTAGACAGAGAAATGAAACCGGATACATGCATATAATCTTGAAGATCCAATTGAATGCATGCATATATATATAGCTACATAATTAGTTGTTCATGAAAACGAAGGAACAATGGCATAAGTGGTACATGGACCCATATATATATATATATAGGGGTGGGTTCAATGGAAAACCACTATGCACATGAAAACTATGGAAACCTACGCATACCGTCCGATTTGGTGCATTTCATGAAAAACGCGGTGGCATGATCGTAAATAAGGTGATGCATCACGCGGGATTTTGATGCATCACGTGGGAAATTTGATTCATCAGGCGGGATTTTGATGCATCACGCGGGGAATTTGATGTATTTGTGGTGGTGTAATGCGGTTTTCACAAATTTTCAGGTGCATGGTGGTTTTCCATTGAACTCACCTCTCTCTCTATATATATATATATATAGAATATTGTTCGAGAGAGTACCACCCATTATGCAGCGTACCAGAAGGTACCACCTTTAAAAACACTTATTAAATTTTTTTTTTCATAAACACGTTTTAATTAACATTATGAAAAAAAAAATAATTTTAAGAATGATACCTTCTGGTGCGCTGCATTAGAGGTGGTACTCACTTGAACCTAAATCTATATAATATATATATTGTATGTATCTGGAGATATATATAATTAAGAAAGAGATCGATAGGATATGATGTATATGGGTTATTTTGTGGTGGTCGTTGTTGAACACTTTCTCCTTTTAAGTGCTATATATATATACATAGGTTAAGGCTGCCAAGTCCATGTGGGCTGATGGTGGCTCCAACCGTGAACAGTGCTTTTTATAATTGATTGACGATCGATGTGAAATTAAAATGGATCAACCTAAAACATCATTAATTAGTTGATGCAAAATGGGTATCTGTTATATATATTGTTAATAAGTGTTTAATCAATTAGTTGGTGTTAATAAGAAATTAAAGGTAGTTAATTTTATAGATGAGATAATATATATATCAAGTAACTAAATGCATGCATCCTCCTCCTGCATGTCTTGATCGACCTTAATTAATTTTCATGCACGTACTTATTAAGAGCTCCCAGGGTTTTATATACACACACAAACATGTACGTGGACAGATTCTATAGAAAACCATGTGCATCGAGAACCTGATCTAATAAGAACCAATCATAACTCTTAGATTAAATGCATATTGTACGCATCATGCGGGGTACGACATATTTGATATGCATAAGGGTATTTTGGGGAGGGCGAATCTAGTATATGTAGGTGGTCGGGATCAAACAACCCCGATAACTTTTTGTTTTACGTGTTATATATAATCGAAAAATTTTCGACCCTTATAATTTATAAAGTTCAACTCCGGTATCCTTGTTAGTTTTTATAAATTTTAAACATTAAAAAAAAGTGTGTTACAAAATCTAAGAAAATATACCAAAACTTAATAGTATGTTACCCATTTAACAAATAATTTTAAAAATAATGTATATTGAACCTTTGTTTATTGGGTTAATTCATGTTGGACACTTCACATTTGGGCCTAGACTAGGAATATATTGTTCTTTTTATTGTTACTTGTTTGTTGTTTATCGGAATGTCCTTTGTTGTTTTAGTCTTTTAGATATTTAGATTATTATTTGTTTAAAACTTTAAGTGTTTAAACATATGTTTAATTGTTTTAGTTCATTAGAAAGTATGAATCGATTTAAAAAAAAATACCAAGGTATGAATTTTCATCAAGTGGAAGAGTTTATGATACTTCTCCATAATTAATTGCGCAATTCAATTTGTGATGAATGGTGAATGACTGTTGCATTTGCATCATTGAAAAAGAATTACTCAATATTCCGGACGATGATTTAATAACTAATACCTGTTTTCAAAAGATGAAAATTCGTAGGGAACAACTGTAAAATCTTATTTCTTTTAGTTAGTAACGATTAATGAGTTGTAGCATTTACGTATTTCATTTACTATATAATTAAGATGAACCGACCCAAACTTTTAAGGTGTGAAAATCTTTTCTACACTCGTATTATCGCAACGTGATATATTCTGACCCCTATGAAAAAAAATTCTGGATCCGCCACTGATTTTGGGATCAACAATATATCTAACCAAATTTGTGATGCATCTCGGTTTTATCTATACAAATTCATGATGCATTACTGCTAATCATCTTCATCGTTCATCTTCATCGTCATCATCATGTTCAACGTTCGTCATTTATTTATGCATCGTACTGCTGATATGGATATTGTCCGTGTTCATCGTTCATTCAAATATTCAAACTTCTAAACCTTCAATGTGTTCACGATGCATCGTGTTGCTTTCGTTGTGCATTGTGTTCGTCATCTTTGTATTCACCACGCTGCATCTTTGGTTCATCGTTAATCATATTCGTATTCATTGTTCATCATCATCGCGATGCATATTTTTGGTTTCTCGCAATATGTTCATCGTTATCATCATCGTGATGTTCATTCTTCATCATCATCGTGTTCATCACCAGAAGGTACCACTCTTTAGAATAATTTTTTTGAAAATTTTTTCATAAACACGTTTTAAGTAACATTAAAAAGATGATATATAAATTTGACGCATACTCACACGTTCTAATTAAGTACATGAAATCATGCATCACATAAATGTACGTTCACATGTATGTAAATTTTTGTAAGTGTTCGTTAACATCATTTATAAGGAGTTAGGAGATGTGAATGTTGTGAAATTTACATAATAATCTTCATTAATGTTAACTAAAACATGTTTATGAAAAAAAAACTTTTTTTTAAAAGTGGTATCTTCTAATGCGTTGTATGATGAGTGGTACTCTCACAAACCATATTATACACACACATATTATATTATATATATGTGGGTCATGCTCATGAACTTTAGCACATGCACATGAATCCATATCAATGATTAAGTGTCACTCCTAAAAGCTGATCGATCATCAACACTACTACTACTACTGTAGCATGATTGTATATATGACTACGATATATATGATGTCTTTGAATTGAATCATATATAAATCGATTACTATACGTACGTACTGTAGCAGTGGCACATGTTATTATGATTCTGATTATGATTTGTGGACTCATTTTTGTTCGATCATTCATTGTCGACTTCAATTCAATGCAGTCGACTCTGGTCAAAAATATATACCTTTTTATAATGCAGGTAGGCCAAGAATATTTATTTTAATTAATGAGGGATGATTTAATTTGTACACAATTAAATTGGTGTATGTGTATATGTATGTATGTCACAATGTACAAAGCTAAATAATGAACAATGAGTATGAAAATAAACGGCCATCTCGATGGCCATGCAAAGAATTGAAACACACACAAAAGCAAAAGCCGTGACGAGGATATTGCGTCGAAATAAAGTAGGGGAAAATGTCACAAACTGTATAACATAGTTTGGTGACCATTTATCGACTCGAGTTTTCAGAATATGTATTCACGATATCCCCTTACCATACAGATCGAGGCTAGTTTCTCTATAAATATATATCACAACCATAAGTGCATGGAAAGTTCTTCTAACACTTTCTAAAAATCTAGTACCATCCATAATAAAGTGTATTGAAAACCAATTTACTATAAACCTTCAACCAAGAATTTTGCCATAATCTGAAACAGTTACAATGGTTTGATGACACTGAAGAATAATACTTGTTATTATTTTAGTATAATTTCCATGACCTGTTTTTTGATATTTGTTGGAACTAGAATAAAGTGAGAGGTGCAAAGTGCACACTCATAACTTTTACTAAAATCAAAACATGGGCGTTAAAGAGAGGGTTCAAAGGGGTTGCGTCACCTAGTGGAATCCAAGGGACGAAACTCCTAACGGAGTTAAGGGAAACCGCCCCTTACAGGCTCAGGCCCCGAAACAAATATGAATTTTTGCAGTGGTTTAGTTTGTTAATTAACTTATTTCATCAAGTCAAAAGCCTATTGGCTTTGGTTTAAAGCTTAACAGCTTTGTTTTGTTAAACCAAATTTTTCTCTTACTGCTGGCTGATCTTAGGCCCCTGCTACTGCGCAGCTTCGGGCTAATGTTAAGGGCAGATATAACCACTTTATGGTGGTTAATTGAGTAGTTAACTTATCAGTGTCCACTTCAAATCGAATGGAATACTATATATGTACAAACAAGACTGATCAATTAGAATTAACACATTTTCTTGTGTAAAATCCCTTAACAAAATTTGGACACCCTTTAGGGGCAAATTTTATCCAAGAAGTGAACCAACACTATCACGAGGGATGCTTCTATTCGTTGGGGTAATGACTTTATCTGATTTTATACTGGAGTTAGCAGTCACAATGACATTATCATTATTATGTTGTTTTAACTTACTCATAGAAGCATGAGCTCAAGGAATACATAGCTTTCTCGTGCATCTCAAGTAGCCAATTAACTCATAGAGAGGCCAGAGAGGCCAGAGATACTAGTAGTGACTGCTTTATATAATATTAATTGATTTCATGCGGGAGTTAGCAGTCATAGCATTATTATTATTATTATTATAGTTTTACTTACTCGTAGACTCATGAGCTCATGGAACTTATTAGCTTTCTTTTGCATATCAAGTAGTCAGTTAACTCGTAAAAAGGTTAAAGATATCAGTAGAGATCCTTCCCGTTGATTCAACGACTATTTTAGTCAGTAGTTTATGATTTGATGATGGTGTATCTACCAATACATTATATGTAAATATGGTTGTTAAATAGTTGATTATTAGGTATTGGTTCCTAATAAGTGTTGATAAATATTTAAGATTAATAATGTTTTTATATGTTTGATGGAATGATGTTGCCATTCTAATGTTATATATAGTAAAATTTTTGGGGTGTAGCACATCATTTGTAATTATAAAATCAAACTTTAAACTTACTAAGTTGAATGATTTAGGATCATTACCACACATATAAAATAAATAAAAGCATACGTCATCAACCAACGAAAAATCTTAAGCTTTGGGTGTTGACCATTAAAGTAAAATGGTAAAATCTGTCATTGTTCTATTGGCTAATTAATTATAAAAAAACTGATTTCTAATAATATAATAATAATGATGAGATAGAAATAGACATTTATAGGGTGAGAATAGTAACACCCTTAAGCTTTTTGTAACTTAAGATCTCGTGAATAGGTAGGTAATATATAATTTAGGAACATATATTATATTAGATATATTATATGTAGGCATAGGTCAAAGAAATAGAAGAAACCTACGAATGAAAGTTGTGAACCCGTGGATTAGATTGAATTTGACCAAAAATGGTCCCTCACGAATCATTAATTATAAAACGGTTAGCTAGCTTTCTTCAATAACTAATGTTTTGGACCACCTCCTTATGTACGTATACCCCATCATGATTATCAATCAATGTTCAAACTTTCTAGTTTCTACCCCATTTTTTCATATGTAATCTTATTATATAGTACCATATAAAAGTGGCGGAATATATAATTTTCTATTCAAATTTTATATAATCAAAATTATATTATTATTATTATTATTATAGAGATTTGTTGTAGAAGATAACAATGATCTTATATATTTTTTAATAACAATAACTAAATTTTATTTATCACGCATTGAACTTGTCGTTTTATACCCCCTTTTTTTTTCATATATAACCTTTTTATATAAGACCATATAAAAGTGGCTGAATGTGTAATTTTCTTTTCAAAATTTATGTAATCAAAATTATATTATTATTATTATTATTATTATTATTATTATAGATATTATCATAGATATTCGTTGTAGAAGATAACAATGATCTTATATATACTTTTAATAATAATAGCTAATTTTTTATCACTAAAAATGTAATTTTTTTTATTTATAGCAATAAACTTGTCAATCTTTTATCATTCTAACTTTCATAACATTAAATACTAGTTTGTATCAGACATATAGTTTATTTTCTATTTTTTTTATATAGGCTATATATCATATATGTCTCAGGTGGGACTTGAGCCAACGGCATTTATTGGAACGACATTTTGATACTGCTAGGTAAAAACCTTTTTAGTAGATTTTTTTTTTTTTTTTTGTATTTTTTAAGTAATTCAATATTTGCAAATATGTTTCGGATTTTGGGTTTTAAAGATCATTTTGTAACTTTAGTTTTTTACTATTTGTTTTATAGTTATTTTTTAATTAATTATTATTGCCAAAATAAAACATTTAGAGAATTAGAAAAAAAAACAAAAATTAGTCAAAAATCCTCAAGTTGGGTTTAAGATTGAATAAAATGACAAGTTAAATGCCGTGAGCCTATAAATGATGACACCAAGATATAAATTGTACACGTGTTGCGATGAGGTATAACCCATTTTAAATTAATGATTAAAAGGTGGTATCCTATTTTAACATTTCTTTTTAACTATTTGTAACAACATTAACATCGTATCACTTTTTATGCTAAAAGGACATCCCTAATGATCTAAAAATTCTTAAAAATATGTTTTTTCTGTTATTTGAACTTTTGAAGCTAGGGTGTGCACATTCATAGATGTTCATGTTAGGAAAATTTAGTCAAAAAAATAAAGAAACTATTAATAGATATGTCTATTTGGTATAAAGGAGTACCTTTTTAAACTTTTCCTTACCTTTGAACGGCTCCTGTTGTATTTACATACCCTAGAAAGCTAATAGGAGTGATCATTATCTTTTTATGAATCCAGTTATACTAGTCATATATATATTCGTTAATTTCTTTGAAAAATACTAATTGCATAAGTAAGGAAAATCTTTTTAGGGTAGTTTTCTTTACAACTAATGAATCAATTAACCTAAAATGGTAATGTCATATAAATTATAAATGGCGATTATATATTTTTAATAGAAAAGTTTAAGGACATAGTGTTAATCAATTTGCAGGAATAAGAACAAGTTAAAAACCATCTTAAATACTTTACTTTGAAAACAGACGGTATATTAAATATATATTACTCAAGTTCATTTAAAAATTTTAAGTGAAAAACTTCTTAAGCAGACGGCTTGCTAATGGTCCTTGCTGCTAAGTAGAGTGAGTAAAATACTTTGTTGGAATATGCTCTGATAATTTTTTTACCAAAAATAGTAGTATTGATTCGAGCTCCTACTTATATAGACAAGTAAACATTTAATGTTTTCAACGATATTTTGTCTGTTGTTGTCTTCTGATTGGTTGAAAATGAAAACATTAAATGATTAGATAATTACTTGTCATGAAAGCAACAGACACCTTACAAAAGTACTAATAAAAAAATTAATATTTTTGATTCATAGCATTTTTTTTATATTCATAATATATTTATGTTTTCAGTTTTCAAGAAAAAAAAAATGATTTCTATAAAAAGTGAAAATTTGTTTAGTAATGAAGTTTTAGTTTTAAGAAAAATGAAATAGGTAGTAAAAGTAATATAGGGTAGATGATAAATGTAAGAAAAATAAGATATGTGATAGAATGGTAAGAGAGTGAAAAAATTAGTAAAAGTAATATAGGGTAGATAATAAAAGTAAGAGATAGCATGTAAAAAGTGGTATTTTAAAAAATGAAATGAAAATTTAATGAATCGTTATTAAGTAAAGAAGTTTTCATTTTTTTGAAAAGTATGATAAAATTTTCAGTAACTAAACATAACATCGTAACCACAAAGTTTATAATATTACATGAAGAATCATGTTTGCACAAAAAACAATGTTTAATTTCGAAATAATTATTAAAAAGGTTTTGTGACATACAACTGGTCACCAAATTCAACCGTCAAAGGAAAATTGGTTTTAAAAAAGGTTAGAAATTATGTGTTAGAAACTTAGACCCCACCAATTCTCATATAAAGTAACAAAACGGTCCCAAATATTTGAAAAATGACAGCTTCATATAAATATAAGTTACAAATTAATGTTAATGAATATATATAAAAACTTACTTATGCATGTCGAACGTATCATTCAATTATGAATGAGTGTTAAGGTCATGTTTGTTTACGTTTTAATAAAATCATTAACAGATCATTTTACTTTTAAAAGATTTCTTAATGATTTCATTAATAACGAAACAAACAACCCCTTACTCTTTGTGTTAAAGTTTATATATAGAAGTTATTGAGCTAATGATCAAGTTAATTCCTGATATATCCTCATAAACCATGCTTTTAAATGGGACATAATGTATTTGATTTAGTTGATTAATTACAAGGTAAAACATATAACTAAGTCTATTTCTAATTATTATAATTTATTTGAATAATAAAATTACATTATATTCT
Organism: Centrapalus pauciflorus; assembly: GCA_020465985.1. NCBI lineage: Eukaryota > Viridiplantae > Streptophyta > Magnoliopsida > Asterales > Asteraceae > Centrapalus > Centrapalus pauciflorus. Next base: position 248,876 of record JAANYP010007579.1, read on the forward strand.
CTTTTATCATACTATATATATATATATATATATATATATATATATATATATATATATATATAGTATATTTGTCATTGTTTATATGTCATTTCATATATTATTGTGCATCACAAAATAATAAATGGAGTACGTCTTTTGGAATTCATGCATCGTTTATGAGAGAAACCAAAAATGATTTTTGCTTCAATCACACACTGTACAAGTGTGTGTACATGTGCGTGTTAAATAATGCAATTGTAAATCGAATTGGGCGCCAACTTTATATTTATTTCCAAATAATGTCTTTGGACTAATGTTTTTCAATGATTAATTCCTCGAAATAATGTTAGATATATGACAATTCCATTATAAAAAACATTTTATTTTAATCACTGAACAAAATTTTAAAGATAAAGTTCAATGACCAGCTAGAAACACACATGTTTTCATCAAAATTAAAGTAAAATAAAATTATAAAACTAAACGAGTATGAAAATAAACACTATATATTTTTGGATAAATGAATGAATCGATATTACATTAACCATTTTATTAACTTACTACTTTATGAACCCATACTACGTGACTACGTGAATACTTTTTAATAAAACTGGTTAGATAAAATGTATGTAAACTTAAATTTAAATCATATAATGTTAATTCTTATAAAAAAGTAAAACAAAAGTACAATTATTTATCATATATATTATTTAGTTATCTTTTTAAATATTTATGAATAGTGGTTACCTTTTTATAAAATTCTTATTTCTATATATATATATATATATATATATATATATATATATATATATTATCTATGTAATTTAAAATTTTAATTTTACGTAATACATAATGTTTATATATATATATATATATCTATATATTAATAAATAAAATGTTGTAATATATGATCTTATTAATATCGTGTTATGTTTATTGTTTAAGTATTTAGTATTGTATATATGATTTGTATTTATTTTTAATGTATATTAATAAGTTTATAAAAATATATTTTTTAATTAGATATATAATTAAGTATATATATAATATATAATTTGGATGTAAATTTAAATTTTGTCTATTTTTTGAAATTTAATGATATAAGAAATAAGAAATGATATTTGTATTTAATATTTATTAATCTTTATAAATAATAAATTATATTTATCTTTTATTTTATTTTATTTTAGAAATTATAAAAATGTAATAATTTTCTTAGGTGAAACGGGATGATTCCATATAACGATATGTGTTCTCTTTGATTAGATAGTATAATTTTTTCAACTTTTTTCAATTTAATTGTGTACCTATTGCTTTCTAAATGAAGTCATGCGTTTTAGGTCACCAAATCAACCAATTTAGGGCATATTCAAACTAAACAAACATGTTAATTTTCACAAGCACAATAGAAGTGATATGAACTGTTGACTTTCTTAAATGTAAATGGTATCTAATTAATTATTTGTTTTAATCATTTATTTTTTATGCAGATTATTTGTCAAATTAGAATAATATATTGTCTAATTGTTTACTTAATTGTATAAGATACATATCTTATATACATTCATACATGCATATGTCGTATATATAATAGTCTACTTGAAATGAATCTCCCTTTAACGTTAATATTCTCCCATTTTTCAACGATGGATTACCTGACATATAATCCACTCTTAAAAAACAAGGTATATTTAGAACAACTTATATAGGATTGAGTTCAATGGAAGATCAAATTAAATTAGAAAATCAGATAACCAATACAAATTGTATTCTATATACACGTGCATATTCAATATGCATATGATTATTTAGTTCTCTAACCTAATTAATTTGATTTTTCATTGAACTTGAATCAACACACATATCACATATAAATTATGCATGTGGTCATAATACTCGGTCAACTTTTGGTTAATTTTATACGGTACTAATTAAGAAACTAATAACATGTGGCTATACTTGTTTAATGACATTTTTTTAGAAAGGAGATTAGCTGTTGAACAACAAATGTTGATTATTAATGATTGCATAATCTAATTACTTAAAATAAAAAATAATTGGTGGACTAACTATCCATGGAAAAAGTATAATCTTATTAATTAAGCATATATATATATATGGTCAATCACTTTCTAAATTTGTTTTAAGCAATTGGTTGATTGACCATTGAAGTAGCATTTGAAAGAGATTTTTTTTTTTTTTTTTTTTTTGGGGGGGGGGGTGTGTGCTTTATCTCATCAAGAAACATGAGTAATTAAACTTCAAAATAAGCATTACATGAAATCATCCAATCATTAAAAAAATCAGTAGTACTCACACATTTTGGAAACGGACATATACATTCATCAATATTGATTCAAATTGTGGTCCTAACAACCACTTGAAAACGAAATTATTGCAAATAAAAATTGCAAGTGAATAAAACGTTATATCAAAGTATGTATGTAGTCTAGTGATCATTTGGAATTTTGATACCAAAGTATCACTTTCATATAATTCATTTGAAAAAATTAAGTTTCATTATGCTTAAATGTCTAATTAGTTATTTTCAAACTCCAAAACTAAAATTTATATAAATATTCCTAAAAACCAATTAAATATATTGTTTAATGTCATGCCATTGTGGAGATGGCAATGGGACCTGGGATAGCGATCAAAACTCTTCCTCTCCTGTCGCATACCTATTTTTCTAAATCGGAATTCTCCATTCTAATCGTTGGTCAATTCACGGATATCCCAATCAATTTGGAGTCGAGTTTTGTGTTCCAGGTTAGGATTGTAATTTTTTGGCCAATCCTTTATTAAGTATCTAAAAGGTGTTTTAATTAAGAAAGAAAAAGTAAAAAAAAAAAAAAGTAATGTTATAGTGTCACAACCACTTGCAGAACCGATAATTATGTAAAAGAAGGCAATAAATAATGAATAATTGATAATCAAAATAACAATAAAATGCTTATATTTGACCCATTTTTCTAATTTTTCAAGGACCAAAGAGCCTATTTTTAATTTGTTGAAACCAAATACATAATAAACATAAAATTCACATTATATCATTGGTTATTTGGGCCTTTGCCCCCTTTCCCAGATATGTCCCCTTCAACATTTGCAACAAATTTTGACATTTGGTTCACTTTACACTGTACATCTTAAGACAGACTAAAAACCTATTTCACCTTGAAATTTTTTAAGATTTCAGTGTTTTCATATCTAATTAATCGGTTATTTTTTCATAATTATTAATCAGATAGATTGTACAAACAAATATATCATATAAAACGAAACAAAGTACAAGTTAATTACTGTTATACGAAGTTTGTTCTATTTAGAGGCTGTTTGATATCATAATTATCAAATAATCAATTTTTAAAGTGTTTGGATTTGCGTTTTTACTTGTAAAATGACCAAATAATCACTTATTAAGCAAATAAGCTACAATTTTTAACTTATGAAAAAGTGTGGTAGGACAAACGCTAAACGCAAATAATCACTTATTAAAGTATGCAATCCAAACACTTTAAACCAATTATTTGCGTTATTGTAAACTAATAAGTTAATAATCACCTTTATAACGTGAAACCAAACACCCTCTTAGTTAGCGTGGCTAGCTAATTAGCTATAACTTTTTTTTAATTTCAGTAACTAGTATACAAAAAAAATAGGTTTGTTGCATTTTTGTGATATGACTTATGAGCCATAAATAAACATATTGACCCAATTAATTTCTAAAATCCATACCAACATTCCTCTTTCCGTAGAGAAGTTATTCCACAAATAGATAAGTATATATACATGATTATTGATTTTTTAAAACAACATACAACATCTAAATAAATTAAGTGTGTGTTTCAATTCTCATAGGATGAAGGAAGTACATTTATTACAGCAGAGACTTTTAAGGATGAAAATACAAGCACATTTATTATAGAGCACATGCATTTAAAAATAAAATATATAACGATATAAATTTATATCAGTTAGTATATTTAATGTTACTATTCACTTTAATTTATTATAAGTATAAAACTCACCAAAATCTTCTTATTTTAGAGTTTAAGCCTTATTTTAATTTATTTATGAGATTTTTATATTTTTGGGTTAAAAGACCAAGTTAATAGGATATATATATATAGGGGTGGGTTCAATGGAGAATCTCTATGCATCGAAGAACCTTGAAGAACCACAATGCATCGCTAAAAAATCGTAATGCATCACGTAGAAATCGATGCATCACGCAGGAATTTGATGCATCACGTGAAAATAATGATGCATCACGTGGGGATTGTGATGCATTTGTGGTGGTGCATGGAGGTTCCACAATGTATCACTAGAAAATCGTAATGCATTACGTAGAAATCGATGTATCATGCAGGTAATTGATGCATCACGTGGAAATAATGATGCATCACGGGGAGATTGTGATGCATTTGTGGTGGTGCATAGAGGTTCTTCAAGTTCTTCGATGCATGGAGGTTCTCCATTGAACCCACCTCTATATATATATATATATATATATATATATATATATATATATATATATATATATATATATATATATATATATATATATATATATATATATATATATATAGTGCAACAAAAATAGTTTAATAAAAATGTTTTTTGCAAAAATATATGTATAGTAATTTGTTTCGATAAAAAATTAAAAATAAAATTTTCAATGTTAACGTGTATATTATATTACAAATAAAAATGTACGATTTTAAAATAAGGAAAACCTATATATTAATCAAGGTCATCCCGTCAATTTTGTGGCACTGTGTAAGATATTTACATAGTAGGTCCTTAAAATGTGAAATTTTTTGAATTTATATAAATATTATTAATTATTAGTAGTCTAGCAATTGCTATATACGTAAAAAAATATTTAAAACAATGATATAAAGACACGTTCATATGACTTGAACAAAATAATTAATTTCAAAACTATGTTTATCTGATTAATTATTTGTACTAATCATACATCCTCACATTCACATATTTTTTTGTTAATGACGTAAGACTCAGTGATTAAACTTAAGCAGACTTTAGCTTTTCACCATTTGTTCCAGTCACCAGTCAATTTTCTGATGATGCCCTATCAAACTTGGGGTCCTGAGCGGTCGCACTTACTGCACACCCTCAAAGCCGGTCCTGATATTAATCATGCATCCGATGACAACATTCTTTAGCTTTATTATTTAAGTTTCATATACACAACTACACGAGTGGATTAGACATCTCGAGAAGAAAGAATCACAAGTATTGTATATGTATGTCCCATGCAGGCAAATAATCACAAAAATAGGGAAGCATAACAACCACACATTACAAATAAAACTTAATGTGCAAAAGGGAACATTTATTAGATGTTTATATCTTATTATAATTAAATACCAACTTTTCCAAGAACACCAAAATCTGATGTAAACTATGCATGGGTTAATCAAACTTAATTTCAACAAATGAGAAATTCAAATTTTAAAACAAGAAAAAACAACAACCCTACAATCTTTAATTACCCCTATCCCTCTCTCTCTCTCTCTATGTCAAAAGAAATGAATGTGGCAATGTACAAAGATGTGTATACATACACTACCCTAGATCAAGATAGAGGTCCCCTCCCCAATCCCAAATCAAGAAATTACAATTACTCTAATGGCTGGCTGGCTTAATTTGCTACTACTCCTTAACTTTCTACAATTGGATGAGCAACTTTTTGGTTGATTTTAGTGTCAAAATCTTTTCTACTTAATTAAAAGAAACTAACTTAATTGTGTTGTCTAAGTCATGAATTGCAAGAAAAAAACTAGGGTTGGAAGGTGAATGATCGTCCGATGGTCACGGATAGATGCTTTGCTTCGGCTTTCCAAAACTTTTCAATGTCTTCGGATACTCGTTTAGCATCCATGGATGAACCCAACAAGCCACGTCTAGTAAACCCTACTGAGTATAGTCCACATTCGCCTTTCCAACCATGAGGAAATGATTTCCGAGGCATCCCATCTTTTTCGGAGAACATTTCCTTCTCCTGGAGACAAAAATATATATTTTTAATTTAGACATAATTATATTACTTAATTATTAGGAATATAAATTGACTTCATTTTGTTGGAATTAATAAAAATAGAGAATTGAAAAAGGTATAAATTATACCTTCAGCCAAGAGGGAGTGTTGCTTTTATATCCTGTTGCTAAAATGATTGCATCAAAGTTCTCTACACTTCCATTTACAAACTGTACACTACGATGCCCCACACTTTGAATGCTTGGATATACCTATATATATACAAGTTTAAATACATATTAACTTTAATGAATACATTATATTAAACTTAACTTTTATGGATAAAAAGTGTAAAATTAATGTTATTAAGTTGTCACGATCGACGATGATAAGCAACAGTTTTAACATGGAACTATTCTTTAAAAAAACCAAATGTAGACATCTTTATCTTTAATTACTCCAAAAAGAGATTTCTTGATATATTCGTTATGATAGAAAATGCATGCGGTACAAAAAGTTTCATATCCCAAACTTTTGTAGGTCTACTCGAATCTTTATTAATGTATGCATATTACTGTTATTCGATCACTTTTTAGGTAAAAAGTCATATAAAGTATAGTTATATTAATTTTTAATAGTCATACTCCTATTATCCATTATAATTATATATACCAGCCTATTTTCAAATCTATAGTTATATTAATTTTTTATTGCAAACCAAACTTACCTATATATTTTCTTTAAAAAAAAAAAAGGAGAATTTTGTGAGGCATCTCGTAATTAATTAAGTACATATAATGGAATGATTATTCATAGGAATTAAGAAAGAGAAAGTCCAAAGTAGATGAAAAAGCAAGCACAAAGATATGGGACATGTTTAAGGAACTGAAAAGAACCAAAAGTAGCACAAAAGTGCCTCCCTCTATATATAGTAAAGATTAATTAGTAATTACCTTGATGTCTCCACTTTTGATCTTGGCTAGGGTTCCCACATCCAACACCGGGGTTTTCCCGGTCTTGCTTTTTAGCTCAAGGGGTCCTACTTTAGGCCGATCGAGTCCAAAACTAGCCGTGTTCCCAAAAATTAGCCATGATATGATCAACAAAAAGCGATCAACGAGTCTTATGGGTAGCCACTTGAGCAACCACATAGACAACCCAAAGGTCGATCTTCCCAGCATCTCTCGTGGTAGGACATGGACCTATTGGTTGATATATGTATTGTGCATAGTCAGCGCGCTTTATATTTCTGATAATTAATTCGAAAACTAAAATGAAAAGAGAAATAAAGTGGACATTTTTATGCGTTTATGAGGACACTTTTTTGTTCTTGTGGTGTAGTAGTTTCACTATCATTGAGGGCCAAGGACACCATATGCCAAAAGAACCTTTACAGTTATGAAACACTCATGTAATTATAATAATTCATTTCTTTTTATTTTTTGATAGATTTTTTAATGAATAGAGTCTTGTGTTATTTGCTCGCATGCTTGTGAGTTCCAAGAAAGTACATATTTTTCTACTCATTACTAAATCTTTGATATTATCTTGAATAGTTAATTTGGTAAATTTTACCATATATAATGTTTTGTAGTTATCATAATATTAAGTTTAACCATATATACAACATCTATATTATATAAAAATAATTAAAGTAAAAGCAATCAACATTATGAATGTTATGTACTCATAAATTAAGAAATGTTATTTCAGTATCATATAAAATAATCTATATATATATATATATATATATATATATATATATATATATATATATATATATATATATATATATATATATATATATATATATATATATATATATATCTGCAATCTATCATTGATATGTGCTTAGAGAATAAAGATCAGGGTAGGTATGTAATGTCATTTTCAACAAGTACTTTATTCAAAATCTAATACCTAGCCTAGCTAGATTAGTTACTATTAACTTTCATGAACAACCCATATACATTTATATATACATGAACTAGCTTGTGCATATACATTTATACATGAACTTGTGTCCATATATATATACACACACACACAAATAAAACTTATAAATTTACACATGAAAATGTATATATGTATATACTTTAAGGTTTTACACTACTTCATTGATCTTTCTAATATGGTTTTTCATTTATTTCAAAACTACTACGACTTTCATACATACATACACACACATGATGATTAGTGCGACACTGCGACATGATTATAAAAATAGCTTTAAAATATATTTAGTCATTCGATGATGAGTAACTAGCTAGAATTTAAATCATAATCAGTAAAAACAAAACAAAAAGAATATTGTAAATTGGATGTTTTCATAAAATGATAAAATTAAATGAAAAGGGATCGATGGTTTTAAGATGATCGAATATATATACATGCACCTGATCAAACAATATAATTACTGGCCGGACTGATTATGATATTAAACTAGACGTTGTAAAGAGTTCTAGATATATTTATTAATTAACCACTAATAATAAGATGTACTAATGGAGGGAGATCAATTCATCGTTTAATCAAGAAGACAGACAGAATCTAGAATTAAGAGTAGTACTTAATTATGTACGTACGTAATTAATTAGGAATATTAATTAATTAAGGATTAAAAATTAATTATACTCACAGCATTTCTAACAACAAGAGAAGGATGAGCATTATGATTGCAAAGATCCAAAGAAACTTCCATTCCAGAATTCCCACAACCAACCACCAAAACTTTCTTCCCTCTAAAACCACTTCCACTTCTATACTCCGCCGTGTGCTGTACCTCCCCACGAAAATTCTCAATCCCTTTAATCTCCGGCACCACCGCCTCCGCATTCTCACCTGTAGCCACCACCAACCACCGGCAAACATACTCCATCTCCTCCCCTTTCAACCCTACACTCCTCACTCTCCACAACCCTACACTCTCATCAAACCCTGCACTCTCCACCTCCTGCTCAAAAACCGGTTTGATCCCGAATCTCTTTGCGTACGCCTCTAGATACTCCACAAACTGTTGTTTGGAAGGGTACATCGGATAATCCTCGGGGAAAGGCATCAAGGGAAGTTCACAGAACTTCTTGGGAAGATGTAACCGGAGGCGATCATAGGTCCTGAATTGCCAGAGAGAAGCTATACAATTGGATCTCTCCAAGACGATGCTGGGAACGCCTTTGTCTTTCAAACAAGCAGCAACGGCAAGTCCAGAGGGACCGGCTCCAACGATGACAGGACCAGGAACCCATACACGGCGCCTGATGGAAGCATGATAGTGAGGATCATGAGCCATTTTGCCTTGCAATTCTGATAGAGGATTCATGATATGATATGGGAAGGATGGATGGATGGATGGATAATTATATTAAAGAATCTGGAAGGAAGTATAATGAATAAATACAAGGATTATGGATTAATATGAGTGGTGGGTATTTGCTTAGATTCGAAGAAAAGGGGGTTAAGGTTTGAGTCAAAAGGAAAGGAAGGAACGTGTTGTTTACAAGTGATAAAACAAGTCAGTTAGAGAGGCTCCTCTATCTTTGGGAGATGGTTTTTTTTGAGGATGATGATGGATAAGAGAGAGAGAGAGAGAGAGGTACACGTACGTGATCATGGATCATGCATCATCATCGATCGAGGTATAGTAGTGAGTGAGATTAATTAGGGATATTTGAAAAGATCGATCGATGTTGTTGGATCAGTTACAGGTGGTAATTAAGATGAGCTTTTCTAGGGTAATTGTGGATTTCAAATATATGAGCGATAATCGGAGTTTGATCGACGGCCGGCATTAACATGATTAGCAATATTAGCAATATTCAAATTCATTCACACACACACACACAGAGAGAAAGAATAGAAGAGAGAGAGAGATGGTGATATGTGAATATACATTCTTTTTGGTATCAATGGAAGGGAAGGGAGAGAGCGAGATGAATTAAATTCGGTCACTATATAATGAGACGAGATGAAGGCCAAGTGGTAGAGAGGAACTAATGGACGTGGGGACATATATATACTATTCTATAAAACCATTTTTATTATATTATATAACTAAACTTACACACACACACAAGGAGATTACTTCCATTTTTTTATATATAACTTATTAAATTATGTATAATATATATTGCATGATAATTTTAACTTTTAGATTAATGATCGAGGCAACACCATTTTTTTACTAAGATACAAACATTTTGTTTTATGATACGGTTTTTTACATGATCTCCGGTCTCTCTCCTTTTCTCTCTCTCTCTCTCTATATATATATATATATGTGTGTGTGTGGATTTTCAATGGAATACCAACATGTATCGGAAAATCTCCATCCACCACCACAAATGCATCACAATTCTCGTGTGATGCATCATTATTTCCACATGAAGAATCAACTTCCTGCGTGATGCATCGACTTTCTGCGTGAAGCATCACCTGATCCAATGACTATAAAATGGTACCTCGGTTTTCCGATGCATATAGGTTTTTCATTCAACACACGCCTATACAAATATATATACATGGAGGTTCAATGAAAAACTTTTGTGCATCGAGATACAAAAAAACATATATCATCCACTAAATCAAAAAATTGTATCGTTGAGATTAAATGACAAAAGGGTAATAGTTGAAAAATTTTATGCATCCAGTGCATTCAAGATCAAACATGTGAGGGGATTTTGGGTAGTTTCGGAAATATATATGTTAAATAATTTCAATTGATATATAGTTCCAAATTTAACAAAATCTACACAAATTTAAAAAAGATGATTGAGAATTCGATGCATTTCATGTTCATCGTTAAATTCGTGATGAATCTCGGCGTTATTAATACAAATTTGTGATACATCATCATCATCTTCAAAACCAGGGATGCACGCATCGTTCATCATCATCTTCAAAACCAGGGATGCATCGTTCATCATCATCTTCGAACAACGGCGATGCATAGCAGCGTAGTGGTGGTGGATGGCGATGCATAGCCCCTTCGTTCATCATTCATAATCATTCATCGAATAAACTTCGTTAATTCGAACCTTCAAACCACGACGATGCACAACACGTTCGTTCATCATCGTTCAACCCACGAAGATGCACAACACATTCGTTCAAACCACGACGATGCATAACATCATCTTTGTTCATTCAAACCTTTAAATCTTTCATCACCATGAAAATCATTCAAACATTCGAACAACTATGAAAATGTTTTATTCAAAATCTTCGGACTACCAACATTTATCATCCTCATTAAAGTCGAGAACCCTCACCATGAAAATAGAGGGCGGCCAAAAGAAGAAGAGAGGGTCGGCGGCCAAGAGAGGAAGAGAAAGAGGAGGCCGAAAGAAGAAATAAGGGTCGGCGGCCGAGAGAGGAAGCGATGGCGGTTAGGGGTTGCTGAGGATGACGTCTGAGAGGAGGATAGTGGGTGTCGGCCAGAAAAGGGAAGAGAGAGAGGTGGTCACGACCGGAAAGAGGAAGAGAGGGTGGTGGCCTAGTGTGGTGACTGATTCAGAGAGGGAGAAAGGGAGAGAAATATGGATAGTAGTTAATGAGATGATTCTATATCCTAATTTGCCTCTTAATAATCTTAAAATAATATTATAAAATAAATTAATTTTGAATTATTTTAGTATTACATTACTACATTTGTGCACCCTTGGTAGCTATTCCGATGCATAAAAGTTCCTCGAGGTTTCCCGGTGCATAAAAGTTCTCACTTGAACTCCAATACACACACACACACACATACATACATACATCTATATAAACAAAAAAATCTTTTGTGAACATTTTATTCGTTGTTAACATTGTGAATAACCAAAAAATGACTTTGAATTTTATAAACCTTGTTGTAGATATTACTAAACCCTTTGATTAACATATGAATCTTGTTGGATCCTATAAATTTTATTGAACCTTATGAATTTATCGAATCTTATAAATCATATTGAATTTTGCGAAACTTGTTAATGTGGAAAATTTTTTTAATTTTTAAATTATATTTGGTAAACCCTATATTTCATAGACAACCCTCCTTCCATGTCGCATAATTTTTATATATTAAGATTTGGTAATATTACCCCGGCCCTCTTACTAAAAACACTATACTTTTAACATAATTTATTTTTCAAATCTTAATATATAAAAGCATAGTGCTTTATATAAATATTCTTATAATATTGGTTTATACGTACTTATATTAAAAATCTATATATATAATAAAGGAGAATATAAAACGCCACATGGCGTTACCAGGTTGCATCTAAAAAGATAAATACAGTTTATTAATTTTTAGAATAAAATAAAATAAAAGATAAATACAATTTATTATTTCTAATATCTATAAACAGTAATAAATAATTGATTTTATCCACTAATTTACATTATCTAATTATGCAATTTCCCATCATTATCTATTTGACATTTGATAAGTTTTTGCTAAAATTAAATCTAAACTTAAAAAAAGTCTTAAATTATATAATTTATATGTAAACTTCAAATAAAATATTAAAATAAATAAGATTTTTTTATAAATGAAAAAATGCGATATTATTAAATAGCATTTAGAAAAAAATAAATACATTTTATTATCTTTAAAATAAAAAATTATGCTATTTACCTTCATTATCTATTTGACATTTGGTATGTTTTAGCTAAATTAAATCTAAACTTAGAAAAAGCCTTAAATTATATAATTTATGTGTAAACTTCAAATAAAATATTAAAATAAATAAGATTTTATCATAAATGAAAAAATGCAATATTTTTAAATAACATCTATAAAAAATAAATACATTTTATCATCTTTAAAATAAAAAAACATAAATATAATTTATTATTTTTAAAGTCCATAAAAATTAATAAATAATTAAAAGAGAACACTACACGCCACATGGTGTCACCACGTTGCATCTAAATTCTAAAAAAGGTAAATACAATTTATAAATTTTAGAATAATTATCTAACATTTTTATTATTATTATGAATATAATACAAATACATCCAAATTACATCTTAGATATACTTATCTAGGGCTAATTGCTAAAAATAGTAACAACTGTATGTTTTCTTAGCAATATAACAACATTATTTATTTTTTATCGTTAATAACATCAACTTTTATATTTTCTATCATTTATAGCAAAAGTTGAAAAGGTTGTTGCTATAAATGATTAAAAAAATACAAAAGTTAATGTTATTTATGATTTAAAATACAAAAGTTGATGCTATTAAATATAAAAATATAAAAGTTGATATTATTAATGATAAAAAATAAATAATGTTGTTATAAATGATAAAAGATAAAAAAAATTGTTACTAAAGCGATTAACCCTACTTATCTATGTTTAATTAAAAAACACATTATGTGTTATAAATTTTTTAAAACATATTAAACATAAATAAAGATCACAAACAATATTAAATATAAGCACAACATAAACATAATACAATGTTAATAAAATCATATTTTATTAAATACATATAAATTTAAAAATAAAATATATTTTAAGAATTGTTAAAAAGGTAACTACTATTAAATATTAATTATGACAAATATGAAATAACAGTACTATTATTGTAATTTTTTTAACATCATTTAAGATTTATATGTTTTAATTTTATGTTTACATAAACTTTATATAACCAATTATTTATTAAAATTCATCTTACATAAACCAGTCATTAATAAAAGAAGCATTTCATTGGTTTTGTTAAAATCCGGTTGGTCAATCAATTTCTAGAGATCACAAGAAGCATTTCATTAGTTTTGTTATGTTAGGCAAAGGTAGATGAAATCAATTATATATGATAATTATTAATACACACTTTTATAATTATATATGTATTTGCTTGTCTAATTATGACTAACCTAATAGTAAATTTTATCGCAAAATATTAAATTGAATAACCTTAATTTAATTGTCTTAATTATGTGATTAGAATCTTATTTAGTGGACCCGTTTGTATAAAATATCGAATTTCAAACTTGTTTAGATTACCTTTGCCTTTTCTTTATGGAGTAGGCGGTGTGGTGTGAATCAATAAAAGGAGGGGTTAGATTTAAATGAACATTATTATTTATTAATTATTAGACCATGTTTTCTTATGTTATGCATGACTTATCAGCTATAAAACCTACCTAATTATTAATTAATAAATAGTTACATAATTAATATAACATTGAGTTATTTGTCATACCATTGTGTTTTTAAATTTTATTTAACAAATAGTAGTTTTAATTTTAATTGCTAAAAGATGGTAGTTTTGGATTTAATTATTTAAATATGATGGTTTATCATTTGTTATTTAATTGTTTTATCCAAAAATAATCTTTTTTTTAACTTTATGAATAAACCCAAAATAATTATACTTTATAAATTATTGATTTTATAAAATGAAACGATATAAAATATCATTTTCCTAAATTTTGTTACGAAACTTTATAGCTCAAACTCAAATATTATATATTACTTAAAAAATAATAAAGCAATCGATACAATAAGTTCAAAAAGTAAAAATTAATTTTCAAAGTTCCAACATAGTGTTTAAACTAAGTAACAAAGGAAATAAGAAAGAAGAAGATTATTTTTTGGTAAAAAAATTAAGTAACAAAGGATAAGCCATCATATTTTAGTATTTAAACTAGTTATTAACCCACGTATTACGTGGATATTTTATAAAAAAATATTTATTATAAAGTTACACAAAAATTCAATTACATACAAAAATGTTTATTTTTTCTTAAAAAATACGAAAATTAGTATTATCTTTTGTTATTAAGAGTGATTAAAAAAATTATATTTAAATATGTATGAATAATATTTATCGTGTCTCATATTTTTAAAAATTTTATTTTTAGATTTTTATATATAAATAAAAAATTTTCATTACCAATATTATTGCATTATTTCACCTTTTAAATATTATTAAATAATGCATAGTTAGCTAACATTAGGAGATAAATTAAAAATTCTTTAAATTATTTTATTAAATTATTTTTATTTATAAGAGTTAAATTAAGTAGTACTTAATTATTTTTACTTGAAATTTAAAATAAATTAGATAACTAAGTAAGAAGAATTCTATATGATAAATTAGGCGGGAAAACCTCTCATGTCACGTATCACTCTCTCATCCCTCTAAATTATATGTTTTAATTAAAATTTAAACATCAAAATATTAAATTTTTTATCTAAAAAATTAATTTAGATTAGTATTAGAAAATTTAAAATATTTTTTTAATTGTATGGATTAAATATGAAAGTATTTGAATTAGATTTCATACTTTCCTAATAGTAAATTAGTAAAATTAGAAATCTAATTATAGAAAAAAGACGAGAAATCAAAAGGATGAGAGAGTGACACGTGACATTAGTGGTTTTCCTTTATTAAGATATATAGATTCAAAACTATCATCTTCTAGCAATTAAAATTGAAACTACTATATTTTAGGAAATAAAATTTAAAAACACAATAGTGTGACAAATAACTCTATTTAAGGGTTGGTTAATTATGTAATTAAATTTCTTAAATTTAATTCGTTGATAAGACCATTTTAGCATAAGCCATTGTCGAATTACGATGATGGTAGTTAACCACATTGTAGATGAAATGACATCGTATATATGTATACTAATTTATTACACGTCTGCTACACGGAATATATAGTTAAATAACTATTTTTTTAAGTTTGTATAAATTTAAAAAGAATTTTAAAACAACAAATAAATAG
The DNA here is from genome assembly GCA_020465985.1 of Centrapalus pauciflorus. Classification (NCBI taxonomy): domain Eukaryota; kingdom Viridiplantae; phylum Streptophyta; class Magnoliopsida; order Asterales; family Asteraceae; genus Centrapalus; species Centrapalus pauciflorus. The sequence goes on from JAANYP010007579.1 coordinate 264,592, forward strand.
AAATATTATACTATTAAAGACATTAATGAAAATATACAAATCAGATAGCTAAAAGTAAAATACATAACTAAGAAATAATGATTAACAAAGAAATGAAAATTTTATAGAATTCGGTAATGGTCACTTTTTTTCTAAATCAAATTAATTAATTATTTTAACATTTTTAAAAGGTATGGATAAGAAGCTAATGAAAGACATGAGTTTTAAACCTAAATTTACAATAGAAATCCAAGATAATAGGTGAAAGTTTTTTTTTCTAAATTAATTTAATTTATCTGATTGTATTTTAACATTTAATTTATAGATTATTACATGTGTCGTTTTCAGGTTACGTCAATTGGCATTCTAGTTAGGTTTCAAGTGACATTAGTCTTTTAATAGAATAAATTGATATCAAGAAAAATATATTTGTGATCAAGATCGTTAGGTTTTAAGTAATACGTACAATTAAGAGTCTCTAATGTGAATGAATTGAATACTTAATTGCATATGATAGACATTCAAGAAGTATGAAATATTTACATTCATATTTTGATCTAATTAATTATGTTAATTTGAGTACGTGTATGAGGATGTAGATCCGTTCGTACTCCATGTCAATGTGAAAACAAACAGCATGACTACCAGGGTGTTTGGTTTTGTGTTTTATACAGAATTATTAACTTATTATGTTACAATAACGTAAATAATTGGTTTAAAGTGTTTGGATTGCATACGTTAATAAATGATTATTTGCGTTTAACGTTAGTCCTACCACACTTTTTTATAAGTTAAAAATGTAGCTTATTTGTTTAATAAGTGGTTATTTGGTCATTTTACAAGTTAAAACGCAAATCCAAACACTTAAAAAACTAATAATTTGATAATTATGATAGCAAATAGCAGAAGCTAAACCAAACACTACATTTCCGGCAGCACTTTTTGTTACAGCTATTATCTAGATTATTAGTTTTCAAAACACTACAACCTTTTTTCAAACGCAAATCCAAACACCATCTATGATTAATTGATTATAAACAAACAAGATGAAATGTCTTATATAGATGTGTATGTCTCGTTTCGAGGTTGTACCAGAAAATATAAAAAAATATTTATTATTTTTAAATACAAATAAAAATAACTCGTTACTTTTAAAAAAATTAATATGAAATAAAAAAAATCTAAACCAAATATTATCAATCTAAAATTAATCAAATCATATTTAGATGTCATATAAAACTTTTAATCAGTTATTTTGTTTAACATAAATGTCAAGACTTATATGCGGTTACACAAGAGTCCATTTTTTTAATTGTAATTATAATTTTTTTTGAACGGCAAACTAACCAACTCCTACTTCTAAACTACTCCTTTTACCACCAGACTTACTTATCTCACCTTAATTTCAATTTGCCTCCAACGGGGATCGAACCCGTGACCTCTCGCTTACAACTCGACCTTACCGCTAGGCCAAAGGCCCTTTGGTATTAGTTGGTAATGAGATTTGTGAGCCAAATAAATAAAATAAAGAACTTAATAAAAAGTGTTTATTATGAAAAAAAAAATCAACATGTTTTCACATTTTCGTCCCTCCATCTTAATTTTTTTCATAAAAGTTCTCAAGTTAATTTTTTTTGGTTTAGTAAACTTGGCTATTAGAACCCCGTTGATTTTTCAGTTTTTAAAAAACTTGATTTACTAATAATAACCGGCATCTAATAATCAAATTTCACAAAACCATGAAAACAAATAGCTCGAAGACGTTTCTAGAAATAATAACATTGATGGACAAAAACGCAAAAACTGTAAAAACATGTTTTTTTCGTAATAAACCAAAAAAAAAAAATTTAGCATTTCTAAGGGTTTATTATGAAAAAAATCAATATGTTTTCATTGTATTTACGTTTTCGTCCATCAATGTTATATTTTTCCAGAAAATCCTCAAGTTAATTTTTTTTTATAGTATTGTGAAATGTGACTATTAGAGTCTGATTATAATAAGTAAACCAAGTTTTTAAAAACTGAAAACTGAGTTCTAATATCCAAATTTCACTAAAACAAAAAGGAAAAAATTAACTTGAAAAAATTAACTTGAAAAAAAATAACATGAAAGGATGAAAATGCAAAAAACGTGAAAACATGTTGGTTTTTTTTATAATAAACCCTTTTTTTTAATGTAAAAACACCAAAAGCAAAAGAATTTCTTTGGAGACTAAATGGCATCTACATGTAACATCAATTGATGTATCAAGAAATCTAAACCACAAAACAACTTTACTCACTTGATAACCAAAGTCTATGAAATGATAAACAAATTTAAAACTAACGTATCAATTATTATTAATTGTAAAAAGTTATAGATACATTATTAACTTTATATAGTTTATACTATCTAAAGTAGAAAAGCATATGCATACAAGCATCGAACTTTCCGAAAACAACTATACTATCTTTTTTTGGCAATACATGTGCATTTTGAAAGAAAGAAAAAAAAAAGGGTAGTATAGCTGATATGTGATAAACTGATTACATACTAATTGATCACCGTCCAATTAACTACAGATTAAATCGAGCAACCTAGTTACAAATCTTAAAAGTAAGTATGTACGAGTAGTAAGTAACATGATCGAGTTTCCAACTAAAAATCCTATAAACTTTCAAATAGAGAATTAAAACTTATGAGAATGCTTTCACATAGAATCTTTTGGTAGAAAACTAACATTAACAAAAATGGGACACGTTTGAAGTGCCCTAATTTATTTAAAATGTTAATTGACAATTAGATATTCAAGCAAACCGAAAGCATTGCATGACCGTACTATAAGTTTGATTTTAAATTCAAAAAATAGAAGATCTACCAATAAAGTAGTGTAACTATTATAATTAAAGATATATAAATAAAGAAAAGTTAGTCATTTTGGGATTTCCGTAATAATAAACTTAGGAAAAAAGATTAAGCACTATCGATTTAATTATACATCAAATAAATTGATCGATTAGATTGCAATATATAAAAAGTCGAAATTTGTATGCATACTTCGGTGTGAAGTTTTGTATGGATGAATGGAATAGATGCGTCTACACTCGACAATATAAAAGAAAAAAATATGCATAATAAATGTGTATTTATATGTTGATTTGATATACATTTATGCATATATCTAGGCTGTATTTTTTTTTATGCATATTTAGGTTGTGCGTTTTTAATGTTGTTTCATTTTAATAGTTCGACTACTTGAAAACCAGATACTCCTGATAGTAGGCTCTCTCTTTGTCGGTGTTTCAAGTTAAGTTGTATATTTTTCAAAATGTTTCAGTTTATGATGTGTATGTTTTTCCCGTACACATTTAATAATTCTAATTTTGTAATTTCAAAACTGTTACCAACTGGTATTTGAACAACCTAATAATAAATATAAACTTGTATAAGCAATTTTGAATAAAATCTAAAGCAAAAACAAAAGAAAATTAGTATCAAGACCGAAATGTTATGCTATCGATTCTAGTGCTATCAATCGTCTTTGTATTATTTTTTGAAAATTTTACAATAAAAATAATCTATATCTATAAATACTATTAAGTGAATGAAAATTTGTCAATTGTCGTCATCTTTTTTAATTTGTCAATTGTCATTTACTACAATATAATTTAAATCAAATCAAATCAAATCCAATTTATAATAATTTAACTTAAATAATTTAATAATTTAATAATCAAAACTATATGAACTCTAATTTATTATTATTATTTTTTATATATTATAAAATTTTAAATTTTAAATGTTCTTATTAAATCAACTCATGTAATACGTAGGTATTAAACTATTAATAAATCATAACCCTTGTATACTAGATACACCTCTCTGTTGGGCGAGGATGCTCTCCACTTCTAACACCTCGAAGTGGCTACACCACCCCTCTTATCCCCGCCCCAAGCAAAACTACCACGTCCTGGTATCTCCACCCTGTGGCGGTTTTTCTTGCTCCTCTCTCTCTCTCTCTATCTAACTTTAATGGGTTAGATTGTTTGGATAAAAAGATTTTCCAAGGTAAATAAAAAAATAAAAAAAAGTGAAGAGAGAAAAATGACGTGATACTGATGTGTATTAAAAAATGGAGGGCAAAATGTCCACTCTCATCACCCTTACATCCATCACAACATTTTTAACCGGTTTCTTTTATAAAATATAACATTTAAATATTAACGAAATCAAATCATGAAGAATATACAAATCACATCATAAAAAAATGTGTTTAGAAATTTAGATAGTCAAAACCATGTGTTACTGTGAAAAGAATTCATCCATCAATCACGATTATGTGCATCCATATTATTCTTACAGCTCATCGTTCATCACAATTTTACTCAAATGAAAATTAACAAACAATTCAATTTCCAAGAAAATGACAGTTTTAGAAAGAGGTAAATTGATTCAACATACATCTTGAAATCAATCGAAGATCTAGAAATCTTTGTCGTCTAACATCAAGAAATTAAATCTGAAACAACATCTTAAATCTATCAAAGCTCTGACAACCCCCACATCAAGAATCGTTGTCGATTTCCGGATCTGAGGCCACATCTCGAATCTGAAGAACCGTGGAACTAGTGTTCTCTCGAAGAGGGAACCGCATAGATCCGAAAAGAATAGAATAGAACTAATGAAGAACACTCCCTGCTCCTGAGTCTCGACACCTATCGATTTTAGGTTTATACTTTATTAGGGATTTACATACGACTCTTTTTTGTACATATACGAAATCAACTTTGTTCTTGATTAGGGTTTACAGATGATTTCTACTTCAAATGATTTAATTAGATCGATTTTAGGGTTCTTGATTATGGTTCCCATATGAGTTCTTGTTCTTATTCTTGATTTCAGTTTTGTCTAGTGTTTGATTTCATATTAATTTGTTCACTAGACAATGTCTTGTGTATTCTTAATCTGAGGTCTCTGAAATCTAGATTAGGTTTTGTATTCTTTATTTGTAATCCAGATTGTGTTCTTCATGACTGACTTCATCCATATGTGTTTTTATGGGCATGCATAGAGACTGAATCTTTCAAGGAGGTGTATTGCCGAAAATTCAAAGTTATTGTTTCCTATAATATTTTTGTAAAGAGGTAAGAGTGTGAAGTGTTGTTTATGCAGTTCTGTATATTGTTTTGGTGTTTATAGAATTTAAAGGAAAAAACTTAAAAAGTTAGGATAAATTGAGTTTTTAATTTGATATGTTGTTATTGGTAAAAATATTGTATATTGGTTCTTGAGTATGTATGTTTTTGTTATTTTGGCTCTGGAATATGTTATGAGCAATATTTTTCATGCTTTTGTCTTGAATATGTTAGAAACCTTAAAAAATCAATAAAAACTCAGTGATCATGAAGTACGCAAAGAAACAATCTTATTAATTCAGTATTTAACGTCAATCACTTATCAATCAGTATTGTAATCAGTTTTCAGTCACTTATCACTTATGTAAAATAACAGCATCTTAGTCTGTTTATTTTTTTTCTAGATCGCCTCAAACAATTCATTTTATTAATTCAGTATTTAACGTCAATCACTTATCAATCAGTATTGTTATCAGTTTTCAGTCACTTATCACTTATGTAAAATAACAGCATCTTAGTCTGTTTATGTTTTTTTCTAGATCGCCTCAAACAATTCATGTTATGGTTCGGGAGTCCAAACAACTGTTTATAACCAAATGTCACATGTGATAGTAGTGACTTTCTATTGTTTCCTACAAACATGAGTCCTGGCCTAGATTCTTGAACCTTTATCTTTTCTTTTTCACTTAGCTGGTTTGGAGGATTTCAACAACTTATTTAAAATTTGGATTTAGAAATCCTCTTATGTCATGTTTGGATATAAACAAAGAATAAAGAATTTCATTTCATATTCCCCACTTTTCCAACTTCACAATCCACTCATCCCCTATTTATTTTAAAATCCTATCATTTTAGAATCCATTATTTTAAATTTATACAATCCAAACGACACCAAATTTAAAAAAAAAAATTCAAATCCTTAATCCTTAGCCTAACGGGTACTCATGTAGGTTCAATTTGCTATCAATTCCTTCCAAGAGCCATATGCATATTGACCAAAAGGTTTGGATTAATAACCATAGGCATGGTTTTAAAAAGTGTGCTTGAGGCGCAAACCTTATCGCTTCACGAAGGCCGGCGCAGCGGTATTCATGAGGCGCATGACGAGGCGCACATGGTAGATCAAGGCCATTTGTGGATTGAAAAATATGTTAGGGCTGTTTTTTGGTTGTCTAATTTTTGTCATTGCTTTTGATAGTGTTATTTTTGTTTTGATGCTTGGTTTCATACATTTTACTTGGGTTTATGTGATTATAAGGTAGAAAAAAGATGACAAATAATATGTGTGTGTTTTAATGATAGTGCACCTCGTGTTCGTGATGCGTGCACCTTCGCCTTGCACCTTGGCTTCCGAGGCGCCTCACGCTTTTTTTAAAACCAAGGCCATAGGTACCGAAAACCGTGGTTACTAAAATAAAGTAACAAAAAAACGAATCAGCCACACACTACCAGATCAATTCAAATCACTTGGCTTCAATTTCCAATTTCCATCGTCAGTTTTAAGATGACGATGATGGAAGCAATCAAATGACATGTCAAAGAAGAAACAAAAAAGGGGGAATGAACCTGAAAATCTTCTTAGGCCATTATCTTGGCAGATCTCATGAACAAACTATCGACAACCTTGCCCATATTTTCAATGGTCTCGAGTGTTGCAGGGTAGATAGCATCTGCCTTTTGATCATCAAAGATGATGAGACACCCTACACCCTGATCCAGTGTTCCAGCAAATTTTTTGTCCAAAATCATCTGAGACAGTTTCTTCTCAACATGGTCTACCGGAAGCTCAATCAGCCCAGCAATGTGTGCAATCTCAACCCGCGAAAACGGTTCTATTAATCTGCACAAAGTTTTACACAAAAAACTGTAAGTTATTATGGAAGTATTACATTAGCATCGACCACCGTCATTGCTTGTTTGCTACCAACATGAATGAAAACAAAAAAGATATCTTTTAAACCACCATATTTAAGCTATTTGTTGCAAAGTAATCAAGATCTGCGCAACAGTTTGGACGAATTATGTAAATGTACAAAGCAATAAACGGTAACAGTTTTGGACTAATTCTTAAAAAGTTATCTGTTTACATGCTTGCAATTTAACAAAAATTGTTTGCAACATTTAGTTAAGTGTGATGGTTTGATCTACTAACAATGATCATAATCATAACCTGCACAAGTTTTGCTCCAACAGTGTGTCATAGAGCGATGCAAGGTGTCTATGGACAATAGGGTCTTCGTCTAACTGAGCCTTGAAATCCTGAAGGGCTGTTTCAAACAACTTCAATGACCTCTTTGAATAAGCATCGGCAACGGCCTTCATGGCATCAAGTTCTGGCCCTAGGAATTTCAAAGCTTTTGAAGAGATTATTCCAGCCACATCATCAGCCTGGTTCACCATGATTTTGCATAGCAGCATATATTTGAGACTGTAAACTGCTCTGGGATCATCAAGAGCATTAAATGCTTCAAATGCTTCAAAGAAGTAACTGTATGCAGTTTTATAATCTTTCTCCTCAGCATGGAGAATTCCACTCTGTAAATCTATGGTACCTTGTTGAGCAGGAGGTACATAGATTGCATTGGCAGCTGTTCTAGCAGCCGTGAGTGCAGCTTTTGCTTTGGGGAGGTTTCGCAACGAGAAGTGCAATTTGCTTTCTAACAAGTCAATATCGACAAGGAGCAACTTGTCATCCAATCTTCTCACCTCTTTTACCAATCCAGAAAGAAGGGTAAGAGCTTCTGAGTACTCCTTGCTGTCCATCAACAAAGCTGCAAGCCTGGCCTCTACACGCTGCCTCAAGAATGTACGCTTCTCAGAGCGGGTCCACTCCACCATTTCTTTACACAGCAATATCTGCAAATCGGTGGTGTTTGGAATCTTTGCAACAGAGTCTATGATTCCCCTAACTATTTTTGCAGTTTTGGCCTTAGGGATCAGTGAAAAGAAGGGCCTCAATGTAGTCAAAAGACCACGGAGATCCTCCCCCCTACCTTCTTCCCTGAGAAAATCAGACAATTTCGCAATTGCCTGTTCCTTGATTCGTAGTGCTTCAGAAGAAGATGCAGGGTTATCTAAGACCCTATAAAGAATGGTGATAGCCTCTGACCGATTTTTGGCTTCTGAAGCCAATTCAAGAGACTCTGCTGTGGCTGGAAGATATGATGATGACATCTCAAAGCTGAATGCAATAAAGTTAATGAATTAATGGTCACCATACAGAAATAAAAGTGATTTCAATCCTAGAGCTAACATGATTCTGGTTAGCAGAGAGAATATACTTAACATATAATGGCAAATATGAATATGTTGCCCTGTGAGAGACTATGTAGAGAATTCTTAAAAGAGTTTAAAAAATGGTGGTTGATAAGAACCACACTGCACCAGCAAGGCTGCAATTAGAGTCATTATCTTTGGATAATCATCTATCAAAAATGTCTATTTTAGTCCCTCATACTTGTTTTCCGATTGTTTGTCCCTCAATTATTTTTATCTGATCCATTGTTGTAAAATTATCATTTTTGGCTATTTTTAGTCTCATTCTACATGATATGGTTATTTTTGGTTTCATACTTTCATGATCGTTTGTTTCATAATAATGCAAACTAAATATGGAAAAATTATGGAAAAGAATGATGATTACGTGAATAGAACAAATGAAATTAGGTGAGGGACAAAAACAAGCAAACACAACTATGAGGAACAGAAATGGACATTTTTAAAAGCTGGTTACTTAAAAATTACAATAGCCCCCTGAAAGTGTTTACACATTCTAAGTTGTTAATTGCTAAACTAATGCAGAGAATTTAACACCCAATCGAATAATATTAACAATATAAAGTCGTCAAATTTCAGTTGCGTTGTAACTTTATCTTTGTACATATTGCAATATACACAACAACATGTCAATGGAAATGATAATAAACTGCAAGAAATTCCAGAGATTGACCTGGATAATCCATACAAGATAAGCTTTAAATGGTAAAAAGCAACTGTCTCGTATAATTCCTTGGACCTTCATATTAATGTTCCATTTCTGAATGAAGTTACAAATATAAGCAATCAACTTAAAATGGTAGTGGCGACAAGTTAGAAGCATCTTTAAATGCCACGACAAGTTCAAGAAAATAGAAATAAGAAATTTTCAAAATAAAACAGAAGTCATAACAAGTTTCAAATTCAAACAAATTCACAATATTAGGCATTCAACCAAGTGATGCGATGTGACCAAAGCAGGAATTTGCTTTATTCTTGCATAAAAACCTAAATAATAGTTTAAGTTACAAAGGAACAACAGTACGAAAAAGCAATTTTTTATTAATACTTGGGAAACGACACCCACCACTTATTAACACACCCTGGCCCTAACGATTCAGTGGCAATACAAAGGTCCAAGGGTATGATATATGTACCTCAAGGTTATCACAAGATCATCACAACCAATTGACAAGCCGCACTAGACAACTTTAAGTTAACATATTAGGGGCCACAACGATAACTCAAGCAATATAGTGCTGATCACCAAAAGAATTCACAGATTAAAAAGATTTTCACAAGAGTTTGGTTCATGACAATCCAGACTTAAAACTAGGTGGAGCGATGTGCTGAGTGAGAAATCAAGTTCAGGATCATATTATAGTCATCATAACATCTTTCAGTTGTCTTTGAACGGGATCAAGAAACCCTAGAAAGTAGCAGCACATAAAAAGCACAGTACCAATATACGAATGCTAACAGGTACATCAAAACTACGGTGTTGTAATGCCAAAAGAAGCCAGTAATTGAGCATACAACAACATGAGCCAGTAATAATAGTGCCCAAAATCTCTAAATCATTGTTCCATAAAATCATTACGAAATATAAATCTCCAATTTACAAAATTTACGTTTTATAAAACTCGTAGGGGAATGAAATTAGGTCTACAATAAAGAGCGGATCAAATTCAGAGATAACAGTAATAACCCTAAAACTAATGTCAATAAAAAAAATATGGAAAAAGGAGCAACCGAGCTTAGAATGGATTGGAGAGATTCAGAGATGTAGATAAAGCATGAATCAACTCCGCATGATGAAAACCTTAAATCGTAGTTCTAGCAAACTATAGAACATGATTAAATCGACTTCACAAAAGATCAAATAATGAAACTATGAAGGTATAGTTTGCCATTCCAACAAGGCGTCATAAAGCTTAAATCGAAGATATACCTTAGAGAGACGACGTCAATTATTGGGATCGGAGGTGAAAATGGTTGGTTGCCCAAATAAGTTTCGTTTTTGTTGAGTAAGGGAGAAACAAAGATTTGGTAATCTGTCTTGGGAGAAAAGGTATGCACCCTTTTTTACAGTAGCAGAACATATACTTTATTCATAACAAAATTCGAATCCAAACCCAATAATTTTAAAACCAAGCTCGACTAACTTAAAACCTAACCTTTATGTATTAGTGTAGCTTTGATTTAGATGATAATAATGTGTATTATATTGATTAACTTTGTTTAAATTATTGCATTTTGATTGAATTTTGGTTATAAATTGATGAATATATGTTGTTTATAGTATTCTTTATAAATGTTATTTTGTGAAACAAAACATTGATTAATTCATAAATAATTTTCTAGTATAGAACACAGTGTTAGAGAATCCATGGCAAAATTCATCATAACCAACATAAAATTTAATAGTAGTTTTATGTTTGATGTATTGTTAATATTAAAAAATTATAATTAATACTATCAAGTCCTTCATCTAATATTTTTATTTATCATCTTAATTAATTTGACCCCAGAGAGTTTTTGAATCCTAGATTCGTCACTATGTGAGTTTGATCTCTTTTTTTTTTCAATGGACTAAGGTTTTCAGATAACTGAATCTATCTTCATTAAGCTCCAACTTTGATGATTATTTCAACTTTAAGTCGTCTTCATTAGTGATTGAAAATTTGAAATTGTACCAACACACATTCATATGTTTCATCATTTTAGAGATTTTTATGGACCAAAAAAATATCTCAATGCATACGAATAAGCCCATTAACAATGAATATTTGATAAACCATCACAATACATTTTATTTAGTAAAAACATTTTTTTTTAGAAATTAGACAATCAATAATAACACACACAACATCTGAATCACCGGTCATATAAAATCAAGTTCTACATGTGTTCCTTTCAAAATAAAATCGACTGGACCTAATGAATAAAAAATCAAACAAATTTAAAATTTGAAACTGCAAAGGCATGTCGACAAATACATCATAACATATTCACTCGTATTACCTATGTATAATGTATTCACATGACCTTACTTATATAACTATGAGCAATGAGTAAAGCCGCACAAAAATTTTATCAATGATAATGCAACCATTTATTAACATGTTATTGACTCTTGAGGTTTTGAAAATTGACTAAAATCGGACCACTACTTACTATGTGAAAATTGTGGTACATTTATTGCACTATTAAATTTATTTGATATAATGTTAACGTCCAATAAAAATAAAAAAGTAGAAATAATTTTGTAACAAATAGAATTAAATTATATGTCAAAAATAGTAATAAATTTTTGTATTTTACCGTTTATAGATATATTATTAAATAATCATTAATAGCAACAACTTTAGTTTTTTTTTTTACTATTTCTAACAATTTTTTATCTGGAAACTTGCTATAACAGATTATCATCCATTAATAGCAACAACTTATATATTTTTACCAATAATTGAAAACATTTTATCTTTTACCGACAAATGCAACAACTTTTATCATTTTATTAGTTAACCGTAACATATAAAATTGAAACTCTTTTTTATCTTTAACTAATTATTAATTAAAAAAAGCTAGATTTATAGAAATTTAACACATTTAAATAAGTTCATAATTCAGTTTTTTTATTTAATTTTCGTCAAAGAGAGAAATCAAATACAATGTGTGCACATAAAAGGATTACGAACATGATATGTTATATTAATAATGAATAGACGGTTTATTAAGAGTGCAATATGGGCAACCATTTAAGGTCCCGTTAGTTAGGATTCCATTGATACTTGTTTATTTTCTAGTGTAATATGAAAACGAAACGTGAAACTCATTTCATTTTGTGTTAGATGTCATATAAATACAATGACCACATTTTAATACATTTGTATAATTTTTTATATTCTTAATTACGACAATAATTGCATTATTTATTTATTTAATAAATATATAGTATCATAAATCATTATGATTTAATTTTTGATAATTTTTTTTTAATAAATAAAAGGATAGTATTAAGAAGATGCATCCATTTTATTTATGGATGATTATATATTATTTAATTATCCAACTAAAGAATAGAATTTGTGTTTAAATGTAATGCATATGATCTACAACTCTAGCCCTATAATTATAGGTCAAATCCAGGGGTTCTGATCATTCATCACAACACACGAATAAAGAATTCGGCTTCATATGACTGAATCTCTCTCTTTCTTATGAGTTTTCTAAATAAAGAAGAATCTTTCGATTTTTGTTCATTTGATCAATCAAACGACAATTGCTCAATCATGTCATCACCAGTAACACTGATAACAATCCATCTTAATTGTTTTTTTGTCATATTGTTGGAATAAATGTATAATTCTATTCTATTAATGATTGTGTATTATTTTTAGATTTCTTGATACAATCTTGTTTTGTGGTTTATTTTTAATTTTGTTGCATTTAATTTTTGCTTAAAAATTACTATATATTTAAATTAATCCCAACGAATGACATATTAAAATATTATTTCATTCTTAACATTTATAAAAACTTACTCATTCTCTCACTCACTACCGCATATTGCATTTGTTTTTTCTCTAACAAATTTTAAACACAAATATAAATCTAAACTTATTTAACATATTCTGATTTTTTAATAATAATAAGTTAAATACAAATAGTGTTTTTGATTTGATATGTCGCTTTATTGATAAAAAGTTGAAATTTGTTGTTATTAAGTAAAATGATAAAAATCTTGTTACTATTTTTGACAAAAAAATAAAAGTTGTTACTATTAATGGATGGTAAGCTGCTATAAAGTTTCTAGGTCAAAAATGGATATAATCGTTAAAAAAATATAAAAATTGTTGCTATTAATAATAAGAAAATAAATAAATATAATGTAATTATAAAAATACAAAAGTTTGTTGCTGTTTTTATAACATATAAGTATATAACCCGTATAAATATAAATACCGTATAAAGTGTTGAGGCACTGTTCAGTATCACCAACTATATCTTATATAAATCCTTTTCAACGTTGTGCTCTGTTTCATTTCTTCCGTCAACTCCGTCGGCGTCGGTCATCATTTCTGTCTGTGTATTAATCCAGTCACAGATGTATCTCTAGCAAACAAGCAACGATGGAATCGAGACTGCAATACACAGGTATGGAAACAGACCTGCTCTCTCGCCTCGCAGCAAACCATTTGTTCCTGGGTCAAATCGAACCATTTCGAGCTACTATCCTTGCTCTCCGATCTCGAAACCCCGACCTACCCCGCTCTATCCTCCAAACTATTGTAGCAAATGGTGGCCGTTACCACGATATCCTTTTTACTTCCAACTCTTCCCCTGCTCTTCTGACTTATATATCTACGCTTGAGCTCCTCCAATTTAATGATCCTACATCGGGAGTCTGGAGTTTTGACTCCACTGCGCTGCGTCTGCGTGCTGAATTCTTGCTTTATGTTCAGACTATTACGTATAGGGTTTTAAAAATTAATAAAGAGGACACTCATTTAGGTCAAAGTGAATCGAGAATCGCCAATATTGGTGCAATTAAAAGGGATAAAGTGGGTATTACAGATTATGAGTCAAGAGGGGATACGGGTACCCCAGATTTTGATTCAAAACTGCAGTACAGCGAATCGAAAGGGGATACCAACGAAATGGGTATTAAAGCTTTTGATTCACGAATTGGACAGTTAAGTGAAAAGGATGTTAATAGTACTACTAATTATCGGGATTTTGACGAGTGTTTGAGTGTTTTGAATAAGATATCGAAGGTGGGGTTCAAAAGGTTAAGGCCAGATTTGATTGAATTGGAAATCAAAGAGAATGAAGAAGAAGGAACTTCTGGTGGTACTCTAGAGATAGAAGAAGGTGAACTGATGTGTTTGAGGGGGGTAATTTTGGAAAATGCTGATATTTTTGAGGCACTTTGTGAGAATATAGCAAAGCAGGTCAAGTGGGTTCAAGAGAATGATGCTGGTGATGATTCAGGTTTGGCTATTTCGCCAACAACTCAAGAGGAGGACAGAGAGGAGGATGTTACGGTTCTTAAATTGATACAAAGCTGTGTTCAGACGGTGCATTTGGAAGCCATGAAGGAATGCTTGAAGGAGGGTGATGATGGAGGAGCTATGTCACATATTCAGTTTCTTCACTTTGGTTATGGGGTGGAGGAAGCTGATTACCGGTATGGTCAAAGACACCATTTTCTTTTAGGACTAATTTTCTGCATGCAAAATTTATGCCAGATGTTAGAATACTTCCCCTCTGATTTATGATAGAGCAGTTAACGGCATGAAGATGAAGAGAATTTATAACTCAAAAGCCGGAATTTAAGTTAGGTCGAGTAAAAAATGTTGATGTACTCTAGACCACCCTAGGCGCATCACGTGAGTCGTGAGAGGTAAGGAAACAATGGGGAAGCCCAATGCTTCAAGGAAGCAACTTTGCTGCTCCTCCACCTCGAACCCCTGACCTTTGTTAGGTCGAGTCAAATTTTTGAGTGCCTTCCCCAACTGAGCTACATGTCTGGAGGCATTAAGCCAGAAGCTATATCAACCCATTACATCTGTGTGGGTTTCTAGTCATTTTTCATAATTTATTAGATTTAAGCAACTATGTTGCAATAGCAAATTGATTGTTTGGTCAGTGTGATTCATTGGTGAGGGGATGTGGTTCGAAACATATACATGGTCTAGGAGGGAATAGACTTGAGATCTGGAAAGAGTTGCTTCACAGAACTTTAGCTGGATAGTTACAATTAAGGGATTTTTTTTTTCATACATAGGACTCTTACTTTTTTTTAAGGAGAGATCTAGATACAATAATATTTTGGAAGTTGGAGGGTAATATCTTGGCCCATATTTAAAACATAAAGAGAAGCCTTAGAAATTAACATGATACAAGAGTATCCTTGGTTGCATAAAACTGACACTTCTTTTGCTACACCATTCCTTGGAAATTCATAGATGTGGGTGCAACCCATTTATAAGATATTCCAATAAGGATTCAAGAAATCCCATATCCTTTCGTTGCATGTGTTTGTTAAAACCTATATCTTTGTGACTTTGTCATACATGTTGGCACCACGTTGTATTGAATCAATTTTTGTCTTCTTTTCTGGTTTTTGTTGTAACTCCTATTGAATTGGGCCACCATGGCTAGGAAACTTGTGCTCTTGGGATATAATGTTCTTGTTAATCAAAGCAACACAATTTTATGTACTATGATTACTTTTAAAAACCAATCATTGGAAGCTTTATTGTATGCGATCATGCATAATGTGTATGTTAGCTAACATGTCTCCTTGTATCATGTCCTTAAAAAAGTGAAACGGTAAAGTATGTTAGCTAACATGTCTCCTTGTATCATGAAGACAGGCTTTCAAGAGACAGAAAATTTAATGTCTGCGATTTCATAACTTTCCTGCGTTTTCCATTTGATTTATATTGTGTTTGCATTACATTGTGATTGTGCTAATTTCATCCATTTGGGATATGGTGGGATGTGAAAATTGGAAATTTGAACAATTATACTAATAAAAGAAAACGATGACATCACAGTGGTGGATGGGCTAAGTTTTGAATGTTTGTGTTATGTATGGTTGCCATAATTTCATTTGGTATTATCAACCAACTAGGACAAAACCCTGATCAGTTTGTGGTTTTTTAATTCATTGACAGATCTCAATTATCCATGTTCTTTCTTCTTCAACCTCACAGCATTATTTATATGGAATTATGAATCTATAATAGTCTTTATCAAAATACTGTTTGTGTTATGTATTTATTTGTAATACGTTGTGATGTTTACGTAGCATGATTTTGCAAGATCTCCTTAAGAAGAGTTTGTCAGGAATGCCAGCGTATGACGCCACTTGGCTTGGCATGCGAAGTAAATTGTTGTCGATATATGAGAAAGCACTCTCTTCCAACTCCACGCGTCTTGTTCACATGATACAGGTGTGTGGCTCTCTTTTATCACACACAACTAGTTTGAAATAAGACATCTTGTTTTTAGCTTACTTTTGCAACTCATGCATTACGTGCTTGCTTTTATAATATACTTATTGAAAATACTAATTAACTTATGTTGCCATCATATTCTTTTGTAATCTGAACTATTTGTGGTTTCTTCGTTGTTTATTTGTTTGTTTCTGTATTCAATCTATTCTTTTTAGTACATTTGCCACCTTACAAATTATTTTTGCCCATTATTTTGCTCCAGCACGGGCATCATTTGATTTTATGCCCATCTTCATATAATTTAACGCCTGAAGTGGGTGCAAGTTCTGTGGTTGTCAACAACACTATTTTGGTGGGTGTGCATTTAGAAACTTCATGAGGATGTGCCTTTTGCAGTCCATCCAGGAGGAATTGCTCTCTGAAGAGATAGAGACACATAAAGTTTTGAATGGCAACCAGGTTCCACCCCCTCTTGCACGGCTTCTAAATTTTATCGCACAGCTGACATCTGAGCCATCGGGTGACCAGACATCATCATATAAGTTGGCAATCTCTGCATGCATGCGAGACATGTATCATTATGCTCGCATTTCAGGATTGCATGTGTTTGAATGTGTCATGGATGTTGCTCTTTCTGCTGTCAAGAGGGAACAACTTCAAGAAGCTAGCAATGTATGTCCCTCGTCTTTTTTCGGTCCAAAATTAACACAACCTAGATTTTCTCAAACTTGTAACATCTGTACTTGCTGGTCAACAGTTTCTCTGTAGTTAGAATCCCTGTCAAAGCTATCTGATAATGAATTCACAGAAGTCTTATTAGTACTATGTCTAAATATATTGTAGATTCTTTTGCTGTACCCACAACTTCAACCTCTTGTGGCTGTTATGGGTTGGGATCTTTTGCCTGGGAAAACAGATATGAGAAGGAAGTTGATGAAGCTATTGTGGACTAGTAAATCACAAATTCTCAGGCTGGAAGAATCATCTCTCTATGGTTCTAAATCAGACGAGGTAACATTTATATTTCAATTACTTATGAATTGGTTAATACGTTGGTAAATCCCAAACATCGAGTATAACTTGTTAATCTCGGCAGGTGTCCTGTGTTGAGCATCTCTGTGACTTTCTATGTTACCAGCTTGATCTGGCTTCTTTCGTTGCATGTGTCAATTCTGGACAATCATGGAGTTTGAAATCATCATTACTATTGTCTGGAAAAGGGCATACAAAACTTGAAAATGACGATTTCCAGTTGGATCCATTTGTTGAAAATCTTGTTCTGGAAAGATTATCAATCCATAGCCCCCTTCGAGTAAGTCTGTAAACTTCGTTGGTGATCAAGGCACTTTCTCAACTTGGATTGTATATGCTGCTCTAGGAATTTATATACGCTCATCGAGACAAAAATGGGACAAGACGTTGACAAACATGTTTTATGAATTCTGCTGCGTTGATAGTTCATTTTTTCATTTTGATTTCATAGTTTGTATATATATCTTTCCCGGTAACAATTCAAGTCATCTTTGATGCTAAAATGTGTTCTGCAGTGAGGAGCATACACTAGTAATAAAGGCAATCCTAAAAAGTTAAGCAATTCATTTTAACATTGAACACCAAGATAAGAGTCTCTTTTATGAAAAACTCTTTTGCACTTTAGTTGCTCCCTTCCATTCTAAAATTATCATAAACTCATTACCAGACCTGTTGCACCTTTGAAAGGTAAGCTATATAGGATGATGATTAAATGTGGGATGATGTTGACACTGATCTGAGCACCCTGTAAACTTGTACTCTCACATATGCATCACACCAATAATCTGTTTCTGTTGAATAACCAAAACTCATTTGTAACTCTGTAATGTATAACAATATTTTTATTTCTATAAACTTTGGCTAGCCGTATTGGCTTATCCTTAGACCTTATGATATATGAAGAAATTTAGAGAATTAATTTCTGTCATTTCATCCATTGAGATTGTATATATACAACTAGTTATATAAAAAAGATCCCCATATGTCAGGGAACCGATTGCATAAGTGTAGGGATTAATCTAAGAACTTATTTAACTAACGTCTACTAAAAATTTAGGGAAATAAGTTACCCTACTAATGTGTTAACTTTCATTCTCAAGTTACAACACTCCCTCAAGCTGGTATGTAAATATTAACTAAACCCAACATGCA
Source organism: Centrapalus pauciflorus (assembly GCA_020465985.1). Lineage (NCBI taxonomy): Eukaryota > Viridiplantae > Streptophyta > Magnoliopsida > Asterales > Asteraceae > Centrapalus > Centrapalus pauciflorus. Next base: position 283,095 of record JAANYP010007579.1, read on the forward strand.
ACTGAATTCTTCAAATGTTGACTTCGCCGTACTCCTAGTCTACAGATTGGTCACTTCTTGTTTCGTGGGTATGTATATCATGCATACTTTGCCCAAGTCTATCTTTCCTTGATGAAGTGGTGATCTATTTCAACATGCTTTGTACAGCCAAGGTCTATAGGATTGTGTGTCATGCTTACAGCACCCTTGTGTTCTCAATAAAGCTTCATGGATGACTTGATTCATATCCATAGCTCTTTGTATAGTGTTTTGATCCACAAGTGTTCACATAACCCATGCAATACTACCTGATACTCAGCCTCTGCAGTGTTACAGGACACTACTAATGGCTTTTTTTCTCCATGCCATGAGTTTGCTCCATACATGGCTACATTACCTGCTGGTTGAACATTCAGTCACTAGTTGAGCCACCTTAATCAGCATCAGTGAAGAGTTCAACAAATCTATTATTTTACCCCAATGACGATCTACAAGCTTTAGCATGATAGAGTTTGTCTTGGGAAGGGGTCAAATTACTTGAACTTGCTGAAGAAGCAATAGGTTTTTCTTTTGCCATATAACTAAGTGGTAAATGCAGTGACCAATGTCTGCTTGTTGCCTATTGAACTGGTTATATATGGCACCAATGTTGATTTTTGTTCTCTTCATTCTTGTGCTTGGTCAATTTAAGTGCACTAAATGGTCTAGAAATTCTACTGGGTTCTTACACCCACTTGTAAGCTTTGGATAAATCCAATTTGAGTATTTTAAATGCTTTTTTATATTATTTTACTTGTGAGGTATTAATTTCTATGTTTTCACTTAAACAGGTTTTATTTGATGTAGTTCCAAACATAAGATTTCAAGACGCTATCGAGTTATTTAGCATGCAACCGATCACCTCTAACTTAGCAGCCTGGAAAAGGTAGCATCTAATTATTATGTCCTAGAATCGATTCGTTGCTTCATCATATTAGGGAGTAACTTTTTCATACATGACGTTGCATTTTATATTTAGTATTGTTCTATTATATGCAAATATGGCAGTTGATCTAGAGGGCATGTATAATCTTTGCATCTTCAATTGTTATTGTTGTTCAATGATATATTTTTGCTTTCGTGGTTTTTGTTTTGCGTTTCATAGGATGAAAGATGTTGAACTCATGCACATGCGTTATGCCATGGAGTCTGCTGTTCTTGCCCTTAGAGCTATGGGGAACAATAAGAATAATGAAGTAAAATGTTATCAAATGGCATTATGTTACTTAAAAGACCTCAGGACCCATTTGGAGGCTATCAACAACATTCCACGCAAGGTTGTTTATTTGTCCCTTTTTCCATTATACATATGTATAGGTCCTAATCTCGTGACATCTTATTATAATGATAATCAATCATCTTGGTTAGCATTTTCAATAATTAAAATGTGTGTAGTTTCTCATCTTCTTCTTTATTTTTTTTTCCTTCTCTGACCTAGGCAGTTAGGCCTTGTAGTCAGGAATCACTATGGTAATGGCTTTGAAAGTAGACTGGTATGCAAATGAATATAATTACTTGAAAATGATGTTTAATTCATTTGTATATATAAATGGTTAGGTTAGGTAGGGGTACAAATATGATAAGAGAAATGGGGTGAGATATTTAAGGGGGCGTTTAATTTGCGGATTTCCTGGGATTCACTGGGATTTGCATTTAAAATCCTGTGTTTGGTTCACAGATTTCAGTAAGGATTTAAAATCCCAGGATTTCATAAATCCTTTCCTTCTTTGTTATTTAAAAACCCAGCCTCCCCCTAGGATTTTAAATCACAGTTACCTTGCATTTTTCAGATTAGCAAATTTTTTTCTATAAGATAATGCAGATTCTTTGGCAAAATCCTTACAAATGCAAATGCTGCATAGTGCAAATCCTTTGACAAAAAGCAAATCCCAAAGTAAAAAATCTGCGAACAAACGCCCCCTAAGGGTAACATATGTTGGATTGGGGTAGGGTAGGTGTAATATGGTGGATGAGGTAAGCAGGGTGGGGTGGCGTGTGTCAAGGTAGGGTAAAGTAAGGGTAGGTAGGGTAGGGTGTGGTAGGGTAGGTAGTTAGGGGTATGATATTGTGTTGGGGTAGGGTAGGGTGGAAGTGATTGGGTAGGTAGGTAGGGTAAGGTGGGGTGGATAGGGTAGGCTAAGGAGACGGGGTGGGATAATGTAGCTAGGATATGGTAAGGTAGGGTAGGATAGGTTGGGTATGGGTATGGGTATAAGATAGGAGTAATGAGGTGGGTTAGGGTAGGTAAGGTGGGTTAGGTGGGGCTTGGTGGATGAGGTAATGTTAGGTAGGTCGTCGCTTAACCATAGGTGATGGGAATGAATTTTAAACCCAAGGTAAGAGCTAGGTTTGGTGGATACCATACCTCTGATTTTCATTTCCATTCCTTCAAACCTATATCCTTAAACTAGACAAATAGATACATCTTCAAACCCATAACTTCATACTCACACCCTCAATCAAAACACCCCCTTAAAAAAGAGCGTCTCAAACTGCACCTACATCCACCCAAAGCTAAAATGATTTACCATTACTCTGTTAGATTTTAGTTGTGGTACCATCAATATTGCTCTCAATAACTACCCTTAATAGTCGCAACCTAGTCAAGTATTAACCTTTTAATGATGCAGATAATGATGGTGAACATAATCATCTCACTTTTGCATATGGATGATCTTTCTCGTGACTTGTCGCCATGTCCACCACCTACGATACATCCCGACACATCCAACACTAGTGAGGAAAGTGCTGATCCCTGCAGTAATGAAGAAGGGAATACTATGGTCGTATCCTTCACAGGGCGACTCCTTAATATATTGCGGCAGAATCTACCTTTAGCTGTTACTGAACAGGAGCTTGCCATCGATGGAAATGTGCCTACTGATGGGCAACAAGCTTTAGAGTGGAGAATCTCAAAGGCAAGATCTTTCATTGAAGATTGGGAATGGCGTTTATCAATTTTGCAAAGTCTTCTTCCCTTGTCTGACCGTCAGTGGAAATGGGAGGAGGCATCAACTGTGTTACGTGCAGCCCCATCTAAGCTGCTGAATCTGTGAGTTTGATTCATCAATAATAAGAATATTACTTATACCAATTTTTAAATACGAATTTATGTGCATTTCCTTGTTTTACCTTTTGGTAGCACTAGTTTGTAGGTTTTTTCTTGTAGAGTAGGCGGACTATTCTTTGACTATGTGATAAAAAAATTGTAAAGTTAATTCGCATGACGTGTACTTCTATATTGTATGAATAATGTAGTACATTCATTTATAGTTAATTTATCGTTGAGAATAAGTATTGAACATAGCCAGAATTGCATGGCTCATGAAATAGTTGGTGGGCTTTGCTCAGCTTGTGTTTACCTAACTCAGAAAGCTTACGCTTGGGACTGGCCTTGTATATACTTGTCTCGTTTGGAATAAAGTATACATAAAATTACACCTTTCAAAATGAAATTACAAATAAATGCTCATTAGGTGTACATAAGTGCACATAAGAAGGTATTGATTCCTATTTAGCTAAAAAAGCAATCATGAAGGACAATAGTTGGTATGCTTAAGTGGTTTAAACATGTCTATAAGTATGTTTTCACTTTTATTTTAGTTGCTTGAATGAAAACAATGATTGCTTCTTGAAATTTGACTATTATTTATTATACAGTTGCATGCAGAGGGCAAAATATGACATTGGAGAAGAGGCTGTTAGCCGTTTTTCACTACCTCCAGAAGATAAAGCAACTCTTGAACTGGCTGAATGGGTGGATGGAGCCTTTAAGAGAGCATCTGTATGTACCTATGTATATTAAAATACTGTTTCTATTTGCATGAACATTTGCTATTTGTTTAAATGTGTTATTACCACTGTCTCTTTTGGTTTATTTGCATATTAACAACTGCTATAGATTAGTTCACCTAATGAAAATATTTCTATTACCACTATGTTCCATTATGAAATCTAATGCTAATTCTACAATACTTTTTGTAATTCCCCAGGCTGCGGATGCTGTTTCTCGTGCTGCTGATGGAACCTCTGTTGCCCAAGATTTAGATTTTTCCACACTTCGCTCTCAATTAGGTCCTTTGACTGCAGTATGATATTCCCCTTCTCAAAGTTCTATTTCAATATTCTTTTCTTTGATTTAGAGTGGACCCAAAGGAAGTTTGAAAACTACATATATGAAAGTCATATGCAAACTTATGGTTTTACACTTCCTGCTAGACTCTTCTATGTATTGATGTAGCTGCTGCATCTTCAAGGTCCTCAACTTTGTCCCAGAAGCTTCTAAATCAGGCAAGTGAAATTTCCTCCATTCCACAAAATTCAATGTACTATTCTTGAAACAAAGTTTATGTGGCTTCTAATTCTGCTTATCCACTGCATTTTCAATATGTATTCCTGGATTTGAAAGTCTAAAGAAACAAGGCGTTTATCCCAAATTAGTTGAGTTTGGCTGCAGATAAGACCTAAGGTGGCGTTTGGTACGGTGGAATCGTAGGGAATGGAATCCTTCACTTTCCATAGAAACCCTTGTTTTTTTCTAAAAACTATAACTTGAAAACTGAAATTGAAAAATGACTAGTTTTCGTTAACTAAACACAACCTAAAGGTTTACAAGTTTTTTTAACAAATGATGATGTCACATAAATCAAGATTGACATCGAAAATGCATCAAATATATATATAAAAGCTTTCTATTTCCATGTTTTTGATCTCCCCATTTTGACAAGGAAAGGCATAGAATTGGAATTTATGTTTATAACTAAAATCAATTCTCAACTCCTTTACATCGAGAATCAAGACTCTCATCACATGATAAAAGCTTGTAAATTCCACGTGATTCCATTCTTGATTCTACCATACCAAAAGCACCCTAATAGAAATTTCGTTTTAAAGGAATAGCTAAATCCAATGCCAAATCTCAATGTCTGCATAATGCCATCCTTCATCTTGGGTCGTGACCTGTGAGCTATTCCAGAATCCACATGCGTAGTTTGTAGTGAATTTTCATTTGCAGATTTTTACAAGAAAGTAAGAAAATATAGAACCAAAAAATTTTCAAGAAGTGCAGAATTTTGTGCCCTTTTAGCGATTTGATAAGAAAACATCGTTGTTGCCTTCTAAGGACAAACTATTTGTGGCATGTCCAACTTTCCCAAATATTTCTTCTCATGACATTAGTTATGCATTTTCTTTTAAAATGCTTGTTTCACTTCTATGGTGTTTGTGGTAATAATTGACAATGATGCATGGATTTTGAAATGAATTACCGATAGTTATTTATAAAAATTTGATTGTAGCTGGACTTGTGATAGTACAGGCTCAAGTTATGTTGTCAGAAATCTATCCTGGTCGTGCTCCTAAGATGGGAGCTACTTATTGGGATCAGATCTATGAGATTGGAATAATTTCGGTTGCGAAACGTCTTCTCAAACGTCTACAAGAGTTGTTGGAACAGGTCGGTCTTCTTATTATCCATTTTATTGGTATATATTTTCTCAATCACAAGATGTGCATATCCAATAAAGTCAAGTCAGAATGTGATATATTTGAAAGGTCTGTATATAAATCTTTCTAGTAAACATAAAATTAGTTAGATAATACACTTAAAACAGGAACTGGAACATCTTCTCAAATGTCTACAAGAGTTGTTGGAACAGGTCGGTCTTCTTAAGATCCGTTTGATTGGTATATATTTTCCCAATCACAAGATGTGCATATCCAATAAAGTTAAGTCAGAATACAATATATTTGAATGGTCTGTATACAAAACTGCCTACTAAACATAAAATTAGTTAGATAATACAATAGAACAAACAGGAAATTGGGAAAATTTTGAACCGAAAACTGACCGGACAGTCCAGTTCCGGATTTTTCCCAACTTGTGTGAAGATTATATTACATAACAGGTCCGGAACCTGAAAATTGATAAAAATTGGAACTGAGAAGTGAACTGTGTGGTTCTGATTCCAGAACAGTTTGTCATTTTTGTGTCTGAGTCTAGAGCATTCTGCACAGCACTAGCTGCATGACGATAAAATACTTATTTGCATCTAATGATTACATTTTTAGGACAAGCTTCCAGTACTCCAGGCTCTTTTAACGGGAGACCTGATAACTACTTCATCAAAGGATTTCCAGCGGCAAGGGCACAGGGAGCGTGCTCTTGCTATGCTACATCAAATGATTGAAGATGCTCACATGGGGAAGCGACAGTTTCTTAGTGGTAATTCTAACTACATGTCAGCTATCAATCTATATACAGGGATGATAACAATTAGTGTGGCCATACTTTCTGTCATCACACGCAGATTTTTATATTGGTTTTAGGTAAACTTCATAATCTTGCAAGAGCTATTGCTGATGAAGAAAATGAAAGAGAATTTATGAGAGCAGAGAGTTCATATCCTGATAAGGATGCTTTGAATCATGACAAGGACGGAGTTCTAGGGCTCGGATTGAGACCCATGAGACAACCATCATCCGTTTCAGGTGGTGGTGAGAAGTCCATAGCTTCTACATCATATGATGTAAAAGATGCTGAAAAGAGGATATATGGCCCGTTGACCTCCAAAGCTACAACATACCTCTCTCAATTTATCCTCCATATTGCAGCTATTGGTGACATAGTTGATGGGACAGACACGACTCATGACTTCAACTATTTCTCTCTTGTTTATGAATGGCCTAAAGATGTATGGACTCTTGTTTTCGTTGCTTATTCTCTGCTCTGCACTGTTCTCTCTTTCTCATTTAAAGTAGATATTGCCAATTATATTTTTTCTGTTTTCCATTCATATCGGATCTGAATTTCTTTTTGGAAGCAAAGCATCATCCTTCTTTTTTAAGATATTGAAAGGGGGGTGGTGGAAATGTTAGTGCCACAAGGAATACAAAATTGGAGAAATCTATTTGAACTGTTTTGAAGCCTTGTTTTTGTGGATCAATTCAGTAAAAGTAAAACTGGAAGAAATTTGTAAACTTGCAATCTGCCACAGAAGGTCTGTAATATCTATACAATCATATCTTTTACGTCATTTGATTCCTACATGCTATGGGGTTAGGTGATGCTGTGAACTGGTTTAACTGTGCGCATGTTCCTGACCGTTTACCAAAACTTTTTTCTTTAATCTTGCTCCCTCCCTTTATTAAAATTGGATATTTATATTATGTTTTTGCTTCTTTCATTAAGCCATTTACAACTGTTTCTTTTTCTAACCTATTGATTACAGCTTTTGACTCGATTGGTCTTTGACCGAGGTAGCACTGATGCGGCTGCAAAGGTAGCAGAAATCATGTCTGCTGATTTTGTCCATGAAGTGATATCTGCATGTGTACCCCCAATTTATCCACCAAGGTCTGGGCATGGTTGGGCAGACATTGCAGTAATTCCCACATGCCCTAAAAGTAGTTCAGAGTGTAAACTTCTTTCCCCCTCATCAAAAGAAGTCAAGCCCAGTTCATATTGTCCTTCCTCTGCCACACCTGGAGTTCCTCTGTACCCTCTTCAATTGGACGTTGTAAAGCATCTCGTGAAACTCTCCCCAGTCAGGGCAGTCTTAGCATGTGTTTTCGGGAGTTGTATATTATACGGTGGCAGTGACTCAACCATATCAGGTTCATTAAATGATGGATCAGTGCAGAGGCACGATGCTGACAGATTATTCTTTGAATTTGCACTTGATCAATCAGAGAGGTTGCTTTCATCTGCTTATATGTTAAATTAAGTTAGTTTTGCTGGTTTAATTATGTCATTTAACTTTTGATGTTGGCGAGCAGGTTCCCCACCTTGAATCGATGGATACAAATGCAAACTAATCTTCACCGGGTTTCAGAGGTTGCCGTAACTGCTGAGCATATTATTGATGATGGAACCGATAAGCCAGAGGCAAAAACTTCTGTCAAGCGTTTTCGTGAGCATGATAGCGATTCTGATTTAGAACATGATGACCTAGCTGTTGCCACCAGCATGTCCGTTCTTCCAGACGCCACAATTGAAAGTGGTATATGGCAAGATTCTCCCAAATCAGAAACTTCTGATATTGATACCACAGTCTTCCTTTCTTTTGGATGGGAGAACGAAAAACCATATGAAAAGGCCGTCGAAAGGTACATATGTTTTCCTTCATTTAGGAATTTACTTCATGTGTTGTGTGCCACCATAACATGCGAAAAATCACACCTAGACATTTAACCTTTTTCTACATGCACACTTATTAATCTTCATTAGAGTCGAAACTTGATCCCCCTGATTGCTCTAACAATAATTGTGGGGAAATGGACGGGTAAAGACCGAATAAATTTATTCTGACCTAGTCTAATGTTCAAAAAATTCTCATAGGAAGTATGGATAATGGGTTTTCCGTGTGCCACCATAACATGCAACAAATCACACTTAGACATATGAAACAAGAAACGGTCAGAAGACGTCAAAGTGTCAAACTGTGAAAATGGGTTCATTTACACGAGTTCAATTATTTACACCAAAGCTGGCTAAAAGGTCACCAGAAAACCATAAAATGACCATTGTGCTGTTTGAGTAACTTTGTATATGTAAAAGTGACTAAATAAGAACTAAAGTAAATTACATAAATCATCCTTGTGGTATACCCCTACTTATGGTATTCGTCCCTATTAAAATATTTAGTATACAGATTGTCCTTAAACTAAAGTTTTGTAACAAGGATGGCCCCTGATGTTGAGTAAACGGCTGATGACAAAAGTAAACATGAACTAAAACAAAAGTAAAGAACACATTATTGACGTCCATGGTGCCACGAGGAGTCACTTGTTTAATTTTGGTTAAGTATTACAGTTAAACTAAAATTTTAATAGGATTAGGACCATTCATGTTACAAAATTCTATTTTAGGGGCCATATTTGTACTAAAATTTTAATAGGGACCAAAACCGTAAGTAGAGGCACACCATAGGGCAATTTATGTAATTTACTCTAGAAACTAATCTAAATTGCAGAGGTTTTCATTTGCCAAACTTGAAAAACTTAATTTAATAATCATACATGCATGGAATTTATGCCATTTGAATTCTTTTCAGCTACAGTTTCTATCATCATCTCTACATTTTCAAATATACTTCTGCCTGTCATTGTGTATTCACTCAACTCACCACACAAAAAAATAAGGAAAAACAATAAATTTACCTGCAATGTGTTTCAATAGGGTAGAAACCCACTTTAAGTATTACTGTATGTAGTGTCTTCTCTTTCACAAAATCAAAAAATTAAAGAAAAAATATTGTATATTTCTACAAATTTTTTCAACTTAGATCTGGATTCAACTCAAGTTTTGTTCCCTCCCTTAACACATGCACTTGCTATGAGCAGAAAATAATCTTGGTGTGTTATGTGGCCGGACAAGATAGAATTGACCCCTTATTGATACTCTATATCTAAATCGTTGAATTGTGAATTATTTTCTACTAAATGGTGTAGCATTAAACCACTTGCAATTGCTTACTCCGTTTTCTTACACATTCTTAGATTGATAGATGAAGGAAAAGTAATGGATGCTCTTGCTCTTTCCGATCGATGCTTACGTGATGGCGCTTCGGATCATTTACTGAAGTTACTCATTGAACGTGAGGAGGAAAATCATAATGTATCCAATCAATCGAATCATTCAACCTTCAGGATACCAAGTAATAGCTGGCAATATTGCCTGCGGTTGAAAGATAAACAACTTGCAGCAACACTTGCCCTCAAGTATATCTACCAACATTTCATTCATTTTTTTCTATACCTGTTGGACGTGTTTCTACTTTGGGTTATGAATAAAATTTTTCATTGATAAATGTTATTTTTGCACTATAGATATTTGCATAGGTGGGAGTTGGATGCTGCTTTGGATGTTCTCACCATGTGTCACTGTCACTTGATGGAAAACGATCCTTCTAAGAACGAGGTGTCTAGCTTATTCTATATTTTACCGACTTATGATATCGTTATTACCCCTCACATGTGATGTGTATATAGGTTGTTCAAAGGAGACAAGCTTTGATGCGGTACAGTCACATCTTATTGGCGGATGATCGTTACAATAGCTGGCAAGAGGTTAAATGGTTTCTCCATTGACAATCATAGCTTATTGTGTATACTGTTTCCTTTTCTGCATCCCAATATTCTTGATTTGTCAGGTTGAGGCAGAGTGTAAGGAAGATCCTGAGGGTCTGGCCCTTAGATTAGCTGAAAAGGGAGCTGTTTCAGCTGCTTTAGAGGTTGCTGAAAGTGCAGGTTTATCTATTGAACTTCGTAGAGAATTACAGGGACGTCAACTTGTGAAGCTTCTTACAGCAGACCCCATAACTGGTGGCGGTCCGGCTGAAGCTTCACGGTTTTTGTCTTCCCTGCGTGATTCCGAAGATGCTCTGCCGGTTGCAATGGGTGCGATGCAGCAGTTACCTAACCTGCGATCTAAACAACTACTCGTAGGACTACAAACTTTGCACTGTTTTTTTTTTCCGATAATCGAGTTAGAAAGATTGCAACTTAAGTAGGTATGTCTGCTTTTGTTTGAAGGTTCATTTTTTCCTGAAACGAAGAGACAGCAACTTGAACGAACCCGAGCTTTCCCGGCTTAATTTGTGGGCCTTAGGTCTTCGTGTATTGGCCATCTTGCCTTTGCCATGGCAACAAAGATGCTCTGCATTACATGAGCACCCTCAGCTGATTGTGGAAGTTCTACTAATGCGCAAGCAACTGCAATCTGCTTCCTTGGTACCTTAACAAAGATAAATTTCTTTCATCTTGATCTTCGTAGATTGATGGTGACATTTGGTGTAATATTTTGTTGGCAGATACTTAAAGAATTCCCGTCACTGAGAGACAACAACAAAATTCTTACATATGCTGCCAAAGCAATTTCTGTTACTATAAGCCCACCCCGTCGTGAGTCACGGATACAAGTTTCAGCTTCGAAAACAAAGCAGAAATCAGGAACTCCTACAAGATCTTCCTTCTCTAACAGCCTAAGTAACTTGCAAAAGGAGGCTCGTAGGGCATTTTCTTGGAATGCAAGGAATAGTGCAGAGAAAGCTGCTCCTAAGGACGTTCAGAGGAAAAGAAAAGGGTCTGGACTGACACAATCTGAAAGGGCTACGTGGGAGGCAATGGCTGGCATTCAAGAAGACCGTGTTTCATCATACACCATGGATGGGCAAGAACGTCTTCCTTCGGTTTCTATTGCCGAACAGTGGATGCTCACAGGTGACTCAAATAAGGATGAAGCTGTTCGGTCCTCTCATCACTATGAAAGTGCCCCAGACATCATTCTCTTCAAGGTAGGTTCCTCTCATAATCTATTTTATACGTTATATAATGTGCTAGCAACAGGTCCAATAATGGCCCACCCTTTATCAAGTTTCTTTTTAGTTTGTTTCACTGGTTTACGATTGATGTCTTTTGATGCTAATTTTATTGTGCATCTTCATGCTTTTACTCATATATCTATACACATGCATACACATAAAAATATGTTTGCTTGATAAAATTAGGGATTAAGCATGATCTTTGCAGGTTAAGATAAAAGAGGAGAAAATAACATTTAGTGAAGATGATGGAGGAACAAAGAACTCAATTATGTTTTATTCAGGCAATATGCATGTAGAATTTGTAGTAGTCGAAGTTGCTTTTTGCATTTCATATATTATGATGTCTTATTCTAAAGGTTTGTTGCTCTGTGTATAGGAACTGCTTTCTCTATGTTCGGATGAGAGTTCATCAGCCAAAGGTGCTTTAAATTTGTGTGTCAATCAAATGCGAGCTGTTTTAAGCTCTCAACAGTTGCCCGAAAACGCATCAATGGAAACTATTGGTCGAGCTTATCATGCTACAGAGACATTTGTTCAGGTATGTAGGAGTTATTTTACATGTAGTATGAAGAAATATGCATTGGGATAATGATGAAGCTTGTTCTGTATCTTCAGGGGCTCCTTTATGCAAAGACTCAACTTAGAAAACTTTCAGGGGGAAATGATTTTTCCGGTTATTCTGAAAGAAGTAAAGATGTCGAGGATACTTCCTCTGATGCAGGCAGCTCTAGCATGGGTAGTCAGGTGACAGATGAGCTCTCTGAAGTTCTTTCGCAAGCAGACATATGGCTCAGACGGGCAGAACTTTTGCAAAGCCTTCTGGGATACGGAATTGCTGCTTCCCTTGATGATATTGCTGATGAGGAGTCTTCTGCACGCCTGCGTGATCGACTGATTCTGGAGGAACGATATAGCATGGCTGTGTATACCTGTAAGAAGTGTAAGGTATGTATGGACGTATGGTACATAAGCATTTCACAATCTACTTTTTCATTTTCTCTATCTAATGGTAACACTCCTTCGGAATATAATAAAGATTGATGCGTTTGCTGTATGGAACGCTTGGGGACTTGCTTTAATTCGGATGGAGCACTATGCCCAAGCTCGTGTAAAGTTCAAGTATGTTAAACTCTTGTTTAGCCTTGAGCCTCATCTCAAGGAGGCATCCACACAACCTGAGTTTCTGATTTGATAATCTACTGTTTCACATTGTGGACAGGCAAGCACTTCAATTGTACAAGGATGATCCTGCACCAGTTATTCAAGATATCATCAATACAATTGAAGGAGGCCCACCAGCTGATGTTTCATCTGTTCGTTCCATGTAAGTAAATGTTCCGTTTGCAGTCTGTGTGCAAATTGTATCTTGATTCTAACATCCATATGCTTCTCGGCTGAATTATTGTCTCTTACTTATAAGCATGCAAAATATCACTTGTGATGCAGGTATGATCATTTGGCTAAAAGTGCACCTGCAATCTTGGATGATTCTCTTTCTGCTGACTCCTATCTCAACGTTCTATACATGCCATCTACGTTTCCACGATCTGAGAGGTCCAGGAGATTGCAAGAAGCTACAAACGACAATTCCATTAACAGTTCAGAATTTGAAGATGTTCCGCGCAGCAACCTCGATAGCGTTAGATACCTTGAATGTGTTAACTATCTACAAGAAGTAAGATCCATCAGTAATATTCTTTAGGTTTTCTGGTTTGGTATTTGATATATTAAGGTTTTTTGATGTCGTATCTGCCTTTTGCAGTTTACACGGCAGGATTTGCTTGATTTTATGTTCAAGCATGGTCATTACAAGGATGCGTGCATGCTATTTTTTCCTGAAAATGCCGTTCCTTCTCCTCAACCATCATCAGTTGCGCCTATGTCATCATCTACCCCACAGAAACCAGATCCTCTTTCAACGGATTATGGATCGATTGATGATTTGTGTGACCTGTGTATTGGTTATGGAGCCATGCCTGTCTTAGAGGAAGTAATGGCTTCTAGAGTGTCATCTGAAGCAACAGTAGATGTGGAAGTGAGGCAGTATACTGCAGCTGCACTTGGCCGCATTTGTGTCTTCTGTGAAACTCATAAGCATTTTAACTACCTATACAGATTCCAGGCAAGTTCGTATGTTCTTGGTTGAGCCTCGATATCTGATTATAAGTTCTTAATGAAGTTAAGACAAAGGGAGAAGTTTGTCTTTTTATATGACTTTGTCACCAATCTAAAAAAGTGTGAGGACTGGTTGATATTTACCAAAGTGAACGGAAAACAAACTGCATATCCATGTTTTATATATCATTATCAGACAACGTGCTATTTGACAATATTTTAATAATTCAGGTGATAGGGAAGGATCATGTGGCTGCCGGGCTTTGCTGTATCCAGCTATTTGTGAATTCATCTGCGTTGGATGAAGCGATAAAACACTTGGAAAATGCCAAGGTAAGTCCTGCCTTCAATGGGCACCTTTTCTCATATTCATGCTATATACTGGTCGATCATGGAGGGAGTGAAAATAAGATGAATATGAAATGTGAAACTATCCTGGCTCGTTTCACTGATTTCAATAAAAGAAGTTTAATTTCTAGGTGTTAGTTGACCTATGCATTTTCGAGAATAACACTTGACCCGAAATACATTAATTTGTCAGACCTAATAGTTTTTAACTTCTGGTAATGGTTTACTTGATCATTGTTTTGCTTTTTTTTTGCGAGAATAACCTAATGTAGACTTGATCATTGGTTTATTCTGGTAAAAATAATTTGACAGACACAATAAGAAGTTTTAGGAGGGTTAATTGTCACTTACCATTGAGATTTTACATTTTCTAATCTTGCCTTACATAGTTACATGAGGCATTTATTTTCAAAATTGGTTTGTCCATGGTTTTGCTTCTAAAGGAAAACATATTTATATAGAGACAAGTTTTTCACTTGAATCTCTTGTAGTTCTAACTCAAGTTGAGATATCATAGTACCGAGACAAAAAATTCTTAAATTTGGAAGACATCTGATTCAAGATTTCAAGTTCGAAATAAATGCAATGGAAATCATCGGATACTTATCGTCTTTTCGGCTTATTAGGCCTCTGTAGTTCTCTTGACTGTTAAAGGTTCATGAAAATAATTGTCAACCATCTTCTATATATTGTATATATTATTCTACATACACTTGACTACCTGAGTGAACACTGTACACATGGTAGTTTAGCTGTTTCACATTTGCTTCATTGTTCCCTCAAACTTATTTAGTATTAGTTATCCACTAGGTTGTTGCCTTGATTTTGCAATTAAAACCTGGTTATGTTAATTTTGGAAGATCCTATTTATCTTGGGCCTTTCTAGTACTAAAGGAAAATTTTGTGGTTGACCCTTTTTGGGGATGGCGGGAGGATTACTCAATCTCTGTGCAGCTGACTGTTTTTACTCTTGTGGGTGAAGATGCATTTCGATGAAGCATTGTCAGCAAGACACAAAAGTGGAGGCTCAACTAAGCTTGTCACCAAAGGTGGACGTGGAAAAAGTGCATTACAAAAACTTACAGAAGAAGGACTAGTGAAGTTTTCTGCCCGAGTTGCAATGCAGGTAGGCTGTTGTACCGTTCTATTTTCCAATTAGTCTACCTTTATTTGTTGTTAGTGAGGGTAAGCACCACATTAACAGTTGAGCTGTATTTAAATAAATTACCGGATACATTCACTTTTGTCCTTCAAAATTTGTATTAGCTGGCCTCAAATGCATCGTAGCAGTGGCCTCAAAAGCAGGCTAATGTGTTCTTGATTACAGGTGGATGTGATAAAATCCTTTAATGACATAGATGGGCCTCAATGGAAATACTCTCTCTTTGGAAATCCAAATGACCCAGAAACTTTCAGGTAATATAGTTCACCAAATATGCTTTGTGCCATGGGGAAAAAGAAATAGTGACATGGATCTATTTCTTGAACCTTCTTAATCCTCAAACAGAGTTGGGAAACCACCTTTGATGTTTGATGCTTAGAAACTATTCCTGATAACATAAGGGGTCTTGTATCTTTGCTACAGGAGGAGGTGTGTGATTGCCGAAACTCTTGTTGAGAAGAATTTCGACTTGGCTTTCCAAGTTATCTATGAGTTTAATCTTTCTGGTAGCAAATGGCATTCCCTTTAGTTTTTATCTTCCAGTCTTTTAGATTCATTTATGCTATTCTGCCTCATTTGTTGAATTGATATGAACTTCCAGCTGTTGATATATATGCTGGTGTTGCTTCGTCACTTGCTGATAGAAAGAAAGGTGGTCAATTGACTGAATTTTTCAGAAATATAAAGGGCACAATAGACGATGAAGACTGGGACCAGGTAATTTCCCATGTTACATAAACAGGGTGATTTTTTCTACTGGTCTATGTTTAGCCTGTTTCTTGAAGATGTATGCCTATACATAATTATTTTCTAACCAGCCAACAGTATCTTGAGGACATTGATCTTTGTTGGGACTTCACTTTCTTATTATAAGAATGCAGTTATCATATTTGATGGGAAATGGTGTGTGGATGTAGGTTTTGGGAGCAGCTATCAATGTATATGCCAACAAACATAAAGAACGCCCTGATCGTCTTATCGACATGTTAACTAGCAACCACAGGTTAATAATATCTCATGTCGCAGCACATACCATTTACTTCATCATGAATCTGATTATGTTTTCCAACTCTAATCTTTCTTGATATGTGTTTAGTGCAACCCATAGGCAGGTGTTCCTATTAGGAACTCACATTTTCATTAATTAGATTGTTCACTATGTTGAGTAACTTAGGCTTTGTAGCTTGGTAACTCCTACATGAGAACTGAAGTCTATTATTTTGTCTCTCTTTTACGTCAGCTTATACAATGCCAGACTGCAACGTCTTTCTAAAACATTGTTGGCATTTCAGGAAGGTTTTGGCTTGTGTGGTGTGTGGCCGCCTAAAGAGTGCCTTCCAGATTGCTTCTCGAAGTGGAAGTGTGGCCGACGTCCAATATGTTGCACATCAGGTATGTATTATTTTCTTCAAGGAATTCCTTGAAAACTCAAACGTCTAGTTCATTGCATAGCTAATGTGGGTGTTTATCATTTAGAAATGTCTTTTCTTGGACTTCTTCTAAATTTTGAGTTTGTTTTCCGTTCATTGACATCGATAAAAGGGGCATGTATGTAACAAACTAATACTCGAGCGAAAGTGTAATGGACTAGATGCAAATTGAGAACACACAATTAAAAAAAGGGTAACCCCCACCCACAATCAAGTTTAAGGCAGATTCAAATTGTATGGATGCAGATGAATTTTGCATGTTAAACTGAAGTTAATGTGATCTTAATGGATGTTGCAGGCGTTACATGCGAATGCTCTTCCTGTGCTTGATATGTGCAAACAATGGTTGGCTCAGTACATGTAAATTGTGGCTCAGGTGGCTTATTTGTAAGACATCAACCTGCCTACCAAGCAACCAAACACCGAGAGGCGGTTTGATTAGTTTTATAATGTCCGATGCGCATTTTATAGCATTTTTGCCATTCAATGAGAAAAGAGAAAAGGTTTGTGTTACATGTTGAAGATACATATTTTGTGCAGTAGATGAGGTAGAAGATGTGTATAGCATCCGTTTGACAACATCATGATGCCTTAGGTTGGTTTTTCTTTTCATTGTTTTTTTTTTAATTGATTTGTTGTGTTTGTATATGATGGTTCAATAGTTACATTGATGGGAAAGCTTGTTTGGCTTAGGAGAAAGGTGGATTAACATACAGTCTGACTTTTAGGTGTCAGACAAATTTGTTGGATTTTGAATTTTTTTTTTTTTTTTAAAATCGACAGAACTATGTTTTGGTTTGGTTACGTTAATCTACATATTCGCAAATACCCATGATTTTTACAGAGAATCCTCCAATGTCATAAAAAAACAGAAAAGGAAGAAGGAAAAAATTATTAATATAAAGTTGGAAAAAATAAACCAGTGGTGTAATTAGCATTATACTCTTACATGTTAATTTTATTAAAAATTTTGATCAAAAAGTGAGTTAAATCAGTAATGTATAAAGATTGAATGAAAAAGGGAATGACCACAATTTTTCAAAGCATTGCGTCACATAAATATATGGTCACCATAAAAAGTATTGGATTGGTCCAAAAGCTACATTTAACTTTATAAATTAAAACCTTAGTTGACCTAAAAATTGGGCCAAAAGTTGAAATCAGCTGCAAATAGTAACTTTTTCACATCTTTGATTGGCTTCTTAATTGCAAGCCATCTTGAAAACCATCAAATCTTTAAAGTCCATATCCATTTAAGAAGGCCATTTACTTGGTACAAAGCTTCGGTCACATTACCAACTACATCAATCATATTCAAATATTCTTGCATTTTATAATTATTAAGAGAGATTTTTAAATTTTAATGTTTAATCCAAAATCTTGATTTAATTATATGGTAGATTAATAACTTAATATGGTAAGTAAACTGTAAAAGGCATCTAACAAAAGATTTCTTTGGAGCCCATGAAAGATACCAAATACTTCTCCTTTTTCTTATTCAAGACAGTTTTTGGATCGCGTAGATAAAAAGATTAAATAGGCTAAGGCTTTGTTCTTCTTTTTTTTGCTGATAAGTACTTATAGGCCAATGTCACTGAAATGGTAAGTGAAATGGATGATAAGTGCATTTTTTTATAATAAGTAATAAGTACCAAAGTTAACTTATTACCACCGATTCGGAGACTAATTATCACTTATCCAAACCTAATTTCAAAGACACACTCCCTTGCCCCACCCTTTGCGAAACCCTACACCACTTCTCCTGCTGCCTTTCCTCACCCCCTGCGACCCATTAACCCTCCAGCCGTCCGCCCTCCCTTCCTTCACCCCCTGTGACGTCATCCGCTGTCCACCTGCCGCCATCATCCACCTCCCTTCCTTCGGTACTCTCTCAAACTGAACCAAAGGTAATTTCGGTTTTCTTTACAAAATCTTAGGGTGCGTTTAGTTTATGAAAATTTCTAAAATTTCCATATCACTTTTCAATGAAAATGAAAACTTGTTTACTTAACAACATTTTCATAAAATTTCATTTCACTTTTTAAAATATCACTTTTCATATTCTCTCTCTTACTTTTCTAATACCTACCCTATTTTTTTATAATATTCTCTTTCTCTCTCTTATTTTTCTATCACCTATCCTATTTTTCTTATTTTATAATCACTCATCTTATTTTTCTAAAAACTAAAACTTTATCATCTAAACAAGTTTTCACTTTTTATAGAAACCTTTTTTTTTCTAAAAACTATAACTTGAAAACTGAAATTGAAAAATGACTAATTTTCGTTAACTAAACGCAACCTTAATGACTCGTTGAGTTCTTCCAAATTTCTTGATGTGTATTTTGAAGTAACTATGGGTTGTTTTAAATCTCGATTTTGAAGTATATGAGTTCTTTAATTTTTATTCAAACCCACAACCTACAATGAACTTCAAAACAAAATTTATATGTGTACTAGTTTATATGGTTATTATTCAAACAAAACTTATGTGTACTAATTATATGGTTATTGTTTTAATTGATGTATATGCAAAGGGTTGGATTTAAATGTGTACTAGTTTCATTTCTTTGGTTTGAATGAGTGTGTATTTTGAAGTATAAATTTTGTTTAAACATAAAATGTTTTGTGTACTAATTTATATGGTTATCGTTATAATTGATGTATATGCAAAGTGTTAGATTTATATGTGTACTAGTTTTATTTCTTTGCGAATATAGAAGTATTTTGATTATATATGATATTAGTTTTGATGTATATGCAAAAGTTGTATTTTTATGTATATTATTTGATTTCTTGGCAAATGTGATACTAGTTTGAATTTATTTCAAAAGTATTGTATATTAGTTTGAGTACTTTGTTAATGTGGGATGTATATTGAT
The DNA here is from genome assembly GCA_020465985.1 of Centrapalus pauciflorus. Classification (NCBI taxonomy): domain Eukaryota; kingdom Viridiplantae; phylum Streptophyta; class Magnoliopsida; order Asterales; family Asteraceae; genus Centrapalus; species Centrapalus pauciflorus. The sequence continues at coordinate 302,374 of JAANYP010007579.1, forward strand.
ACTAGTATTGTATCAAAGTTGATTTCTTTGCAAATATGACAAATATAATGTTTATATATGATCGATAAAGTTTATTGCCTAAACTATTTGTGCTTTTTAGGTAAATATTATTATGTGATGTCGCGTACAAACACACCCGAGAATTTATGGCACCATATCGGAATGTTAGATATTGGCTCGAAGATTATAATCGACGAAATCCGACAAGTGCTAAAGAAAAATTCAATCATGCACATGCAAAGCTTCGAAATGTTATTGAACGATCTTTTGGTGTCTTGAAAGCAAGGTTTTCAATTTTGAAAAGAATGCCCCCTTTTAAGTTGGTTATATAAAGAAACGTAACAGTAGCGTGTTTTGCAATTCATAACTTTATAATAAAAAAAAAAGGCTTAAGCGATGAGTTGTTTTCTCAATATGATCGAGGTCAACTAGTCACTAATAATGGGGATGAAGAAACGGATAGTGAAGATGAAGATGATGAAGTTGGTCAATCGAGTGTTGCGTATCAACCATATATGGCTAACTTGTGTGATCAAAATGCTGGACAACTATGAACATTTTTATTATCTATATTTGACTCTTGTGATATTTTTAAATATACATGGTCTATATATATGTAATTGACTCTTATGAATTTTGAATGATCAATGATTTTTTTGTAATGTTTACATTATGATTTATAAATATAATTGATGTATATGTGTTTTGAACTAACCATAAGGTTTTTGAAATAATATGGAGTGGTAATGTTTACATTATGATTTATAAATATAATTGATGTGTATGTTTTTTTAACTAACCATAATGTTTTTGAAATAATATGGATTGGTATTTTATGAAGGAAAAAATTAAATACAAATTCAACATAAAAAATAACAGACTTATTGATTTAGTATTCAGTAGAGTCATCACTTATCAATCAATACTGCAATCAGTAATCAGTCATTTATCGCGTATGTAAAAGAGCAACACCTAACATGATTATTCAAGCAGTTCATTTAGTGTAAGCGGAGTACCCCGCACATCATCCAACCCCTGCAGGAACGCCACCCCCTCTACCCGGGCCCTGCTAAAAACGAACCCGCAACGACTCCTCCTCCCAACGCGACTACTCCCTCTCTCTTTCCCTTCTGTCTATCTCTCTCTACATTTTAATATAAACAGATATTGAGATAGAAAATTTGGTATTTTTAAATTAGAAAGATGGAGATGTGGAGATAATAAAGTTGATTTGGCGTTCAGCCGTTCACGGATCAAGAAGATGAGATTTGGGAGGGGTCGGTACTTCCATTGCCCTTATGTTGTTGAGGGTTTGTTTGACAAAAATTAGTTCGAACTTATTGTGAGTGTTAAAGCAGGAGCGTATGATAGCTAGCATTTTTATTAATAAACGTGTTTTGTACTAGAGCTGGAGTAATAAAAATGACATATAAGTATACAAAAATAAATAAATCAAATTAAAATCATATTTAATTAAGACTATTTTGATAATTTTATTTTTCATAAACTCAAATTACTTTTAATTAACTTCAGGAAAATTATTCAAAATAAGACATGTCTCTTTTTGTTCTCGGCTTGAGTTAGTTGGGATGGCTACTATTTTAATTTTGGCTCCTCTCAGTGCCTTTTTTGGGTTGATAATATTTCATACGCAGTAAGGAATTTTTATTTTTATTTTTATTTTTATTTTTATTTTTCGTTGCAGCATATCATATCATACAGTTATATACAATAGGAAAAGAAGAAAAAAGGAATTTGGTCTGTCAACGCCTACAAAGGCAACGTGCAGAAGGTTTGACAATTTTAGACATTATTATTTTGTAAAGTATTAAAAACAAGAAACTCCAAATATGTTAATAAAATAAATAATAATTGTTTACATATATCATTTATTAATGTCTAATAATTTAAGTTCTATGCATTGAAATTTTAGACAAATTATGGTTAAACATCTTTTCACATAAAATCTATAGCGTCAAAGTTTAAGATTCAAACTTCAAATCCTGCACATGACCTTTATTTATGATTATATGATTCACTTCTTTCATGTTTATTGTAAGACAATGAATGGGCAACGATTTAGTTTTTAAGGTTCATATGTTTCCTTGGTTAGGATGTATTTTTTTACCTAAACTGAAAACCAAATTCAAAACTGTCCATCCCAAATTATAAACCGAATCAGAAATTGGTTTGACTCGGTTTATAAATTGAGAAACCAAATATACAATTAAAATAAAATTTACAAACAAGCAAATTATATAAATAAAACACAAAACCTTTAAGCATCTTAAATAGAGATGCTTGAGGCAACTGTCGACGACTCACGACAAAAAGGAGCAAAAACATAGGGCTAGTTCGATAGGCGAGCAAAGACTTAAAGAGCATACCGAGAGACGGGAGTGGCAACAAGACGGACGACGTGTTATGGTGGTGGTCTGGCTAGAGGGTGATCACCTATTTGGATATTTGACGAGAAGATGACGGAATCAAATCAAACAATCATAAACCGTGGAAGGGAGTTTGCTAGAAAATAAGAACTAGCAAAGAGGAAGGTAACTATCATAAAAAACTAAGAGCTACTATTTATTTATTTAAAAATTTTCAATTTTATATATGTATGTATGTACGTAACAAGTTACGTATATGTATAAAATGCTTTTCGATAATTTGGTTCGGTTTGGTCCACCATTGGACAGAGCCTAAATCAAACCAAAAACTAAGTTTCATAATCTGTTTGACCTGAGATAAAACCAAAAAATGAATTTAAATTTGGTTTGATTTAAGCAAATTCGATTTGATTTGATTTTCAATTTCCATGGTCCAAGACCAAAAACTGCCCATCCTAGTGTGATTGGTCGGTGATGGCCCCAAGAGGATGGGTTACATTTTTTTATTTTCACAATAATTATTAATAACATTTTTACTTATATGTTTTTTTTTTGGACAAAAGAATCTCAACACTCTGAAATTTTAGATTATATGAAGTTGTGATGTTATTAAAAAGTTTCTGATCATTATATATTATGTATAAAATTAGTTTCGTTGCTGATTTGTCTCTATTTATTTAACTTGGGGTAAATTACAAATTTCGTTCTTATGATTTACTAAAAGGTATGGGTTAGATCCTTAAGTATAAGAGCCTTGTGGTTAAAGTTTTTCTACGGATTTCATTCTTTGACTATTCAATGACCATTTTAGGTTATTATTAATATTTTTCTAATTATTATTTCTTTAAATATTGAATAATAAATTAATCTTAAAATTAAAATACCTGTATAATTAATTTAATGTAAATATCATTAAAATAAGTAACAAATATTTATAAGGACATATAAATAATAAGTATTATTAACTGAAAATCAAAAAAATTAATGTTTTGATTTTAGATTTTTTATATTAAAAATTAAATTTTTTTTGAATCATTAAATAAATTAATTTCATTGAATACTCATTATTACATTAAATTGCTTTTATTGAAAATAAAATATCTATAAAAACATATAAATAATTATTCTTAACATTATTGATAATTAAAAACCAAGAGAAATTCAACCACAAAATTTTTTAGTGCTTTTCAAAAATGTTTACATTGATTTTACGGTTTAAAAGACGTTTACTTATTTTTTTTATAAAAAAAATTTTAATTCAAAACTTTATCTTTTTAAGTCTTTTACTTTAAATTATTTTTCTATGACTTTGTATGGCTTTATAAATAATAATTCATATTTATATATAAATATTTTATTATTCATTTTAAGTCTTTTATGTTAAATTAATTTTACTTGTATTCGTTAATTTTTAGATTAGTTTATTGTTTGATAATAATAGAAATAATAAATTATAAATAATTATTAAACAACTAAGGGTAAACTGATTATTTTAAATGGTCACAAAATAAAATTCATAACAAAACTTCAACGACAACGATTGCTAGTATGGTTTTGAAAGCTAAATGAACCAATCTATGGTTTCTAATAAACCACATGGATGAAATTTGTAATTGTTCCTTTAACTTGTTTATATCAAAGAATGATTTGATTTGTACATAGATAAATGTTTGAAATTACATAAATATATTGTAAATGCTAGAAGTTAAATTTTATCTAGACATTTGTAGTATTTTATTAATTATTAAAAACATTATTAATCCAATTTTTAATTGCGTATTAATTGTTGATAATAAAGTTTTAAAGATTGAATTTAATTTTCTCACCAACTGTTATCTTCATTAAGTATACATGTTTATGTTTAAATAAAAAAGGAACAGAAAAATTAAAGAATTAAATCTTAAGTTGTTGCAATCCATTCCCTAAGGGCGACACATATATACAATATATATAGATTAAAAAAAATAAATAACATTTTTGGAAAGTCATGAAAAATGATTTAATTACTCGCATGAAGTAAGCAACAGTTTAAATCTCGTCTTTCCAAATAGAGAAAGTCAAATCTTGGCATTTAACTATATTATCTTCCCTAAGATCATGTTGCTCTTTTTTATTATAAACTTTTTCCATTTCAAATCTTGATACAAAAATAATTAATCCTCTAGCTATATATATATACCATAATCCAAGCTTTAAACAAAACTAACTAGAAACCACAACAGCCGTACTGTGGCCGGATCGAGAAAGATATATGGAAGAGATGTTGCCGGAGATGCGATCGCCAATGCCGTTGTTGTATAGACGACATTCGAGTGGGGAGGTGTTAAAGCACTTGGCTTCCGTCTCCAGCAGCCTCTTGCCTGCTTTTGGAACTCTCGTCGATGATGATTCTCCTCCTCTTCGTAAACACGTCATTGCACCGTATGATCGTAGATATCGGTAACTTCTTCAATTCGCTCTACGTTCGTCATGACTTTTATTTAGTTGATGATCGAATATATGTTGACTGTTACATGTTTCATCAAAAGGGATCGAATTAATGCATGGTACATTTATTTGAGATTTAATTAAGTATATATAGTTATTATGTCTGTCTGATTTTGAATTAATAATTGTGATCATATATATCATATAATTAACAACAATATTAAATGAGAAGATGATCTTTAAAATAAAGAAAAGTGTAAATGCATGTATTTAGTTTATGCAAATAAGGTAGATATGTTTGTATCAATATAGGCATTATGCAATAACTATATATATATATATATATATATATATATATATATATATATATATATATGATCAGGTTTTATGGGGAACTGTATGCATCGAGAACTTAAAAAAAACCCCGACCATAGCCCTTAGATTAAATGTTCATTGGTGCATCACGTGATGCACTTATTTAGTATGTCATATGGGTATTTTGGGAAAAATAATATATCTAGTCAACTCAATTTTAACTTTATATTTAATAGAATATTTCAACTAATAATTACACATTAAATGCTAATAATACATTTCTAAATTTAAAACAAATTCAAAAGAAAAAAAAAAACAAACAAATATTATTTATCTAAAACCATCTTTAAAACACAATGCATCCTCATCGGATTAATCTTCAAACATGATGCATCTTCATCGGATTCATCGGGTTTATCTTCAAACACGATGCATCTTTATCGGATTAATCGGATAGTTCTTCAAACATGATACATCTTAATCGAATTCATCCTTAAACACGATGCATGTTCATCAGATTTATTAGATTCATCTTCAAACACGATGCATCTGCATCGGATTTATCTTCAAACACAATTCATCTTCATAAACACGATGCATTGCATTCGTCTTTCATAAAAGTCGGATAAACACGATTCATATTCAAAGTTTTCCATTAACAAACTGCATAAAAAACGACCATACCTTCAAAACGAGATCATTCCATCATCATCATCATCATCATCATCACCGGAATCATCACCATCTTCGTCAGAATCATTGTTGCATCATCATCATCCTCCTCATAGGTTAGTGATGGTGGTGTCGTGGCCAAAAAAGGTGGATGTCGGTTGTGTGGTGGCCGGTAGAGAGAGAGGGGGAGGGGAGCCTAGTGAAAGAGATGACGGGGGAAGGAAAAGAGGGAGTGTGATTAGGAAATGTAGTTAATATTTGATCTGTTTCCTAATAATCTTTAAAAGATTTAAAAATAAATTAATGGTAAATATATCTAATATTCCTAATGCCCTTAATGCATATTTAGTTTCCCGAGGTTCTCAATGCATCGTGATTTTTCATTGAACCTCTATATATATATATATGTATGTATGTATGTATGTATGTATGTATGTATGTATGTATGTATGTATGTATGTAGATTTAGGTTCAAGTGAGGACCACCTATTATGCAGCGCACCATAAGGTATCACTCGTAAAAATATTTATTTTTGAAAATTTTTTTTCATGAACATGTTTTAATTAACATTACAAAGATGATATACAACTCTCACACACATTCATACATTCTAAGTACCCGAAATCATGCATCATATATATGTATGTTCACATATACGTGTACGTTCACATCATTTTTAAGTAATTCGGAGATGTGAATGTATGTGAAATTTACATATTATCTTTATAATTTTAATTAAAACATGTTTATATAAAAAAATTCAAAAAGCTTTTATTAAAGGTGATACCTTCTTGTGTGCTGCATAATAGGTGGTATTCTCTCGAACCATATTATATAAGGTTGGGATTATTGCAGAACCTAATTTTGGTGCAAAACAGTAGAACCATATATTCGATGTTGAATGTTCAAATTTATAACATTTATTCGATGTTGAATATATAAATTCAGACGATTCGATGTTCAATATTTAAAAAAAAAATTAAAAATATAAAATCACCAGTCACGTTTTAAAAAGAATAAAATTTTTGTATTTATGGTATAATTTTTTGTTTTAAAATTTAATGATCCTTATATTATTAAATTTAAAGTGTCATTTACAGTTTTGCATCAAATTTACACGTACACACCGGGTTTGACCATTTATTAATTCAAAAAGTTGTTGACCAAATGATAAATCTTGTTTTCAAACAAATAATATGACATATACGTACGCATCAAGAAATTCGTATTATCTTCGTTGATGTTTTTTTTAAAGCTGTTGAGTTGCAATGGAAACCAATTAATTCGTATCATCAAAAAAAAAATTTCAATGAATTATAGAATCGATCTTGAATTCTTGAACATAATGTTTTGGTCATCTCGACTCGTTTGCAGTCCTAATTTAAAATTATTTAACGTGGAACGTATACAGGTGGTGGCAATCATTTCTGGTTGTATTAGTTATATACTCGGCATGGTCATCACCTTTCGAGCTAGCTTTCAAGGTCGCTGCAGGCTCTCTCATGTTTGTCGATTTAGTCGTCGACTTGTTCTTTGCCATTGATATCATCCTGACGTTTTTCGTCGCTTACTTGGACAAATCAACGTATCTACTAGTCGACGATCACAAAAAGATCGCCACACGGTAACGTATGATAATGCAAAATGTACAAATCTGCATTGTTTAACTAATCCAAATCCGTTTCGTATTCTCCTTATTTTTCAGATATGTCACACACATGATGTTCCCCATGGACGTCGCCTCAACGCTGCCGTTTGAGTCCATATACCGCCTTTTCACCGGAAAGCTGCACCGTGGGCAGGTCTTCGGGTTCCTTAATCTACTCAGACTTTGGCGGCTAAGGCGTGTTAGTGAGCTTTTCTCAAGGTAAGTACTAGGTAGCTGCTTTTAATATTGTTGTGATGTAATAAACGATTTAGTACTGTAAGCTTGTAGCACGTGTAGTGCATGACATATTGTAATTCATTATTTAGACTTATGCAAGCTTTGGTATTAATGTGATTATTATGGCTATTGTTATGTATTCCTGGGATTATGCAAGCATGATTAAAACAAGGATGTGACAGGATGATCGTCCTAATGGTCATGATCAAGGCGCCAAATAAATTGACGAAACCGCTAAATTTTTTTCATGAACAGGTTAGAGAAGGACACAAGGTTCAGCTACTTTTGGACACGGTGCATCAAACTAATATGTGTAAGTACTTGTTTTTCATGTTGATCCATCGATCCGTTAATCGTTTTTACTAGAAAACCACGATTTACGAGCGTTAGGAAGGTAACCAACGAACAGGTTACGCTTTTTGCGGTACATTCAGCTGGATGTTTCAACTACTGGATAGCCACACATCACCACCCCTCAGACGATACATGGATCGGATCTATCATCCAAGATTTCGAGGATCAAAGCATATGGTTAGGATACACAGCCTCGTTGTACTGGGCCACTGTGACCCTTACGACAGTCGGCTATGGCGACGTGCATGCTGTGAACCCCAGAGAGAAAGTGTTCACTATCTTCTATATGTTGTTCAATATTGGGCTCATATCGTATCTAATCGGAAACATGACCAATTTGATCGTTCACGGCGCATTACGAACCTTTCTCATGGTAATTAAATCTTGTTTAAATTCCATCTGTCAACTAATCTTGATTGAAGTGATATTGGTTTGTGGTAACAGATTCTAATTAATATGTTTTAACGTACTAATTAAAGAGGGATTCGATCAATGAGATCTTAAGGTATGCTAGCAAGAACAGACTACCAGAAGGATTAAAAGAACAAATGTTGGCACATATGCAACTCAAATTCAAAACCGCTGAGCTCCAACAAGAGGAAGTTCTCGAGGATCTTCCAAAGGCGATTAGATCGAGCATCGCACAGCATCTGTTTCGGAAGACGGTAGAGAAATCGTATCTTTTTAAAGGGGTTTCGGAAGATCTAAGTAGCCAATTAGTTACAGATTTGAAAGCTGAATACTTTCCTCCGAAAGTCGAAGTTATTCTACAAAATGAGATACCAAATGATTTCTATATCGTAGTTTCTGGAGCCATGGTATAAAAATCTCTCTAAAATTAACCCGAAACTATCATCATTCTTCATTCTTGAATTCGTATTCTAATTGTGTGCCAATGCAGGAGGTGCTAACGTATCGAAATGGAATGGAGCACGTACGTTTTCAATACCCCATACTATAACTTCTAACCATAACACCTGGTACCGCTGGGTTAGAAGCGTTTTGGTTCATGATTAACGATCATGTTTGGTTACGGATATCGATGAATCCGTTTTGTTTTTACAGTTATTGACACAACTCGGGCCGATGGATACGTTTGGCGAGATCGGTGTGTTGTTCAACATTCCTCAACCGTTCACGGTGAGAAGCAAGAAGCTTTCACAGGTGGTTAAAATTAGCCATCATCACTTCAAGGAACTGGTGCAGCCGCTTAACGATGATGTGAAGAGAATAATGTCCAATTTCACTCAGGTTAATGATCATCATATCTGATTTTCAAAACTTAATTCGAACATCGATCTACGGAGCTGATTAATGTTGGTTTTCAGTACTTGAAGGGCTTAAACAAGGAGTTACAAGAAGAAATTCCATTCTTAACAGACCTTCTATTCGATTTAAATATCGAGGTTGATTGATTGATTCATTTATTATCTATCCTTCATTAATCTTGTGTAATGTTTTAACTCACAAACGCGACCGAATTAATCTTGCAGCGAATCACGTCGATTGACGAATCAAGTAACGATGATGATCAAGAACATCATATGCGAGGTGAATTATTTGTGATCTTAATTGATTGATCAATATAGTTCATCTTTTTAAGAAACTTACATATAGTATATATGCAGATACACCCATTGATGCAGAACTGGAAAAAAGGGTGATAATTCATGGACATCATCCACATGATGGAAGAACAGCCACCGGAAAAGTAATTAAGCTGCCGGAATCGATAACGGAAGTTTTGGAGTTAGCAGGTAGGTAAAAAGACAAGTAATTTTGTTGAATTTGTTGTGATATCATAAATAAAGTGAAATAAAAAAGTGGAGTAGGTTCTTGACATGAATTAATGGTACTGTTGCAGAGAAGAAATTGGGGAAGAAAGGGAGTGTGATTGTGATGGATGATGGGTCTCGAGTGGAAGATCTTGATGCTTTAAGAGACAATGATCACATATTTATATTCTGATGATCGATCATCATATTTGGATTTATTACTAACCTGCATTTCAAATGAAATCAAATTCAAATGTGAATTAACAAGGATTGATTAATATTTGATTTTGTTATCTTGTTCTTCAATTAGTTACATTTTAACATTATTAGTACACAGTTTAGTACATTTTCTTTTTAAATTAGTAGAACGTGTTTGCTTTTGCGTTATAAACGAGATTATTAGTTTATTACGTTACAATACCATAAATAATTGATTTAAAGTGTTTGGATTGTATACGTTAATAAATGATTATTTGCGTTTAGAGTTAATCCTACCACACTTTTTCATATGTAAAAAAATGTAGTTTATTTACTTAATAAGTGATTATTTGTCATTTTACAAGTTAAAACACACATTCAAACACTTTAAAAACTGATTATTCTGTATTTGATAATTATGAAAGCAAACAACATAGCTCAACCAAACACTACATTTCTGGCAGCACTTTTTGTTACATCTATTATCTGATTATTAATTTTCAAAACACCGAAACATTTTTTCAAACGTAAATCAAAACACCCTCTAAAAAAAAGGATTTAACATTATATAAATATAGCGGTATACATATCACTAAAGGGTTAATTGCTTCAAAAGGTAACATACTGTAACAGTTTTTTCAAATTGGGTAACATACTAATTTTTTTTCTAATTAAGGTAACATATTTTCCAAATGAAGTCAATCAAAGTAATCATATCGTATTGAAAGTAAATATTATTGACGTGACAATTTTTTTGTCCAGTTAACATTTTTTTTACAGAGTTAATAGCTTAATTGTTATATGATGTGCACTATTTTGTCCAATTTAAAAGTACCTCGATAATAAACAATATTAGAAATTGAAAAAACTGATGACTAGATACAGAAACTGTCATGTCAGTAATTTTTACCTTTCAATCCGATACGTTACCTTGATTGTCTTTATTTGGAAATTATGTTATCTCAAACTAAAATTTTTTTAGCATGTTACTCAAATTAAAAAAACAGTGACACTAGATTACCTTTTGACATAATTAACTCTATCACTAAATTGTAATCTTTAAATCATTTGAATATTAATCTCCAAAATTAAGTCCATAAGAAAATAGTCATTAAAAATAGGAGAGGTGGTACATGGGCACGTGGCATTCATGCGTGTGGTAGGACCCACATGGATTGATGGAAGAGCAACTGGAGTTTCTGTGAAAAGATCGGAGTCGCAGGAGCCGTAGGATGGATGAAAGAATCTACGAACGACAACCGTTGGATCACAATGGGATTCGTAATCTCATGCCTATGATGCATCACGGTAATGATTAGAAGCCAAGTACTTTTCTTTTAATAAAATATGATTTTTTTATGGTCCCGGTGCATTATCTGAAATCATAGTTTTAGTTCTTGAAAAAATTTTATTACACCAATTCCTAAAATTAAAAAATTGTAACATTTGATACCTGAAGCTAACGGCGGTTAAATTTAGCTCATTAGCTGTTACTCTCAGTAACATTTTTGTTTTTTTATCTTTCAGGGACTCATCTATATAATTTTCATACTTTTTATTATTTCTTTCTTTTCCTTTTTCTTTATGTCATAATTTATTTTCATATATATATTTTGTATTTCTTTTTTATATCATTTACTAATCCAAATGTAAAATTTTATTTTTTTTATTTTTTTTGTTTTAATAATTACTTTTTATTTGTATGTTTATTGTTATTATTAATGCTAACTTTTTTTTTATACTACTATAATTATTGCTTTAAAATTATTATATGATATACCTGGTTCATTTTTTTCAATTAATTATTGAAAATTCAAATCTTTCTCCATTCTTTTTTTCATTTAGGAAAGATAAAATAAAAAAAATTCATTTAGGAAATATAAAAATAAAAATTAGTTTTTGTTTATTTTCGTTCATACAATCTAAAATTGAAATAATTTATTTATGTAATTTAGTGTTTCTTTTTTAAGTTTAATATTGGACTTATATCATAAAAATCATGTGTTTTATTAATTTTATTAGTTTTGTCTTGTATGTTCTGTTCTTAATTTTTAAATGAGATTGTTTAATCTCAACTTACAGCCGGATCATAAATAATAATTTCATAAATATATTAATTTAAAAGTGTTAACACAAAAAATAAAACAATTATATATAAAAATGTTAAATACAAATTTTTTTGTTATTATAAAAATAAAACTAATGTGATCATGATATGATATTCGAATTTTATAAAACAATGTATACTAAGGGTTATACATGAAAAAAATATTGTTATATTCAAATATTTGTAAATAAAATATATTGAAGATTGTAACTTTAAAAACAGTTATATGTTGTTAAATTCTTAATATCATAAAGAATGATAGTCTAGTTTAAATGTAATAAATTGAATATAAAAATATTAACTAAAACAATAGGACATAATAATATGTTTAAAGTTTTATAAGTCTAAATATATTAATAGTTATAAAATAAAAGGCAAATAAGTTATAAATTATATAAAAAAAAACCTTAGGTATTGACCATGATCTTCTCCTAATGATCACACTCTGTTTTCGCTCTGAGTTTATAAATGTAAAGAATGTTATCAATCGGCCAAAACAATAAAATTTTCATTTTAAAATGTTGGAATGAAAAAAGTTCAGAATGTAGATAAAAATAATGTGATCATAGTAATATATTCAAATTTATATAAATTATAATATATCAAAAGTTATTATAAACAGTCATATATTATATAAAAAATAAAAAATTAATCAGCTACATACATGTCTACTTAATGAATATAGTTCTGACGATAATAAATTTTATATCGAATTGTAGATAAAAACGTTGCAAAGATAATGATATATTGAAATTTTTAAAAAATATAATATATCAAAAGTTATTATAGAAATACAAAATATTATATATTATATATAAAGTGATAAAAAAAAGTGAGTTGCTTATCTATCTAATTAAGTTGCCTGCCAGCGTGCTTCTCTGTTCACCGAACGGTAATTCAATTTCAATAAATTGTATACACAAATGATAATAACAATAATATGCCTAAAGTTTTATAAAGTCTAAATATACTAAAGATTATAGAAGAAAAAATTTAGTTATGTATTATATAAAAAAACATTCGCTACCAATTGTGACCCACACACGATGATCACTCTCTGCTTTTGGTCTGAGCATAAAAATGAAAAAAGGTGATCGATCAGCCAACTAAAAAAATAATAATTTTGTCATTTATAAAATTTTGTGATATCAGAATGTAAATAAAAATATTGTGATCATAGTGATATATTTGAATTTATATAAAATATAATACATCAAAAGTTATAATAAAAAGTAAAATAGTCATATATTATATATAATATAATATAATATAAATAAGTCAGTTGCATACATGTCTGTTTAATAAAATATTTTCGATAATAATAACTTTTATATCAGAATGTAGATTAAATAATGTGTTCATAATGATATATTCAACTTTTTATAAAATACAATATATCTAAATTTATTATAAGATTAAAATTTTAATATATTATATATAAAATAATAAAATAAGTCAGTTGTTTACCTATCTGCTTGAGATGTCTGTCAGCATGCTTTACAGTTCATTAAACAGTAACTCAGTTTTAGTTAGATGTATAAACAAATGTTGATAAAAACAATATGATCATAATAATATGTGTAAAGTTTTAAAAGTCTAAATGTATTAAAAGTTATATAAGAAGAAAATTATATATCATATAAAAAAATATTAGCTATCGATCGTAATTCTCATCTTATGATCACCTTCTGCTCTTGGTCTGAATCTATACTATATATTATAAGAAAACCACTTGTAGTTTCTGGATCATTGGATAGGAAAAAATCAATGGTCCTGATTAATGATAACTCATAATTATTTATTAAATGTCTCTTATACACTTATTTAAATTAAATAATTATACTTATGCCATATTTTTAAATTCACTTTCCAAATTTACTACCTTAACTTAATTACATTAAATTTTCATTTTAATTATTTCATCAATGAATTAATATTAAATTCATATTTACTTAAAATAAATATGTGTCATTATTATCCTTAATAATCATAGTTAAATTCAAATGTGAAAATTTGGATTTAAATGTAGAAGTGTAGTAAATAAAGTTAAAAATTTTTCTTAATTATTTTGCTATCAAGATTTAAATTTAATTGATAAAACTTCAATTGTGAATATGATAAATTTTGATTGTTGATTTTCAGATATTCCATTTTTATATTTTATCATTTTCAAAATATATACACATTCACATAATTGAAAATTTTTGTTTCTTACATTGATATTTCATATTTGAAGTTAATAAAAATTAAAAGAAATATTTTTGCAAACACATATCATCTGTTTTTAATAATACAATATAATAATATTTTTTATTTAATATCAAACAACTAAGTATTTTTTTATCTTTACTTTAACTAGCTTTCAATTTTTATTTATTATAATTATATATAAATATTATAACAATTTATTAAAATACAAAAAATATGTATTTTCTAAATCATCCGATGTAATACATCGGTTGATTAACCTATGTATTACAATAAAACAAAACACTTTATGTCATATGTCACTTCTACAATACAAAAATTTTTTATTTTTTCACCAAGTATTTTTTAATCTTTAATTTAACTAGCTTTCAAATTTTTTTTATTTTAATTGTATATAAATTTTATAATAATTTGTTGAAAAAAAATATGTTTTTTTCTAGATCAACCCATGTAATACATGGGTTGATTAACCAATGTATTATAATAAAACAAAACAATTTATGTCACATGTCACTTCTACAATACAAGAAAATTTTATTTTTCCACCTCTTTTTCTAAATTTAACAACTCATATACATTTTATATAAATAAATTTAATTAAAAATACCCACGTAATACGTGAGTTATAAACTAGTTTATAAGTAAAAAGAGTGTAATTGATTATCTAAGAAACAATAAAAATTTTGTAATTTCAAAAATAATTAGAACTAAATTTTTTTAGATATCAACATGAATGATAAACTCGAATTATTATAAAACAAATCATATTAAAGGTAATTGTAGAAAAATAAAACTATCATATATTATATATAAAATAAAATAATAAGTTAACTGCATACATGTCCGCTTAATGAAAATAGTTATTACCATAATAAATTTTATATGGAAATGTAGATTAAAATAAAACTATCATAATGATACATAATAGAAATATAATATATCAAAAGCTATGATAGAAAAATAAAAATGTTACATATACTCAAAACTGGGATGTTACATTTTTTGTTATTACTTTATTATTTTTATTTTATACAATTTAATATTACTTTTAGATTATTTTATCATTTGTATATTACATTACTATTTTTAAATTTCTTTCATAATTTTTAATACATGATGTTTTCTAGATATTCGAATATACAATAATAATCAGTTTATTTTTATTAATGTTTTGTTATCAATATTATTCCATTTTAAATAATTTATAAATTAACAGATTTCATGATATCTAAAATTTGATATCTCCGGTTATCAAAATATATTCTCTTTGAATTGTATCTATATTGTCATACATTTTTGGCTTTTAAATATTAAACTTATTTTGTTGTTACTTATCAATTAGGTTCTTGTAACTTTGTATTAGTAATGTTAACGTTTTATGATTTTTCATTTGTTAAATACTCAAAAAAAAAAAAAAAAAATTAGAGGGTGTTTGGTTTTGCGTTATGAACGTGATTATTAGATTATTACGTTATAATAACGCAAATAATTGGTTTAAAGTGTTTAGATTGCATACGTTAATAAGTGATTATTTGCGTTTAGCGTTAGTCCTACCACACTTTTTCATAAGTTAAAAATTGTATCTTATTTGCTTAATAAGTGATTATTTGGTCATTTTACAAGTAAAAACGCAAATCCAAACACTTTAAAAACTGATTATTTGATAATTATGATAGCAAACAGCGGAAGCTAAACCAAACACTACATTTCCGACAACACTTTTTGTTATAGCTATTATCTGATTATTATTTTACAAAACGCTACAGCACTTTTTCAAACGCAAATCCAAACAACCAATAAATAATTTTTTTCCAGTACTCGTTGCCACATGACCTTTTCCTTTTTTATCTAAAATTGGTTATTATTTTTCGTTTCAGTTAAAAAAAGTTTAAATAATATTCAATGTAAAATCTTATATTATACTTTTTTGATGAAACACTGTCAAGGATATAATATTATTTTATATTAAAAATGGTTTGCTTTTTAACCGACTCTATTTGTAGCTTCAATGGTAACACTTTAACTTAAAAAAATAACTATAATTATTTTAAAGTTAGATCGTATAGTATAATTGTTTTTTTTTTTTTTTCCAAAATGTATGGATTTCAATATAGTATATTTTTACATAGAGTCTAACGGCAAAGTCGTCTCCTTGCAGCGTCTAACTAGAGTGAAAAGCCTTATTGCGTTGCGGCCTAAGATTTTTCATACCAATATGTCTAATTTTATGTGGAAACATACTATATTAGTATAAAAACTTATATTTACAAAAGTTATGTATCATATCGTTTGTAAAAACTAATTTAGTATTGTACAACCTAAAGTTTTTATTTTAACAACTATGTTACTGAAAAATTTAATAAAAACTTTAAATTCCCAAAAGTGTTTAAATGTCTGCCTTTCAATGGCTAGTTAAATCAAACATACAATATCTTCTGTGATAGGTTCACATTTTATGCATCAATTTACTTTTATGAAAGTGTATCTGCATTTATACACCTTCTTCCTAATAATCTTCACTAATCATACATTTTACAATCACATTATTTTTTGAAAGGTGTTACTATTTGAACTCATAATATGGTCTAAGAAACATAAAAAATTTAAGTAATGAAAATTAAACATAAATTAGTCATTTTATTTAATAATAAGCATTTAGAGGGTGTTTGGATTTGCGTTTGAAAAAGTGCTGTAGCGTTTTGTAAACTAATAATCATATAATAGTTGTAACAAAAAGTGCTGCCAGAAGCCAGAAATGTAGTGTTTTTTTTAGCTTCTGCTGTGTGCTATCATAATTATCAAATAATCAGTTTTTAAAGTGTTTGGATTTACGTTTTAACTTGTAAAATGACCAAATAATCACTTATTAAGCAAATAAGCTACATTTTTTAACTTATGAAAAAGTGTGGTAGGAATAACTTTAAACACAAATAATCACTTATTAAGGTATGCAATCCTAACACTTTAAATCAATTATTTGCGTTATTGTAACGTAATAAGCTAATAATCTCATCAATAACGCAAATAATATATACTTTATTTATTTATTTTTATTTTGTACTATGATATTTATATTATTTATGTTATGATAATTCATTACAAGTATATTTATATTATTATCATTGTAATAATAATAATAAAACATGATTATTATTAAATTTAATATGCTACTTTATCATTATTGTCAATATTAATTACCAACATCTCAGTTAATATACACTTTAATGTATTTCATTATAAGTATATATTATTATCATCTCAATTTTTTTTATTAAGTTATTATATATATAATAATAGTTTATTATAAATATATTTATAGTAAATTTCTTTTATCTTTAATGTATTTGTGTACTATCTATAATATTCTAAAATTGATTGCATTTTTTTTCATATTACCTTCATTACTTTTAGTTACGTTTTGTTCTTGGTCATTTAAAATAATTGTCGTTAGAAATTAAATATTCAAATACACAACTAGGTCGGTTATTATTTTATCATTTTTCTATTTGTTTAATAAATATTATTTTAGTATTACTCGTCACACACTTCTTTTACTCCCAATCTAAATTAAGTTTTTGCATTGCTAGATTAATTTACACTATTACAAAATTGTTAATTATGATAAAGTTAAGAAACTAGTTGCAATTAGAGATAATGAGACATTTATTATTAGATTTTTCAGATCATTACATAATTAATTCGTAAACTCATAAATTTGTCATCTATTTATGAATCAAATTATTAAATCGTTCAAATAATTGTAATCTGAAAATAAATATTTGATGAGATAAGTTTATAAATTTGACAAATTTTGAAAAGATGTTTAAAGTAATGGGACAGAAAAAGAAAATTGATAACAACTAATAAAATAATATGTCACTAAATATGATACAGTTGAATTTGTAACAAACACTAATCACAACATCAACGTATCTGGGATTAGTGTCACGAAAATGTGTAGAACTCATCCTAGATCTGCTATACATACAAATAGCATTAGAAGTAAAGTATATAAAAATCAAAGTATTTAGGCAGTCTAGTACTTGACAATAAATTACGTAAACGGTTATCAATTTTTTTGTTTGAAATAACTCTTAGAAGTTGTCTCCTATTTAACTTGACAATAAATTACTTAAATAGTTATCATTTTTTTCTTATAAACCCCATTACTTCAATCTTCTTTCAAATTTTGTCAAATCTATAAATTATTTTATCAAGTATTTATTTATTATATATCAATGTGATTGTTTTTTGATGCTACAATATTAACCTCATTATTGTAATTAATTTTGTAATTCTCTAATGTATGATTTGAGTTAATTGTGTCTGTTGTTGATGGTGGTAAGATGAAATAGAGACGACAAGTTACGAATAAAACATTGAGTTTTATGATTTTACCATGAGAAAAAAGGATTTCGAAGTTACGAGATCAAATAATTGTTTTACGGGTCCCGAAAATACCTAACGCAATACAATTAAAACTTATTTAAATCACTCTTTGTATAATTGAAAAATGTGCGGCTTGTTTACCAGACAAAAAATATATATAAATCAAATATAAAAATAACATAATTTTTTTTTAAAAGTTATAAATGATAACAACAAAATTTGTTTATCAAGTATAGCAACAGTGACCTGATAAACAAGTCACCATGTCAATAATTGTTATCATTGATACTGAAATAAAAATGTATTTCTATTATTGATAAGTTTGAAAAGGTTATTATTATCAATAAAAAATTAATTATAAACATCATGCAATTTTGGGAGAATTTCGTATATGTCCCTCTAAAACTGCATAATATCATATATACCCAAGCTAAAAAAAGAATTTCATATATATCCTTTTAAAACTTCATAATATCATATTTACCCAATTTAAAATTTTAATATCATATATACCCTTTCAAACTTTTAAATATATCAAATATATCCAAATTATTTATTTTATTTTTTTTATTACTTTAAAACTCATAATAAATATTCATTAATAAAGAAATGATCAATTTACCCTTCTTATTTCTTAAACTTCATAATATCCTATTTACCCAATTGAAAACTTTAATATCATATATACCCTTTTAAACTTTTAAATATATCAAATATATCCAAATTATTTATTTATGATCTTTTATTACTTTAAGATATCAAATCTTTTTTCTTGACGAAATTCGGTGATTCAAATTTCATTTGTTCGTTAAGTAGAAGCCTGCCACGAGCACCTGGACATGTAAAATCAAGGGATTTAAAAGTTAATTACCTTAATTAAGTCTTCAATTCTTGTGGCTTCGACTTAACGAACAAATTGAAATTTGAATCACCGAATTCCGTCAAGAAATAAAAGATTTGATATCTTAAAGTAATAAAAGATCATAAATAAATAATTTGGATATAATTGATATATTTAAAAGTTTAAAAGGGTATATATGATATTAAAGTTTTCAATTGGGTAAATATGATATTATGAATTTTAAGAAATAAAAATGGTAGATTGGTCATTTCTTTATTAATGAATATTTATTATGAGTTTTAAAGTAATAAAAAAGAATAAATAAATAATTTGGATATATTTGATATATTTAAAAGTTTGAAAGGGTATATATGATATTAAAGTTTTAAATTGGGTAAATATGATATTATGAAGTTTTAGAATGATATATATGAAATTCTTTTTTTGGCTTGGGTATATATGATATTATGCAGTTTTAGAGAGATATATATGAAATTTTCACTGCATTTTTTATGGTTAGCCATGTATAATTTAAAGAAAGTTTGTTTTATTACGACTAACTCTTGAAACAAAAATACAAATATACAATGATGCACACCACGTGGTACAACACTTGATAGCATGAGTTTTGCCTGCCAAAGAACACAATCATTCTCAAACAGGAATATCGACATTTTTTTTACAAATAAATTAATACAAAATTAGTGTGAAACGAATATCTTGAAATGAGTTTAAGGTTTATACGCTGACGAATATATATATATATATATATATATATATATATATATATATATATATATATATATATATATATATATATATATATATATATATATATATATATATATATCTAGAGGTTCAATTGAGAACTTTTATGCATCGAGACACTTTTGTGCATCGGATAATCCACCAAGAGTGCACAAAGGATATTTAGGGAAAACTAAAGACATGATAATTAAGTTATTTCTAAAAATCATTAAATAATAATTAGGAGTTACATTTTGAATTAAAATCTCATGTTAACTACATTCCTCATTTTCCTCCTCATTTCTCTCTCTCTCTCTCTCTATATATATATATATATATATATATATATATCTCTCTCTAATCGTGTTTTTCATGGTTTTCTTAGTGATGATGATTTGAAGACGAAGATTAACGATGAACAACAATGATGAAGAACATGAACAAGAGAGGTAACCAATGATAATTATGAACAATAACAATGCATAGATGGATGATGAACGATGAATAATGATAATGCATAGATGGATGATGAACAATGACAATGCATAGATGGATGATGAACGATGAACAACGAAAAATGATGATGCATAAATGGATGATGAACAATGGCGATGCATAGATGAATGATGAACAAGTTGAACATGATGCATAGCTGAATGAAGAATATGAACGACGAACACGATGCTTAAAAGAATGATGAACAAGTTGAACACGATGCATAAATGAATTTGTGTGTTTTTTTTGTTAAATGCGTTTTTTTAACACAATGCATAGATAAACACGATTAACGATGAAATGCATCGATCTCCATCATCTTTTTTGAATTTGTGTAATTTTTTAAAATTTGGAAATGTATAAATTGAATTTATTTAGCAATTATTATTTGATTATTTGTTGAAATATTAAATTTAATGAGGTATGCACATTCCCCAAAATGCCATTCCTTCTTTGTTTCTATAATGCACAAGATGCATAAAATTATCCAACTATTTACCCTTTTGCCATTAATCTAATCCATACAATTTTTTGATCTAATGGATGATATAGGTTCTTTTGTACCTCGATGCATAAAAGTTCTCAATTGAACCTCCCCCTATATATATATATATATATATATATATATATATATATATATATATATATATATATATGTATATATATATATATAAAAGTTCTATGGAGTCCCATATTAGATTGGAGTCCATATTAGATGCACATGTTCATTACAATAAAATATTTTATTTCATGCAAAAATGTAATATATAAATGTTCAAAAGTGTACTACTGTTGAACAATTCATACAATTTGAAGTTCATTACGATAAAAATGTTATATTTCATGCAAAAATACAATATGCACATGTTCGAAGTGCATCATCAGATCACATGTGCATATTGTTCAAATATTATAATTTTGCATGATATAAATTTTTTTTATCGTTATAACTTCATATGATGTGAACTCGTCAATTGTAATGCACTTTTGAACATGTGTATATTATACTTTTGTATAAAATAAAACATTTTATTGTAATGAACATGTACATTTAATATGGGACTCCAGGACTCCAATCTAATATGGGACTCCATGGAACTTAACCCCATATATATATATATATATATATATATATATATATATATATATATATATATATATATATATATATATATATATATATATAGAATATGGTTCGAGAGAGTACCACCCTTATTCAGCGCACCAGAAGGTACCAGCTTTAAAAAAAAATTTTTTAAAATTTTTTTTCATAAACATGTTTTAATTAACATTATGAAGAACATATATAAATTTCACATACATTCACATCTCCTAGCTCCTAAAAAATGATGTGAACACACACTTACATAATTTTGAATGTATGTGAACGTGCATTTATGTGGTGCGTGTTTTCATGCACTTAGAGTGCTCGAATTTGCGTGAAATTCACATATGATCTGTGTAATGTTAATTAGAACATGTTCATGAAAAAAATTTTCAAAAAAATTACTTTTAAGGGTGGTACCTTCTGGTGCGCTGCATTAGAGGTGGTACTCACTTGAACCTAAATCTATATATATATATATATATATATATATATATATATATATATATATATATATATATATATATATATATATATATATATATATATATATATATATATATATATATATATGGTTCGAGAGAGTACCACTCCTTATGCAGCGTACCAGAAGGTACCACATTTAAATAACTTTTTTTTATTTTTTTTTCATAAACATGTTTTAATTAACATTATGAAGATCATATGTAAATTTGACATACATTCACATCTTCTATCTCCTAAAAAATGATGTGAACGTCCACTTACATAATTTTGCATATATGTGAACATACATATATGTGATGTGTGATTTCATTCACTTAGAGTTTTCCAATTTGCGTGAAATTCATATATCATCTGTGTAATGTAAATTAAAACATGTTTGTGAAAAAAAATTTCAATAAAAATAATTTTTCGAATGGTACCTTCGGGTGCGCTGTGTAATAGGTGGTACTCAATTGAACCTATATATATATATATATATATATATATATATATATATATATATATATATATATATATATATATATATATATATATATATATATATATATATAGATAGAGAGAGAGAGAGAGAGAGAGAGAATAGGGTTCAAAAGAGTAACACTCATTATGCAGCGCACCACAAGATGCCACCTTTAAAAACCTTTAAGTTAATTTTTTTTCATAAACATGTTTTAATAAACATTATGAAGATAATATGTAAATTTCACATACATTCACATCTCCTAGGTCCTAAAATATGACGTGAACGTACAATTACATAACTTTGAATATATGTGTACGTGCATTTATGTGATGCGTGATTTCATTTACTTAGAGTGTTTGAATTTTGTGAAATTTATATATCATCTGTGTAATGTTAATTAAAAAAATTTATAAAAAAATTACTTTTAAAAATGGTACATTCAGGTGCGTTGCATAATGTGTGATACTCACTTGTAATTAACCAATGATTAAACCCATAAAATACCTCTTGATTATTAATAAAAGTTAAAACACGATCAATTGTATTATTGATTGAAAGGTATATTTTTAAATATAATAAAAATATTGTATTTTTGCAAACCAATATAAAAGAATACTGTATATATATTACTTTAACAAAAGCAAACCTCAAACCAAACACGTTTTCAATTTCGACTTGTAATTATTAAAGTACTGCTTATTTAAAAATACCTATTAAAGTTGAAATAAGTTTTGACATCAAGCATTTACAAGCGACTTAAAACAGAATAACATTTTCTAACATCAAGGGAAATATCATAATATAATATAAGGAGTTACCGATTATAATAGGTTAACATGTTTTTGTGGTACACACATGGAAACGACATGGCAATCCCGGTTAAGTGGTGCCTACATGGTATTATATGTGTAAGTTTAACCAGAGTTTTGTGTAAAAAAACCCGCAAAATTGGTGACTTTTTTCGATTAGAATAATTAACCATTTTTCCCTCATCGATCTCCAACCTGCGGTCACATTCACCTTCTTCTTTCTCCTCTACCAACATCGACTTCACCTCTTCCCCCGTTGCCTCTCCCCTCGGTCACCAACTAGAGAATCCGACGGGGAGTCACCCAAATCCAGTGGATTAATGCTACGATTATTGAAGATTTTGAAAACCTCGGTTTCCATTTAAGGTTTTAGTCCTGAGATTGTAAATTTGGTTTGATTTGTGTGTGTGTGATTACAAATTTCATTTGTAGGAGTTTTTATCAAAGATCAATGGAAGACCCGACTTTCAT
Organism: Centrapalus pauciflorus; assembly: GCA_020465985.1. Taxonomy (NCBI): domain Eukaryota; kingdom Viridiplantae; phylum Streptophyta; class Magnoliopsida; order Asterales; family Asteraceae; genus Centrapalus; species Centrapalus pauciflorus. The sequence continues at coordinate 326,509 of JAANYP010007579.1, forward strand.
TAAGGATTTTATTAAATAGGTCCTAGCAAGAAGTATAGATATTAACAGAAAATCAAGATAAATAAAAAAAGAAAGTAATAAAACAAACCAAACTGTAACATAGAATACAAAGTTCTAGCTATTATAATACAATAACTTCAAAATATTTGCTACCCGTTCCCAAATACAAACAAAAGCTGCAATATAGCACAAATACATGATATTGCATCGAGAAATTCTGTAGTTTTAACTTTGTAGACAAAGCATTTGATAATAGCCTCCACGTGAAAACGTTCAATTTGACCCGAACAAATTAATTCCAAAATCTCAACTCACTATTCCCTTTGGTTGCTGCTACTGCTGTTGGAATGAAAAATACACACGCGCCTCAATTCTCTGGTTTTGGAAATGAATTAAGAAAGCAAGTAAGTAAGGAGGTGAACAATATATACGTTTTGGTTATAACTCGGACCGACACTCAATATCTGATCCCGTTATCATAAAACACATGACTTGGAGATCCAAGAATCCCAATTCGGCACACCTGTTTTCCATCCATAACAACGATTATTTTGTAAACTCAGGTAGATGATTTTGCCAATAACTTTTTGTCTTTCCTCCGTCGAAGTGAAAGCCACACGGTTTCTTCAATTTCATATACTCCAAAATCACCACAAAAGCACATACCTTGAAAAAAAAACACACATACATACACACATATATTTTCAAGATTAATGAGATACATATTAGACTGGAAATCGAAGTATCATGTTAAATGAACATGTTCATTTAATACGATACTCCGGTACCCAGTCTAATAATAATCAATGGATCTCAACCACATATTATCTTTGATCTTGATCAAAGGTATTGTATGTTTTCATCAACTCTCACTACAACTTTTGAATTATCTCCCCGCTTATCTAGCCAAAACTTTGTGGACGTCCCATTGCCAAGACCCTTTACTAGTATATGTATGCTTATTTATATTTGTATTTTTGTAGTTTCAACATAATTATAACATGTTTTTTAAAACCCACACCTTACAATGAGATGTAAAAATAACAGTTTAATAGATAAATATATTAATTGATGATCAAAAGTTGTAGTAAGAGTTGATGAAAACATACAATGCCTTTAATCCAGGTCAAACAGTATATTTCATCAACTCTTATCACAACTTTCGATCATCAATCAATATATATCAATTAAATTGTTATTTTTACATCTCGTCGATACATGTAGGTTGTAAAAAAGATTTTAATATTATGTTGAAACTACAAAAATACAAATAAAAATAATCATACATACAGTAGTAAAGGATGTTGGCAATGGGATGTCCACAAAGTTTCGGCTGGATAAGTGAGGAGATAATGACATAAAGCTCAAAGATGCTTTTGTGAGGATTTTTACGTTCGAGCGAGACAATGACTGTTCCATTCATGATCGTTGGAAGGCAAATAAAGGGTTGCGGGTTGGGAGTTGGATGTGGAGAAGTCAACCCAAGGCCAAGCTTTGGACGAGCTTCTTCACCTTGAAAAATATAACGAGGCACGTAGTACTTGCAAATTTAAAAAAAAAAAAAAAAAGATGCATGGAATTGGAGGCTAGAGAAAGATGACTAATTCCTCGGTAAAAAGGAACATCATCTTTGATATTTGCTTTTAAACTTTTGGATACCTCAAAAAGTAAATATATGCGTGTAGAAGGTGAGTCAATATAGATTAGCAACATTTAATAAAATCAGTTCAAAAGGAATTACATTACGTTCCTCCACTTGTTGGGGCTGCGAGAGGGTTCAAGAAACTTTGAGGCATGTTAGTTTTTAATGAGATAGGGTTTGGAAAAAGATCCGGAGCTGGTGGAGTTCCCGAGATCCCGTAAGAATGACATGAAATCTTGGTGATTTATAACCAATATTATTTAAGTGTAATGGGATGAACTTGTTTGACCAAAATAATCTTATCACATATTAACAAGTTGGGGAGGCACGGAGTGCACACTTGTTCAATATTGTTTAAGATTAATTACCGGGGGTTCGCGGGCAGCACCCCCGATAGCGGGGTTCCAGGGGCGGCAGCCCCTGGTGGCGAGGTCCAAGGGGCAGAGACCCTGGCTGGGGGAAAATTTTATTTCGACTAATGTTGCTTTAAGAAATTTGATGCGAAATTCGGACGAATCCGAATTGAACCCGAAATTCGGATGAATCCGAATTTGACCCAAAATTCGGTTGAATTTGGTGGTTAAAATGTCGAGTTGGCCACTTTTTGGTCATTTTAGAAAGGTACAAGAAATCAGAAACATATCATATTCTCTGTTCGAATTTCCGATTGGGATTTCGATTGTACCATCGAAATACTTCAATCTGAAAGTATATCCCGACTCTCAGATTATCCAAGTTATTTTTGCAATCCGTATTTTCTACATGAAATTGTATCCAAATTAATAATCTTCTGATCCATTTTTGTAATAGGCTAAGGAAAGATTTTCTAGGGGTTTGTATGATTGCAATTTGGACGCTTCAAAATTGGAAAACATAGTTGTTTTCACCAAACCGGAGGATCTTCAAAAGCATCTGGATGAAGACTTTTTTTTTTTTTTTTTTTCATCTATCCAAATCAAAGCTTTGTTATGTATAGAAAATAGAAGCAAAATGACATGGAATTGCAACAAATGGGTTTCAAAGTCATGAGAATTGGAATGTTGGGGGAATGTTGGTTTGGTACAACTCTTTGCTCTTCTTTCTTAGCTAATGTTTTTAGTGTAATACTTTGGTGCTTATGGGTTTTTCTTTCACGGAGGCCCATTTTTATGTTTTTTTGGTTTAATTTTAGCCTTTCAAAACACACATACATATACGGTTTAAGTATTATTTTGACCATCTAACTTCAAATTTTTTTGATTTAGTCACGACACTATAATTTGTATACTTATTTAGCCATTAAACGTTTTTTTTTACTAATTTAACCACTAAAAGTTGTCACGATTTGACCACTAATCATCATTTAACTAGTTTATGTATCTGCTATGTTTTGATATTTAATTTTTAATCCATTATTTTCCATCATTTTATTCTCATTTCGGATGCTATAATCCTACTGTATACATTTATAGAAAATCCATATACTATTCATTCTTGTGGTTACTAAAATGCACCATCACACAATCCTCTCAAATACTATACATCCTTCAAAGAGTTTTCTGCACATTCTAGGTATAAATAAATAAAAACTTAATAATTCAATCTTTTTATAGTTAAAAGTTCCAAACACATTTAAAATGTACAATTCTTTTAAATTTTATTTCCAATTAAATATATTTTATGTTTTACACATAATCTAAAATGAAAAAAAAAAAGACTTTTGATATCTTGTCTTCTTTTGCTTTTTTATTTGCATTTTTATTTATAGATGTTTTTTCAAAACTTAAATTCATTTTGCAATTGATTTTTATTTTATGTTTTTCATTATACTTCAAAGTTATTATACATAATCGACAAACTCTAATAAACAACTATATTATTAGATGACAAACTCTAATGATTAATCTTTGTTGGGATTTATATCTCTGTTGCTATTTGAATATAACGATAATAGAACTGTAATTGAATAGTTTTCAACACTTTGTTTGTCTATTGATTTGAACATTGTGTTACATTATAATTTGTAATTTTGATTAATGTTAAACTAAAAGTATTATATATATATTTGTATGATGTTTCATACAATTATTGTTGAAGCAACAGCTAATTTCTTATGAAAAATGTATAACATATGAATTTCATAAGCTTGTATTATACTATCTTTAGACTAATGTTGTGAACTTATTATGATTTTACATAAGAACATCAAAGGTACATATATACATCACCATCTTTTTGAAAAGATACACAGTATTTTACTTTAATTACTTGAAAGATAAAATATAACATATATCGTCATCAACTTTTTAAACAAGCTCCGTTTTTTATCAACCTTTTATTTTCTTGCATTTAACATATATAATTACAAGACTCTCTTTACATCCTAACGTAAACTTGTATTTTCATTTTGAGACATGTCAAGTGACGATTAATTGCTTTAAAAAAATATTAAATTTTTTTCTTCACCAACTTCAATGTAACATTATATTTTTGTTGGTTTTTTTTTCCTTTAAAAGTTTCAAGGATCACACGTTGTATTGTGTTATTTACAAATAGGTCTCTTTATTTTTAAAATTTTTTCTTTTATAATTGAACTTATATTATTGAAATATTTTCCTTATATTATACCTTAAATTTACGATTTTAATATAAGCCATGTATACAACATTAATATACATAGGAATATTTTGAGTAGTCATTTAAAAAATATTAGGTTGCGTTTAGTTAACGAAAACTAGTCATTTTTCAATTCAGTTTTCAAGTTATAGTTTTTAGATAAGAACAATGGTATCTATGAAAAGTGAAAACTTGTTTAGATGATAAAATTTTAGTTTTAAGAAAAATAAGATGGGTGATTATAAAATAAGAAAAATATGATAGGTTATTGAAAAGTAAGAGAGAGAAAGAGAGTATTATAAAAAATATAGGGTAGGCATTAGAAAAGTAAGAGAGAATATGAAAAATGGTATTTTAAAAAGTGAAATGAAAATTTATGAAATTGTTGTTAAGTAAACAAGTTTTTATTTTTATTGAAAAGTGATATAGAAATTTTGAAAATTTTTATAAACTAAACGCATTTTAGGTTTTGTTTAATATTTTGGTTTACATGAAAAGTGTTATTATTTTATAATTGAATTTATAATTTTTTTAAATTGCTACAATGCACAAAAAAATATAATATATTGTATTTGCTTATCAATTTAACTTATTTAAATTTTACGTTAATAATATTTAATTCTTTTTATGATTTTTCATTGAATAATGATGTTGTCTTTATTTAAATATTTTGATCTTTATTTACAAAAAATATATGATATTTTGAACCCTCTGCAATGCGCGAAGAGTTTGAACACTTATTTATATACAATTCTAAGTTGGTTTTATACTAATAGATTTAAATGAAAAAGAATAAAATGACATTTAGAACACATAAAAATAACCTAAAAACTATGAGCAACTAAAATGATAAATTTTATAATAAGATGTTAAAAGAGGCAATACCATAATGATATATACACACACATATATATTGAATATTTTATCAAAAGTGAATATTATTATATTGACCAGACTTAATTTTCTTAAAACAATCATAAATGTTAAATAAATATGAGAAATTATACAAACATCAAAATGAAAAAGACAAAACCTTTACCAGCTTAAAATCATCCAAGCTAAAATGACAATGAAAGCCTAAAAAGAAAACTATCAAATAAAAGTAAAAGCGAAAAATGAAAACTTGTTACTTAACAATAATTTCATAAATTTTCATGTCACTTTTTATAATACAATTTTTCATATTCTATCTCTTACTTTTCTACTATCAACCCTATATTTCTTTATAATACTCTTTTTCTCTCTCTTACTTTTCTATAACATATCCTATTTTTTATATTTTATAATCACTGTTCTTATTTTTCTTAAAACTAAAATTCATCGTCTAAACAAGATTTCACTTTTTATAGAAACACTTGTTTTTTTTCCAAAAAATTATAACTTAAACCTGAAATTGAAAATGACTAGTTTTCGTTAACTAAACGCAACCTAAAAACTATAAAAAACTATGAGAACTAGGATTGATTACCTCGGCTCTCTATAAGCATAGCATAAAACTATTTGGTATTTAGAGGGTTTATTATTTGTTAGTCGAATAAAAGAAGAAAACATATGGCTTTTGGTGAAATACAAAAGAAAAAACAAAAATATTTGAAATACATAGGAACAGGGAATTAATGGTAAATGGTCGTGGAATCTATCTATACTATTAAAAGAGTAACTATACTCAATTCTGGTGAAGCAACGTGTCATCACCATGAATAAACACGTGGAATTTACAGGTTTTAAAAATAATAAAAAATTAAAGTTATATCTATCCAAATCTTATATAATCTACTTTTGAATTCAAATCAAAATCTAACATAATCTACTTTTGAATTCAAATCAAATCAAATCAAATCTAATACTGTACTAACTTATTAATTATAATATAATATAATATAATAAAAGTTTTAAAAAAATATAAGAAAAAATTATGATTCATATATATTTAGAAATATATAAAATTAATAGGTAATAATAAATAATAATATCATTCTTATATACTTTTTGTTTAAAAAGAATATTTATACCTTTATCTTTTAATTCATTATATTTTATATATATTAAAAATATCCGCGTATTACGCGGGTAATAAACTAGTAGAACATAAAAAGATAAAATTTAAAAATAAAGCTAATGTAAATTATATTAGGGCAGAAAATATTATAAAATTCAATTTTAACAAAAAAGATATCAATGACCAACTAAAAATGTGAAATTTGAATTTTATGATTATTTCTCAAGAAAAAAACATTTCATGGAACATCATATTTTTTTCCGGCAATAATAGACTTTCATGGTTTATTTTGACAAAAAAATGATACATTTATGGTCAAATTTTATATTATCTTTCTCGGTTATTCATCCTTGGAATTAATAAATACATTTTTCGTCTATTTTTTTAAGATCGCCAATCAAATTTAGTCGGTTTTTTATTCTTTGTTTAGAACTTCTTTTTTTCCATCCTCTAGTGTGAGAAGAATATAACTAGGAACATAGAGGTTTTATTTCAAGGGTTACCTTCGATTGAAGATGACATAATACTATCATGGTTTAATGACTTTAATCAATTTCACTGGGGAAAGTTATCCTTTTTTGAGTCCATTTAACTACGAATTATTATAGAATAATTGTTAAATTTTCCATTTTTAATTTCTTAGTGTTTTTTGTTTAACGTGTGTTTATAATCATCATTAGTCAAATATTTTTTAAGAGATAAATTGACTAAAAAACATATTTCTAGTCAAATTTTATTTTAGGTTAACATAAATTCCATGTTATTTTTTTATAGTATCAGAAGTAAAATTTGGCTTGTAATTAGATCTTTGAAAGATTACAAATTTATTGCATGTTGTTTTAGATTTTAAAAAAACATTTGTATTGTAATAGAAGATGTCCTACAATATAATTTATAAATAAGTCCCAAATCATGTAAACAAATATAGGAAAGAAACGAATAAATACAAAGCCCAATAGATGATGAGAAGGGTACAAATAAATTTTTATATTTCTTCTACTTATAAAAAGAAATGTGATACATGTCAACAACTCTATCATGACTACCAAAAGTGTACGACTCACTAAGGCATGTATTCTATCTAATATACAATTTTTAAATGATTTGAAAAGGATTATTGTACAAAATATCCCCTTTGTTAGAATCATCAAGTATAAAAAGGTTCCATCAATTCTTTAATTACCCATACGACATAAGGGTAGACGCCTAGACTGTATAATGGTACACCACTATCGTTATCTCGTCGGATGTCACAAAGACATTGGTACCAATATTTTGGTCCCCATCGATGTGCTTGTGTCGAGTAAGGAACACCACCCTCCTTCATTTCTAAAGTTTCCAGCTTGGAGACCCGATTTCATTAGTATATTTACATCTAAATGTATTTGTCATATAGATTTACTTTGTGAGAATGAACTCAAACCCCATGTAATCCACTCGTATGTGTGTGTGTATATATACCCCTTTAATGTCGAAGCTTCTTGAAACAAGACTAAAATAGAGATTTATTGATCCATTTAACAAAAACTAGAGAGATTTGAGTCTTTTCCTTTTATTAAAATGTCCTTGAATACAAATATTTTTTTGATAGACTTCTCTGATTAACAATTGTCACTTGAAGAGCTTTTGCAACTGATAATAACAAAAAAAAAAAAAAAAAAAAAAAAAACACACGAAGAAATCACCCTTTTTCATGACAAATCATCTGTTGGAGACCCTTATGATCACACTTTGTTGTATATTGTTAGAAAAATGTATTCATTATAGTTACCTTGTGACACACATAAATATTATATATAGATTTGTAAATGCTACTAACTATTAAATACCAAAAAAAGAAAACAAACCAAAAACAGAGTGAAAAAATACGAACTATACATAAATGTAATGGACACATTTTTAGCATACTACTAGTTTACCTCTTAATTTGTACATACCTTGATTTTATAATATTTTTAGATCATAATTATATTTATTACACACTTCCGCGAAGCGTAAGACCAATCATTTAGACCAGATAATAGTTTGAAAATGTTAATCCGAAATAAAAACCCAAACGGCTTTATTACGAAAAAAACCAACATGTTTTTACATTTTTTGCGTTTTCGTCCCTCAATGTTATTCTTTTTAGTTTTGTGAATTTGACTATTAGATCTCAGTTTTAATTATTAAACCGGGTTTTAGAGGCTGAAAAACCAGGTTCAAATGTTCATTTTTTACTAAACCAAAAATAAAAAATTAACTTGAGGACTTGTGAAAAAATAACATGAAAAACATGTTGGGTTTCTTTCATAATAAATCCAAACCAAATTATTAATGGATATTTTTTGTTTGATTTGACAAAAAGTAAAAAATAACAACAATCAAGTGATCAACAATGTTCTTGAAGAGGTTGGTTTAAATTAACCATAGTTAACTACAAAGGTGACTGGTGAGGAATCGGCGTGGTGAAAGTAACGGAGGGTTAACGTGTTGTTTTTGTCCGTTAGTAGTATTTATTTCTGAAAGAAATACTTGTGTCAGTCAGGGTGATGGGCCCCACATTTTTATATAATTGGGCCTCACTTATTTTGTCGTATTATGATAAAATTCATCATTAAGAAACTTACCCCCCTCTACTCTTTATTTTTTTTTTTTCGCTTTTTAATTTATTTTGTATAGTTTTGCTTCAAAGAGTTACTTTTAAACTCTTAAATGAAATTCATACTAAATTACTAATTAAATAAACCTAATTTATCTGATGACATATTAACATGTAATGATAATTATTGACGATGAAAATTTAGAACAAATAGATACACACGGCTTATTAGATTAAATAATTTTGATGTCATTTTCAAGTTTTCTATTGGTCGAGTTATAATATAAATAATTATTATCTTAACTTACAATAGAAAAAAATACAAAAATTCATCATACAAATTTATACAATGCTTAGACAATCTTCATCGAATATTGTTTGATATACCGTCTGACGAAAATTAAATATTTAATGTAAATCGTTATAATGTCTTGCTTAATCAAATTAATACTATCATAATGGTAATTATTGAATATATAATAAGCTTGATATAAAAAATTAATGAGTTTTTTTAATAAAAAATAATTGGCTATAAGGACGTGATTAAAGTTATTACAAATTTCATAGAATGTGACTTCGAAAGACTTGCATTATATTATATAATAGACGGAAAGATGTATAAATTTATAAAACATAATTATACTTAACTTAATTAAAGACGTAAGAGATTTTGTTATTCCAAATAATAAGAGGGTGTTTGGATTTGCGTTTGAAAAAGTGCTGTAGCGTTTTAGAAACTAATAATCAGATAATAGCCGTAACAAAAAGTGCTGTAGGAAATGTAGTGTTTGGTTTAGCTTCTGCTGTTTGCTATCATAATTATCAAATAATCAGTTTTTTAAAGTGTTTGGATTTGCGTTTTTACTAGTAAAATGACCAAATAATCACTTATGAAGCAAATAAAGCTACAATTTTTAGCTTATGAAAAAGTGTGGTAAGATTAACGCTAAACGCAAATAATCACTTATTAACGTATGCAATCCAAACACTTTAAACTAATTATTTGCGTTATTGTAACGTAATAAGCTGATAATCTGGTTCATAACGCAAAACCAAACACCCTCTAAATAAATATATAATTCTGATTATAAAATGGATATGATTGTCATTGAACTTTTTAATTTTTATATTTAAACTTTCACAAACAATAAAGTAAAAGGAAATTTTGTCCACCATAATCATTACCATAGGTAATTGAGCTTTAAACATTTCTACAGATGCTACCTTTTAGCCAAAATCTAAAATAGTAGTAAATACCAATGGACATTTTGAAATTTTAATCTGCTAATTATACATATTTTTTCCTGTATCTTTTTAACTTTTATGGAGGACCCTTAAATAAATTAAAAACTATTTTTTTTTCTAATAGATAATATTTGACTAAGAATAAACAAAAAACACAATAAGCTCACAACCCTTTGCATCGTCAAGATACGAAAGATATGTTTATTATGAAAAACCAACATTTTTTTCTTGATTGTTACATTTTCGTCAATTTATAGGTTTTTTTTTAAAAAATCCTCAAGTTTATTTTTATTGGTTTTTGTGATATTTGACTATTAGAGACCGTTATAATTGGTAAATCATGTTTTTAAAATTGAAAAATCGGATAATAGCCTAATTTTATCAAACAAAAAAAATTATTTTCTGAAAAAAATAACATAGATGGATGAAAACACAAAAAACATGTAACTTTTTTTTTAATTTTAAACCAAAAAAAAAACATTCATATCAAATGGGGTTATTTGACATTTACAATTATTAGACTACTAGTTACGATTTACAATAGCTACTATCTGAATAAGACAACAAAGAATTATAGTTAATTAATTATTAAATTAGTTAGATTATATTCAATATATTGGATCTATTTAATTTATTAAAATTTTAAATTTGATTTTAGTAAATAATATGATACAATGATGTGAGACACATGACAAATTAAAGAAGATATCAACATGTGTTATATTATTTACTCAATAGATATTTGAAAAGATGTATTAAATAAATATAATTTATTAAATTTTTGTTAATTGATTATTAAATTAATTAGCTTATATTTTAATATATTGCATTTGATTTGAATTTTTAATTTGATTTTGGTAAATTAGATGACACAATGATGTGATGACACAAGACAAATTAAAAAGACATCAACAAGCATTATATTATTTAGCCAATAAATATTTATAAAGATGTATTAAATAATTATAATTTATTATATTTTAGTTAATTGATCTAAATTAGTTAGCTTATATTTGAATATATTGGATTTGATTTGATTTTTTATTTGATTGTGGTAAATAAGATGACACAATGAGGTGATGACCAGTGACAAATTAAAAGAGACACGAGCATTAAATATATTATTTGCTAATTTTTTAAAAATATTTATAGATGTATATAAATTATTTAGTTGTATATTAAAATATTTATTAATTATTATATACGTTATCGTATATATTATCTATTTAATAAGTGATATTGTTTCTATCTATTCATTTTCTCTAGCTCATATATTTTACAAATGAAAAAAGAAATTAGATATTGTTATTTGAAAGTCCGGAAATTTTATATCATGAAAATAATCAATTACATATGTTTGAAAGAGTGAAAGAAAGTTCGAATACCACTAAGCCAATAATCAAAAACACTGTTCCTTCGACTGATCTCATTTTCAGAATTTTCTACTCTTATTTTTAGTTCGTAATAAAAATTGTTTGGAACATCATCTTGAGGAGGCTTAGTTCTATCAAGTTCCACCTTAAAAGCTATATGATTTCTTGAACTCTATAAATACCAAACGAACATAACACACATTCTAAAGAACTTTTCTACCCACTTAGCAAATAAGATTATCGATTAAAAAATATAAATTAAATTTATAACAAATAATACAGCTTGGAAAAGCACAATCTACTTTGGATAATGTATAAAGTTTTAATTTTAAAAGGTGTTTAAATTCCTTCTAAATACGAGTTAGAGTTTTTCTATTTTTTGAATAAATAAAGTAGTCATAAAGAAAATAATTCCCTCTTGTTTTTGGACTTTCCAAAAATAAGAATGCTTAAGAGTTAAAACAGCGACCACCATTAATACAAACCAGAGTTTTTTTTATTACTAACTGAGATGGGAAAAGAAAGTAAATAACAAAGTAAAAACCATTACAACTTACCCGTGTGTGTGTATTATATATTATATATATATATATATATATAGATGTATACGTATCTTGATTGATACATACAGTAAAAAGAAGAAAACCCCCCTACAGAGAGAAAAGGAGTATTTGAGAAGCTCATTGCTTCTCTGATTTTGATGCACGAGAGAGAGAGAGAGAGGGAGAGAGAGAGATAGAGAGAGGGAGAGAGATAGAGAGAGAGAGAGAGAAGTACTGTACAAGTTTCACACTGCCATAGAGGGGGAGAGTGGGGAGTTGAGAAAACAATATCTGCATTTTGAGGGTCTATTCTCCTCTCAAACATCATCATCTGTGTGAAGTTTTTTGAGGTGGGTTTTTCCCAAATTTCTTTCTTTTTTCCATCCATTTTCTCCGCTGCATTTTGGATAGTTTCACTTGCTTTATTAGAGTATGTTTAACTTTACCCTTGAACTTGTTTTCCCCCTTTGTATTTTCAACTAATCCGATCCTCATTCATCATCTCTCTTTGTATTTTGATGTATCTTTAACCATAGATTTCTCTATATCTGTAGCTTGGCTGGTGCATCGTTGAATGATTACTTCATTTGGGAACGAACTCAAAAAGCGTTGGGTTTTATCTGTTCATGAAATGTTTATCTTTTGTGTTTTGAGTGATTCATGCCTTTGATATTTCGGCGGATCTTTCTGGATTCTAGTAGGTTTTTGGGCATTTTTTAGTTTTCGACACAAACAGAGCTTTGAACCCCATCTTCTTGATGTTTGACTATTTCTTGACATTTTGATATAACAACTTTGTGGATACTTTATATATTTGATCATCTTGCTGGTTTTTATTTTATTATAGTATGTAATCTTGTGCTTGATAACCTGTTGGCACTGATTATGCATAATGCACATTGATACAATTAGGATGTTATTAATAATCTGGAGTCACGATCCTTCATGTTTGTTTTTTTAATCAAGAGTTATGATCTTCTTCCTATGATGTTCTTGGAATCTGCGTTTGATTTGGTTTATTTTAACACAGTATATAGAATTGGATGGTTAGGGTTTTTAGGGTGGTTATAGATCTTTGCATTTATAATCTATATTAATGAACATTAAATAAAGTATGAACAATGTTTCCTTTGTTGGTGTGTTTTTATCAACAGGGTGTGTGGATAATCAAAAATGCTGAGGAAGAGGAGCAGATCACACCAGAAAGATCAACAAAACACGGGTCAGACTCATAATCTGATTCCTGATTCTTATTCTAATGAGTCTTGTTACTCAAATTCTGATGCTTTCTTGAAACAGAAACACAAAACCAATTCCTTTTTCACTGTTCCTGGTCTATTTGTAGGGCTAAACCCTAAAAACTCAGAATCTGATTCAGTCAGGAGCCCCACTTCTCCTTTGGATTTCAAGGTTTTTTCAAAACCGAATTTTGGGAATTTGCCAATTAGGGCTTCCTCAAAACCGAATGAAGCAACTACTCAAAAGAGTTGGGATTGTAACAAAGTAGGATTAAGCATTATAGAATCTCTTGAAGATGAGACGAAACCTTCTTCGGGGAAAATACTCCGCTCATCAGCCAGTAAGAGCATTCTTTTTGCACCCCAAATGAGAATCTTCAACAATCCGAGTTTAAAAACAGCCAGTTTTGATCCGTCTGACTTGTTATCCAACTCACTCCCTAAGAATTATGCAATTTTCCCTAATACCCAGATCAAAAAATCCAATTCTAAACTGATTAATCCTTTAGCACAAGAACCTTTTGCTAAGTTTTGGTCTAATTCTTTGGATTCTGCTAATCTTGGGTCGAATTTGACTGGTTTAACCTGCCCAACCAACCTGAGTACTGGGTTGTCAAATGGACAGAACCCCGGAAAAGATTTAGTGGCTTCCCTCTCAGCAAGTGAAATTGAGCTTTCTGAGGATTATACGTGTGTTAGAAAACATGGGCCTAACCCTAAAACCACTCATATATTTGGTGACTGTATTTTAGAGCGTCACGATGATGAATTTATTGCTAGATCTTCCAAGTGCGAACAACATGAGACTAAACCCTCTGAAGTCATAACTGCATATCTCTCTGATGATTTCTTGAGCTTTTGTTACTATTGCAAAAAGAAGTTGGAGGGTGAAGATATCTACATGTACAGGTTCGATCCTGGTCTTCCAATCTTGTTCGGGTTTTAACGGTACACGAGTTTACTTACAAACCGATTATGGTTATTTTGAAATTGAAAGAGACCAACAAAATTGCAAGAATGAGCAATTTTGAACAGTTGGTATAAACACAAAGCCATAAAAAAACAATTTTTCTGTCTGCATTCACACATTCTTGTAAATTTGTTGAGTTTGATTTTCTGCATTTTCACAATAAAAGTGGTATGGTACTGAAAGAAAATTAGTCCAGTTTCACATACAAAAGGAAGATGATGAATGGAAGTTTGTGAATATTTTGTGGATTGTTTTGTGAAATAAGGGTGACTCTGGTGCATCAAGATTTAGAAGCATTTGAAAACTTGATTTATAGGCTTTAGAGGCTCATGGGTTGTTTTCCTTTGCTTTTGGATTCTTCTTTGTAGAGGTGAGAAAGCATTTTGCAGTTGGAATTGCCGATCAGAGGAGATTCTGATTGAGGAAGAGATGGAGAAGAACAACAGTGAGATGGGTTCATCTTCACAGACCGAGATTATGATACCCAAACAGGACAGCTGCGAGGAACTTTTCGAGACCTCCATGTTCATCGCTGCATAAATCAAGATATTTAAAAAAAGCTGGTATTTTTTTTTTTTTTTTTTTTTTGCATTTTTGCATTTTTGTTTAACCATCCAGTTTGACCACTATGTCCATGAACAATGAAACTCATCTCAATGACATATGAAGCGAAACCACAACACCATTGATTACCCGTTCGATAAGAGCTGTATTTCTTGTTTTTCTTTGGCAGCCATGGATGATCTAGTTTTGAAGTGTGTGGTCTCTCTTTATATGTATGTTGTAGAATGTGCTTTCATGTTTTATGGTCTTAGTGGCTGGTTGGTAAACTGCTAAACCAGCTAGTTTTGCATCGTTGTTTCCTGCACTATTTTGATGATGATGATGATATCTCTAAGGCTTCTTTTACTTGAGTCTTAACCTGAGGATGAATGGTACTAGCCAGAGCCCCCCCACCCCCCCCCCCCCCCCCCCCCCCCCCCCCTCTTCCCCAACCTCCAACAAAAACAAAATTTCTTGGACTCATTGTAAGGAGTTGATGTATAAGCCTCCAAAATCAAGTCTTTGAATGAATATAAATGATCTTTTTTACAGTAAAGGCATCCTAATGCATTGTTCGTATCACAATTTGGTGATTTCTTGGCATCCTGATATGGGTTTGGAAAATCTTGAGATGTAATTGCTTGGATGAACTTCAATTGTGGGTTGTATGGTACAAGTTGTCGCTGCATTGATTGTGATTTTTCCTTTTTTCCTTCCATCATTGTCCCTTCCATTTTCCATGAAGGGATCATATGAACTTGTTTGCTTTTCCAGAGATGGCCCCTCACCCATGTGTGCATTATTGTCATTGCATCTTATTTATCTTTCTCGTAAAGACTCGAACAACTTTTGTCTTCCTAGGCCCATGCTTTATGATGCTGCCTGACCTGTCTCGACTTAAAACACAAATGAAATACATGTAAATAGTCACCGTACAAAAATTTAGACCCCAGAACGCCATAGGATGTTATGATTTGAGTAGCATCCGCAAAAGGGTAGTTGCAGATTCAAGATTTTCAAATCAGTTGTGTAGTATCGTAACATTTTCTTTGCACGGGATGTACTAATTTCCATGTAGGGCCTGTCAATGTATTCACAAAGGGATCCTGAGCAAGAGTTGTCGATTGGCACCATGACCAAACGAACGATATCTTGGACGCGTGAACGAGGTACAGCCTAATAATGCACAAGTGACCCTACCACTCCACTTGGTCAGAAGAATTTGCTGCAAGTTAACAAACAGAAAAAGGACATAACCACTAACTAACCAGAGACAAGGGGGCTAGACCCCATGTATGATGAGAAAAGTGCAAATCTTGAAAGTGGTTAAGTGGGTTCACTTTGGCTGAACCTGAAACCCTGAACCATTGGGACTAATTTTACAGAAACCAACTAACAAGTACTGGGGAATTTACCTTGCCTTTAAGCCTCAAAATTCTTGGAAATAGGAAATGAGGGACCAATAGTCCAATACTATTATCATAGGAAATGGGTAGACAAAAAAAAAAAAAAAGATGCTCTTGTTTTTGTTTTACCAACAAATTCGCCTCATTATTCACACTTTTTCTTGAACAAAATTTGTACCCTCCACCTATCTCATAAATAAATTCAACAAAACCAATATAAGTAACTTTTTTTTTAAAAAAAACAACGATTAGATCTGGAAAGGTTATAGTACCAAACGGGTAATTGTACCCGCAAATCGGACGCCTTGTGAGTGTACTAGCTAGCTTATTTATGTGTGTATTTCATTGTATTCTGAATAATTTTTATTTGTATTGGTACGACTAGCTATAGCTTCGAGCTCGAACTGTAAGGAAGTTTGTAGTAGCTGGAGCTTTTTAAAAGAGCTGGACATTTTTTTGTTTGTAAATATGTTTCGTAAAAATAATTGTAGCCGTAACTTTTGGTATTAAATGACATAAGATATTAATTAAAAGTTGTAGATTTTAATTATTTGGAGGGTAAAAATGTAATTTTTTGACCAAAAGCTCAAGCTCGTTTTGAAAGCTACTTCAAGTAGCTTTTCGTAAAGGAGCTTTTGAGAGCCTTCAAATACGAATCAAAAGTCTAAGCTTTTATCAACCAAACGAAGCTTTTGAGTTTAAGCTTCCAAAAATAAAAAACTGAAGCTTCTAAAAGCTTCCAAAAATTCATTGCCAAACACAGCTTTAATGTTTATTATCACATTGCTAATGCATTGGAGAAACTGAAGATAAATATGTTGTCACCCGTATGGTTGAAAATTTTTGCTACAAGGCTGTAGGCATTCATTACACGTCAATTTCATCTTCAAGACGTAGTATCAGCTTTAATAATAGTATTTTTACAGACTAGTAATATTTATTATAAAGGAAATTTATCAATAAAGGTAATATATAAAATACAAATTTTGAATATAAAAATGTTGTAATATTTTTTAGGTCAAGAAAAGTAACATTATATTCTATTTTTGCTTTCAATTTGATCAAGAAATGATGATCAAAGGTTGTTTTTGCCAAAAAAATGTCATAAAATTGATTTTACATTCTAAAATTGGTCATGGATACCTCTTTTTGTCAAATTTTAATTTTATGTTACCTATCTTAACCCCAAAAATTTCATATTACTTTTATTGTCAAATTTTGTATGTTATGTTACATTTCTTAGTAATTTGTCTTATTATAATGATATAAGCATATTGTGTTGCAGACAATGATATAAACATAGGTCAGAATATGACAAAATACTAAAAAGTATCATTCATTCATTCATTCGATCCTTGTGTAAGAATTGATGTGCCTTTGAAAGAAATGTGTTTCATGCGCAAGTATCTTTGTGCCAATATCATATTATTAGCTCTAACAAAGAGAGAAGATTCACAAACGAGATGGCTGGGGAAACGGAAGAAACAGAACTTGCTGCTGTAAGAATTTTATGATCACAGTGTCACATTTTGTTAAAGGAAACGGAGCATCCGCCATCTGGTGGTGCCAACTCTATCATCATGTATACCGGCACCATAATGATTCCAGCACAAAGGGATTACCGGAAAGCAAGTTGCCACCCAAGCTCAGCCTCTAGTTTGGCGAGTGTTGTAGGACTTGCAGTTCGGGCACTTATGAGCCACGACATGAAATGCCACTTCGGAATTGGTTCCACAGTCGTTGCACAGAATCCATATCTTCAGGGAAGGAAGTAATGAAACACAACATAAGTGAGGACTCCACCATCTACGAGCAGAAAAACAACAGAGAAAGATGGCATACCCTTTTGTTTTGATAAAATTCTGGCATCGGTGTAGCTGCGATTTCTATGTCAAGTTTCTCCCAAACCTTTGACATATCACAGACCGACTTAAAACAGAGGGGGCAGGCATATCTGTGGTAACAACAAAAGCAATCAAAGGATAAGTCACATGAGCATATAATTTTCACAAAAATCATCTCTTCAAATTTTGAAGTTAGATTCACTCACTGCAAGTGTTGCTGCATCTCCTTCAAACAATTTTTATGAATGGTATGGCCACAAGGCATGACTGTGACATCGTCTATCGAGTCAAAGAGATACTGCAAATAACCAACATGGTGCCACTCTTAGCATGTTTCCCAAACATGCAGGCAATCAGAAATGAGGCAAGGTGAAAATACATACCTCAAAGCATACAGGACAGTCATGATGCATTGCTCCTTCAACGCATGGGTGACTGTCCCTCAAAAAATTTGAGTAGCAGCACCCTAATTTCCAAAAAAATCGGATCAATGTTATGAGTTGAGTACTTATGTTTGGAACATTCCAGATAACTGATCGCACATTTGTGTCATGGGAGAGGACTTACGGCACTTGTCACAGTGGAAAAAGTTCTCCTGCCCACCAATTCTGATAAGAAATAGAAACACATACAAGTTACAAGGGATCCCATGTTTATCACACCACTAGATATCTGACTTTAAATAGAATTAAAAAGTACCTGCATATTCCACACCCCTCACAGTGGAACTGTCTCTTGGATATCTGCAAAGGAGAAACCATCAGAGAATCGAACAATCAAGCAGCACAGTTGCTGGTACACAATATGGAGGACATATATTGATTCAAAATTCTGTTTACAGAAGCCTCCTCTAAACAAGAATAAACAGAAAGAGAGACGGGCTTACGTCATCATCATAAAGATTGCATTTACTACAAAAATATTTGCCCATGCACACACCACAGTTGATGCAAATCTGCCGAACCTAAAAAATGAAAACAACAAAACATTTGTAGAAGGCGCAAAGACAAACAATGAAATGCGAGACATGCAAGAGAAATAAAATGGATCAGTAATTGATTTTCCATGCCAGAGAAGCCATCTAGCAATTCCATGCACTCTGACTTCTAATTACATCATGAACAAAAAACACAACACTTGCCTCCTGTTCGGTGCCACAAAGGGAGCATATAACCTGAAAGAGAATAAACATCATGCATGCTTCATGTATCCTCCAAGAGAAGGTATAAAAAACAATATAATTTTTGCAGTAAGCTACCTGTTGGATCTGATGCCGAGGGATGGAATGCCTCTCTTTCTGATCAACATTGATGTCATTCTACAAAACATAGGAAATTGTCAATAGCCTCAAATAACAGTATTCGCTCAAATTCAAGCAGGATCTTGTCTATTGAGCCCCCCTTAATAAAAAAAGGCAGTCAACAGCATACCAAGGAACTTCTAGCTACAAAATATTTCCAACATAATCAAACAACACCCTCCCAGAAGTTGAAATATAAGAAAAGTCAGAGGAACAAGAGCAAGGTACTTTTAATTTGAATTTAGCCCACCTTGGCCTCATTATGACAATGTCGACAATCAAATATCTCATTACAACACGGAGCCCTTATTTGGCACCGTCGACGATAGTGAGAACATCTGTCAAGGAACCAAAAGAAATCAGATTATTAAAATGTGACGAAGACATTTAACATCACAGAACAGGACCCCAAATAGCCAAGTCCTAGAACCAGTACCCATACTCAAGAAACCCATCATCAAGAACGTCTGAGCTCACAGTTTTCTCATCCAACTGCCCACTATTCCCATGCACATGCTGATTGCATAGCTTCTGCTCCTTCGTGAGGCTAAGAGCTTGTGTTGCAGATTCTGTACTGTTCCCTTGAAGGTGCAAATTCGTAGGAAGATTGACTGGCTCCTCCATTCAGACTCTAAGATCAAATCAACAACTACTACAATTGAAAGCACCTGCATTCAGGGACACATTAAGCAAAAATTCCTAATTTTACAAAAAAAGCACATCTAGTTGTCCAACATCGGGCAAAAACCCAATGACGATGTGGCTCTCTCTCACACTGCAGCACATCAGTTGAAATCAGCAACTACATAATCCAAGGAATGTTGAACAGCTGCAACCAGTGAACTCCACGAGGAGTAACGAAAACAAGTAGAGATCAAAATAACTAAAAATCAGCAGAGAGATATTCCAAGCTTCCACGAAATGAAGATATCCACGACATGGTTTCTTGATTCTGGAAGAAGTCCACACCATCTAATTAAGATACCACCAAAAAGTGGCATGACCTAAGGTAAAAGCAATAGATCACAAAATCAAGTATGTCCTGAATGGAAAAAAGAAAATAGAAAAAAGAGGAGAATGCACCAGGGATGCACATGAGTAATATTCTTGCCCATTGAGGACAAGCCTACCTCAACCGTTGTGATGCACCAGATCTTCATCAGCAAAAGAAACTACCATAAGAACTTATAATTAAGGCCATCCATTCTTGAAAGTCCAATGACCATTAGCTCCCGAGTCTAACAGGATGGACTGCAAAGTATGAACTTGACACAGAGAATACATGGGGATGGAGTGGTTGGGTTAGCGAATAGAGGGAGCTTAGAATGGTCATTTTTCCAGATTCCATTATCCAATGCTTTTGTGAATTCACTTTATTCACAAACTAGAGATTTGAGAAGGCAAACAGCCAAACCTAATGACCTAATTGTCATTGTCTAGCCGCACATTTAATACCACACATAGAATCAAATTGGAAAAGCAGGAGGTTCTCATTCAGACCACCTAATCACAGCAAAGCCATCGATGAATTAGAAAACCGATAAAATAAAACAGAGTACTGGACATCACATATGGAGGATGGACAAATTGCCTCCATATTCATGAGACATGATTTCCATTCAATACGGAACACCTACTGCAGCTTGTGAAAGAACTGGGCACAACACAACATCATCAGTGCCTATAATGTCACAGATTAACACCAGTCATCTTTATACTTAGCCACAAATGACAAAACTATTGTACGGTTGCAAACTTGCAACCTAATGACATCACACCACATTCTGTAACCTAACCACAACAGCATCCAATCTTTTAACGTGAACTTGAACATCTCCATACCTCACATCACCAAGCTGCTTAAACACAATATAGACCCCACCTCATGTAGCACAAGTTAAACGAATATAATAGGCCAAGCAAAACTAGCACCCTTGCGGGTAGCACAATAAGAAAGCAGCAAAAGAAATCACTGGATATAAGCTTGGTAAGCGGTAACACATAATAAATTTCGAAATACGAAACTACCAACAAGAGATGTGATCATTACATAAATCAAGGCCAACCAATTAAGTATTTACCTCAGCATCAAACACATACATAGAAGTAGTATCTTTAGATAATAGATGCTATTGAGCTGCAGATAACAACAAACTAACTCCTCCGCTGCTCCGCACACAACATACGGAAAAGTGAACACGATCCTAGAATAACCAAACTAGGGTCTACTTCCTAAAAGTTGCGCACACACATAAATTAAAATCTTAAACTTTCCTAGTCAGTCAAATTCAAATACTATTTCAATTGTGCACAAAATCTACCTAAGGACGCAAAAGCCTTATAACGCACTACGCGTAAAGACAAAGATACTTCAAACACAAATCTATCTCAATAAAAACCACAAGTTTAAACAATTCAAACAGTACCTCAAATATCAATATAAGAGAAAAACGAATTTAAATAGTAATTTACGAATGGAAACTCAGGATAACGAACTTTCAATCCGACCGCAACAGAAAAAAAAAATTCGCGAGACGATTCCGGCCTCCGGTACAGTGATGCTCTCGTTTATTGAAGTAGAGAAATCAGAAAGTTGTTTTGATTTTGGGGAAAACGCTGATGGCTTTTATAAGTTGGGGAGTGGGAGATTTGGTTTCTGGAGTCTTCCACAACCGGATCGGTTTGTGTTGTCGTGACGGTTTTGCCAATCAATAATTGGATCGGGTATCAATTATTTGTCAATATCAAATTATCAAAATAAATATCTTCAATAGCATTTTAAAAATACTGTCATATTAGAAAACTAATATCCTCAATAGTTTTTGCCACGTAGTTATTAATATTTAAATATTTCTTGTAATTGTTATCAAACAAATTGAATCAACCCTCATTACGTACGTAGGAATCGTGTTAAATATAAATATTATTAAATGGTAATTAAGTTTTAATATTGTATCATCTAGGATAATTAAATCTTTTTTAGATGTTTAATCATATCAGTTTCAAGAATATGGTTCGAGTGAGTACCACTCATTATGCAGCGCACCAGAAGGTACCATCTTTAAAAAAAAAAAGTCTATATTTTTTTTTCATAAACATGTTTTAATTAACATTATGAAGATCATATGTAAATTTCACATACATTCAAATCTCCTAGCTCCTAAAAAATGATGTGAACACACATTTATATAATTTTGAATATATGTGAACACACATTTATGTGATGCGTATTTTCATGCACTTAGAGTATTCTGATTTGCGTGAAATTCACATATGATCTGTGTCTCTCACCCTTATCTCAAATCGGAGATACAAACGATGTAGGAATCAAAGTTGATGCTTTATACGACTTTTAAATGAGCGGGCACACGGCCAAAACCTTAGATCGTTCTGTAATATTCCAGTGGTTGCCGCAAGGAATGACGTCATAGCTCCTGCAAAAGTAATAACAATCAAAGCCGTAGGTGGGTATTCAAATAAAGGGGAGCACCTTGCTATCATGAAAACGCCAGCTGTTACCATAGTAGCTGCATGAATCAAAGCGGATACTGGAGTGAATGTTAATTAAAAGATATTAATGAAAAAAATTTCAAAAAAATTACTTTTAAGGGTGATACCTTCTGGTGCGCTGGATAATGGGTGGTACTCACTTGAACCTAAATCTCGGTTTCAATTTGACAACTATTTAGAAAAAAACTCACCAAAAGTTCATTACTTTGTTCTATACATTTATATGTAAGATTTAAAATATGCTTTTACTATATTGGTTTGACTAGTTTATTACCCGCGTATTACGCGGATATTTTTAATATATATATAATATAATAAATAAAAAGATAAAGATATAAATATTATTTTTTAAACAAAAATATATAAGGTGATATTATTATTTATTATGACCTATTAGTTTTGTATATTTCTAAATATATATGAAGAGTAATTATTTTCTTAAATATTTTTTAAACTTTTAATTATATTATCTTATAATTAATAAGTTAGTAGATTATTAGATTTGATTTGAATTGAATTTAAAAGTGGATTATATTAGATTTGGATAGATTTAATTGATAAGTTAGTAGAGTATTAGATTTTTTTTTTATTTGATTTGATTTGAATTTAAAAATAGATTATATTAGATTTGGTTTAAATATTTTTATTCAATTTAAAATCTATAACTGCCACGTGTCAATTCATGGTGACGACACGTGGCTTCACCAGAAATGAGTATAGTTATTCTTTTAATAGTATAGATAGATATGTTAGCTTGTAATATGATTTTATATTTATTCTTAATTATTTTAATTTGGTGATAAGAGTATAT
Source organism: Centrapalus pauciflorus (assembly GCA_020465985.1). Taxonomy (NCBI): domain Eukaryota; kingdom Viridiplantae; phylum Streptophyta; class Magnoliopsida; order Asterales; family Asteraceae; genus Centrapalus; species Centrapalus pauciflorus. The sequence goes on from JAANYP010007579.1 coordinate 350,108, forward strand.
GTTACAATGTTATAAAGAAGATCACATTTATGAGTTGTATGTGCAACCCAGATAATTGATTCGGTAATATATATTAACAAATTTCAAACATTAAAATAAAATTGAATTTGAGTAGCTAAATCTTTTTGATAAAATTTTTAAGTGACATAAGTGAATCAATAGTAAAAGTTGAGTAATATTTTTGTTACATTTTCTCAAAATTGAGTTTAAAAAACACAAGCTAAATTTAGAGTTTATGACAGTTTAACTTGAAATCTTGCAAAAGTTTTTAGAACAATATGTCTTTGTTAATGATTTTGGGATTATTTGAAATCAATTTTGTTTCATTAAACATGGTTATGAATTACGATAACTATTTGGATTTGTTTGAGTTCCAATATATAGTTAGTTTAGGGCTTATTCAAAATAATCTTTTTATTCCTTTTCAAGTTAAATTGGAATGATTCATTGATCAAATCAATCAATTACAATTTTTAATATAACATCAATGAAACAGACTCGATCTCAACCCAGTTTGTTTTTTGTTGTAATGTGTATGCCGTCCCATGAATCCAACTTCCTTCATAAAATGATAGTTTTGGAGATAAACTTTACATTGTTTAAGAAATTGTAATGTAGTTCTCTTTATCTTTTTTATTTTTTACGGATGAAATAGTTATAGTTTGAGAAGCAATCAATAAAGTTATTAACCTACTGTAATAAAATTGATTTTAAAATTGATTATAAAATTGTTTAAATAACCTTAACCTTATTCATTTTGTGGTATGGTTTGAGTTTCACAAGTTATAGTAATTTTGGTTAAAAAAGCACCCATCCAAAGTAGAAATGCACATATACATGTTTTTATTTTGATTCGGATCGCATTGAATCCGATGTGGTTTTTTTCACTTTTAAAAAATTCTGTTCGGTTTTAGACGCAGAAAAATATAACCAGTTTGGATAATACATCCAAATTTTTTTAACCGGTTTTTTTAAATGTGTTTTTTTTTGTTTGCCAATGAAGGTCATTCCATTTTTTTTTTTCTTTTTTGGGCTTGAACTCCATCTTTTGAGGGTTTGAATTGTTGAAGCTGTAATTTTTATTATTATTATAAGTTTTTGGACTCCATTTTTATAAATTATAATTATAACTTTATAACTCCTTTTTTTACAAAGTTTAAAAAAATATATTTTATCCCAATCAAATATTTTATATTATATTTATTATAAATACAAAAAAAAAAGTTAAAAACTATAAAAATTTTGGTGGCAAAATGTGTGATGAACCCAAATGTTACCAACCTATTTATATTAAAAGAAGGTCCACAAAATGATTTCCAACCGGTTGCCTAACCGGATTTATAAAAAAATGGTTATTGGGTAACCGATTTCAGATTAGTTTTGTAAAGATTTGACTAATGTACACATCTAATCCAAAGCCCCTTAAGAAGCATTGGAACTAAAACGACGCATAAATTTAGGAGAGTCAAGTCAAGTCAAGTCTAGTCGAATTGAACTTAAACTTGATTCTTTTGTATATCAAGAATAAAGTAACATAATTATTATACCAAGTCAAATATGCGATTCATTATTTTGTTGTCGATCATTCCCAAGCATAATAACAAGAAGAATGTTAGTTTATAATAAAAATGATGAGCAGAGAGCAGGGAGCAGAGGGCAGAGCACAGATAAATGAAAATGTAACGTATTAAAAAGCTAGTCAGGATCACAAAGATCACAAAAACAACGGAGTGTTAAGATTTGGCAACGGCCACCACTAGGAGCACCCTCAGCTTTACAGATTATGTCACAATTTTTATTGAAGAAACACAATCCTTTGTAGCTCTTGCTTGAATATTTGCATGATTTCATCTTCTCTGCCATACTTAAACTTATATCTGCAATAAATAAATATAAATATACATAATTAAAGTAAAGGACATAAGTTGGAAGAAATTTTCATGATATGTTGATTATGGAGATAATTAATCAATTAAAGAGAAGACTGAAGACCTGATATTGTAATCATCATAACTAATAAAGAGAAGCAAGTGAGGAAGCAATGAAGAGAACGATCCATGCATCCCCCAATACTACTAACAAACTAACTAACTAACTATGAATTAAATTAATTTGCCTTTCATCAAATGTAAACTCCGCCCATAACATTATCATGTTGATAGAATGATGCCTTCATGCAATCAACATTTACCAACTTCTTTTTTAATACATTTCACAATAATAAATAATTATATAAACTGAATAATTCCTAATATTAATTTTTTTCCCTTTTTTTTTAAGTGTTTGGAATGTCTTGAGGGCATATATATATATATGGAAACATTAAATCATGAATATCTATTTTTGATTAAAAAATTAAATGATTTGTCGTCCCATAGATTTCGAAAGGAATATTTACATAATTACAGTATAGACCATTGAGATTATGAAAATTTTAAAATGATAAATTAACCATTTCAAAACTAAATAGGGTTTATTACGAAAATAAACTAACATGTTTCACGTTTTTTGCGTTTTCGTCCCTTTATGTTATTTTTTTTTCCATAAAAGTCCTCAATTTAATTTTTTTTTATTTAATGAATTTTTTGACATTAGAACCCAGTTCTAATTAGTAAGCCAGGTTCTTAAAAACTGAAAAACTTGGTTCTAATTTCCAATATTTCGCTAAAAAATTTAACTTAAGGAGTTTTATGGTGAAAAATAACATGAAGTGACGAAAACGCAAAAAATATGAAAACATGTTTTTTAATAATAAATCCAAACTAAAAATTGTCATTTAAAAGCTTTTAGCAGCTGCCATTTTTACTCATAAATAATAACAATAAAATAGCAGGATGTGATCTTGTAACGTCTTTATTATTTAACAAACTTCAGTGTATTAACATATAAAAGCAAATCAAATATAATATTATTTAAAATAAAATAATGTCCTAATAACACGTTGATAGTTCATACATACGCATATAGTAAAGCATCTCCAGACCAAAGCTTTTGGATAAAAATTCAATGAACACCATAAAAAAATATTAATAAAATTAACACGTGGCTAATATTTTTGTTTTAAAAAAAGAAAAAAGAAAATATGAATGGTTGGAATGGGGTGGGCAGATGGCAGGTAGACAGAGGGTAAGTGGTTTGTTAACGTTATCATTATCATCTCTTCGTCTTCGATATATGGTTATGGATGATCGATCCTTAGCCAAGATTATTGATTCCTACCCCCACACACATACTTGTTCATCCTCTGTACCCTACGATCCATCTCATTATTTCGGTCCTTTAACTTTTGAAATTACTCTATTAATCCGTTAAATAGGACTTCTAAACACCAATGATCCAAATTCATACGGAAAATGTTAAATATCATCACATTCCTCCCGACATCGATTTAAATAAAGGACCATCGTTGTTCAAAATTCTTATTTAAAGGATTGTCAGAGTAATTTCAAAAGTTGAAAAACTGAACCGGTCATAATAGGTCAACTTAAAGAAGTGAGTTTTAATGACCATGTATCTAATCTAATTGTATCTTAATCAACAATCAACATTATTATTTTGTACTTCCGGGAACTTATAACCAATATAGAACGAGATGTGACCCTTCAAGCTTTCGGATCAAAGCTTTCTTCCAGCCATTTAGACTGAATTTGCACACCAGCATCCCGCAAAGCATTTAACGAAGAGCGATAGAGCCTAGCATCTAAACGCGTACCTTCTCCTTTCATATCCTGCAAAAGTTTCACCAATTCATCCACTCTACTTATTTTTGAGTACACACCCACCATGATCCCACCCATTGCCCTATCGATCCCACCACCATTCAGCCGGTACTCGTTATAATACGCTATGCATCTTTCAAACTCCCTTGCCCTGCTATACGCGCTTATCACACTTGTATAACTTACTTTATCCGGCATCACTTTCCTTCTTTTCATCTCCTTCCATATCTTCTCAACCTGCCTCAAGTTCAAGACTTTCCCGTGCATATCCAGCAGAGAATTGTATATCCACACGTTCAGCTCCACTCCTCTTTCTTTCATCCTCGCGACTAGCCTCATTGCGTCTCTAATCCTGTTTGTTTTACCATACATTGCGATCATGCTAGAGTACGCCACCACACATTTGTCGAACCCCTTGGTGTCCATTTCCCAAAACACCTCTTCCGCTTTTTCATAGAGACCAATTCTACAGTACACGTTTAGGACTGAAGCGTAGGTCACTTGCCCTGGTTCGCAGCCCTCCAATACTAAATCTTCATACACCTTGGCTGCAGAACTCGGCCCTCTTTTCTTCGAGAACCCATTAACAATAGCACAAAATATACAATCGGAAACTCTGACGTTCATTCGCTTCATAGAAGAAACAATGTCGAGAGTCTTGTCCATCAAACCAAGTTCAATGTACATCAATACAAGCTTTAAGAACACTGCAGGGTCCCTCAACATCTTTTTGCTCTCGGCTTCTTCCAAAAGCTCTTCTGCTGACTTTACTTCTCGAATATTCACAAACGAACTGATCAGTGATGAGTAAAAAGACGGGTCCTCCGGAAACCCCTTTTCCGTCATTTCCCTGAAAAAGGCTAGAGCTTCAAAGGGTCTTCCCGATTTCCCCAAAGATTCACATAAAATCCGATAGATTTGAGTGCAAAAGGAATTCCATTCGATTTCACTGGATTTGAATTCTTTAAACAATGAAACAACACTCTCGTTCTTACCCATTTTAAGATAAGCTTCCATAGCATGGCCATAACATTCTGCGTCTAATTCAATACCCGAAGATTTCATAACTTCAAACACATTAACAGTGCTACTGTACATGTGAAGCTTGTTGTAGGTTTTCATGGCAGCATTACAGCTTAAACCAGCAACTTCTTTCTCAAACTTCAAAATATGCAGCAAATTATTAGCAAGTTTAAATCTTCTAGCTCTAATGCAACTACTGATTAATCTACAACAGGACGAAGCATCTGGGTGGACATTAAAATTTCTAAAATCTTCAGATATCGACCAAACTAAATTCCAATTCTTCAAACGCATTGAGTACCTGATGAGATGATGCAAAGTTGATCTGTGGGGTATAAAATCTGGCCTTTTCTTGGCTTTCTGATAACATTCAAAACCCAATTCTTCCGTTTTTTTATCCTTGAACAGATCGCAGATCAATATGTTAAGATTCTCCGAGTCAGGTACAGAAGAATCTTGAACTCCCATGTCCAGTTCAAGAAGGGTAGAATCGCTGGATTCATCTTCTAAAATGGGTGGTGGATAACTGCTGCTGGAGGAATTGAGGATCAAGATTCTTGAAGAAGATGAAGAGAGAGGAGAGAGAAAGAGAAGAATCGGTGAAGCTTTTGAAGGATTAAAGGTGAGTTTTTTGTTGTTTTTGTTTATGCAAGCCAATGAGAAGTCTGAAGAAGAGGGAGAAATGGCCATTGTTGTTCAACGGGATAAGGCATACGAGTGGAATCGAGTGGAAGGTAGAAGAAGAAACGAGTGTATATATACCTTATCATCCTTGTTGGATTTATGACACACACAAAAAAGCACCAACCATTTATTCATATAAATTTACAATTTATAGCCTAAATTTTGTATTATATACAAAAATAGTCCTTCAAGCTAGCACATTTTCCATTAAATAGAGAACGATCAAAGAATCGATAAATCAATCTTAGTTCAGTATCTGTAACCAAAAAAAATGTCTCTCAAAACCTATAAATTAAACATTTAGGAAAAATGGTGTGGCGACCATTGCAGGATCCACAAAATTTCAAGTAGGCACCTTAATACAAACGAATCGAAAGATCATTGAACTTTCATTTATACAAAATTTAGTCAAAAAAGACAAAGATACCCTAGATTGTATTTGTTTGCTGGTCTAAACATAATAAGCGTAAACTTTACACACTTGACTGAAAATCCCATACTTTTTATTTTGTAATCATACATAAAAACCTAAACTTTAAATAAAACAAGAACCTCGACTCTTTTCGTCTTCTATATCAACAGCAGTCAAGTGTGCGAGGCAAAACGCTAATGATGGTGGTTTACTGGTTTAAACAAAGTGCATATTCTTCACATTTCCCTGAAAACCATCTTCATTTCTTCCTATATATTTATTGCAACTGAAAAAAAAAAAAAACATCGTCGTGGTTGTTCAAACAAAGTGTACAAGTATAATCTTAAGTTTTCTACATCTTCATTTCAATTCATGACAGCAATCAAATCTATATTTATCTTAAGGGCCCAAGCATTTGTATCCATTGGATCTGGAACCAACCAAAGGGTTTAAATCTCAAGACTCAAGAGGCACTAAATCCCAAATGAGAGAGTTAGCTAGACATCACCAAGACACCAACAAGTAACTTTACTAGTGTGCTAGACTCAATATGCCTTGTTACTTAGTTAGAACGAGTTGCTCAAGTTACAACTTACAACCAAAGAGCAACACACTGCAAAATCTCCATAAAGTTGCCTAAATACCCAAAACCAAAATCCATTTTGGAATCTAAAAGATTACAGACATAAGCTCTTTTCTATAAGAACAAGTGAATCTCAAAGTGAACCATACTAGTATATGATAATACTTTATGCATAGCAAGTACTTAATCCAGTATGTTATATTTGAATCATTCTCCTTCAAGCAATATTGTAACTTATTCTGCAGTAATTTATTTATGGCACTTAAGAACAGAAATTTGCTGAATCTCTAGCTAACAAGGACTCAAGCATAACAGAAAATATACCGTCTGCTACCTTTGTAAGGATCAAAGCGTAACAGCTCCTCTCTGTTTCAAAAACTTAATTCTTTAGAATCATTTCTGATCATCAGACCCAAAAAGCTTCATTCTTGATAATGGTGTTCGAAGATATCCTTCCACCTCAAACTTCTTGGGTGAAAGCTCACGATACTTGGCAAACTGAAGTTTAGCTTCATCATCCTTGTCCATCAAACTATATATCATTCCTTTACAAAAATATGGTCGAAAATCTTTAGGGTCTTCGCTAAGAAGCTCATCATAGCTCCTCAATGCCTCATCAACGTTTTTCTGCAAAAATTGAACTTGGGCTATTATCAATCTTACATCCCTTGCTTCTTTCTCCTTGTTTTGCTCCTCTGCAATCTCCAAAGCTTTTTCTAGTCTCTTGATCACTGCCTCACCCTCTCCACAGCTGTCCATTAACAATGCGTTTTCAAATAATGCTTCAAAAGAAAGTGGATTTTCTGTTAGTATTTCCTCTAAAGCCTCTCGAGCTGGTTCAACCTGGCCCATTTCATTCAATAATCTGGCCATTAGAAATTTCCAGTCGGTGTTTTCGGGTTGGGCGGCGACGAGTTTCTTCAGGATTTTCAAGCTCTCTTCATCTTCCCCAGCTTCAAGTTTCTCTTCGAGCAAAGTTTTTATGGCGTTAATGGCTTCAGGATTTGATTCCAGAAACTCCGGCAAATGAGTTTGTTCAGGTGTTTCGGGTTCTGTTGTTGCAACACTTTGTGTGATGGGTTCGGCTACGGCGGGGTACTGTTGGACTTTGGAGATAACGACAGTGGTAGTGGCGGCGAAAACAATGGCGCGGGCGGTAAGTTTGAGGGTTTGTATGATGGGATTGTTTGGGCGTTTAGCGGCAGGCGTAGCGGAGGTGGAGGCCTTGATTTTAGTTTTGGGTTTTGGGAGGGGAAAAGAGGGGTTTGAGTTGATAAGGTTTAAAGCGTGTAGCTTCAAAGATGGGGTTTGTCGGTGGTGGAATGATGAATTTACTGTGATTGAAAGAGCTGACTCCATTGATGCAGGCTAGAGGTTTTGTCTGTGAACTTGTAGGGTTTTGGTAGGGTCTGTGTGTGAGAAAGGAGAAGGATATGAGGAGGACAAAAGGTTGGTTTGTTGAAGAGAGAATGCGTGCCCCCGGTAGTTGATTCGGTGATTCCTTTTTAGAAAAATTTTTACTTTTCATTTTCAGTTCTTTAAAATAAAAACAAAATCTTGTTTTACTTCATAACGGTTACTTATTTTTAATATGTCAATTTTCTGCTATTCCATCCTTATTTTTCATTTAATTTTTATCATCTGTTTTATTTTTATTATTTATTAAATGACAAATATATTTTATAGATTGGTTTTATTAGTTTTAATTTTTATCACCTGTTTAAAGATTCATAGACGATATATAGTTTTAAATTAGAGAAACGTCGTCTTTTTTAAACATTGGGAACGGTTTCATGTAGAATATCAACAACTTATAAGGATTTTTTTTATCTAACCTAGGGTCTGTTTAGTTGATCTGTTTTCGGTAAAGTTTTTCATCGAAAACAAAGGTTTACAAAGAACGACTTCAAATCTATTATTTTTTTGATGTTTTTAGTTTGAAAATTACAATTAAACTTAATTTTTTTTCCCAGGTTTTCACCTTTGTTCTTAATCTAGTATTCTCAATCTAATATCTAAAATGTAATAAATGGAAATAAAAAAAAAATAAGAAGATAAAAAATATTTTATAACATATTTAAGTATGTTTTGTTGTAAACCATCGTGTTAAAAATTGTGGCTTGCTATGCGCACACTGATTATCACTTTATGAGATGGTTTCCTCTAGTTCCGTTCATCTTTATTGGCGAATAATCAAATGTTGAAGCTATTTTTCACTTTACCAAACTATGCAACAAGATGAGAGCATTTAACCCAACCTACAACAGGAAGATCCGTTGACGTTGAAATTTGACCAACAGGTAATCAGTTCCTGATTTCAATTTTCAATTGTTTCACTCCTCGATTTCAGTTTCTGCTGTTTTGTTTAATCTTACACAGCCAAACAATTTTCTTTTTAGATATTGTTCTGTAAGTGCTGTTTTGTTATGCGGATTTGTTGGCGAATTCATTAGATTTTATGGCTCATTATGGTAGATTATTTCACACTAACTCCTGAGATCCATTATCGTTTAGAATTGAATTGAGGGTTTCGAACATATCTCTGCTGTTTGTAGGGTCCAACATCATCTCGATTTCAAAAAATATTTTTGCAATCATGCTCTATGGATTTGTTTGTTTAGTTTTTATTTGATGTTGATTATGGCTTTTGTTATCTAGGTCCATTCTGTCTGAATTGGAAATTGAGGCTACGAAGTAAGATGATGATGTACTGTTGAGTTGTTAAAAGTTTATTTGCAGCTGATTTTGCATTTTTGCTACATGGATCGTTATGAAGTGTGTACCGTGAGTTGATTTCCTTTTATGCCATTTCACCATATAAAGTTCTTATTCACTCTAGCCAAAAAGTCTAAAGTTCATTGTATACAAGTGAACAGGACTCTAATGGTGTGGACTGATTGGACCTATGTTGCTATGAACTTTTGATTTCTTTGCTGGTTAAAGGAGAAAACTCTACATACAGAAAGAGAAGCTAAACATGATTGACACTGATGTGGATGTTCTAATAGAGACGTTGAAGAAGCTTATTAACTTCAATGATCCATCACAAATTTGTAGAAGCCCGTGGATACTCAAAGAGAGGGATCAACTTGAGTTGCTATACAAGGAGCTAACCTTGTTAAGAACCTTCCATGCTCATTCAGAGGAGACATATTACATGGTTGAGAAAGTGAAAGCGTTGGTGAGAAGGATTCTTGATGTTGCAAGTGAGGTAGAAGATATGGTTGATTTGTTTGTTGCAAAATATACGAATGATTTTAATCATGATTTTAGTCTAGAGCCTGGCAATGTCATTCGAGAGATCCAGGCCATCAAAAGAGACATTTTAGAATTTGACAGTCATAAGGTTCAGAACGTCTTGGGAGGTCTACAGGACAAAGGAAGACCATCAAGAGTAAATACTGCAGTACCAAAAGAAGATAAGATTGTTGGGCTTGATGTCGAGGCAAGAGAAATAATGGATAAACTCGTTGGTAACAAAAAGCAGTTGGACGTTATCTCCATCATTGGGATGGGAGGCCTTGGGAAGACGACTCTGGCTAAGAGAGTATATTACGATCCATATGTTGTACACCACTTCTATATACGTGGTTGGGTTTCGGTTTCTCAGACATATCAGAAGAGGGATCTGTTGCTTAGTATCTGTTGTTCCCTTTCGCCATCCATGCCCATGGATGAAGCTAATGACACGAGCATTGAAAAGTTGCGTGAGATGCTTTACAAACGGTTGAAAGGTAACCGTTATATTATTGTCATCGATGATATATGGAGTGTAGAGGCTTGGAATGATATAAGGATTTGTTTCCCTGATGACAACAATGGAAGTAGAATGTTAGTAACTAGTCGACTTGTGGACGTGGCCTTACACATCAAACCAGATGGCATTCCTCATTTGCTCCGGTTTCTAACCATGGAGGAAAGTTGGGACTTGTTGCAACAGAAAGTGTTTGCAGAAGATGGTACTTGCCCCCGATATTTAAAGAAAATTGGGAGGCAAATTGCTGAGAGATGTCGAGGGCTGCCACTTGCGATTCTTGTGATATCTGGGCTTCTTGCTAAAACCGAGAAATCGGTTGACTGGTGGACTCGAGTTTTGGATAGCATAGGTTCTTATATTGTTAATAATCCAGAACAATACATGAACACTTTGGCTTTGAGTTACAACTACTTGCCTCGACACTTGAAATCATGCTTTCTCTACTTTGGAGCATTTCCAGAAGACTTTGAGATTAATGTTCGGAAGTTGATGTGGTTGTGGGTTGCAGAAGGTTTTATAAAATTAGGTACAGAAGATGTAGCAGAAGAGTACTTGATAGATCTCATCGAGAGAAGCCTAGTGATTGTTGACCAGAAAAGATCAGATGGGGGGATAAAAGTGTGTCGTATGCATGATCTTTTGCGTGATTTGTGTTACAAAATGGCCAAAGAAGAGAAATTTTTGTATGAAATTAGGGCAAACGAAGAACTGGCTGCTGCTTCTAACACAAGCTCTTCCAAAGCAACACCCCGGCGTGCATTTATACATTCTTATGTTCTTGACTACATTTATTCAAAACCATCTTCCCCAAGTACCCGCTCTTTCTTGTTCTTCGAATCAGATGTTCGTTGTGGCTTACAAATAGAGTATGTTTCATTTCTTTACAACACATTCAAACACCTCCGAGTATTAGAACTTAGTCCAGTTTCGATCCCCTTTTTGCCTAGTGAAATAGGGGAGCTAGTTCACTTAAGATACTTATCGCTACACACTCGTGGACTTCTTATCCCAAAATCGATATCAACCCTATGTAATCTACAAACCCTTGTAATAGACGGAATAGTATCAGAACCATTTGATTTTTCATTTGGTGAAGATAGTAATATGGCTAATTTAATGCATCTGTGCATTAGGCCATTTGTGAGATCACGGTATCCTGTTGCATTACAGAATATTCAAACCATTTCGATGCTGTGCCTTCCTGTTGGGAGACAGCCTGTGTTGGAAAGGTCTCCAAACCTTAAAAAGTTAGGCTGCGTTGTGTCACTGCAGCAGGATCATTCGGTTCTCTTCCCTCCATTAGACTTCCTGGTCCATCTTGAAAAGCTAAAGATATATATTGACAATGATTACAATCATGGGTTGCCAAGTCAGGCGAGATTCTCTTGTTTGAATCGCTTACCCCAGAACCTCAGGAAAGTGACTTTTTTAAACTGTTATCTGCCATGGACAGATTTATCAGAACTTGGAAGATTACCAAATCTGGAAATTCTGAAAATATTACGTGGTGCCTTCCAAGGACCAAGATGGGACACAAATGATGAGGAATTCCAAAAACTGAAGTACTTGAAAATCGAGTCTCCTGAACTCGCTGAATGGAACATGTCCAGTGACCACTTTCCCCGACTGGAAAGACTAATTATGAATGGCTGTAGACGGCTCAAGGAGATCCCGATGTGTTTGGGTGATATCCCAACGATGGGGATGATAGAGCTGAGGTGGCCTAGAAGCTCGGCAGCAGACTCTGCTAAAAGGATTCTTAAAGAGCAGCAAAGTCTTGGAAACGATGGGCTGAGACTCATCATCATCCATGATAATAATAGAGATGACACCCTAATTCCGTTGAAGTCATTTCCTGACATAAGGTTCATATATAGGTACATGTCAAGCTTTTAAAAAAAATTCTGTATTTTGCTGTTTACTTATTTACTTTCCATTAACCTTATGAAATTTGGATTCAGTGATAGCTCAGCAGATGCAACGAGTGATGAAGACTCATCGGAAGATTCGACATAGGTGAATTTCAAAGAATGATATGGGTGACCAATGTCATGGCTTGTTACTATTCCAAAAGAAATTGCCCAGATACCATCACAACAAAAAAAATCATGTATGAAAAAGCAAACAAGATATGTTCTTATTGACATTTCTTACATTTGGTACGATGAACTCGTGAGAATGTAATAATTAATCTTCAATTATATTCTCTTGTTACTATTCTGAAAGAAATTGTCCAGTTACCACCACAACAAAATACCATGTATGAAAAAGCAAACAAGATACGTTCTTATTGCCAATTCTTAGAGTACGTTTGGTAAGATGGTTTTGCTAATCGACTCTTCACTTCACTAGTTCACTTCATGTGGCTTCTGCTGTTTCTTCGTGTATGCTTTTCTACGTTTGATCAACAGCACCGCCACACTAAGTTAAGTTGCAGCCTAACAGTTTCCATGTCTTATTTTATTGTCCAGCCCCTTGTAATCTATATAATGTTTGGAGGCTGAATTCACATGCTAGATATGCTGATAATATAATCTATACATGTAAGTTTTAGTTTAGTTGAACAAACCAAACACTGAAAGTTATTACAACAGTGTAGTACACGTTTGGCTTAAAACCATTCATTCAAAATTTTTAAGTAGACAATCTTATTATCATCATCAAATCTATACACACCTAAGATGAGATTAACATGAGACGATGGGTGTAAATGAGCGATGAGCCTGAGCCTGATAAGACGTGACCAAGACTCATGTAAGGGTAGAAAGCTCGAGCTCTGGCTCATGATTTACAAGCTCGGGTTAGTTTGTTTATTATATATTTTGTTAATACTATCATGCAATTTTACTTTATGTATTTATGTATTATTATTATTAGACAATGATATTATTAAATATAATATAGATGTAGGTTCGACTAAATTCACAAGTTTACATGAGCTTTATGTCATGTTTGTTAATCAAGCAAAAATTCAAGTTTTGTGAAATTCAAGCTTTAACATATCAAGTTGAAGTTGTTTATGAGTAACTAACTCATCTTACTTAGAACCTAGTTTGTTTAGTTATATTAGGAAGATGAGAATACACATCTTTCCGAAATTCCATTTTTCTGTATACTTCAGCGCCACGTCAGATATTCTCTCTCCACCTTTCTCACAATTCTAAGTGGAAACACTCATCTTTCTTAATTTTTTTATCCAAAAACTCATTTATCCCATTAGCTTAGAGAGAGAGAGAGAAAGAGAGAAAAGGTAGAGAGAGAGGCCGAGGAGGAGGTTTTGTGCAGCGGGGCTGAGGCTTGCGGGTGGTGTGTTAGCTGGCCTCCATCTGATGTGGTCAAGACCGAAGCACCACACTTGTAATAAAAAGTATAGATAAGCTAAACAAACACTAATAAGTGATAATAGCATGCCTAATTATCGAAAGACAATAAAAATAAGAAAAGGCCAAGTAAGCCCAAAATGAGGAAGACCCTGTTGCCTTCTTTGTGACGGTTTTTGTTTTGGGGCATACACACGATAAAAGGTCCGACAACCGGGTTGCTAGTGCTGCTTCTTTTCCAAGAAACTGATCGATCCGCTTTGCATTTGCAATTATTTTGGCGATTCACAGAGTATCATATTTTCAAAGCAGAGAGAGATAGAGATCAGGGCAGGCGCATAGAAAGATGGAGTGTGTTTTTGGGATGGTAGGGAAGGGGTTTGCATTGGTGGTAGCAGATACATCCGCGGTTAACAGTATTCTAGTTCATAAATCTAACGAAGACAAAATCATGGTTCTTGATTCTCACAAGCTCATGGGCGCTAGCGGTGAAGCTGGTGACCGGTAACAATTAACCTCTTCTCTTCTATTTTTTATTTCGATTTGATTTCGATGATAATAAGCAGATTATCAGTAAGTTTCGATACGCCATCTTATGATGTTTGTCAAATTACGGATGATTGTTGATATGAAACTCATTGGGATACGAATTATGATCAGGATTCGGAAACGATAACCAAAGAGACTTGAAATTGTTTTGTGGTTTTGACTTTTTTGTGTTTTCGAAGTTAGGCTTTTGATAGGTAAGAAACACCCCTTCCAGTATAAGAAATATCTGCACATTGAATTTGGACATCCAACAATTGGCTAGATCATCTTCAAAGTTCATATGCATATAAAGAATTTTATGGAATTTTCTCACTGTCTTCAATGTTGACAGTATAATGAGTTCCGGTGTTAAGTTTGCTAATCTATTGAGAGGCCAAATGTGGCGAACCAGATACTAAGTATAATTAGCAGGAGATTCTCCAGTTAGTGCAGTTCTCGTCTGATAGATCAGCAAAGACTTATTAGTACACGTCCTTGTGAAAGACTCCACTCTCTGAGAAAGAATGAAGAGTTTTTGCTTTTTAGAAACTTTTTACCAAGACTTAAACATGCTGCATTCTAGTTTCCAGGAGCTTGTTGGAGTTTGATTTTTTTTTTTTTTTTTTTTGGGGGTTTGAAAATCACTTTGTTTTTTTTGAACAACAGATGTTAGTAGTTAGCACCAATGTTAGACACCTTAAGGGTGAGGACCAAACCCCACACCTCTACCTAAGGAGAAACGCCCTTGGCAAGGCTCGAACTCGAGACCTCAACCAAGGGGAACCCCTCTTACCTTTGGTGGTGGCCACTTGATCTATGTCAAGTGGTTTGAAAATCACTTTGTTGATACTGATTAGCTGAGCAAGGCCAGTCTAATGTTATAGGGCAAGACAGAGAAGGTGATAGAGTCTAGAAAAGCTGAATGCAACGAACAATGAGAGATGGGAGATACTAAAACCTACCGCAGCAAAGGATTGGGTTATGACTTATGAGAGTCAAACTCACACATAAGATAAGATTAAAGTCACTATAGGTAGTTATGATTGGGGGATTGATATCAATATATTTAAAATGATAGAAACTTTCAGATTTCTTATATAGTGAAGAAACAGTAGATTGTGATGTACAACCCTTGCTGGGACTGGAATTTTGAAGTGGACAACCTTCTTGAAATGGACATTACTTCAGAACTCTCTGCCGTATCCTTCAGGAAGATTCCTATATTTCCCATAGGGCTACGACATTACTACAAAAGAGCTGCAGTCAATTTTCGCAGGGTTATGGGTGATCATGATTCATGAGAAAGATTCTCACAATTTCTGCCCTGCTTTCTTGTTGACAGCTAGCTTTCCATAGTTTTTTGAGCTGTAAGCGTGTAAAATCATATTATCTCTACTGAGAAGATAAATCATTTTGTCTCTATAAATTCTAACTGATTGTCTATTGAATATTGATGCCATTTTGATCGCCTGCCTTTAGCTTATCTACCAATTAAAGCCACCTGATCCCAAAATGCAGTGGGTATATACATATGCACTGTATTTTTTAAGATCTAGTTAACTGTAAACCTAAACTATAAATGCTGTAGTTATATACACTCTTGTCTCAATCTCTATAGTTGTAATAGATTACAAATTGGATGACAACTTATTGATTATTCAGTTCTACCTGGTGTATGTGAACATGTGCTTGTCACACAAGTAAATTAAAGGACATAGGAATACGTAGCCATAAGCAACAAGATTCATTGACTACTCGTCAATTTTAGTACTTACTATTTTTGGTTTAATATTTGCAAATCACTTAAGTTATTCCCTACATAGTAAGTAATTGCCATTCTAATGTGAGTTTCTCTTGCTTAATACGCCCGTTTACAAATTGTTAGAGCTCAATTCACGGAGTATGTACAAAAAAACGTTGCTCTGTATCAATTTCGCAATGGGATTCCTTTGACTACAAAGGCTGCTGCGAATTTCATGCGGGGTGAGCTTGCGACTGCTTTGAGAAAGGTAAAATCATAATCCATTTTATCAATGTGATGGAAACCAATATTGGGATCACATCATGTATTCAAACTAGTTTGGAAAATAGTCATGGGTTATTATAGCTAATTTGTTTTTTCATGGGATACAGAATCCTTACATGGTGAATATTATCCTGGCTGGTTATGAGCAAGAAACGGGGCCTTCACTGTATTTCATAGACTACATTGCAACCCTGCACAAGGTTGATAAGGCAGCATTTGGGTATGGGTCCTACTTCTCCCTGTCGATGATGGATCGTCATTACCATCCAGACATGACTGTTGAAGAAGCCATTAAGTTGGCTGATCAGTGCATTGAGGAAATACGATCCAGGCTTGTCGTGGCTCCACAGAATTTCGTTATTAAGATCGTCGACAAAGATGGTGCTCGTGAACACTCATGGCGCAGGACCACCAAGGACTAACCAGTTTCCGCTTGAGGGGTCTTTAACACCCGAGAGAGAGAAAAAAAAATGAGGGAGGGGGGGTGATGGAAATAACTTTGTTGTTGAAAATGGTGTGTTGGATGTTATGGATGCTTCTTTCTTCTTATAAAAGATGTCTGTTTTCAGAATGAATTTAAAAAGTTCAATTCTTATAATTATTTTTTTTGAAGCTAGAAATAATCATTAGGTAATTTCAAAGTTTCTTTCACCAATAAGTTTTGCAAACATTGGATCAGAGTTTTTGCCTGCCTTGTGGGACGATTGAGCTTTGCAAACACAGTTTCCTTTTACCTGTAACTGTTATGTGTTATTACTCTAAAGGAATTGGAACCTTGGATCGCAGATTTTTTCCTTTGGGATTTGCATTGTTTTAAAGGATTTGCATTTGCAGCATTTGCATTTGTCAGGATTTTGTTAAAGAATCTGTTTAATTTTTTAGAAAAAATTTGTTAACCTGATAAATGCAATGTAACTGAGATTTATAATCTTAGGGGGGTGTGGGTTTTATAAATAACAAAGAAGTATGAGATTTAAGAAATCTTGGGATTTTAAAATCTGCGTACCAAACACATGATTTTAAATGCAGATCCTAGTAAATCTCAGAGAATCCGCGAACCGAATACCTTCTAAAATTTTATGATTCAAAGATCTTGATCAAGAAAATCTGTCGGATCCTATTAGTCAGAATGTTGGTCTCTCTTTTTAAAATCTACAAATTTAAATAACAATAAATGAGTTTAATTTTTTTAGAGAAAAACATAAGCAAACGTGTAATACCCATGTCACACATGGATTGATGATGATGAGTTCAAGCCTTTGTCTTATAATACATAACGTGTTTTTGAACAAAACCAGAACAGATGCGTTGAGAATTCTGCTACCAAACATACTTGAATGGGAGTACTACAGAAATAATGTCCAGTATTAATTAATTGATTTATCCAAAAGAGTAAAGTTTATAAAGTCATGGGCTCTAATAATCCAATAAACTAAAATATAATTTATGAATAAATTTAACTAAGTCTTATGATGTTTAAATATAGAATAAATGTATTATTTTAACATAAAAATAAAATTTAATATACACAAACTGATAAAAGAGACTATCATCATCTAATAGGATCCTTTGATCTGATTTTGTTAGGATTTAACTTCTAGGAAATGAGAAAAAAAAAAAAGATAATGACTATATTTGACACGCAACTTTAAAGAACTTATGGGAGTTTGGGCATAGGGTTTTTAGAAACACAAACTAAAAGTTTTGTTTGACATGTCATTACACGAAGAGCTTCCAAAAGAAACTTAAAATTGAGAAACTACTTTTGGTTGAAGAAATGACAAAAATTAATGTTAATCAACATTATTTATTAATTATTTGACATTTTCATTTCTTCGTCCTTCAATGTCATTTTACACATACAAACTTCAGTTATAACAAAGTCTCCAATTACAAGCTCCAGCTAATAACTAATTATGTCAAACATATCTAACATATAAAAAGGGTTTGCTATATACATCTCTTTTTATCAATCAAATCCTCATTATAGGTGTTATATTAATTTTATTAACCGATCACATTTCAAATATAATAATAATATATTTAAAGAATTGTCAAACTAAAGGAGATGATCGTCACATTATCGTAGGTGGGAGGTGTGTTTAGTGATCACACATACATGATATAGTAAATTTTGATTATCTAAAGAAGATATAAACATAATTTATTATATAGTAGTTATGAAGCCATACTTTTGCATTCTTATATATATTTTTTTAAAATAGGTTTATTATGAAAACCAAACCAACACGTTTTCATAATTTTTATGTTTTTATTTTTTCATGTTATTTTTTTTTACAGATTAGTCCTCAAATTAAATTTTTTCCTTGTTTAGTGAAATTTGACTTTGGTAAAACTGGATATTTTAAAAACTAAAAAACCAGATCCTAATAACCAAATTTCATTAAACCAGAAAGAAAAAATTAACTTGTGGACTTTTCAGGAGAAAATAACATGGAGGGACAAAAACACAAAAAACATGAAAACATGTTGGTTTTTTTTCATAATAACCTCTTTTTATATGTCCTCTAAATTTTTATCTATATGATATTTTATGCCAATTATCTATTTTTATAAATAAAAAATTAAATAACTATCAGATTATATAAGATGGAACATTTATAGTAGCAGTAATTATGTACTATATAAACAAGATATGTACAGTTAAAAATTGATTTATAAAATAGATAAAACAAACATATAAGTTAGCGTAAAAAATCAAAAATAGATATTTTATAATAATGATAAAGATTATAAAAACAACAAACGTACATTTGCACTTGTAATTTATGCTTAATTGCAGTAATTATGAATTTTAATGTTTAATAATCGTATAGTAATCTATGTATCAATCGGTCATTGATTCAATTAGTTTATTGAATCTAGTTTTGTTCATCGATGTAGTACGGATTGGGTCTATAAACAAACCAATCTGAGTTTAGATTACGATTTGTTCATCGATTAGGAAATTTGGATTTGTTTGTTGACATATATGGGTTTCCAAACAAAATTTGAAATGAGATAGCTTGAGACTGGTAGAGATGATCGAAAACTTGAAAAGGAGATGCCCGGATGGTTCACATAGATTTTGTATACTTCATTATTGCCAAATCAGATATCTAAATGCTACATAATCAAAAGCTGTTTATGTACCATAGTTAGGGGTGTTCATAAAAATCCGAATCCGAGCATCCAAAATAAAAATACGAAAATCTGATTCGAAATTGATATCTGGATTTTCGGATATCCAGAATTTTGGATTCAGATAGTAAAATTCCAAAATTTCGAATATTCAGATTTCTGAAAATTAAAAAAAAATATTTTTTTTAAATTTTTATATATCTTTAGTATTGATTATTTGC
This sequence comes from Centrapalus pauciflorus, assembly GCA_020465985.1. Taxonomy (NCBI): domain Eukaryota; kingdom Viridiplantae; phylum Streptophyta; class Magnoliopsida; order Asterales; family Asteraceae; genus Centrapalus; species Centrapalus pauciflorus. Next base: position 369,522 of record JAANYP010007579.1, read on the forward strand.
ATAATATTGAGTGTTTATTACTATTTTAATGTATATATTTTACTTTTATCTTGATATTATAGATTTATTAACTAATATTTTATATATTTTAGTTTTTTTATTTGTTTTTTAGTCGTTTTAAGTAAAATAATTTCGGATATATTTAGTTTGTAATATATTTTTCTTTAATATGTATTTGGATATTTAAATTTGAATTTTAGATATTTAAATATTTGAATTAATTATTAAAAAAATTAAAAATATAAATTTTTGGATATTCGGATAATCCGATATCTGATCGGATATTCGAAATTTCGGATTCGAATAGCAAAAATCACTACCCGAAAATTCGAATCCGGTTTTAGACACCCCTAATCATAGTCATAACTAAATATGTGTATTATGTATTTATGTGTATAACAAACAAACTTTGTGTACAATATATTGATACATTTTATAAATACCTTTGTATTGTGCATAAACCCTGCTTAACATTCTAATAAGATATGTCTTTTAAAGATTAATTTTTATAAAACTAACATAAAAGATATAAATTTATTTTAAAAGATCAGTAGAAGGATTTTTAGAACATATTCCTCTCCACTTCCCTCTCTAGATCCTGTGCATCTTACAACCAAAACATATATATATTCATCGTTTTCCGGTCAACGATAATTTGAAACAAGTTTTTCCAAATCCTTTTCAATTTTTCATCATTCAATTCAAGAAGAGGAAGAAGAAAATATATATTTTTTCTTCCTTCGGGCGCCAACCATATAACCGTCGCCGATAATCGAATCTCCGGCAATGTACAGGGCCTTGGTCGACCCGTCTGATTCTGTGGTGATGATGATGTACACCATTAAAGACGCTTCTAAATGGTGGCATGTATTAAACGACTCCCCTATTTGGCAAGATCGAATTTTTTACGTTCTGGCTGTTCTCTATGGCTTCGTCGCAATTGTAGCAATGGTGATTTTTACGTTTTGATTTTGTTATGATTTAATAATGAGTTTTACATATCTTCTGGTGGAAAATTGATTTGTGCTTGTTCCTAGGGTTTCGTTTTAGAAGGCAAGTTTAAAGTTTCGGTTGTTAATTAATTAATGTTGCGGTATATCATGAAATTGTTTGGTTTACATAAGTAATTTTGATCATGTAATTGGTTAATTGACAAGTTAAGTTGGTATATTATTAGATTTATACATGTTTAATGCTTCAGAACTGTTTTTAATTTCTACATATTATATATTCACTTTGAACATGAAACCAATTTTCAATCCAAAATTGATGCAATTAAGTTTGAACTTCTGATCGATAAGAATTGCAAATCACGTCATTATTCCATTGTAATAAGGAGTAGGTGTAAGATTGCAGGATTTTGAATCTGAAATTATTTGTGATTTTGTGACTGTTACATGCAGATGCAATTGATTCGGATACAACGAAGAGTGCCGGAGTATGGTTGGACCACCCAGAAAGTCTTCCATTTTCTCAATTTCTTGGTTAATGCGGGTCTGTATATATATTTCAACTGTTTCTTTTCCTGTCCCAGAGTGTGTTTTATACATCAACCTTTTTTGCTTTTTTCTGATCTTTACTATATATCAACCTTTTTTGCTTTGTCTGGTCTTTACTATATATTACTATTGCAGTTAGATGTTCGATTTTTGTTTTCCGTCGTGATATTCAACACTTGAAACCAGAGGTAATCAAAAACGTTCTTAAGTTCGCCAGTTTATATATGGCCAGCCACCTTTACATAGTCAAGTCAACTGTTACATTCGATCTCTTCTTATGTCAGATCGTCCAACACATCTTGATTGATGTACCAAGTCTTGCGTTTTTCACTACCTACGCTCTCTTGGTTTTATTCTGGGCAGAAATTTACTACCAGGTTCAGTTCCTCTATATATTTCTTTACTCTTTTCTTGGGTAAATATATGTAATTGGTCGACTTCACATCGTACTGAACTTCTATCCCTTTGATAGGCACGTGCAGTCTCAACTGATGGTCTTCGGCCAACATTTTATACAGTCAATGGAATAATCTATACGATTCAGGTAAAAATTTCATGTGTTAGAAGGTTGATTTGGTACTTATATATATGATGGCAGCAATTCTATTTTGTGTGAAATTAGTAGTTTAAACTTTAACCTTTCTGATGATATCTTTATACACAGATAGCTTTGTGGCTAGTAATATGGTGGAAGCCTGTTCGTATTCTGGTTATCCTCTCCAAGATGTTCTTTGCAGGTTTGGTAACAACCTTTGTATTACCATATTTTCAATATGATGCTCTTCCATTTACAACATTGGTTTTTCTTGAAAGTAACCTCATATGTTTTTTTTTTTTTTTTCACCAGGGGTGGCTTTGTTTGCTGCATTGGGCTTTCTACTCTATGGAGGAAGGTACTTACTTCCCTACTTACATCAGCTTTCTTGAATGGATTCTCGAAATATATTGGCTGTTGTATCATATAGACATAGTTTTTGTTATGTGCTATGTATGTGCAACTGTTATTTTAGAACACCATATATCTTGTACTTTTTTGCAGGCTCTTTTTAATGTTGAAACGGTTTCCTGTGGAATCAAAAGGGCGACGAAAGAAGTTGAAGGAGGCATATATTTACTTAACCATTAATTTGTCAGATTCCACCTCCCATATGCATTAATTTCATGTAAGTGATTGATCTTTTGATTTATTTACTTGATGCAGGTTGGGTACGTAACAAGTATCTGCTTTGCATGTTTCCTCATACGATGTGTGATGGTGAGTCTCCTTGTCGTCGATCATTATAATTGAAAGTAATGAATTTATCCGTTTGCAGTTACAAGGGTTTAATTGTCGCATTTTGTTGTCATTAACTGTTTTGGATGGTTAGATGTGCTTTAACGCATTCAACAGCGCTGCTAACTTGGATTTGTTGGAACATCCTGTTCTGAACTTCATATACTACTTGGTAAACTTGCCTGCATTCATATTATCAGAATTGCTGTGATTATATAGTATATATGGTTGATTAATATTTTCCTTTGAAATAGTGGGTGGAGATCCTACCGTCAGCTCTAGTTCTGTTTATCTTGAAGAAGTTGCCACCTAAACGAGAGATAAATCAATATCAGGATATCCGCTGATTGGCCAAGGAGAATATATACCACGCCGATATATAGCAAGAAAAGGAAGAAAAAGATCATCCCTTGAAAGTTGAAAATGGAACATCGAAAGCAAGAATGGAGTGGATGGATGGATTTGGTAAAAGAAAGGGATCTGATCTCTGTGTTTAGTTTAAGATAGTGATGATTTGTATTCCTTGTTCTTTGACTCATCAAGTGTTGAATAGATGGAAGTTTAACCTTTACTTGAAGCAACTAGTTCTCTTACTATTGAAAACCAAACTCAACCAACTGTTCTTCGGTTTTCGAAGTTGAAGTAAACCCATTTTGGAATGAGCAAAAGATTAAGAGACAAATAAGAAATTATATAAATTTAGAAGATGGCATTGTGAGTTGTTTTGAGTGATTCCAAGTAAGGAAAATGGAAGTTTTTACAGATATAATTAATGACTCATTGGCACTTTATCTATAATCCAAACTACCAAATTATTTGAAGTTTTAAGTTTTAAAATTAACAATAGATCAACGTAATAATTCATAGGAGTAACCCTACCGCTACAGGTTTTGGATTTTTTGTTATTTCCTTAATCAGAAGTCGCTGTAATACACGTCAAAGGTTTGTCCTTGTATTCCCACGAGGATTTATTTTTAAACAAGAGTTTCCCTTAAACATATAAAAAAAAATTTTGTTTTGCAGTATGTCGTTTTCTCGCCCGTTTTTCTTGACCCTTATTTTCTTAATTCTAGGTACAATTAGTTGACCATTCCATTCCAATTTCTTTATAGGGTTTGCTGCCCCCACTTTCTTGATTTCTTTTGCATTCTTCATTCTGGGTTTCAGTTGCAGACTCCATTCGTCATTAGTTTCAACTCTTTCAGTTTCTTTATAAACAATTTCCTAATCAGAGATCACCAGACCTTCGTCACAACAATTCTTGAATCACTCAAAAGTCAAAAGTCGTCTTCTTGATGGATTTCTTTTAGTCTTTTCCAACATGATTTTTCTCATCTTTACTTCAAATTTCGTTATTTAGTTGGTTAATTAAGCTATTCATATATAGTTTCTAACTCTGTCAGCAAAATCCGAGTCTTAACTGCATATCTATGAAAGGGAAATCTGGGACTTACTTCCCGTTGAATACAGGGGCCAAGATTCCTGCCATAGGCCTTGGAACTTGGCAGAGTGGTGGCGGGTTCTGCGTGGAAGCCGTGAAAACGGCTATATCGATCGGCTACCGTCATATTGATTGTGCACACTTATATGGAAACGAGGCAGAAGTTGGGGAAGCACTAGCTCAGGTTTTCAAGGAGGGTTCATTGAAAAGAGAGGATCTTTTCTTGACGTCAAAGTTGTATTGTACAATGAATTCTATTAATAAGATTGAGAATTATGTTAGAGTTTCTCTTAAGAATCTTGGGGTATCATACTTGGATCTTTACTTGATGCACTGGCCCGAGAGTTCAGCCTTTGGTGATGCCACTGATCCTCCTGCGAATTCGGGCAGCGAATATAGACAGTTCTGGAGTAAGTTGAAAACAACATGGAAAACAATGGAACGATTGGTTGAGTTGGGTCTTGTTCGGGCAATTGGATTGAGCAACTTCGACATACAACAGGTCAAAGAGTTGCTTAAATTTGCTAGGATTTTACCTGCAGTAAATCAGGTTGCCTCCTTGTTCTTGAATCTTGATCATTTGGGAACTTAATTATTCTAGTGACTTTATCTTAATTAAGTGTCTAATTACTCTTGTAAGTAAATGAGTTTCCTTTTTACTTGAGAAATTAAAAACTGATATAAATTGTGAGTTCTGGCATAGACTCCAAGTTTTAGCTCAATATAATACTTGGTTTGAATTTCCAAAGGGAAAATTGGACAGGAGAAGTGATAGAAGTAAGCAGACAAAAGAAAACTGCATTAGAATTTCTATCTGGATACGCTACGTTAGGCGTTTTTTTGTGTTAAAAATTCGTTGAAACGTGACGTGACTCGTATGTAGGTGGAGTTGCATCCATTTTGGAGGCAAGATGAGCTAGTAAAGTTCTGCCAATCGAAGTCCATTCATGTATCTGCTCACACACCATTAGGTGTACAAACTTGTCCTCCTACTCAAAACGGATCAACGGAAGATGAACCTGGAACGCCTCATATGTCGTTTAGAAGATCAAGATCTGTACACGGGCCAATGCTCAAGTTGTCGGTAGTGGCAGAGATAGCAGACCGACATAAAAAGACTCCCGAGCAGGTACAATACCACTCACTCCTGAGTCCTGACCGGCCTGTTCACTTTTCTTCATTGTTTCATTACAAAATACAAAAGACTCATAATTATATATTCATACATAGGTGATTTTGCGTTGGGGCCTTCAACGAGGGACAAGCGTATTACCATGTAGCATCAATCCTGAGAGGATACAAAAGAACATCGATATATTCAGCTGGAGTTTATCGGATGATGAATACAAGCGGTTGAACCAGATAGAGCCGCAGGTATGTCTATATGGAAATGGTGCATTGGATGCTATTGCAGAGAATGGGGGGTCTGTTCTCGGAAGTGGTCCTCTTCAAGCTGTTCATGAACTGGATGACGATGCCGATTCCTAACCTAGTCTCGATGTTTGCGTTTGCTGCGCGTACTACTACTATACGTACCAAAATGGTATGATCAAGTAATTATGATTTCTTGTGCAATTGCAGTTGATGATGTTGAATATGTGAAATTTGTTCTTGGGATGGAAGTGTTGTGTCTCAAGAATATTGTGATGTAGAAAAGTGTTGATATTTTAATTTAGTCATTTGACTCTTTGCGTGAAATTGGTTAAAAATTATAATTTGAGTAAACCATAATTATCCTTCTTGTACACATACCATCATTTTTTTAACAACAGATGTTAGTGGTTAATTATTAGCACCATTGTTAGACACTAAGGATGAATACCAAACCCCACATCTTCACGGCTTCACCTAAGAAGAACCGTCATTGACAAGACTCGAACTCGAAACCTCAACCAAGAGAAACCCTCCCACCTTTGTACACATTAACACATACCATCATGATATCAAAGTTGTGTAGGAAACTATGTAAATTTCTTTATCCAAAACAAAATCGTTAAAAATATCAATTTTGATCATATGTAAATCAAATTTTGTTTTTTATATGGTTGAATAATACGTTTGAAATTTTTTCAGTTTATATTAGAAAAAAGAGTTAATATTGAAAAAACCTCTCAGACTTTCATGCAATTATCATTAAGTCACTAAACTTTTTTCTCGAGTGTTTAAGTCCCTAAACAAAGTTTGTCTTATTCAAAATGGTTAGTATTGAAAAAACCCCACGGACTTTCATGTAATTATCGATTAAATCACTGAACTTTTTCCCGAGTATTTAAGTCCCTAAACAATGTTTGTCTTGTTTAAAACTATATATTTTTGACCTGCTACCTGCTTAATAGGTAAACTAATCAGTTTCTTGAATAGTTTATTGTTAAAAAAACCAACTCTCTTTTCCAATTTTCACGATTAAGTCATTGGACTTTCTTTTTTCTTGTTTAGGCCACTGTACCGTTTACCGGTTAGTGATCTGCTAAACAGGTCAAACATATATTTTTGAATAAGACAAAAATTGTTTATGGACTTAAACACTCGAAAAAAAAGTACAGTGACTTAATCGATAAATTCATGAAAGTTCATAGGTTTTTTCAATATTAACCCTATTCAAAACTATATATTTTTAACCTGCTACCTAATTCACAGGTAAAACAATTAGTTTCTTGAATAGTTTATTATTAAAAAACCAGCTTTCTTTTCCAAATTTCATGATTAAGTTATTGGACTTTCTTTTTTATTGTTTAGGTCACTGTACCGATTACCGGTTAGTGACCTGCTAATCAGGTCAAATATATAGTTTTGAATAAGACAAAAATTGTCTAGGGACTTAAACATTCGAAAAAAAAATACAGTGACTTAATCGATAAATTCATGAAAGTTCGTAGGGCTTTTTCAATACTAACCCTAGAAAAAAAATATTATTTTTTATAGCTAATGATTCAATTTTATATTCCACTTTTATTCACTGTATCCCTTGTAACTTTTTTTTGTCATAACCTCTTCGGTATATTTTTTACACGAGGCATATAAACCAAATTAATAAAATATATAAATGCCATAATTTTTCTTAATAACTTATAATAAACAATAGAAATAATAATAAGCTATTATTTTTTTAAAAGTCTAGGAAAAAACTGAATATAATTTAAAAAAATAATTAAAATATAAATTAAAGTAGGGAAAAAAAGACAGGAAAGAAATATGTATATGTATATAAACAAAAGTAGGAAAAACTAAATATGTATGAAAAGCAAACGAATAATAATAACGTTAAAGCATCCAAAATATTTTTTGTCAAACATGGAAATATCATCCAAAATAACATATTTTTGTTAGGAGTTGAGAAAATTGCATGTGACTTTTGGTGGATCCCGTTGACCCGCCACCTCTGGAGATCAACCTCAAACTCAAACCTGTCCTTTTTAATACCAGTTGCAATTTTGGACTTTACTCACCGAATCAAAACATATCTATCACATTCCCACACACACTCTCTCCTTTCTTTTCAAAGATTAAAGATAATAACAAATAAACTACAAAATTTTTGAAATTTTACTCATGAAAGAACAGAACTCAAAGGTATTAACTTTGCAATCTTTCTTGCTTCTTCTACCCATATAATATATATATATATATATGTGCTATTTACAGCAAAACCCCAAGAAAACAAATTATTACTGTGTCTGGAGACCAACGTTATCGAGCCACGAAAGCAGCTCCTGAGTCGAAGGCCTTGACTTTGGCGATTCGTTCAAGCAAACACAGGCGATCTCCAGGACCCATAGCATCTCCTTAGCATCATCTTTGTCGAAGATGAACGAATCAATAACCTCATTCTCCCTTTTCTCCCTCCTCATTTGCATTACCCATGAAATCAAATCTCTGCTTCCTTTCGGCTTGCACATATCCATTGGTCTCTTTCCTGTTAAAAGCTCCAAGAGAACCACTCCGAAACTGTACACGTCCCCTTTGTAGGATGCAACAGAAGCCTGACCGTATTCTGGTGGAATGTAGCCTAATGTCCCAACAAGATCGGTTGTTACGTGAGTGTCGTAGGGCAGTATCAGCCTTGCAAGACCAAAATCGGCTAAATGAGCTTCAAAGTGCTCGTCTAGAAGGATGTTGCTTGACTTTATGTCGCGATGTAGGATATGGGGTTCACAAGATTGGTGTAAGTAAGCTAGACCTCTGATGGCTCCCTGAGCAATGTGTAGCCGTGTGTTCCAGTCAAGTTTGGACCGCCCGTCTGGCTTTTCATGTAGCCAATAATCTAAGCTTCCATTTTCCATAAACGAATAAATAAGGAGCCTGTCGTTCTTGTGTTTACAATAACCTTGAAGGAGGACAAGGTTTGGATGCTGCGCTCTCGAGAGGGTTTCAACTTCGGCTTGAAACTCTCGGTCGACTTGACCACAGTCACCAGAGAGCCGTTTGATGGCGACTTTTCGGTCATCAGGAAGTGTGGCCTTGAAGACCAGACCAAAACCCCCACAACCAATGATGTTTGCTTGATCAAAACTGTTGGTTGATTTCAGGAGGTCATCGATGGAGATCTCCTTGTTGTCATGGAAAAGTACTAATCTTGATTCGACTTCGTCGTTCTTCCTGAAGCCATCATCGTCATCAGCGTCTTCCCTTTCAGGATCAACCCCACGTCGGCTGGTTGCCCGAATAACCACCATCAACATCAGCACAAGAAGAAACACCACCCCGAAACAAATCCCAATAGACATACCAACAATTTTCCCAATATTTCTCTCAGCTTTCGTAGTTGTTGATTCCGGGATTATTCTGCTTTCACAAGTGTATATTGCATGTCCTCCACCACATAAACCTTGGTTTCCTTCATAGCTTGAGTTTGTAAACGTTGGAAATTGACCTCCGTAAGGAACGATACCCCTCAGATGATTGTAAGCAACACTAAACTTGGACAAAAAACTCAGTTTCACCAAAGATGGAGGGATTGTTCCTGTGAGATTGTTATACGACAAATCCAGTGTCTCTATACTCCTCATACCCGATAAAGAACTTGGAATCCTACCTGACAAGTTGTTGTGTTTCAGATCCAAAACATGTAGCTTTTTCAAGTTCCCAAACTCCGGCCAGATTGGGCCTGTGAGGAAGTTGCTACTAAGGTCGATTAGTGGTGGAAAGCTCATGATTTGATTGTACTGCAATGCCAACCCTCTACCGCTCATGTTTCTTTTCATAAAGAATGGGAAATCTCGGGACGGTTCTTCTAATGAGATATCTCGTGAAATCAGGCTCTGTAACTGTGTTAGAGTCTTGGGTATCTCTCCTGACAACGAATTGTTTGATAAATCCAAGTAAAACAGAGACCTAAAGTCTCCCAAATAGGCAGGAATCGATCCTGAAAAGTGGTTCCATGACAAATCCAACAACTGCAACTGTGTTAAACTGTTTAGCCATGGTGGAATGCTACCTGTGAGCCTGCAATTGGCGATCACAAGAGCCTTGAGTGCTTTAAACTGTAGATCATCATCAGATGGCAGCTGTTCAGCATGAAAGTTCATGGTAAGAACCAAAACTGTTAGATTGGGGCAGTGCTGGAGGATTTTAAGAGATGCTGAGAGGTTATTGAAGCTACAATTGGAAAGTGAAAGGTAAGAAAGGGATTGAAAATTCTTGAAACTTTCTGGGACTTGTCCTATGAGTTTGTTCCTGGCAAGATTTAAAGCTTTTAACTTGAGGCAAGATGCAAGATTAGCAGGTATTGTACCCAAAAAGTTGTTCGTCCCAAGATCAAGTGTGGTAAGATTAACCATCATCGAACAGTTAACATCAATCGAACCATTCAAAGAATTGTTTCTCAAGTTAAGAGACGAAATGGTTCTTGAATTCGACAATGATGGAGGTATCCCACCAGACAAATTATTTGAATGAGCTGAGAAATACGTTAGATTCGGAAATCTACCAAAGAAATCAGGTACATTTCCTGAGAGCCTGTTGGATGAAACATCCAAACGAACCAGACGGCTAGGGGAATTACCAATTCCAGCGATTGTGGTGAACATGTTTTCCTGGAGAGCTAACTCCTGCAATCTTGGTAATCCGAATAAAAATTCGGGTATATCGCCTGAAAGAAAATTGGAAGCCAGGCATAGATGTTCAAGAAAAGTGCAATTCTCGAACTGTGGTGGAATTATTCCAGTAATGTAATTCACAGCAAATTTAAGAACACGAATTCCGGTGGAGTTAACACATAAACCAGATGGAAGGAAACCACGAAAGGAATTATCAGAGACGTCTAATACTTGAAGCGCAGGCAGATTCATGCTAACTGGTAAAACCCCATTGAAATCATTACTACTTAGATCAATTACCTCCAAATGAGCAAGATGAAAAATTGAAATTGGAAGAGGGCCTTTAAGGTAATTTCGTGAAAGATTGAGGGTTCTAAGCTGATGGAAATTAGAAAATGAATCAGAGAGATTACCAGATAGTCTTTTCTTTGGGAGTTGCAATTTAACAATCCTACCAGAAGAGGAATTACAAGTGATGCCTACCCAGTTGCAGCAATCAGAAGATGATGAATTTGCAGTTGTAGACCACCCATCAATTGGCGATTCCAATCCATCCATGAAACCCCTTAATCCTCTCAGGTCGTCGGAATTGCATGTCAGATTCTGTGAAATCACAAGAACCTGACTTTGTAGAGAAAAAACAAGAACAATAATAACAAGTAGCCATGTCTGAACAACCATCTCAGTATGCATCAACTGAAATACACAGGGAAACCCAACAAGAAAACAAACTAAAGATGTGAAATTTCAGGGTCTAGAGAGCAAACCCATTCGAAAACTAAATGTGGGTTAAAAGATTCATTGTTTTGTCACTCGGGATTTCATGGGATATGAGGTAAGAAGGAAAACAAGCAAAATGGGCGTAGCGAAAATGAAGAACAAGGGCTTTAATTTGGCCCTCTTTTTGAAGAGTAAGAAAAAGGAGATAAGAAAACACAGATCGAGAGAAGCATTTAATTGACTTTCAGAAATGGGTTGTTTGGTAATGAAAGAAAGAGGTGGTGGGCTGTTTTTTTGAGTTTTTCTTTTCTGTCTCGATGGAACTTTTTTTAAGAGAGAAATAAGTCAAAGGTTTGAGAGAGAGAGTTGGGAAGCCGTTGGAGAGGTGAAAATGCATTAATAAATGCTCCATGACTTCATCCGTCAATAAAACAAAAAATAAATATTTCCCCCCTTTTTCCATTGTTTTTTTTTTTAAGAAAAGAAAATTCCAAAACATTCTTGGTTATTTATTTATATCTTAATTAATTTATTAACCTACGTGTTAAATGAATAAATAGTCTTTAACAAATAATTTATTGCTTAACATGTATATGAACTTAGATCCATAACATATAAAAATTAATTATTATAAAAGAAATATAAGAATAATATTATTATTTGTGATAATTATTATTTATTTATCTTTTTAAATATACGTGAAAAATAGTTATTTTTTTATTTTTTATTTTTAAATTTAGATATATTTAATTGATATAAATTGAAGTTTAGGTTTTATATAAGACATAATGTTTATATATATGTTATTACAACAAACAAAAATGTAATTCAAAATGTTATGAAATATAATTCTATTAATGTTGTATTACGTTTCTTTTTAAATATTTATTATCTATAATCCGTATTTGTTTTTGATATATTCTAATAAATCAATATAATTTGAATATGTATAAGATTATAAGTTGGATGTAAATTTAAATTTATCTAAATTAGATTTATAATAATCTTATTTATTTTGATATTTTATTTTTAATTTTTATTATATATTTATATTTTTTTAATTGGTATAGTTTAAGATGATTTATTTTCTAAATTTTTTTAAAGTTTATAGATGGTTAAAAGATAACAATGACAAGTTATTAGATAATGAAAAATGATGGATATAATTAATTAATTATTAATATTTATATTGAAAAAGTACAAATTATATTTATCTTTTATTTTATTTTTAGCAGTTTTTGCTATTTATATTTTATGATTAAACATAAAGGTTACATGTTTGAACCTCTTTCTAAAGATGAGACTCTTAAAGCGACTGAGGTTTGAACAAGAGATGGCATCGGGGCCGGGGGTATCGAGGACCACCTTTCCCATCCCCGTCCCCGATCTCCAACACCCATCCCCATCCCCGACACACACCCACATCCCTGATGCCCAACGGGTAACACAATTTTCTCCAATCCCGGCCCCCAACGGGGAACGGGGATCCCCAACGGGTATACGGGTATTTATGTATAAATTTTAGCAAAAACAACAATATAAACTAGCAAGTAGCAAAATCAAAGTTCAATTAAAGCAATTTTCATATCTAATCTAGTATTAAAATAAAAAAAAATCTAGCAAAATAACAAATGCATATAATACACTAATTTCCAACTCTAAATACTAACAACAAACCAGATTTAGTAATGAAATCCACAAATCAAAATTACTAACACTAATTGATGCTATATTAATAAGAAAATGAGATTTACAAACCAAATTTACTAGAAATAGACTTAGGATATAGGATTTAGAAAGCAAATTTACTGGAAATAGACTTAGAATTCAGATTTACTAACTCTGGTCGACGAGTCGAAGGTTGTGGCGGTGAAGGTTGGATCGACAAAGGTTGTGGCAGCGAAGATGTGGTCGGCGAAGGTGGTGGCGGTGAAGGTCTGGTCGGCGAAGGTCGTGGCGGCGAAGATTTGGTCGGCGAAGGTGGTAGCGGTGAAGGTCTGGTCGGTGAAAGTCGTGGCAGTGAAGGTCTGGTCGACAAAGGTCGTGGCGGTGAAGGATTGGTCGGCGAAGATTATGGCGGTGAAGGTTGTGGCCGGTGTAGGCAGTGGACGACACTAGGGTTTTTTACTCAACTGCAACTTTTCATTCTTCAACTCTTCAAGACTCATCGTAAAGTAACTAAATGAGTGCTCTAGTTTGAATACCAATTTACTAAAAGACTAATGTCTCTGCTAGGGTTTTTCTTTTTAAAGATATAAAGACTAAAAGGGGAATAGGAAAGAAGCATGTAGATAACTATACTAGGGGTATTAAAGGTATTACATATATAATTATCTATTTAAATATATTAATATATAGTATTTTTTTACCTATATTTTAATTTCGGGTGCGGGGTTGGGTATGAGTACGGGAACCTGAGGGGTAATCTCATCCCCGTCCCCGATTTCTATAATCAGGTATTACCCGTCCCCGGACCCGATACTCGGTCAACTCGGGTTCGGGTGTTGTTAAATTTAGCGACACATGCATGGTGTTGCAAAATCAACGACCAAACTTGCGACTCACTTTCTTAAGTCGCAAATTTAGCGACGAAATCAATGACACCAACTACGACGTTGTTGTATGGGAATGCAAATGGCGATATCGTTAGCGACGTTAGCGACATAGGTGTCGTAAAACGCGTCGCTAACTATGTCTTAGATCAGCGACATCGTTTTATGTGTCGCTAACATTGTCGCTAAAAGACTGTTTTTTTGTAGTGCATGCCACACATTAGAAGACTGCCAAATAAACCGATTTTGTATTCGTTTTATTAAAATTATTTTTCAAAATCCTCAAATTTATTTTGAACATTCCGTTCAAAGCAAAACCTGCTCCAACACAATGACCATTCTTGGTCAAAAAAATTTATTAGATTCAAGTACCATTTTAAATCCAAACTTGTTTAATAGCCATCCGAAAATCATATTCTTTCGAATTTCCGGAACAAACAAAACATTTGTCAACTTAAAGATCTTTTTCACATGTTATCTTCAAGATTACATCGCTTTCACATTTGATATCAACCGCATCAGAGTTTCCCATGAAGTGCTTTTATTTATTAACTACTTTAAAATTAGTGAACAAACTTTCTCCGAACAAACATATCGGGTAGAAGCGGTGTCGATCCACCATTCATTCATTTCAGATCTCACCAAGTCTACATCAGAAACCATTGCTTTGATATTCACATTCATCATACTTGCCATGCGGGAAATCTCCTGCTTAGGCATGTTACACTTAGCAACTTTACCATTGTCTTTAAGAACCATACATGGTTCAAGATCCAAATCAGAAAACATTTCTAATTTCTCAATATGATTGCCAAAATTATTTATATTTTGCACTCCAATCAAATTAACCATCTCCTTAACTGATGGTTCTACAATACGTGTCATAGGTGAAATCATCGACCGTGACACAACTCCATTTTACATTTCCATTTTTCCTTAAACTCAAAAACACTTTTAAGTTTGAATTCCACAAAAGTGTAATGAATCAACCGTTCATCAAAGACTTTAAAGTTTAAATTCACCAAAGTTTTATCACAAAAAGTGTTATGAATCAACCGTTCAACAAACACTTTAAAACTTTTAAATTGAAAATCTTCCAATTGCTAACGCGATTGAGTCAACCATTCAATCTAGCACTTTATAACAAAAAAAACTCTTTTTTATAACAAACTTTATCACTAAAATTGAAACTTGAATCGGCCGTTTAATTTAATACCAAAGTGATAAAACCAAAGTGAAGAATGAATCATCCGTTCACTCAAACACTCAAAACCTGAACTGAGAATAATAATGAATTCTATATTAAAAATGAAATTGAATCATCTGTTCTATTTAAGCACTTTATAATAAGATTTGTTAATTTTTGATAAAGACTTAATAAATCGAAAGTGTTTAATTGAATCTACCATTCAAATTAAACACTTAATAATTAAGGCTGCTGAAAAAAATAATTAAATATGTCTCGAAATCAAGACTCATTTGTAACGAAACAGAATTAGTTAAATGAAATGGAAACACAATTGCTTCGAGACAAAACTAGTTTGAATCAAAACAATAGTGTAAAATAAATTTTACTTCGAGACAAAATAGTTCGAATAGACGAATCAATTTCTTTAAACAAAATTTTTATTTTTTATAACTGATATCAACTGGAAATAGAAAAATCTGTTTTAAGATTGTAGGAATAAAATTCTGCATACGAATTATAAAATATAAGAATTTAAACTAAATAACAATTCTTTAATTTACATTACAATACGAATATAACAAAATAATAAATTACAACAAAATTGAAAAAATCTGGAATTGAAATTACAATACAAAATTGGAAAGCTGAGGCTAAACAGGGCACAACAGCTTAAGCAGTATATACTGCCGGAGGTAAACCATTTTGCCTGAAAATTCGATGGGATTCTTCGATCAGGAAAGAATTAAGAAAAACTACTCGTAATGTGTATTTCGATTGTTGTGTCTTGGTGTTTGCATCTCCATTTCTTTTATAGTAGATGAGTTGTAACAACAACTTAATCATCTCTTAATTGTAATCAAAAGACTTAGGCCTCATTTGTTTTTCATTCAGAGCCTCTTAAAAACATCTGAAGTCTAAAGTTCAGATCTATAATAAATTAAGATTGTTTGTTAAATTCAGACTTAAGAGGTTGAAACCTCTGAATTTTCCTCTGAATTTTAAGAGGATGAGAGTTGTCTGAACTAAAATTAAGAGCCTCTTAATTTCAGATCTTAAGATCTTATCTTAATTTCAGACGTGGTTTTCAGACTTCAGACATTTAACCTCTTAAAAAACAAATATCACCTTAATAATATGAATATTATTACAATCTTTATTATCAATCAAAAAGATTAATTGTCATAAAAACGAAGAACATAACAACTCATTAAATGTTGCATTTGTGTCCACGGATGCAACGCACACGAATGCAATGGTTTTCTACTGATCGGACCTATGATTTACACCCCCTTGCGTGCGTGCGAGTAGGTATTAGAGTAAAACCTATAAACAAACTTGTGAAGGCTGCTCCTTATAAATTACTCATGGTTTGGTCATTCTTCTTATGTGAGACAAATTATCCCACTTTCAACTTGTTTTTTTTTTCCACATCAAACACCAATATTAGATATCTATCTTAGCTCTGTTGCAAAGCTCTCTTCTAAAAGAACGCAAACCCACTAAATATTAATTATATATATAATTTCACATATAATTAAATTTTGTCCAAAACCATAATGTGTTTTTCCAACAAAACCAATCGGGGGATAATAAATGGAGAACCGGACATCTCGTCAGATTTTTGACAAATTGAGAAATAAATAAAAGGAAAAACAATAGTCAAAGATTTTGGTTGAGAATATATATTAAAAATTAATTATAATCGTGTGTACCGCTTGAAAATACAGCTCATGGTTGTATTTTTGTTTTCCTTTCTTCAATTTCCCCCATTTTAAAATTCCAATTATAGTCACTCAAATCTTTATTCAACCTCTCATTTTTGGTTTTTTAGTAAAAAGAATTTCGTTTTACATTTAATTAATTAATAAATTAATTTTAATTTTAATTAATTCTTAAATTATAATCTTATTAAAAACATTTATTCATTATTAATTAATAGGTATTCATTTTATTTAAATTTGTTTTTTCCCTGTTAATAGTTTATCGTGTTGTGTTTCTCCTATGTTAATACTTTTCACGCTTGTTTTGATATTTCTTCATTTTCGTGTAACAAAATCCTAATTAAAAACTATTATCTCTTTGTTAACATTGGGGATTCAGTTATAGCTTTCTAATGATACATTATGTGTTCATTTTTTTTCATGAATTCATGTTATATATTCAACATACCTTTTAATTTAACGATAATACTATAAGTGTATAAAACAAACACATATAATAGACTATTGATCTGAATCTTCTTATGAAGAGAGCATTACACCAAGTTTAAAAAATTGTATGAAGAAGTTTTTAAAAATGCGTTAAGAGACTACATAATACTCATTATAAAATATAGTATAACGTAAAAACATTGAACTGACAAGGGTGATTTAAAAATATGAAACAAAAAACAAAAAATAAAAACACCATCGACATACATATGATTTTAGGTTAGTTGACTGATTATCTTTCTTTATAT
The DNA here is from genome assembly GCA_020465985.1 of Centrapalus pauciflorus. Lineage (NCBI taxonomy): Eukaryota > Viridiplantae > Streptophyta > Magnoliopsida > Asterales > Asteraceae > Centrapalus > Centrapalus pauciflorus. Next base: position 386,689 of record JAANYP010007579.1, read on the forward strand.
TTGCCGATGAACGTGAAAATTTTTGCATTTTCAATTCAATCATGGTTTATGGTCTTGACGACAACCAATTAATTGAAAATTTGGAACATTTACTTAACTTTACATAATCTACACATTTACTTAATTTTACATACTTTATATACATACACATCATAATGTTCAACAACGTAATTAAGCATCAAATGGAAGTTTTCAACATAGAAGGATTCACATGTAAAATCATTTAAACTTGTTTGTTTGTTGATTTACAAGATTTTTATTAAATTAAAACTATGTTGAATATATAAACATCAAAGTAAAAAAAAAAAGATTGGACACATAAATGTACCATTACAAAGTTACTACTAATTAAATCCTCAAATAACCCAATATATAATATTTATTTTTATAGGTGTTGCTAAACAAAAGGAAAGTTATTTATTGTTGCAATTTTGAGTATTTTAGTAAAATCCTTCTTTAATAAGGTATGGCTACTTGTATTTATTAAGGGGTAAAACCATACAATAGTAACTTACTTTTGAAAATTTATCAATATGGTACGTCTACTTTTTTAAATGTCGACATGGTACCTGTACTTCAATTTTTCAAACCGATATGACCATATTTGTAATAGACCTCTGTTTTTTCATACCATTAGAACTCTGTTTCATATGTAAAAACCGGGCTCTATTATGAGAAATGACCATATCGATAAAGAAAATTGAAGTACACGTATCATATAGACATTAAAAAAGTAGACATACCATATCGATACATTTTCAAAAGTAGGTTGCTATTGTAAGACTTTAACTCATTTATTAATGGATAGTTAATCATAGTATTGTAGCCGGTAAGATTTGGACAGCTGTCGTGATGTTTTTGTATCTATATCTTACAGAGGTTTTCATTGTGTGTTTCAACTTCAGTTTTCATTTAAAAGTTGATTGTCTAAATGATATGTATCATTAACTTGCAGAGGTTTTCATGGTTTTCCAAGTTTAGTTCTTCTCGATGGTGTTTCTAATTTTGAAATTGAATTAAAGGAGAAAACTTAATTTCAAAGCATGACGTGGTCTGTGGTCATAACTGGAAAGTCAAATGTGGATTTAAAGTCGCATTTGAAACGTATGCACTTTGATAGGATCCAGAAAAGAATTAGAATAAGGTTTAACATTCAAATAAAGTGGTTCTTTAATCATATTATAAAACAACTATGTATTTACTATTTTTTTCCCTATCAAGTCAATAATTTTTTTTCAATAAATGTTAAAAACTTTTTATACGTTAAAATTTTATCAGGTATAAATTATTTTTGACACATAATTAACTTTTAGTGACATTTACACAAGAAAATTCAAATTCCACTAGCTTTGACTTTGAGGTGACCATATGTTCTTATTTTGTTAACAAGTGGTTTATCTAGTCTCTTTGGATTGTGAAGAAATCATTAGGCTTCAAGTTTGTCTGTCAAGACAATTATTTATTTATTATTATTATTTTTTTCACATTTATTTCGTTCATTCTCATATCTAGGGGTAGCAATTTCATCCCGTTCAAGCAAACGGGTTGACGACCAAAAGTCATAAGTTTTACATAATTTTTAAAATTTTTCTTGGAACAATTTTTTAACACACCGTTTTATAAATTTTCAATTTTAAAATAAGTTATGTTTATCTTAGTTTTTTACAATGGGTCCATCTAATTTTTCGACCCGTTTAACCCGTTGGGTCAAGAATGCCACCTCTCTCTCTCTCTCTCTCTCTCTCTCTCTCTCTCTCTCTCTCTCTCTCTCTCTCTCTCTCTCTCTCTCTCACTCATTTACTTGGAGATAGATGTATGCAAGTATGCAACTATTCAAGATTGAATTGAGTTATAAAAGAGATCTTACTAAACATTGAAATCAAGAATCAAAACATATTGCATCAATCATGTTAAAAAATTTGGAATTGAATCTAACTTGGAACTCTTGGATAGTTTGAGATGGTGTTTGAATGCTTTTTTTATAACAACTTGACATACATAGATTTCAAAATTTGTTATATACATAAGAGATGCACTAGAAAGTTAATTTGTATGTCAATCTCCAAAGTATCTAGATAACTCGAATTACTTTCATACACATGCTAAAGTATAAAATATGTGATTTGCATCCCGAAATAACCATAAGAAACTGACAAAATAATTGCTGATACAATTATGAAACCGTAACGTATCAGCGACAGATCATCAATATCTGCTGATAAACATCAACGTCAACAACAATTGAACAATATACGAAGTGGAATATTCTTGAATAACACCACTCTTGAATTTTGTATTTTTTGGGTTGTTGTTTCTCAAGCCCCACAAAGGATGGCTCCCTTGACCATTGCTTTCGTATCGTAAGAGGTGCAACCCTCTTGACCCCCAAACTCATTCTACCAATTCTCTAATCGCTAGTTCAGATTTGTTTTTTCTTTTTTTTTTTTACATTGCATGTGGTTTTAAGACGTGTTTGGCACAAAACTTGTAGGAGCTTCAACTTTTGAATTTTTAAAGCTCAAGCCAAAAAGTTGCATTTTGTTGGTAGGAGTTTGAGCTTTTGACTCGAAAATGAAAGCTTTCAAAACCTATTTATGAGAAACTACTTGAGGTAGCTTACAAAAAGAGATTAAGCTTTTGGTCAAACAAAATTATTTTTTTAACCCCTCTAAACCATAATTTTTAATCAACATTGATATCAAAAGTTACAACTACAACTATTTTAACCATACACTTTCATAAATAACTTAAAAGCTCTAGCTTTTTAAAAAAAGTTACAACTCCCAAAAGCATTGACGTTTGCTTGAACTTCCAACTAGTTGTACCGAACATACATTAATTTTATGGGCTAGAAATGAAAGATTTCTTTGTTGGGCTTTAGGCTTCTCTGGTTTAAAGAGATTGGATTTTTCATTTTATTTCTCATTTTTGGTTTTGATTCATGATGAAGTTTTTTTTTTTTTTTTTTTTTTTTTTTTTTTTTTTTTTTAAGTTCTTGGTGGTGGCAATGTTGAAAGGCTGGTGGTGGTGATCGGTAAATGGGAGGCCATCTTCATTTAAACTGTTGGTGGTGATTCTTAAACTGCCTATAATGGGCCTGTGTTAAACCTCATTCTTAACCCATTATTTAACTTATATACAACCACCCAAATAAACCCAGAAACCAGAAAAATGAATCATACAAAAATACCCCTTTTTTTAATATATCTGACCCACAAAGAACTTGAAAAACTAAAAAAAATATTTTTTTTAAAGTTTTCTTTCCCTTTTTATCAAAAAAAAGTTACAAGTCAGGGAAGGAAACATACTATTTTCTAACAAGAAATTAAACAATAAACACAAACTTACATACAGAACAAACTCCAGCCTTACACTAGGACGGAAAAAACTCAATAGACTGGAATGATGTTACTCAAATTTCTTCATTTTGAATATCCCTAACTGTTGGAAGAACACATAATACGACGATGATGAGAAGGAAACCCGTTGCAAACCCAGTCCATTCAGGCAAACTAATGATAGACTCTTTATTCTTCTCGGATGCCGGAGGTTGCAACAACTCATTAAACTTTCGACATTTTAAAACAAACTTACCGCATAAACCGGGGTTTCCTTCAAAGCTAGAGGAAGAAAACGTCGAAAATTGGCCTCCAGAAGGAATAATCCCTGTTAGATTATTGTATGCAACGCTGAACTTTGACAAGAAGCTGAGTCTCACCAAACAACGAGGTATGTGCCCACATAAATTGTTATGAGACAAATCCAAATTCACTAAGAAAGATAAATCCCCGAAACTGACTGGAATATTACCAGATAACTTATTGTATTTTAGATTTAAAATACCTATGTTTATCAAATTTCCAAACTCCTCCCAGATTGGTCCTGTGAGGGAGTTGTTACTGAGGTCTAATGTTGGTTGGTGCCGGATGCCGTAACTGTATGGCACAACTTTTCTGGTCATGCCTTTCTTCATGAAAAAAGGCAAGTCCACGGAAACACTTAAAGAGATATTGTGAAATCGGAGACCAGGTAATTGAGTGAGGTTCTTTGGAATCCATCCACTTAAAAAGTTGTTTGATACGTCCAAGTAAACGAGATATGGCAAATTTCCTAAAAAGGGTGGAATCTGTCCGCTAAGTTGGTTCATTGACAAATCCAAAATCTTGAGTTTTGTCAAACCTTTTAACCAGAGAGGAATGCTACCTGTGAGTTTGCAATTTGCAATCACAAGAGTCTTGAGCTCTTTGAATTGTAGATTAGCATCAGACGGCATTTCTTCATTGTCAAAGCTTCGGCTAAGGACCAAAGTGGTAAGATTTGGGCAGTGTTGGATGATATCAAGTGAACCAGAGAGGTTCTTCAGGCCACACATGGAGAGTGAAAGATAAGACAAAGAATCAAATCTCTTGAAGCTTTCTGGGATTTGTCCGATGAGATTATTTCCACCAAAATCTATTGTTTTCAACATTCGGCAGGAGGGAAGATTATCAGGAATGGGTCCCTGAAACTTATTATCAACCAAATTAAGCAAAACAAGGTTTATCAAAGCCGAGCAATTTAGATCGATTGAACCAGCTAGGGAATTGTTTCTTAAGGAGAGGGAAGAAATGCTGTGCGAATTTAATAACGAAGGGGGTATCCTACCAGAAAGATTGTTTGAATCAGCGGCAAAATAACTTAAATTTGGGAATGTAGCAAAGATATCAGGTAGATTTCCTGAAAGCCCATTTAACGAAACATCCAAGTAAACAAGACTTGAAGGATTACTATTGTGTAGCTGACCGATCAAATTGTTATCCTGAAGAACCAACCAAAGCAATCTTGGTAACCTGAACAGATATTCTGGTATGATCCCAGAAATAAGATTTGCATTTAGATAAAGCTGTTCTAAGGAACTACAGTTCTTAAATTCCAGTGGAATCTCACCATCAAAATAATTCACCCCTAATTTAAGAATCCTAATTCCAGTGGAGTTAGTGCACAAGCCAGGTGAAATCTTCCCTACAAAGTTATTGTCAGAAATGTCTAACAGTTGGATGGAAGGTAGGTTTACAGTTGCTGGCAAAGATCCAGAAAACTCATTTTTACTCAAATCAAGACATTCTAAATGGGGCAAATGAAAAATTGAAACTGGAAGAGTGCCTTTGAGTAAATTATCAGAGAGATTTAGTGTTTGAAGGTGGTCTAAGTTTGTGAAGGAATCATCCAAATTACCCACTAACTTTTTCTTTGACAGTTGCAAGCGAATAACCTTACCAGAAATATCGCAGGTAATGCCATACCAATCACAGAAATTGGAAGAATTTGAGGTCCACCCATCAATGGCTGCTTCCATTCCATTCATGAAAGCCTTCAATGCCATATAATCATTGGAGTTGAACTGACGAGCTTCTACTGAAAACCCCAAAACAAGAACAGTCACACAGAACCCAAATGTATTCATCTCAAAGATTGATTAATACAAGATATTTTGAAATAATTAAAGTGAGTGGAGATTTGAAACAGAATCGTTGCTAGAGGCCATATGTATTCGATCACTTTAAACGAGGGATAATATAGCCAAATGCTTATATAAGTTGTCAATGTGATTGGAGCATTAAAACGACATGATTGGGAGAGAAAACCACACCCATTTGGTCCCGCTTCAACTTGAAAGATAACAGTATTATGATTATGATTTAACATTTGTTTGAAAGGTAGGTGGCATAATGGTTATCTTTCTGTCATAATACCTCATTAACCGTTTACTGTATTAAAAGGAAAAAAAATGAAGATGTGAGAGAGGACAACGCCGTCTTTTAGGGTGTGCGAGAGGCTCGACCGCACAGGATCCCAAATTTCGTAGGGTCTAACAATCGTAAAAAGGATCAAAGTTCACTCCTATAAATTTTTCTGCATTGGACGCGTACACCACGTGCATCGGTGTGTTACAATGGAATCTAAACCTGACAATTTTGTATCAACCCGCTTCGAATTCATGTCGGTGGTGTTATTAGTATTTAGTTTCCAATTTTGAATACTGAACTATTTGGATCATTGACCTAGAGATTACAAATGTCTTTAGGGGTTTAATCAATGATTATGATTGATTATTACTGGCTTTAATTTATTTTTTCTTGCGTTAAGTACAGAGATTAAAATAACCCAAGTTAAACTCAAACAAATAACGTATAGGTTGTGTAGAACGACTCCTAGGGGTTTTGGATCGTGTTTAGGTTGATTCAAACCCATCTATGCAAATTATTAACTCATTCAATGCCTACTAATTACTAATTACCAAGCTCAAGATTTATGTGTTTGATTTAAATTTGGTTCTAAAAATGGTTTTGCTTATGTAATTATGTAAAAATGATCGTGTTTTTTCACGAATTTTCTGCTTTATAATATATATTTTATACTATTTGGAATAATCCATGTAACTTATTACATGATATAATCATTTATAAAATAATTCTACATATCATTACAAAAACGTTTTTTAATTTAATAATTAAATAAATCTTTTTTCCAACCATATGGACCCACCGAACTTATATTACCAGCTTGTTACCAATAATGTGAAATAGAATAAACCATTGCGACGAAAAAAGTTATTTGTTTTTTTATGGTAATGGAATGAATTGTTACGTAAAAAATACGATTCATTCGTCTCTCTTGTGTTTTTTTCATTCGCTCAAGGAATGGAATTTAATAATTTTAGGAGGTGTTTAGTTTGCACAATTTTATTGTAGGATTTACATTCTGTCAAAGAATTTGCATTTTGTTGCATTTTTATTTATCAAGATTTTGTCAAATAAATTGCATTATCTTTTAGAGGTAATTTTCAAAAATGCAAGGTAACTGAGATTTAAGATCCTAGGAGAGGAGACTGAGTTTTTAAATAAGAAAAAAAGGATGTGATTTAAGTAATTCTCGGATTTTAAATTCATACTGGATTATCCAAACCAAACACAAGATTTAAATGCAAAACCCAAATCTCAAAAAATCCACGAACCAAATGCATCGTTAGATTTTTTTTATTTTGTTTCGTTCCAGTTTTATAATATGCCTACCTACCAAACAACGAATAATAATAATTCATTTCATTCTAATGATATAAACAAACACAACAAGCAACCGTAATTATTTTCCTTCCCATTACCTTGTCATAAACCATACGACTCTCTTGTATTTAATAGGATGAAACAATAAGAAATAAAAATGAGAAAAAATAAACAGTTTGAATAATCATAACACTTTTTATTTTTTGATATTTAATCTATTGATTCTCAATTTGATTACAAACTAGTTTATAACCCACGTATTACGTGGATATTTTTTAATTAAATTTATTTATATAAAATGTATATGAGTAAAAATAAAAACATACAAAAATAATAATTGTGTTTATTTTTTATTATTTACAGATTAAAAAATAGAATATATTTATCTTTTTTAAAAATATTAAACTGTATTTATCTTTTATTTTTTATAAGTTGTAATTATCTTTTTGGTGAACGTAGAGGTGACACGTGACATTTGATGTTTTCCTTTATTATCCATAATAATAATAATTTCCACAACTAATTCAAATTTTTACATTTGGATCTAATTATAATTATTATGGATAATAATGATAGATATTTATTTTAGGTAAACATTATTTTTGAATGTTACAAAATCTGAATTATCAATGTAAGAAACAAAAGACTTTAATTATGTGAATGTGTATATATTTTGAAAATGATAAAATATAAAAATGGGATATCTGAAAATCAGCAATCAAAATTTATCATATTCGCAATTGAAGTTTTATCAATTAAATTTTAAATATTGTTAGCAAAATAATTAACAAAAAATTTTAACTTTATTTACTACACTTCTACATTTAAATCCAAATATTTACATTTGAATTTAACTATGATCTTTAAGGATAATAATGACACATATTTATTTTAGGTAAATATTAATTTAATATTAATTCATTAATGAAAAAATTAAAATCAAAATTTAATGTAATTAAGTTAAGGTAGTAAATTTGGAAAATGAATTAGAAAATGACATAGATATAATTATTGATTTTAATTAAGGGTACAAGAGACATTTCATAAATAATTATGAGTTGTCATTAATCTGGACCATTGATTTCTTTCCATCTAATGGTCCAGAAACTCCAAGTGGTTTTCTTATTTTATATAGTATAGATAGAATCAATAAACACTAAAAATTCAAGTCTATTGTTTCTCTAAAAATATATGTAGAATTAATGGGACATTTGGTTCACAGAATATATACTTCAGTAATATTGGTTGTCAAAGAAATGAATTTCTGAAAGGAATGAAATCTGTCAAAATCCAAATACTATAGCTTATTTGGTTGAAAGAAAAGTAATGAAATTCAGATTCAATTTAATTGTTGTTTTTGTTTGGTTTATAAATCTGTCAAAGGAATTAAAGTATGATTATGATAAATAACACAAATATATTATTAAAAAGTTCTTAAGCTTTTTCTCCGAATAATAAAAATATTTTAAAAGTATGTCCTTTTTGTATTATGTTTCTTCATAAAATAAACATTTTTCATCATAAATTAATATAAACAAATGTTTTAAAACGATAACATAAATATTAATGTTTTCTACATAAGCAAAATAATATTGGAAACAGTTGAGTCAAGGTGAGCTATGTGTGGTGTAAGGGTGGTATGAGTGTGGTAGGGTAACGCCAGACCAAATTACCGACTAATCTCTATAGTTTCAATCCAATAACCTTACCAGAGAAATGGCAGGTAACGCCAGACCAATCACAGCAATTGGAAGAGTCTGATGAGGTCCAACCATCAATAGCCGATTTCATTCCATTCATGAAAGATTTCAATGCCGTGGAATCATTGGAATTGCAGGTGGGGTTATCCTGAGCTTCTACTGAAAACCAAAAAGCTATAACAAACACTAGACAAAACTTCAATACATTCATCTGAAAGCAAATGAGAAAAATAACCTCAATGAAATCAATCTGAAAAACAGATAAATGAGCATTAATTTATTAGTAAAGAGTTAACAAGTTGCTTGCTGTCAATGGAGGTCAAGATTCATGGCGATTTCTTAAAGCGAATTGGAATCTGCAACTCGAGATTGGACTTCGAAAACCACATGTTCTGGAAATATTTAAACATCAGTTAAATTATATCAATAGGGTTTAATATTCACATGCGTGTACTATTTAGTTTAAGCCACTTCAGTTTTTACCATTAAATGATTAAATTTAAATCATTGGATTGAATTTTATTTTTCTCTATAGAATGAGTAGTAATAAATAATTGTTTTTGTCACTTTTACATGACGTCAATTTATTAAAAACATAAATGTTTATTGATCCAATAAATAAAAATAAAACTCCAGTTCCTAAAATATTGAGGCGTGATTAGCAAACGAGAATTTTTAGTTTGTAGTTTTAAATAAAATGAAAACATGATGGTTTAATAAAAAACACATTTTAGACATAAAAAAGTATATAGATGTGTTATAAATAGTTTTTGTGTTTTAATTTTTCACTCCGCTTTGTAACATAGATTTGTATGACTGCTGACTAAATTGAAAATAAAATATGAAAACCTCAAAAATATGTTTTCAAGTTTACTTGTAGTTAAAAACTAAAAATATCAAAAAAACAATGAATTTGAACAGTACTTCAGAAACTCTTATTTTCGACGAATTTTTTTTTTTTACCGAAAACATGTTAGGTTTCTAAAGTTTCTTTTTTGTTATTGCTATTAATCCAATAAATAAAAACAAAATTTAAGTTCCCAAGTAGCACGACTATCATCTTGAGTTTTGCTATTTATTGTATAAACTGATAAACCTTAAGGGTGTTTGATACGGAGAATAAAGAGAATGAAACTGAATTGATTTTTAAGTTTATTATTATTTTAAATGTTACCATCAATTCTCAAGTGAACGATGGAGAATTAGTTTTTAGTATAAATATCATTTTCTTAGTATTCTTCTCAACATGAAAAGAATCAAAACAAGAGAAAGAGGATTGAGATAGTATTGTTTTTTCTTCATTCTATATGTTAAATTTTAATTGATATGTTATAGTCCTCTGTCAACAAAGCTTGAAACTAAGTCAATTCTATATTCTGTTCATTTTTTCGTACCAAACACAACCTAATACTTGATGGATGGCTATATCTATTTGTACATACTTGATACATGATATGCCGTTAGTTCATGATGTTTATGATTATGAACACTGTTACTAAGCTATTATTACATAGATTGTGTTAACGGACATTACTTTGTGTGATACGCATAAACCGCACTACTTTATAATCTAGTCGGGATAATGCGAATTGCAAGCTCACGGGTAGCATTCCATCGTGGCTAAACGGTTTTACAAAGTTGCAGTTATAAGATTTGTCACTGAACTATTTGACAGGATCACATCTGTCGTTTTTGTGATATTTGACATCGCTCTTTTACTTGGAAACAATTCCTTGTATACCGAAGAAGCTAACAAAATTAGAAAGCATGATGTGGAGAGATATCTCATTGGAAGAGCCATCCGCGGATTTTTCATTCTCCAAACATTCTTCTGTACACATTACATCCAGATAGTAGCGTCTAGCTGAACTTTGAACCCGAAAAACAAAAAAAAAAAAAAAAAAAAAAAAAAACTCATGAATCACAAATGACATTACATATAGAACCACAGTCGAAGTGTTAACTAGATGTAGCTAGGAAGGAAAAGTCAAACTCACTGGAGTCCTGGACATGAACAAGTGATGTAGCGTCATCCATGGGATAACACGAAACGTCGTGACTCAAAGTTATCCAATCTGTTCGTATCACTATATCTTGGAACAACAAGCAACAAGATAACGGCAAAAAGGAACCCAGTTCCAAACCCAATCCATACTGGCAAACCAATGATGGAGTCTTCATCATCCTCAGACACTGGAGTTTCCAACAAGTCTTGAACTTCCTGACAGTTTAAAACGAATTCACCACATAAACCTGGGTTTCCTTCAAAGCTAGAGGATGAAAACGTCGAAAACTGTCCTCCAGAAGGAATGGTCCCAGTAAGATTATTGTATGCAACGCTGAACTTTGACAACATGCCGAGTTTTGCCAACGAAATAGGTATCTCCCCGTACAAGTCGTTATGAGACAAATCCATAGTCTCTATGCAGGTTAAATTTGCCAAATTGCTTGGAATTTTACCAGATAACTTATTGTATTTTAGATCTAGAACATGTAAGATAATCAGGTTTCCAAACTCCGGCCAGATAGGTCCTGTAAGAAAGTTGTTACTGAGGTCCAAAGTTGGAGGGAAACGAATATTATAATTGTAATGCAACACTTTTCCGTTCATGTCTCTCTTCATGAAAATAGGAAATTCCAGGGGAACCTCTAATGAGATATTATGAGATCGGAAAGCAGATGATTGAGTGAGGCTCTTTGGAATCACTCCATTTAGAAAGTTGTTTGATAAATCCAAGTAAACGAGAGATGGGAAATTTCCTAAAAAGGGTGGAATATGTCCGCTCAGCTGATTCCATGACAAATCCAAAATCCTGAGTTTTGTCAAACCTTTTAACCAGAGGGGAATCGTACCGGTGAGTTTGCAGTTCGCAATCACAAGAGTCTTGAGCATTTTGAAATGTAGATTAGCATCGGATGGCAGTTCTTCCTTGTCAAAGCTTTGTCTAAGGACCAAAGTGGTAAGATTTGGGCAGTGTTGGATAGTTTCAAGTGAACCAGAGAGGTTCTTCAAGTTGCAGATCGAGAGTGAAAGATAAGACAAAGAATCAAATCTCTTGAAGCTTTCTGGGATTTGTCCGGCGAGGTTGTTTCCGCCAAGATCTATCGTTTTCAACATTCGGCAGGAGGGAAGATTATCAGGAATAGGTCCCTGAAACATATTATCAACCAAATCAAGCAACACAAGGTTTACCATAGCTGAGCAATTTAGATCGATTGAACCAACAAGGGAATTGTTTCTTAAGACAAGCGAAGATATGCTGCCGGAGTTTAATAAGGAAGGAGGTATCCTACCAGAAAATTTGTTTGAATGAGCAGCAAAGTAAGTTAAATGCGGGAATGTAGCAAAGATATCAGGTAGATTTCCTGAAAGACCATTTAACGAAACATCTAAGTAAACAAGATTAGAAGGATTACTATTGTGTAGCTGACCGATCAAATTGTTATCCTGAAGAGACAACCGAAACAATCTTGGTAAACGGAACAGATATTCTGGTATGATCCCAGAAATATAATTTGCATCTAGACAAAGGTGTTCCAAGGAACTACAGTTGTCAAATGCTGGTGGAATCTCACCATCAAAGTAATTCACCCCTAATTTAAGAACCCTAATTCCAGTGGAGTTAATGCACAAGCCCGGTGCAATTGGACCTTCAAAGTTATTATCAGAAATGTCTAACAATTGGATCAAAGGTAGGTTTACACTTACTGGCAAAGACCCAGAAAACTCATTGCTACTCAAATCAAGAAATTCTAAATGAGGCAGGTGAAAAAGTGATATTGGAAGAGTGCCTTTGAGCAAATTACGAGACAGATTTAGGGTTCTAAGCTGGTCTAAATTTGTCAAAGAATCAGCCAAAGTACCCACCAATCTTTTCTTTGATAGTTCCAATCCAGTAACCTTACCAGAGAAATCGCAAGTAACGCCATCCCAATCACAGCAATCGGAAGAATCAGTGGTCCACCCATCAATGGTTGCTTCCATTCCATTCATGAAAGCCTTCAACACCATGGAATCATTGGGATTGCAGGTGGAGTTTAACTGAGCTTCTACTGAAAACCCCAAAACGACAATAATCATACACAACCCAAATACATTCATCTCAAAGCCTTCAAATCATTATGGAGAAATGATAGGAGTAGAAACCTCCAAATAAGAAGTTCAGGAAGTTATGCATCGCTGCAAGCTGGATAAGTTTGATGGCTGTCAGAAACAGAGTGGGTGGTCAAATGGGAGTCAAAATTCATCATGGAGAACTGAGAAAGTGTTTGGAGGCAGGAGTCCATTTTACAACATCTCGACATTTAGGTATGTTATACACGTGATTGAAGTTCAAAAACCACAAATAATTTATTAAATAATTGTATAATACCTCGATAATTGAAAATTATTAAATTTATACTTTCCAAAAAATAAACATATTATTTATTAATAATATTGTAAATGAATAATATTTATATGAATTTAAACTTCGAAGTTGAAATTGACGAATTATACAGAAATAATTTAGTTTCTCCCTTCAATAAATTAGTACAAAAATTAAAAAAAAATATCTAAAAAAACATATAATTAGTGATACAAAAATAATTTAGTTTTTCTCGTCATTGATTTTTACTAATCATACATATAGTTATTCACATATTTGTTTTAACGACATATACTAAGACCCAATAATTAAATTTAATCCTTCTCTCATATTATAAGATGGAGGATGTGTGATTAGTAAAATGAAAAGTGTACAATATAGAATTGCCTAAATTTTAGTTGTTTTAAAAAGTTAACTGGTTTTCTTTTTAAGTTTTGATAACACTTGCAGGACCATATTCACACATATGACTAGAAAGGGGGAGGTTTTCTTCTACAATATGGGTGCGTTTAGTTACCAAAAAATTCTAAAATTTTCATCTCACTTTTCAACAAAAATGAAAATTTGTTTACTTTACAACAATTTCATAAATTTTCATTTCACTTTTTAAAATAACACTTTTCGTATTCTCTCTCTTACTTTTCTATTACCTACCCTATATTTCTTTATAATACTCTCTTTCTCTTTCTTACTTTTCTATCACCTAACCTATTTTTCTTATTTTATTATCACCTATCTTATTTTTCATAAAACAAAACATCATCATCTAAACAAGTTTTCACTTTTCATAGAAACCCTTGTTTTTTTCTAAAAACTATAACTTGAAAACACTTAAAAATTTTCAAGAAATTAGGTTGGTTTTTTTAACATTAATCTTTCAACAATTTAAGTAAGTAAAACAATATTATCTTTTATTGAAATAAATAAAGTTTAGTCACCTTTTATCGTAATAAATAATATGTTATTTTTTCTTACAAAAACTCAAACTTGCTTAATTAAAATAACACACAATCATCGGTTATATGTTAGTCTGAATAAAGTTTTTGAAAGATGTATCTTTTTGAATAAAGAAAATATTCCAATACTTGTAATGTACATCTTATATAAGGTCATGAAAATTTATACATTTAAGCAACAGAAGCAATATATTATATAAGTTTGTAACCTATAGCAAAATTTAAATTTTAATGTATTGAGATATAAGAAAAAGTATCATCTTTCGTAAACCAACCACTTATTAATTTCAATCCCCCAACGGATTGTCAAGATTGTCATATTGATCTGGATAACATTCCTTCCCTCAAAGATCCAAATTCAAATGTTTTTTTTTTTTAATAGAAAGATCTCAATATCCAATTAAATTAACCAATTTTGATTGACTTGACCCACAAATTAACCCATTAAATCGGAAGTTTATTCAAATGTTTGTTGCAGCAGGGAATTGAATGGGATACACATCAGTACTTCTTTGATAGTCTTAAACCTTCACACTCGAGCTACACAGTCAAATAATATGAAATGCAAAACAAACATTTCTTCCTTTTTTTTTTTTTTTAACGGCAAACTATCCTACTCCTACTTCTAAACTTTTTCCTTTACCCCAAGACTTACTTTCTCCACCTAAATATTTCTTCTATTTTATAGTACGGTTTCTTCTCGTGTGGGTAGAAGAAACACATGTTGTGTTGTTATATATAGTTCTAAATAACAATGGGGTATCATTTCTTGGAAAGGCTTGATGTACATAAACATAACAAATTTAGTACTGCACTTTCAACAACGTACGTACGTACGTTTGACAGCAGACCAAAAATACTAGCTAGCTTCGTTATTGAGAAATGTCGCGCGGCTTCTCAACTATTCCTACTTCCAACTTCATATGTTCGCATCAATCGCTCTTTGTGGGGTTCTCCTGAGGCATGTGAGTCGTCAAAGTCTTTAGCAATGACTCTTTCAAACTCTTGGCTACAACGTCTTTTCCTTTTGCCTTCACAAACAGATTAACACTCGGTTATTAAGCATACCTCTACTCTGAGAGAAATGGAGATGGGCCTAATTAAGCATCACCATTTTAAGTCATACCTCTACTCTGAGACTGTTCAAGACTCGGTTATTACAAGTAGTCACATTGATGTCAACTACTTGAAGTCCCAAGGAATCAGCACTCTCCATTATCCTTTTAAAACCGCCTCGCTTTTTGCTGCACACTAGTTTGATTGAGAAATCTTTAACCCCAATTTGGTGTACTTCCACTTGAACCTTCATAAAAACAACAATTAATAACTTGGGAGATTAGGCACCTAACTCTTGTCGTAATTAAACAGTTCTATTTCTTTTCTTCTGTTCAAAAAACAAGAATCAACCTCGGTCTTTCTGTCTGAAGCTGTTGAAACAAGACTGTGTCCTTTCATAGGTGAGCGTTCACATGGTCTTTTTGGTTTGCATACCTCTACTTCGTCCTCACGAGACCTGGAATCGTCATCTTCCAATCTCTTAAGCTCGTCTTGAAGTTCTTGAACGTTCATTTGCAATTCTTTTATATACTCAATTGCATCCCCAACTATGGACGCTCTATCCAGCTGCTTAACATTTCAGATTATACGCCAAAATCAAAATAAAAGTTCACGAAATCTAGTTTACAAACCTTCGAAATCTTGGGAACTAAAGAACGGAGAGCAAAGAGACCATCTTTGATTCGGTTTCTTCTATTTCTCTCAGTCACAAGATTCTTAGATTGGTATTGTTCTTTGTCCGTTTTCTTGTATCCTTCCGCTTGCACAGAAATAGCATGACCCAACAAGTTCATCGGCTTACCAATGGACTGAGTTGGTGAAACATGACGCGAACTCGTGGAAACAAGTGTTGAGTTTTCACTCAATGGGTTTGAATAATTTGGTGATTCTTCAACTTTAGAGAGCACCATGTGTTGTGCAGCAGCTTTTTTCGTCTCTTCAACACCAAATAGTCCATGCTCAGACAGTATATTGAAACGTAATATAATAGACTCTATCAACTCTTGATCTCTCAGGACCTAAAACACTCAACGATTCATGTTAGGTTAGTGTAAAGACAGTTTTGGATTGTTGTTTTAAGATCATCGAGACACAGGATCCTACTTGTTTCAATTTGTAGAGCTCAATCAGACCACCATTAACTGGAATCAGAACTTGGGTTCCAATGGTATCCTGAGAAGCAAACAGAAAAAGGGTTACGATCGAGTTTGGTTTCTTCCAAATCCAACAATTTGCATATTCAAAACAGATCATAGCATGCTCACATGAGTCCAAGTTGGTTGAGCTGACATTGCAACTTCTCCATGAATCCTGGTTTCAGTTAATTTCAGACATTAAAAATAGCACCTGGATCCGTTGAACAAGTAATGAATGAATTATACATCATAAACAGGATAGATCAATAGATGATTACCCAGAATACAGTGGCAAATAAAAAGGAATGTTGGCTAGTTTCTGGCAAGCTTTTGTCTTCAAAGAATGCTTAACGTAGGTATCTCTGCATAG
Source organism: Centrapalus pauciflorus (assembly GCA_020465985.1). Lineage (NCBI taxonomy): Eukaryota > Viridiplantae > Streptophyta > Magnoliopsida > Asterales > Asteraceae > Centrapalus > Centrapalus pauciflorus. The sequence continues at coordinate 403,317 of JAANYP010007579.1, forward strand.
TTGAGGAAAAAGTTGCTTTGTTGCAGTAGGTTCCTCTTCCTTGACATTTCTACAAATACCTTGACTACCATTGCAACAACAACCAATCCACTCAATGTACCTGAAATAATCTCAAAATCCATGATAAGTTGAACGAAATAAACATGCAGTTAATCAGGGTGAAATTAAAATAATGTTATCATAAGATTTGTAAATCGAAGAAATAATAAAATACCGGGAAGGATCATCGCCAAACTGCCAAACAATACAGTAGTCCCATGCATTAGTCTCTACAAAAGATCTTAGCCACTCTAATGCCCTCATTTTCAAACTTCAAATAAAAAAGTGGTATTTTTCGTCTGAAAGGAAATTGGGCTAACATGTACGTCTGAATCGGGCCGGTATGATTTATAACTGCACAAAATAAACTCGATCTCCTACCGGAGGAATCTGATACCCTCCGTACGTACGTGTACTATGGTCTATGGGGGCCAGGGGTTGGAAACAATGTTGACCGAAGACAACAAATAGTCTGCTAGTCTAATGATGAAATACCCCAAAAAAAAAAAACACACACACACACACAACAAAAATTTGGCATGCATAATAAATATTTCATTAAAAACATACATAATAATTAAATATATAATTAATAAATATTTTGAAAGTTGAAAATAAATGATAATAAATATCAAAGGTTTTATTTATTTTTAAAAATGATTTATTTATTATGAAAAAAAAATCAACATATTTTTACTTATTCGTCCATCAATGTTAATTTTTTAGAAAAGTTTCAAGTTAAATTTTCTTTTCTAGCTTTATTAAATTTGAATATTAGAAAGCGATTATAATTCGGATTTTTTTTAAAAACTGAAAAATTGGGTTCAAATAACCAAATTTCACTGAATCAGAAAAGAAAAAATTAACTTGAGGATCTTTTCTTAAAAAAAAACATGAAAGAACGAAAACGTAAAAAATATGAAGACAATATTAATTTTTTTTTTAATAATAAACACTTTTAATAAAATAAATGTATGGTATTTATGGAAAATAAAATAAAAGCGAAATGTTTATAGGTAATAGAGAGAGGGTTAAAAAAAAAGCTGATGATATTGATGAGAAAGCAAAGCAGTTGTTATGTATGTATCTGCAAACAATCATGTGGAAGGATAAGGAAGGCCTGAAAAGGAACGGACGAGCATTGTTCCTAATCCTTCGACGGGTAAAAAAGGTAAGTTGGGTACTTATTTTTCTTTTGTACGTACCACTCAGGAGTCAGTACTAACTAACTAACCAAACAAGACTAGAGTAGAGGGTCCAATCATTTTTGGATCCGGACTAAAACTTAAATAACCGACCACATTCAGACATTCGTTATTCTTTATTGAAATATGATAACCAACATACTTATTTAATAAAACATGTTTATTTGTTCACTATTGTATGTTTGTTAACCAACATACTTATTTAATAAATCTATATATATATATAGGGTCAGGTTCTATGGGGCACCTGTATGCATTGTGTACTTTGGGAACCTGTATGCACCGTTAGATCTTGAATTAGGGGTGAGCTCGGTACCGTACCGAACCGAACTGGTACCGATCCCGAAAATACCGAAACCGAATTATTAATTTTGGAAGAACCGAATACCGAACCGTATAATTTTATATGGTGCCGGTTCGGTACCGAATAACGAATTTTAGCTAATTTAAGAACCGAATACCGAACCGAAAGTACCGAATACCGAATTTTAGCAAATTTAAAAACCGAATACCGAACCGAATATATTAATTCGGTACCGATTCGGATTCGGGAAATGGTACCTGTTGCTCACCCCTATCTTGAATTTCAATGGTTCAGATTGTAGTGGCAAAAGGGTAATTAACTTGAAAATGGGTGCACTGGTGCATAACTTCTCGTGCTCGGAAGGGCAAAATCGGAAGATGCTTGAATTCATAAAATATTCTATCCGAATCTAAACAAACATGATGCATCTTCATCCAACTTATTGGATTCTTCTTCAAACACGATGCATCTTCATCCAATTCAATTTCAAACATGATGCATTTCGACCATATTCATCCTCGTCTTTGTTCCATCATTATGCATCACCAAAATCGTGATGCATTTCGACATTTAAACGTGTTAATTTCGTGATGCATCTCTGAAATTTAAACGTGCAATGCATTTTTAAATTAAATCTTATAATTTAACAATATATTATTAAGCATTCTCAAAATGCCCTTAATACACCCTTTGTAAACAAGTAATGCATTTTTGGTTCCCATTTGGTTCCCGATGCATATGGTGCCCCATAGAACCTCAATCTATATATATATATATATATATATATATATATATATATATATATATATATATATATATATATATATATATATATATAAAACATGGTTCGAGAGAGTACCACCATATATGCAGCGCACCAGAAAGTACCACCTTTAAAAACACTTTTTTGAATTTTTTTCATAAATATGTTTTAATTAACGTTATAAAGATCATACATAAATTTGAAATACATTCACATCTCCTAGCTCTTTAAAAATGATGTGAATGTACACTTACATAAATTTGAATATACGTGAACGTGCATATATGTGATGCGCGATTTCATGCACTTAGAGTGTTCGAATTTGCGTGAAATTTGTATATCATCTATGTAATGTTAATTAAAACATGTTTATGAAAAAAAATTCAAAAAAATAAATTTAAGAGTGATACCTTCGGTGCGCTGTGTAATAGGTGGTACTCACTTGAATCTATATCTATATAATATATATCTAGCTAGCTTTTGAAATTTTGATTAATCTGTTAAAAAATATAATCATCAAATTAATTAAATAAGCATCAACGGTCATTGACTTTCATGATATATTATTTGGATTCATAAAAGTTAAAAAAGTGATTAACATTTGACTATTTAAATTAGAATTAACGATATGATTTCACAAGTTCACAACCTATTTGTCATCAGCCCATCCTATGATATATATAGTTTCTTTCTTACTTCTCTATATATATCCTTCCTGAACAAACATAAACCTGCTTTATTTGTTCTTTCTTACTTTTTTTTTTATCTTTTTCGAGAGAGTACTACTCAATATGCAGCGCACCAGAAGGTACCACCTTCAAAAAAAGGTTTTTTTAATTTCTTATAATTAACATTATGAAAATAATATGTAAATTTCACGTACATTCACATCTCCTAACTCTTAAAAAATGATGTGAACGTACACTTACATAATTTTGCATATATATATAAACGTGCATTTATATGATGCGTGATTTCATGCCCTTAGGTTGTGTGAACTTGCGTATAATATATATATCAACTGTATAATGTTTTATAAAAACATTTTGAAAAAAATAATTTTTAGAATGGAATCTTCTAGTGTGTCACGTAATAAGTGGTACTCATTTAAACCTAAATCATTTTGCGGTGGAAATATTAATTATTTGAGGGCAAGGCACGAGAAACCAGGCCAACGTACGGCCGTCAGTTCAAATATCTGTTGTTGGAACTTGAGTTGGGTCCACTAGTATGCTCAACTTGCTTGTATATACTGCTGTCAATACCCACAGTCGCTCACTCAAAACTGTGGATGATGGATGATGTTGTATTGTTTGTTTTCCATAATATATATATATATAATTAATTATGTATATTTCTTTATCTTATCCGGATGCATCTATAAAAATAATATATCACCACAATATAATTGATTTGTTGATATATAAACCAACATGCCATGTTATAATTAGGAAAAAAAAATTTAGACTAAATTACATAAATGGTCCCTGTGGTTTATATGAAATTATGGTTTTAGTCCCTGAAAGAATTTTACTACACCAGCAGTCCCTAAAATCGAAAAGTTGTAACATTTTGGTCCCTTAAACTAACGGTCGTTAACTTGAGTCGTTAGTTTCAGGGGCATTTTTGTCTTTTTGACTTTCAAGGACCATTTATGTAATTTTCAAACTTTCAGGGACCAAATATGAAATTTTCATACTTTTCATATATATATTTATCAATTCTTTTATTTTTATAATTTAATTATCCAAATATAACATTTTATTTTTTTTCTTTTGTTTTAATCATTAATTTTCATTTGTATGTTTATTGTTATTATTAATGTTATTTTTGTTTTATACATTACTATAATTATTTATTTAAGATTATTATATGATATAATTGGTTCATTTTTTTTCAATTATTTATTGAGAATCCAAATATTTCTATTGTTTTTTTCATATAAGAAAATAAAAATAAAAACTAGTTGTAGTTTTTTCGTTCGGAAAATCTAAAATCGAAAGGATTTATTTCTTTTCTCCATTAAAAAAAGTTCAAAATAACAACGTGTTGAAGTTTTTTTCGTTTGGAAAAAGAATATAATCAAAATGTTTCGTAGTTGTTTCATTGTAAATACTTAATAAAAATTTTTAATTCTAATGGTTTGAAAAAAGGAAGAATTGGAATGGTTCATCGCTTTTTAGTCAAATAAATTATATTCCAAATGGTTTGTTGTTTTTATTGAAAAAATTGAAATTTTATTGATTTTTTTATCTACGTTTAATTAAAAATCAGAATTATTCTTTTGTTTGAAAAAACCAAAAATCATAACGGTTTACCCTTTTTTGATCAAAAAAATTAAAATCAAAATGGTTCGTCATTAAAATCAAGATGGTTATCGTTATTTAAAAAAATCGAAAATCATAATGGTTCATCGTTTTTTAATCAAAAAATTAAAATCGAAATGGTTCATTATAATGGTTCATTGTTTTTTGATTTAACAACGATAAAAAAAATTTACGAACCGCTCCAATATTGTTTTTTGGATCAAATAAACAATGAAGCATTTCGATAATTTTTTGATAAAAAATGATTAACCATTATAATTTTTGATTTTTTTAAACAACGATAACCATCTTCTATTAAATTTTTTTATAAAAAAAAATGACTTACCATTTTGACTTTAATTTTTTTGATCAAAAAACGGTAAACCATTATGATTTTGATTTTCTTTTCAAACAAAAGAACCATTCTGATTTTTAAATTCAATACAATTTCAAAATTTTCAATAAAAACAACAAATCATTTGGAATTTAATTTATTTGACTAAAAAGCAACGAACCATTCCAATTCTTGCTTTTTTCAAACCATTTAGAATTAAAAACTTTTATTAAGTATTTGCAATGAGAAAATTACGAAGCATTTTGATTATATTCTTTTTCCAAACGAAAAAAGCTTCAACACATTTTTTTATTTTGAATTTTTTTGAATGGAGAAAAGAAATAAATCATTTCGATTTTAGATTTTTCAAAAAAAAAAACTACAACTATTTTTTATTTTTAATTTTCTTAAATGAAAAAATAATTGAAAAAAAATGAACCAGGTATGTCATATAATAATCTTAAATAAATAATTATAGTAATATATAAAAACAATAACATTAATAATAACAATAAACATACGAATTAAATTTAATGATTAAAACTAAAGGAATAAAAAATAAAATGTTAAATATAATTAAATTATAAAAAAGAAAGAAATGATAAATATATATGAAAAGTATGAGAATTTCATAGATGGTCCCTGAAAGTTTGAAAATTACATAAATGGTCCTTGAAAGTCAAAAAGACAAAAATGCCCCTGAAACTAACGGCTCAAGTTAACGGTCGTTAGTTTCAGGGACCAAAATGTTACAACTTTTCGATTTTATGGACTGCTGGTGTAATAAAATTCTTTCAAGGACTAAAACCGTAATTCCATATAAACCACAGGGACCATTTATGTAACTTAGTCAAAAATTTAATATATGTGGAAAAAGAAAATATATATTAAAAATGCTTTGAGTTTGAAATTTGTGTTAAAAATATTTGGGTCGGGGTCTCAAACACTGACCCTTCCCCCTCGGTTTTCGAATCTGACAGGTCGGGATCTCAAACACCAACCCAGATTTTTATTGGATCCGTGAATGTTTGCCAAGCCGGTTACCACAAATGCATGCAAGCTTTTTTTCTTTTTATAAACACAAACCTTCATTTTCATCCAAACATAAACAACACATGCATGCGGAATTACGATATTAATAAAATCACAAATAAAGGGAAAGGGGTCGGGGTTTGAGACCCCAACCTGTCAGCTTCGAAAACCGAGGAGGAAGGGGTCGGTGTTTGAGACCCCGACCCAAGCATTTTTAACATATATTTCAAACACAATGCATTTTTAGTATATATTTTCTTTTTCCACACATTTTTAAAATTTATCCTATATTTAAGAGCATTTCCAACAAAATATTTGAGGAGTTGTTAACTTGTTAATATTTAGATGGAGCTTATTTGATAAACCCTTTAAAATAAAAGCTTGTTATGTTTAAAGTATGTCCATGTCTTACTTTTCACATTTTAAAATTCGAAATACAAATCCTTAAAAGGTTTTTATTAAGTAATTAAACGGTTGAGTTTTTTCTTAACGGCAAGATTAAATATATTTATATATCACCAAGAATGAGTATAAAGTTTCTCTTTTCTCCATTTTACAAGCTTTTAAACGAGGGATATAAATCGAAGCAATATAAGACGTTTGTTTCGCGTGTTTTCTGACATGTGCTTTTAAAATAATTTGTTTGGTTCGTAGATTTTAGTCAAGATTTTTTGAAATCTCATCCTTCTTAGTTTTTTTAAAACTCGATCAACCTCCACAATAGAATTTTAAATATTACTTACCCGGCCCACCATTCTTCAGAGTATCAAATTACCCTTGAAATGTAATACAAATTTTTGATAAAATCATGACAAAAAAAATGTTGCAAAAATACAAATATTAACCGCAAACCATTAAAAACTAGTAGCAAACCAAATCCTTAAACCTTGGAAGGGTACAAAGAGTAACCTTCCTCACCAACATCAAAGCCATTAGTATTGATCGAAGCAGCATGATCGATCAGTAGTAACAGAAGAAAGGAGTTCATAACACGACTGAAGTACGTACCACAAAACACTGACCATCATCTCGTTTGATGTAGTGACATAAGAAACGATTGTGTTTCTATATAATATACTACTTTATAAACTCACGTATTACATAAATAATTTATAATAAATAATTAGTTAGATAAAATATATATAATCATAAAAGTAGAAAGATAATATCTATCTTGATCGTAAAATTGTACGATCCTACCATTGACATTTGATTCGGATCATTGTAGGATCGTTTCTAGCATAAGATCGGTCACTGATCGGATCTTACATTTAACCAAATTCTGACCTTTTATATGTTTTTTCATATAGGATCGTTAACAGGGTTGTAAGATCGGTGGTGAAATCGTAAGGTTCGTAACCGGTCTGATCCTACTTGTAATTACCTTGATTCCAACCATTTGCATGGTAGAATAGTAGGTCGATCGTAGGATTGCTTGATATTCCTTTTACATGACTGTAATTATTCAGAAAATGAACATATGGTGTTTCCCAATTAAAATATGAATATTTCTTTGATGTATATATATCACATAAAATTATAAATTAAGGTACCAAGGAAATTTTAAAAATAATGATTTTGTAGTAGGATATTATTACGATTCCGATCTTGCAGAATTGAAAAACGATCTTAAGTAAAATCTTGATCCTGCGAACTTTGGTTATATACATTTTATGTAAAAAATATTTATAAAAAAAGCATGTAATACATACTTAAGGTATATTTGGCAAAACTAATTGTATTTTTAGGTTTTAAAAGAGACAGAGCTTCTATTAGTTATAGGCTTATAGCTTATGAAAACTAGAGTTTTTAGTTTTATAGATGTGTTTGGTAAAAATAATTGTAGATATAGCTTTTAATATTTATTACATAAAAATATTAATATTAATTAAATTTGGTAGTTTAATTAATAAAAAGATAAAAAGTAATTATGCTTCACCAAAAATTTCAGAGCTTTTTAAACACTACCTATGCTAACGGTTTATAAAAGAGTTTCTTTAAAAAAACATAGGGTAAGAACTTTATTTGTTTATCTGTTTTCGGAGAAATTTTTAACGAACACAAGGGTTTCTGGAAAACGAGTTCAAAAGCCGTTGTTTTTAATGTTTTCAGTTTTTAGCTTCTTGAAAACACATTTTTGAGGTTTTCACCTTTTGTTTTCAATCCAGTCATCCAAAATTTTATTATAAATGAGAGTGAAAATTAAAGACGCAAAAACTATTTATAGCACATCTAAACACATTTATATATCTAAAATGTGTTTCTTAAAAAACCATCATGTTTTCAGTTTATTAAAAACAATAAATCAAAAAATTTCATTTGTTAAAGGTATCTTTAAATATTTTCTTTCAAATATAACTTTTACAATTTGTTAGTTTTAGATGAATGGAAAAGTATGAGAAAGATAACGAAGGAAAGCAAGGTAGAGGATAGAAAAACAAAGTTAAAAGTAAGTTTTAAAAAACACAATTTTTTGAATCTTTTGTTTTTTTTTTTCATATTTTCTCACTTCTAGAGAGAAAGTTTTTCATCATTTTTTCCTTCTAATTATTTTCTTATTCTTCATTTAAAAGTTTAAAAAACACAATAATTTTTTAGTTTCTTTCTTTTTTCTTTTTTTTTTCCTTAGCTTTCTCAGTTTCTGTCATCAATTTGCGTTAAATAACAAAGTGTTAGTTTTTAGTTGGGTTTAAAATGTAAAAAATAATATAATTAAAAAAAAAAAAAAAAAACTCAACTACAAACAGTTAATAACACTTTGTCAAACATAGGTTAATATAACATTATGAAGTGATTGAATTCTTCAGAAATTAAGCATGTCAAAAACATATAATAATAGATCGAAGAGAAGGTTCTTGACCCTTATCTCAATGCTAAAATTAGTTAAACAACGGTAGTCACCAGACGCCATGAATCTGGACTTGTCAACCTTTTCTTCTCTCTCTAATCTTCATCGGCCGGCCCCACCGCTCGACACTCACTCGTTTGGGTAACTCTTTCCAGGCACCATCTCACACGCTAGCTCCTCGATCATCTTCTATAAAGTATCATACTTCCACTTTCATTCCCTCACACACAAACATATATACACTTGATCGATAAGCATCAAGCAACCACGAAATCGCTTGTGTATAGATACCTGCGACTTGTATCATCATCATCATCATATATATGATATATAATTATGTCAATTTCCATTGATGAAAGCATCACCATCCGAGAAGTATGGTCTGATAACTTGGAATCCGAGTTTCATTTGATCCGATCTATAATCGATCAATACCCTTTCATCTCCATGGACACCGAGTTCCCTGGCGTCGTATACCGTCAATCCATGGACCCTGGAAGACCTCACCGGCATCGGCAGCCCTCGGAACACTACAAACTTCTCAAGTCAAACGTCGACGATTTGAACCTTATCCAGCTCGGTCTCACCCTCTCTGATTCTTCCGGCAACCTTCCACGTATCGACGGGACTCACCAACGCTTTATCTGGCAGTTCAATTTCAAAGACTTCGATCTGGCGCGTGATTCCTACGCCCCGGAGTCGATTGACTTGTTAAAACGCCAAGGAATTGACTTTGAACGGAACCGGGTCGATGGAGTCGACTCGGTTAAATTCGCTGAGTTGATGATGTCATCAGGTCTGGTCTGCAACGAAGCGGTTAGCTGGGTAACGTTTCACAGCGCGTATGATTTCGGGTACTTGGTGAAGATACTCACGCGCCGCCAACTACCGGACGGATTGCCTGAGTTTCTGGAGACATTGAAGGCGTTCTTCGGGGACAGCGTGTACGACGTGAAGCACTTGATGAAGTTCTGCGGGAACGACTTGTATGGTGGGTTGGATCGGGTTGCGAGGCATTTAGAGGTGAACCGGGTTGCTGGTAAGTGTCATCAAGCGGGTTCGGATAGCTTGTTGACGTGGCACGCATTTCAAAGGATGAGAGACGTGTACTTCGTCGACGTTGGGCCGGAAAAGTATGCCGGTGTCTTGTATGGTTTAGAAGCTTACTAAAAAGTAGATACATATATATATATATATGTATTCAATTCCTGTAGGTTAAATTTGTTTAATCAAAATTATTTCATTTTTTTCCGTCCATATCTTTCTCTAATCATTTGTTTTGGGACCAAAGAAAGTTTTTATTTTTAATTACAAACTAAATTTTGAAAAAAAAATTTAATTACAAACTAAATTTAGAAAGTCGAATTGAAAGAACATAGGCGTCCAGATTGATTTTGTCAAATGCTATTATTCATATGAATATATGGCAAGATAAACATGCTTACGAAAGAGATAAAAGTTAGAAAGAAAACTTAGCTCAATATAAAAATCGTCATTGTTGTTTAATTTTTTATAATTATTCAAAAAAAAGGTAATGTAATAACATATTTTATGGATTTTTATAGTTCGTTTCAAGTATTGAATTTTTTTGTGTGGGTTGGTAATTGAAATTTTTGATTAATGTATCAATTATAATAATCGGTTACTATATCACGTTATCAACTTTAATTAATATGTTTAGAGGAAAATTTAAAGAATCAACTCTTGCCCTACCTCCCATTTCCGGCTCTCCCTAGTCCCTTGTTCTATTTTCCCCTCTCGGTGGCAAATTCAAATTTTTAAGAAGGAAAGACTTACTATTAAGAACAAACGAAGAAATCGTTATATAAAAAACATTAGTTGGAGAACAATAACAAAAAATGAACATATATCCCTAATACCACTAATCAATCAAAGAAAACTGAACTACATACCTTTAATCGCCCGTTGTCACTCTCTCACCAATGATCCGTTTCTTTGATTTTCAATCGGTTAGGTTGTGTTTAGTAGAAATAATAAAAAAGAAATGAAATAAAAACAAATTATTAGTTAGTTCTCTATGAATTCTCATATTGTATCAATGTATATGTTAAAATTCAATTTTTCATTTTTCTAGCAATGGTAGGGAAAGAGGATTACAATCATCGTATGCTTATCACATTTTCAAATTTCATACTTTAAAAAATCATTGATTTTATCATCATTCTTTTTTCTTCGATTCTCTCTACTAAAATCTTAGTGTTTGGCTCGTTGTTCTTCGTTTGTCATTGAATTATTGAGCAGTGTTGAATGATTTTATTTAGGTTGTGTCTGGTAGAGAGAATTAAAAAAGAATGAAGATAAGATCACTGGTTTTTTAGACTATGAAATTTGAAAATACAATAACCATATGGTTGTTGTAATTCTCTTTTCCCAATTGTAGCTACTTAATTCTCCATTATTACTAGAGAAATGAAACAGTTAAAGTTCAACCTATACATTGATACAAATTGAGAATTCATAGAAAACTTACATATACAATTCAAGTCTCCTAATTAATAATTTGTCTTCATCTGATTTCTCTTTAATTCTCTGTTGTTCAACTTGTTCTCCGATTGGAGCTTTGGTTTTCAAGTTCTTGCTTTGATGTACATGACTGAATTCACGTGACAATGGGCCATCTATAAGCTTGAATTCACAAAGTAAGGTTTGGATTTATGTTTTGGTGTTCCTTGTTCAGTTTATGATTGATTTTGGGTTTCAATCATCATCGGACATTTTAACTTATTAGAGGAATTAACAACACCACCACCAATTATAATTATATGTCATAAAATCAGCCAATGAAAATCCATGTTAGATTTTTAAACGTTGCTCGTAATAGAAAAAAAGGGATAATGACTTTTAATAGAGGCTACTTTCATTTCTGTTTCCATTGATGCGCTGTATTTTTCTTTATTTCCATTTGCTAATTACACATTTCATTTTGTATTCATTGGTAGTTATACTTTATTTTTGTTTACATTAAGTAATTTTATTTTTTCTTTTGTTTCAATAAATGTTTTTTTTTTTACTTGTAAAAGATATACAACTGAAAAAAAAAATCTTTACAAAACTATTTTATATTGATATTATAAAACTCAGTGATGTGCAGAACTCAAGATTGCTTCGAAAAACCGACGAATTATCACGAATCAAATTGGATTAAAGTTGTTTCAGTCGATACAGTTTGTCGGTTTGCGGTCTACTCTCGCACATCCTAAAAGACGCCCCGATCATCCCTTGTCAATACTACCTAACAACAAGATATCCTAGAAACAACAATTTGTTTAGTAAAAAGTCAGTTACCACTATAACAGATTTCTCTATAGCTTATTATACCCATAGTGCAAATCCAGCATCTATGAATCTACAAACAAAAGTTTCCATCAAGCATTTTAACAAAAGGAAGCACAAACATACTAACAAGCTTTGAGTTTTCAACAGAAAACATATTTAGTGATTTAAGGAGCTTTATAGCAAACTTCTCCATCACACACCCACCCCTTGTTTTGATTCTCATGCTCTTTTGTGGCTGCCTCCTCGTTCTCGTTGCTTTTCTTGAGACCACATTCAGGATGAAGCTTAAAGTTGCATTCTTTACAGCTATAAGCCCAAACCTTCCCCTCCTCGTTGCACCCATCACACCTGTACCCTTGCGATCGAGTGAGAACCATCTCATAATGCTCTTCATGTAGCTCATGCTTCACTTGGTTCGGCCACCCTTTTGCCATCTCAACAAACTGGGCTTCGATCTCTGCCATGCGTTCATCTGTGAAAGGGAATGCCTCAGCGCCATGAAGCATGATGAGTTTTCTAGTCTCTGTTGTTATAGTCTTCCCCGTTGGTCCTAAAGCTACCAACAGTGGTATGCCGTGGACTTTGAATAGTCGACTCAGCGATTGTTTCCTCTCATCACCAAAAGGAACTGCCAGCCATGGCATGGTGGAGAAGTAGTTGTCATAAGAAGCTTGGTCTCTGTCACTGGAGATAAAGACCACTTCGAATGCATCGTGTTTAGCCTTGATCTGGTGATATGTTTCAACAAGTTTTGGAGTAAAACCGCGGCAAGGTGAGCACCAATGAGCAGAGAAGTATAAGAGGACGTGTTTACCGACCAGATCAGATACAGGGATCTGCAAAAATAATAATAACGATCTCACCATCATAGGCAAATGGAAGGATATACACCGTCTTCAAAGGTTCAACAAGAATTTAAGGGCGTTTGGTTTGCTGGAATCCAATTTCGATTGATGTTATATTCTAATTCTAATTACTTAGACAGTATTTAATTCCTTTGTAAACATTTCAATGAACCAAAAGCTACTAAACACAGAAAAGTTCAAACACATTCAAAAGAACATACATAAACACAATCCAATTAAAGTTTCATAAACTTATCAGAACAATAAATAATAAAATGTACTTGTTTTCTGGTCAAAATCGCTCTCACCTAAAGGGTTTTAACAACAAAGTAAACGCCGCGGGACGTCTTTTAGGGCGTGCGAAAGACTCGACTGCCCCATTGGTCCCATTTCATAGGGCCACGGTGACAACAAAGATCTAAATTTAGACAAATAATTTTTTTTGTATTTCACATGTATATGGTGTGAAACGGTGTGCGTTAAAATGGAAATACAATCAAATTCGTATTATTTATAATAAAATTCTCACTAATCAGTTTTTGAACTTAATTGTCTTTTAAAAACCTCTAAAGTCTTAATTTCAGATCTTAACTGTAAATAGATTGTTTGTTACATTTCAGACTTAAATGGATTTCAGATCTTAATTCAGAATAGGCTGTTTGTTACATTTCAGACTTAAGAGGTTCAGTCGTCTGAAAACCACGTCTGAAATTAAGTTGTGGACTTCCGTTTCTGGAGTCTAAACTCTTAATTTAAGAGGCTGACATAAATACTGTTTTTATTTAACTAAAATAATAAAACCAAATTAATTAATTAAAACATTTAAGGTCAACTCTTAATTTCAGACATGCATATCTTAATTTCAGACGTGATTTTCAGACTTTAGACTTCAGATCTTAAGTCCACCTATTAATTTCATACGTGATTTTCAGACTTCAAACATTTACCTCTTGAACTAACAAACACAACCTTAATAGAATTATTTTTCAATGATTAATACACAATACTTGCAAATTAAAAATTCTTATGATATTGATTATTAATAAAGTTAAGGTATATTGTATCTTATTTATATATCGTTATTAATTATAAATAAAACTAAGGATTTTACTATGATTTTTTCACTCATTATTAATAGGTTTCTTAAATTATTATAATAATTTTTTTTTTCATTCTATAATGTATAATGTTTAAATATATATTAAGTCACATCTTCTTCATAATATTCATAGTTTTTACAGTTATTATCGAATTCTACAATTATTTTAAAATTTGTAATTTATTAAAAAGTTTATTATTCAAACAGATCCATAAATAAACAGGCCCGGCCTAGAGACAGTCCAGGGCATCAAAAAAAATTAGTTTAGGCCCATATATATCATATTGAAATCTGAAGTGGTGTCTCAAAGCAATCAACCGACTCGTGAAGGAGGCATAAGAGAAAAGGTGTGGCGCTTGAACTCGTTTCCTTCCTAGTCGTTTCCTTTGTGCAATTGTTTTCTTTGATCCTCGTCGGTACTAATTAAATTCTGATGATTTATCATTTTGATTTCCTAGTTCAGTTTTCATTCCTCCTTTTACTTATATGTGCAATTGTTTTCTCATTATCTTAAGTCAACATGGATTCGTATTCCCTTAAATCTCTAGTCAGTCGTATACACTCTGTCGCTCTATTGCTAATAAATCGTGCATATTTCCAGTAAAGGATGTAATATTTTGGTATAACTGAGTTTTGCGATCGGACTTGATGATTTTAGATCGATCTCATAGGTTCATTTTTGGCATTTTCTAACACTAACGTTGTTTTATTTGTTGCACTGATTAGCTAGGGCTTTTTTGCCCCCTTAATCTTCTTGAACTCGTTTCATCTTCTTGTCTAAGACTCTAAGCTATGATGATGGTTCCCCAACCGTTTGTTTCCATCAGAAGCGGAAATCCATTTGCCAATTGAAAATCAATGTAGGGCTACATGGGTTCTGATAAGGACGTGCTAGTGATCAAAGATGATCAAACGGTAGTGCGGTGGATGCCGATGATTGTTCATAGATGAAGACTAGCCTAAAAGCCTAAAGCTTGTAATTTGTCAAAGTAAGTAATATTAATTGGATGATTAATAAATTTGAAATACATATATGTTTGTGTTTTCTGCTTGATTTTGTTTTTTTGGGTGAATGAAAATTGAAATGAAGGTTTAGAGCCAACTTGTTGGTAGAGAAACCGATGATAAGGAGACTTATGGAGAAACCTTTTTGGAACAAGAGGCTTATGCAAATTCTAGGTATCTCTTTATAGGCTTATATTATTTTTCTCTCTAACAAAATTTGAACAAAAAAAAATGGATTACGAACTTGTTTAAATGTGTTTCGGTTTTCATAAATTTAGTTTTTTCAAACTAATAGTTAGTTAGAGATAAAAAGAACTATAATTTGATATGTTGTTATTGTTGGTTAAAAGATAAAAATTGTTTTTTATCGGTAAAAAGATAAAATGTTGCTATAATTGGTATAAAGATAAAAGTTATTGTTATTAATAGATGCTAACCTGCTATAGCAGGTTTCTAGGTCAAAATTTGTTATAATCGGTAAAAAAAAAAAAAAAAAATTGTTATTATTGATATAAAAAATAAATAATATGTCTATAAACGGTAAAACTAAAAAAAAACTCTCTATCAAGCATTGCAACAAAACGAAGCATAAACATACAGTACATATCCGATACTTTTCAACATAAAACTCACTTACGGAGCTTTATAACAAACCTCTCCATTGCACACCCACCCCTCGTTTCGATTCTCAGCCTCCTCTTTCCCATCACTTTTCTTGAGAGCACATTCCGGATGAAGGTCAAAGTTGCATTCTTCACAGTTATAAGCCCACACCTTCCCTTCCCCATCGCACCCATCACAACTGTATCCTTGTGATCGAGTGAGAACAAGCTCGTGCTCTTCGTGTAGGTTATGCTTTACTTGGTTTGGCCACCCTTTTGCCATCTCAGCAAATTGAGCTTCGATCTCTGCCATACGTTCATCTGTGAAAGGGAATGCCTCGGCACCATGAAGCATGATGAGTCCTCTAGTCTCTGTCGTAATCGTCTTCCCCGTTGGTCCTAAAGCTACCAACAGCGGGATGCCGTTGACTTTGAAAAGGCGACTCAGTGATTGTTTCCTCTCATCACCAAAAGGAAGTGCCAGCCATGGCATGGTGGAGTAGTACTCCTCATATGAAGCTTGGTCTCTGTCACTGGAGATAAAGACCACTTCAAATGCATCATGTTTAGCCTTGATCTGGTGATATGTTTCTACAAGTTTTGGAGTGAAACCACGACATGGTGGGCACCAATGAGCAGAGAAGTATAAGAGGACGTGTTTACCGACCAGATCAGATACAGGGATCTATCGAATGACAATCCCTTATCAGTGACAAAGCAACGAAAATACACCATATTTAAAGCAAGTTAACATGAAACTAAATATATTCAAAATGATAAGTATAGGATAGCACACCTTCACTCCATCTTTCCCGACTACAAAATCAAGATCTCCTGAAACCAGGACAGACTCCAAAGTTTGTGCTTCCTGTCTGGCCTTCTCTATCTTCTCAAGCTCACAGAACTTATCAGGTGTAAATGGGTATGCATTAGCACCATGTTCTTCAATGGCATCGGCAACATTGGGATGAAGAGTTTTCCCATCAGGACCTATAATGACTAAAGTGGGCAGCGTTGAGAGCTCAAAATACCGAACTAACTTCTCACATTTCTTGTCTTTAAATGGAAGTGAAAACCAAGGCACAGCACTAAGCTCCTTCTTGAAGGATTCTTCATTGTCATCAAGTGGAATCATTACTATCTCAAAGTTCTCATCTTTTGCTTTCAATTCCTTGTATATTTTGACGAGCGTAACAGTATAATCAGCAGATTTCTTGAACGAAGAGAGTAGAAAATATAGACCAACCGTCTTCCCTTCAAGCTCAGTAACAAGTGCCTTACATATAAGGATAATAAGCATTGTCTCAATTCGAATAACAAATTGATCAATCTCATAAACTGGTAAAGGTGATGAAAAATTCAAAATATCAAAGCAGAACGTCGCTACAACTCACCTTATTGCCATTAGCTGTGATGATAAAATCACGAGAGGGAGACTCAAGGATGGACCGCAAAGATTGATTCTTCCTGGCTTTTTCTTCCTGCTCTTTAATCTCTAGAACCCGTTCTGGAGTAAATGGGTACCCCTCTGCTCCATATTCCCCAATGATCTCGACCCCACGGTCACTCAAAACTTTCCCGGTCTCATCAAGGAACACAAGATGAGGTATTCCATTGACCTTAAAACGTTCATCTAAAGCTTCTCGTGTTTTGGAATCAGAGAATGGAACAGCAAGCCAAGGCATCTTGGAGAAATAATTACTAAAGGATTCAACATCTTCATCAGCGGATATGAATACAATCTCGAAATCACCTCTGGCAACAAGTTCATGATATACATCCACTAGGTTCGGGGTAAACCGTTGACATGGGGGGCACCAGGAAGCAGAAAAATATAAGCCCAGCTTTTGCCCATTCAAGGTGTTAATTGTAACCTATCAGTTCCAATAGTTGGCAAGAAAACATCCGTGTTAACCCAAAACGATATTCTATGTCTACCAATACTTTATTATACACATGAGGTTCATATGTAAGTAGCAGAACATAAAACTGGGCTACAGTAGACCAAAGGCAATCAGAAAATACAAAGTATAATACTAAACGATGATATGACAAAAGCGATATTGCACTGCTACACATAAAGTGAGCTTCAAGTCATATTATAAATCAACGCAAAGCACAGGAATGCCAAATATCCTTCTAAATTTGATTTGCAATCAGTAGAAACAGGAACAAAAATCAGCCAGCAAAGTGCTGCAGAACAGATTACTTCCCAGTTGTTTTGTTCAGATTAACAACCATAATTCCTAATAAATCAAAATTAAGGCATGCCTAAAAGCAATAAAGAAGGTGATGACCTAACAGCCAGCTAATACACCAATCTTGTTTCTAGTCTCTAAACTACTCAGTTTTAAGAAATATTTATATACTGCCACTCAATCAACAAAATAGGCAAATACTCTCTACTTTGGAACTAAACTTTCCCGATATTCCTTCATTGCCACCCATGCAGAAAAGGCCTCTTATAGGAGTTTGGTACAATGGTACACCTAGCCCGTTTTCTGTAGCTATTATGATCACTTTTAGTTCAAAAAGTAAGCTCAACAAACATTTTAAAGCTTGATTCATATTTCGTCTCTATTTCTTTCTATGTTTCTTGTAATTAACATCTCATTCCAAGTACAACCACGATGTAAGAAAGCGATCACTTAGATTCCCAATTTTAGTGTTAACGATCTCCATAGAAACAAGCAGTACATACATAAAGACAAGCCATTGAAAGTATAAAAGTTATCATTCCACTAAAAAATAATTTGTTTTCAGGTTGAAATCGCTCTGCAAAGTAAGTTGCTATGAATTTAACGACAAAAACAACACCGAATACTTTTAATTTAACAGAAATTAAACGAATTCTAGTAAGCCTCTCGAATTTATCCCAATTACAGAAGTTGAAACCTAGCGAATTTACTTTTTCATTTTTCAGCTCTTCGAGTTGTAAAAGTTTCCCAGAAAACCCAAATATCGTGAGCCCGACTACTCTAACGAATTAGATACATCGAATTCTTACAGCCGCAATATAACCTAAAGAATCTTCAGCTCAAAATTGATCCATCGATGAAAAATAACATTCTAATCACTTTGGGCTACGATCGAGAAAAAGGAAACAACGAATTAAGCTACAGCAGTGATACCTGATCTCCGCTGTTGCGAATAAGGTAATCTCTTTCTGAGGAAGTAAGGAGCGCTTGAATATCGTGAACATCAACTTGGAGATTATCCGCCATTGTTAGAGCACCAGAGTACCAAAGGCGTAGCGAAGTGATTTTTTATATATAGGAAAATTTATCGGAAATTCTTGGATAGCAAGTAAGGTAAAGGAGTTGGGGGGATTGATTCGTTTGGTTAAATTGGTATATTCGTAGTAACGTTGATGGAAGATTTAATTGGAGGCATTGTTGAGTGGCAACGACCGGTGTAGAAGTTTTACACCGTAATTCTCCATGCTTTTCAACGGACGGACCGAGGTAGACCAAGGGAAAGGACGAAAATAGCTATGTACCTCCGATGCGAGGTTTTTTTTTTTTAAAAAAAAAATTTATGGGGTTTTTAGTTCGGGTGTCAAACCTTGTTATCGATTAGCAAACTTTTTCAAGCGCACAACTCAGTTAACAAAAACTAGTTATTTTTTTATTTTAGTTTTTAACTTATAGCTTTTAGAAAAAAAAAAAGGTTCTATAAAAAGTGAAAACTTGTTTAGATGATAAAGTTTTGGTTTTAAGAAAAATAAAATGATTGATTATAAAATAAGAAAAATAGGATAGGTGATAGAAAAATAAGAGAAAGAGAAGATTATAAATACATATAGAGTAGGTAATATAAAAGTAAGAGATAGAATATGAAAAATGATATTTTAAAAAATGAAATGAAAATTTATGAACGTGTTGTTAAGTAAATAAATTTTCATTTTTATTGAAGATACCCTGATTTTTCAAAACGGCTTAAATGGAAATTTAATTTTGTGTCTATCTATTTTTTATGGATTTTTTCTTTTCTTAAATAGTTTTCTACTCTTTCTAATAAAAGTCTTTTGATGAGTTCTCCATTGCATATGCTTTAAAAAATCGATATCATAAAGCAATACTAAGCTGTTAATTTGGATTTCACAGATTAACATTTAGAGTGTATGTGTTCTGTCGTTTAGAAAAAAACATTAATGTTTGATTTTAAAAACAAATATGATAAAAATATATAAAATAATTATAAGATCTAATAGTTTATTAAATATTAGTTAATTATTTATTAGGTTAATTAGATTAGAATTGATTTAAACAAATGGGACAACTGTATATTTTTTATGAATAAATAAATAACTAATTTTAAATTACAATATTAGTAATTAAAAGTTGTAAGTAAAATATAATAAATGTATTGAAATAAACTAAATATAAAAATTAATTTAAAAATAATATTATATCTTGATTAAATATGAATTTAGTATTTGGAAAAAATTTAAAAGTAACTAAATTTAAAAATGTATAAAAACTATGATAAATTAAAAGTATATTAAGTTGAAATTTATAATTCTTTAACAAATGACTGTTAATAAAATGTTAAATCAAATCAATTAAAATTAAAATCAATTTTTACTACTTAAATAGAGTTCAAAAAAACTTAAGAAGTAACTTTGTATTAATAAAAATTACTTAATATATTAAAACTGCAAAAAATAACTATAAAAAGTGATATATTTACAAAAAAAAAACCATAGAAAGTTACTTTATATCAATAAAAATTACTAAAATATATTAAAATTATGAAAAAAAAAAACTATAGAAAGTTATATAATTAGTTAGACTAATTACTATTTACTTAAAAATTAATAAATAAATATTTAGACTCTATTTAATGGGTTAATGTTAAAAAAAACCTTATAAACATTCCCTAAATCCCTTACCTTATTTTAATATAGTAATCATAAGTTCATAACGGAAAGTCAAACCCCAACTAAATTAAATCCCTAAATCCACATTACATTCAAATAAGTATCCCATATATATTACATGATCCATTAAATTTGTATATCTTAGTCCAATAATAAATTATACCTATGGCAGACCGTTAAAATAAGTTTATTAACCCACTTAATTTCTTTTAGCCAAAATTAAAATAACTAAGATAACAGTCCAATTAGATTAAATTATCCGACCAAATGATTAGATAAATGAACCAAAATCTAACAATTTAAACGGCCCAACAAGGCCTTTCCTCGGTTCCTCCCTTGCGTCGTTCTCCAGGAGCTTAGACAGACAAAAAGAGCGCATGCCACCAACATCTTCAGACCGTGGAATAGAAAGGTCACCAGCCGCCGGCCAGGGGGTGCCGTTGCCATCACCGACTCTCTCTCCGGCCGAATCTCTCTCCGGCCGAATCCATCCGTTACACACACCCACGATACAATGAACCCTCTTATCAATTTTAATGATCTCTAAAACCATTTTTCATTATAATTCCAAGAATGTTAGAACTTATCAACTTAGCTACTTATTTCATATTTAATTATTATTTCTTTTTACCATTTGATTATGCGTTTATTATTTATTCATTCATGTGAGAAATTTGGATTAAACTCAATCCATGAAATCACCATTGATAGGTTTATATGAAGCCTTATATGAAGCCAAGACAACAAGTAGAGGACGGTGACATTAACTAAAACTATAATACTATTTACAGATTAAGACTTTTTTTATAACTCATATTCATCTCTTAAAAGTATTCTAGAAATCAAAAACAAAATTTAAACAATCAAATAATCACTAATCTTTATAAAAGAAGTTACTTGATTTGAATGAATTGAGTTTTACCTCAAAGGAAATCTATGAAAGTGAAAATGATGGAATGTCAATGAGAATGATGTTGATGACGAACCCTTCAATTCCCAGCCTCCATTTGTTTCCAAACTTTTACGAAAATTTTAGATTGTTTGTGTGTGTATTTGTAATGAATTTCGAAAGATGGTGAAATATGATGATGATTCATATTCCACCATCTTTTGAAATTCATCACATGCACACATATTACCACACATTACCGTAAAAAGGTAGTGTCTTTTATTTATTTATTATATTATTCATTTATTTTAGTATAAATTATAAAATCTACTCATTTGCAACATAATTCTAGCATTATATATCTTAGTATGATCATTTCACAAATAAATGATTACCTTTAAATTTGCGGGTGTTGCAATATTAAAGCAAACAAAATGGGTCATATTCCTTGGTTTAATTGGTGTGTTCAAAGTGACGTCAATGGAAGATGCATAAGGAGTTGGAAGTGTGTTTACATTTGTCATCGTTGATTGGTGTGTGGAAGTTTTACGTCATATTCTCTAAGCTCGCTGCTTGTCATAGGGTAGTGACCAGTGATTTAATCATATCTTGTATGATATAATGATATATAAGGCTATAAAATCTTTATTGTTGTGGATAACAAAAGTTGTAAATTCACATTTGCTTACTATGCTCCAATCTAGCCAACCCTACAAACAATCCAACAAAGTCCTCAAACTACATGTCCTTTTAAAACATTTATTCTAGATAGGATATGAGTTTTGATACAAGTTTATAAGTGAATAGCGTAAAGCAAATGAGAAGAGTGAATAAAAGTGTAGCCATGTCAATAGTTTTACTTTTTGATGATGATTTCTATATTTTTTAAAACTCATCAAACAAACTCACATTTGTTACTTAGAAATATAAAACAAAACAACACATAATCACACGCATGTGCACTTCATTAAACCTAATACTTAATAGAAACACAAAACTGACCCATACTAAACTCAAATTGCATGAAAACACAAGGAAAACATGACGGCGAACATCTTGTTCGCCAGCTAGTCAATATCAAAGTTTAAGTTTTTATTGAAGGCAAACATTTTATTAAAAAAAAGCCAATTAACCACAATACAAAGAAGAAACAAATTCCATATTTAAATAAGCCAACAATAATATTAAAAAAGCCAACCACATTATACATCCTCCGTTGTAATATATATATATATAAATGAAATTTACTTCATTTCATACCTTTGAAAATAAACCAAAGCAAAGTACGTCATGAACCAAGTATTTCTTTGCGATGATTGACGATGACTTTTCGACAACTAAAATTTTTTAAAAACAGAAGAGGGTGTGATCGATAGAGAGATCTCACAGTCACAGTCACAGTCACAGATGCGAAAGAGAATTTTGGTCTCCTTTGCTCCATGCATCTCAACCTTCACTCCTACTCTTGTCCGAAAATCATCAACCACGTCTTCTTTCTTCTTTAACCCCAATTTCCACTCTTACTTCCAACCAAATCCTCGAGACAGCGTTTACGCCTATAACAGACACATTCAAAGTCTAATGAACTCCGGATTGATTGATTCTGCACTCAAACTGTTCGACGAAATGCCTGTAAGAGATGTTGTTACATGGAATATTATTATTTCGGGGCATAAGCGTAATGGATTTTCAAGAGAAGCGTTGTGCTTCTACAGTCAAATGGTTTCCCAAGGATTTATCGAGAGTTCATTTACTTTTTCGACCGTTTTGGGTGTATTTAGTGATGAAGGGTTGTACGAAGCGGGGCTTCAAGTTCACAGCAGGGTGTCTGTTCTTGGCTTGAGTTTGAACGTGTACGTGGGAAGTGCATTGATCGATCTTTACATGAACATGGGTCTTGTCAATTTTGCTTTGAGATTATTTGATGACTTACCAGAGAGGAATATTGAAACATGGAATCAGTTACTGAGAGGTTTTGGTGAGTTTGGAAGATCTCAAAAGTTACAATTATATTACAGGATGAAAAGTGAAAGTGTGGTGCCTAATCCACTCACCTTTTGTTATTTGATTCGTGGGTTTGGCAATGAAAGCTTTGTTTACGAAGGAAGAGAGCTGCATTCTTATGCAATTAAGGTGGGATGGGCCCAATCAGACGTTTTTGTTTTGAATGCTTTGGTGGATTTTTATAGTGCTTGTGGGAGTCTAACAGATGCCAAGAGATCATTTCAAGTTATTCCAGCAAACAATGTGATTTCTTGGAATTCTTTAGCTTCTATCTATGCATATAATGGGTTTGCAACCAATGCTCTTGATATCATTTCTAAGATGCAAGTATGGGGAAAAAAGCCATCTATTCGTACATTTGTCGGGATGTTGAATTTGTCTAGTCATGATGTAAACATCTTCCTGGGAAAGCAGGTCCACTGTTTTGTCATGAAACTGGGGTTTGACCATGGTAGTAGTTACATTCAATCTGCTTTAATCAATATGTACGGAAAATGTGGTAAAATAGAAAGTTCAGTGATGATATACGAAAAAGTTCCCAGAACTCTCGAGGTATGCAATTCCTTGATGACGTCACTTGCACGGAGTGGCATTGTTGAAGATGTGATTGAATTGTTTGGTTTCATGGTTGATGAAGACATTGGTTTTGATGAAGTTAGTCTATCAACCACAGTGAATGCATTGCCAAAGTCATCTTGTGCTAGTTTGACAAACTGTAAATTGTTGCACAGTTGTGCTGTGATATCGGGTTTCGATAGTGATCTTGCAGTTTCTTGTTCTTTAATTGATAGTTATTCAAGATTTGGACATCTTGAATCATCTTGCCAGGTATTTGAACAACTTTCTTCACCCAACATCATCTGTTTCACATCAACCATCAGTGCACATTCACGAAACAAAATGGGGATGAAATGCCTCGAATTGCTTAAATCAATGATTAACAAGGGTCTCAAACCAGATAAAGTGACATTCTTATGTGTGTTAGAGGCTTGCAACCATTCAAGAATGGTTCAAGAGGGGAAGATGGTGTTTGACTTGATGAAGACCATGCATGGCATTGACCCTGACAGCCAACATATAGCTTGCATGGTTGATCTTCTTGGGCATGCAGGTTTACTTGAAGATGCTGAAGGGTTGCTAAAACAAGCACAAATTACTGATGACTCTGTCATTTGGAGTTCACTGTTGAGCCATTGTAGGGTCCATCGAAACGAAGCAGTGGGAAGGAGAATTGCACAAATATTAATTAAGCTTGGGCCTGAGAACCCTGCAGTTTGGCTACAAGCTTCAAACTTTTATTCGGAAATAGGGGAGTTTGAAACCTCTAAACAAATTATAGATGTTGCAAATAGAAATGCAAACAGTTTAACTGATGTTAACGGTCACTCTTAGCAAGAAAAAAAGTGATTAATAGAGGTTTATTTATCTTACGACATTCTGCCAGAGGGTGGGCCAATAAAAGAGACTTTTTGACATGTGTATGGTAGTTTTGGAGAAAGAAAATGTTTGAAGAGTGAAGCAAAGGTTTCCAGAAAATGTAAATTCTTTCACTTGAAGACTTATTGGGCATGTAGAAAATCTTGAACCTTCATACTTTAAAGCCAAGCCAGATATATTACCCACAAAACCAACCATTTAGCACTAATATATACATATAAAAACTATCTCATGGCTTCATTTGATTTATACACATGATACAGTATTCAGAAGCTGTTAGAACTCAATCACTCATAAATCATGAGCAGGTTCCTGTTCATATATTTCCTTTCTCTGTTATTAAGTGAAACTGCACAAAGCAGTTTGACTGATTGCTGTAACATGCATAAGATTAGAAGTCTGGACACAGAAGCTGATGAAAGAGAGTTTTCGGATTTACCATCATGGTCAAGTGAACGTGGTAGTAGGGTTCTTGTGAATGTGGATAGTTTTGGTGCTGTTGGAGATGGAGTTTCTGATGACACAAAGGTAAATAATCTCAATGATATTCAACTGTAATACACTATGTCACTATGCTGACCTGATGAATTATTAGTCTAGCAATTCATTGAGGATGTCCTCTTGTCTTTTTTTTTTTTTTTCCTTTTTCTGTTACATAACAGGCGTTCAAAAATGCATGGATGCAAGCATGCTCTACAGCAGCAGCAGTGCTTTTGGTTCCTCCGGATCGGATTTATCTAGTCAATGCAACAAGATTTAAAGGACCTTGTGCTGAAAATTTAATTATTCAGGTAATCTCCTCCATTGTTTTTCTTTTATAATATACTCTATATGCCCCATGAAAATTGCAACATTCCCCATTTTGTGCCATCGCATGAAAATTGCTAACATTTCCTTTTTCGGGGATGTTTGCATTCAGGTGCTTGTTGTTTGTGATCCACAAGATTCCTTTATTTTATCTTTCATTAGAGGACATTTAAGACATTTGACATATAGTCAAACATCTATATGTACCCAGTTAAGCATTGACAAAATTTATAACGTGATCACTGAGTGTCATTTTATTTTCACTTGCATGCAAAAATATAAAGATTTATGAGTCGCATACTTGCAGTCTCAAAACCATGTGAATCACAGCATTTGAGTCCAATTAAAGAGAGAAAAACTCCAAGTGACAAGTGTTTAATGCTTCATGGTCTATACAGCAATGACCTATCTTTACATTGATTTATAATACACTAAACTCCCTCACTTTTGGATTTATTTTGTTATTTTGGATGACAACTGGAGGCAAATGTTGTAACTAACATGTTGTGTGAATCAAGTATTTTGAATGAGAAATTTTTTTTTGTTAAGTGATACAACTTCCAAGTGAAAGAATCATGAAATGTTGGTGATCACTTTACAAGTATACATTATATAATTTTGACATTCCCATGATTTGTTTGACATTGTTTATATTTCAGTCATATCTAATTGAATGACCTAGCAGCCTTTTACTAATACGCATTATATCATTAAAGCTTCTTGAAATTTATTGACGGTTCTACAAAACTGGATACAGATTGACGGAAAAATTGTGGCACCAGATGACCCCAAAATTTGGGATCCTAGAAATCCTCGAAATTGGCTCTACTTTTCTAATCTCAAGGGAGTCATTTTCCAAGGAAATGGAGTTATTGATGGATCAGGCAAAAAATGGTGGGCTGCATCTTGTAAAAAGAACAAGACAAATGTAAAATCATTTTTATTGCTTATAAAGTCCAATTTAACTAATAAGTAACGTGTTTATTTTAACTTTTTCCTACTTTTTTTGGGCATTTTACAGCCTTGTGTAGGAGCTCCGACGGTAAGAAAGTTTCTTTTCCTTGTTAAATTTCTGACAAACTTGTAACATTATGAACAATAACATGTATGGGTCAATGCAGGCATTAACAATTGATCAAAGCTCGTCTATAGAGGTGAATGGCCTTACCGTCCAGAACAGCCAACAGATGCATTTTGCTATCTCGCGGTCTGAATCTGTTCGCATCTTCAATGTTGTAGTCTCTGCTCCAGAAGACAGTCCAAACACCGACGGAATCCATCTTACTGCATCGAAAAATGTAGTTCTTCAGAATAGTAAAATTGGGACAGGTTTGTGAATTTTTCTTCTCTTTTATTGTATTTGAAATGGTGTTCATCCTGATGGTTAACCTCAAGACTGACATCCCAATTACTCTATTTGAAGAAGGGTACATTTTTACCTAGAGGTCGTGTAGACATCTGTTTGATTTCATTAGCAATATGAATTCCTGGAGTAAAATAACCACAATACACTTACAAGACTTGCTGGAATTTGACTAGTAATTTGTTGCTAAGAGTGATATGGAACCACAATATTAAATCACTTTGACCTCAGAAGTCTAAAAATACCATCTTTAACTAAAGGGCAGATTTCAGAAAAGCTCATTTGAGTGCTTAATTCCCTAAACTAAATATTTGAACGATTAAATTCTGAGCTTTATAAACTTGTATTTTAAATGATTTAAGTTCCTAAAGTTTATAAATATGAATGATTAAGTCCCTAAACTTCAGCAAATTGAATAACTAAATGTCTGAGTAGTTTGTTTGAATAGTTAAGTTCGTACGCTTTATAAAAATCAATTATTAAGGCATTTCAATTTTAAAAAAAAAAATTTAAGTTTTAAACTTACAAAAATGGTTTTTTAATTCCATTGTAATAGATGTTTATGTTATTAAATAGGTTTATCATACTTAGCTTATTGTATTTTTTGACCCTTTTAAGTCATTATGCTTTCAAATTTGTCTCAATTTGGTCCTTATCATAAGGGTTAAAATTGGTTTAAACCCATAAACTTTTTTCATTTTCACGATTAAGTCTCTAAACTTTTTTTCTGACTATTTAAGTCCTTAAACAATTTTTGTCTTATTTAAAATTATATATATATATATATATATATATATATATATATATATATATATATATATATATATATATATATATATATATATATATATATATATATATATATATATATTGTTTGACTAGTTACCAAACAAATAACCTTGGATTTTTTACCGAGTTAATATTGGAAAAAACTCACTATTTGTTTCCTATTCTAGCAATTAAGTCCTTAAACATTTTGTTTTACTGGCTCATCAGGTAGCTCGTCAAAACTATATATTTTTGAATAGGACAAAATATTATAAGGAAATAAATAACTGGAAAAAAATATTAGGGACTTAATCGTGAAACTCGGGAAAAGTTTATGGGTTTTTCCAACATTAACTCATGATCCTAAATAAGGTATCACTAAAATTGTAAAATGAATGTTAAAAATGTGTTACTAAAATATAACGTGATGGTAAAAGTGTCACTAAATATATATTTAGAAGTTACTCATTTATCTTGTTTAATTAAGGTGACTTGTTCATTCGTTCTTATTAAATTCAAGGGCTTAACCATTTATAGAAAATGTTCAGGGATTTAATCATTCAGTTTTATTAAATTTAGGGACTTAATCGTTCAAAATACTAGTTTAGGGACAAAATTGCTTATGTTACAAAGTTTAGGGATTTAATCGTTCTATCACTGAAAATGTGATAGTTTGTTGGGTATTTCTGAATTTTGCTCTTAACTAAATGTATGCCTTTCAGGTTTAGTGCCCGGCATGCATTTTCAAAAAGTGTGGTAATTATATGTCACAGGAAATGTAGTAAATTGCTATCTTAGTTTGGTATTCACTTTGGTTTTTCATTGTGAAATTACTTTCCTTTTTAATCTTGTCTCGAAGAATGATGGTTTTGCAACATCAAACCAAGTATGATGGTTATAAAATATGTTGACTTGTCTAGTTTTGCATTTGATACTTAGGTGATGATTGTATCTCAATCGTGAATGATTGCTCTAATATCAAGATGAAGACAGTATATTGTGGGCCTGGTCATGGAATTAGGTGCTTTCTTATTTATAATTTGTTACTTATCGTGCAACATTATTAAGTGGTTGCTTGGTAGACAAGCATGAATAGTTCATCTCAACAATTTTGCACAAATTTATGTTATGCCAGTATCGGAAGCCTTGGAAAGGATAACTCTACAGGCTTCGTCTCAGCGGTAGTCCTGGATGGGGCATTCCTTAGACGCACCACAAATGGCCTCAGGATTAAGACATGGCAGGTACTCCTTTCGTTCTTACATTTATGTGTCAATATTTTTGTGCTATTATAAGGAATTTTATGGTGTTTGTGGTTCTTGAAATGAGCCTAGATACTATAGTGGCATGGATTTTTCTAGTAACCATGTTGGATATGTATGTTACTCCTATAGTCACATGAAAGTCGCAACATTTTTTTTTTCTAGCACATTTTCAACTTATGTGCCCCATTATCACATCTGAAAGAAATGTTACGTCTACAAGATTCCATTATCTTGTTATTGGAGGGAATTTAAGATAGTTCGTCAATTTTCATGGGAAGGAAGGAGTTTTTACTTGGGAAAGTTGCATAAAAAAGGATACTTTGAGACAATTTTGAGTTTATGATTCATACTTTCAAAATCAACATTTACAGTCCACACTTTCAAAAACAATTGATAAGATCCACATGTACCGTAAAAGGTGTTGCTAACATGACATAGGTTATAAGTGGAGGTATGAACCTTACAATGGAAGTGTGGAGCCTTAAATGTTGATATAAAAACTATGGATCATAAACTAGAAATTGATGTGTATGCCTATTCAATTCAATTGCCTTTCTTTATAATTTCCCTGTATTTAATAATTTCTTATTTCAAGTCTAGAAAACCGCTTTCCAAAATGCAAACACCAAAGTCGCATGCAAAATATTATTCTTTAAAGGAATGAGTTTAGCCTACCGAACCGATCACAAACACCTGCTAACTTGTTTATGTCACAGGGAGGATCTGGTTATGTTAGAGCTGTAAGCTACCAGAACGTTCAAATGGAAGATGTGGCCAACCCCATCATTATTGATCAATTCTACTGTGATTCACCTAGAAGTTGTCAAAATCAGGTATGGGCTCATTTTGTTGTTAACACTCTTCACTACTTAGATAGTCAGATCAGTAGATCCAATTCATGTTGATGCTGATCATTCAACGTGTTCATTTTGTGGGTCCCATTTATGATATGAGAAGAAAATAAGATGGGATTCAAGATCTTATATGTTTGACGTGAGAAGAAATGAAGGTGGACATAGAGAAGAAATGAAGAAATGTGAGAGATAAATCATACTAAAAAATATTCATACCAATCTTCAAGTGATCACCAAACTTTCATAATTCTTTCACTTGCATGCAATAAATAAATTATTATAGACTTGTGTAGATTTTACAACCATAGTAGTTATATTGTGCTAGTTCCATTATGTTCCAAATCAAAGTCGAGATTAGGGGAGATTAAGTAACTAATAAATTGAATTTATTAGGTCATTGCATGTGAAATAAAAAACCATCAAGTATTAGACGGTTAAAAAATGTGAATTCTACATACATTGCACAGAAATGATCTAATTAATATGATTGTGCAAGTTTAAGTAAGTGATTGATAATTCTGTTTGTTAACTTATGCAATAGAAATAACCATGAAACTTATGATATCACTTTATTTATTTTGCGTTCTTTTAAAGAAGAGAATCATGTGTTTAATGATCATTTTCTATATATATAGACATCGGCTGTGGAGATAAGTCAAATTGTGTATCAGAACATCAGTGGGACGTCAAAGAGTGCAAATGCAATGAGGTTTGCATGCAGCGACACAGTTCCCTGCAACCATATTGTTCTCAATAACATCAACTTACGGAGAAGCGATGGGAAAGCAGCTGAAACTTTCTGCAACTCCGTTAAGGGCTTTACCTTTGGCAATGTTCAACCGCCTGCAAACTGTTTGATTTCCTCTAAAGATTTGTTCATCAAACCATTCAAAGAAGACAGATTCAACAGTGAGAATCTGGTACATAGTGAACTTTAGTTTGTTTCCTTTGATCCTAGTTATTCTAAAGGCCACCTTGGCATTGTGTATTTGAACATTATCTTAGGAATCGAGTATCTTGTGGGTGTGTCGGTGTATACTAGTTATGTTTTGTGAGTGTGTCAGTGTTTATTAGTTGTATCGAAATATATAGATGTTATCATACATCTGTAGTCGAAAATTCTTTTAGAAATGGATTTATATGCTTAATGCATCGACGTTTGATTGTTATACTCTGAGTGTGTTCTACAGTTTCTACTCAAGGTTGCATATGACATAAAGGGTTCCCTTATGTTTCAATTTGGTTGGCATCAGTTGTATGTACGTGGCTGTTTGGTTTTCTAGATCTCAAATCATTTGGATTTTGTGAGATTTTTTGGATTTCAAAATATCTGGATTTCATAAGATATTCTGGATCTCAAAAGATCTGGATTTCGTAGGATTTTATGATCTTTATTTATGTTTACTTTTTATTTACTGTTTGTATAATCTTTATTATGTTTAATATAATTTAATAAATTTATAAACACATAATTATGTTTTTACGCAATTAAATAGATAAGTATGTATAATATGTAATTTGGATGTATTTGTATTATATTAATAATAATAACAATAAATATTAGACAATGAGAAATGTAAACAAATGTTGGATAGAGTTAATAATTTATTAAAATTTATAGGTTTTAAAAATAATAAATTATATTTATATTTATTTTATTTTTGTATTTATATTTGTATTTATCTTTTATTTTATATTTTTATCTATATTTTATATTTGTATTTATCTTTTCATATTTGTATTTATCTTCTATTTTATATTTGTAATTATATTATATTTTATTTTATTTTTGTATATACTAGTTTATTACCCGTATAATATACGGATCTATTTTGAATAATAACCTTTTTAATAAATTATAAATTTTAAGATAATTATAGAACTCAATAAACGGTACAAACTATGAATATTATAAATGAAACTAAATACATATTTAAATATTATAGATTATAGAATGAGAAAAATTATTAAAATAATTTAAGAAACCTCCAAATAATGAATGAAAAAAATCATGGCATATCCTTAGTATTATTTAAAATTAACGATAATACATAATTGAGATACAATAAACCTTAACTTTGTTAATAATTAATGTCAACCTTTAGAATTAGAATTTTCATTTTGCAAGTCTCGTATATCAACCATTGAAAAATGATTCTATCAAACCAGGTTGTTAATATGTGAGACCCAAGATTTCTCAAAGGTCTCAAGTCTAGGCCCAGTAGCAACGCAATATCAATCAGGAAACTAAGATAAAATTAACAGTTGCGGAATAAAAGTTAATTACAAACAGAGACAAAATCAAAGTGATAGGGTATAGACTTCTAGACTATTACTTCAAAACATAAATATAAACTAGCCCGAACCCCAAAGCTCAATCATCAATCAAGTACCAAGGTGTTGAAACAGGTTCTAATGCACTTCAAGCTCTTTCAAAGTCCTGACCTATGAACTAGGTCCAGCCAATCCTTTGCCTTTACCTGAAAAATAATGCAACAACGGGTAAGCTTATTTGCTTAGTGAGAATGTAGAAATTCACATTTAACATGCAATTATGAACACGAAAGCACATGCACTGCACTCGGCTCATGCACGGCTCAGCTCTATATGCACTGCACTAGGCTCATGCACAGCTCAATCTCGAAGGGTCATTGGCCAATTAATGCTCTTTTGATGCGCGACTTTGCTCAGCTCCCAGTTATAAAACTGTTGTTGCTCTTGAGACTTTTAGACAATTTCATAAGGAATGCTCGGATGATGACAAATCCATACACACGCATCATTAGTGGGGATCAGCCACGTACTGGGCTAGCTACCAGTAAAAGCTCTATATGGATATCATCGGAATGCTCAGCTCTAGCTACCCTCTGTGCTTTCATCACGTAAATCAGCACATCATAAGCCTAACATTATCCCAACACTGAGCAATAGTGTTGGTGTTAAGCTTAACAATCAAATGACACATCAAAGAATCGAATCTAAAGGAAGAATTACTCAGCTCAACAAATCATAGTAAATATACTATGACAATATATCAATAAGCTCAAGATCAGAATGTCAAATAAATCAGAATAAAGCAACAAAAGTCTCAATTCACATAATATGCAGATAAATTGAAATCTACAACTCACAGTTACTGGTTATTTTGCACTTTTACTTTCTGGCTCTGGCTCTGTTGCTCACAATCTGTGGTGGATTAGAACCACTATCTGACTTATTTATATCAGACTTACAGATGCTTGCCACTTTGCTATAACCTTCACTGATGCTCTTTAAATGTCTTTTAGCTTCTCTTGTTGCTCAATCTGTTAATCATATCATTTCTGATATTTATTAGCCTTTGAATTATTTGAATAATAAATTCAGTGTTCGTTCGTTGGTCTTTAATCTCAAAGTCTCATATCTTGATTATATTGAGATGAATATGGTCATCAATCTAATTAGAATATTTCATTCAAGGTTCAATGATTATAATTGCCATATATGAATTATGAACATGATTTAAATGACTTATAAGCATTTTTGTCATTTTTCATGGACATGTGTGACTTTATTAAGTCTTTATGGGCTTTCGTTTGCTCATTTTGAATCTACATTAAAACATGTAAAAGCATTTAATGAACTTATTTGATGATTAAATGTCCCCATATTTGTATGCTTGATCATGATCCTATATTTTATAAAATAAGAACATAATATGCTTTCAATTGGATTTTATAATCCAATTATCATATACTTATGTCAAATTATCTCATTGATCATATATTTGAATATTATTTAAGTGCTATGAATTATGAGTTTTGTATTTTTTTTTAAACATAATTTTCTATTTTGAATTGAGTTAACGTGGCTTACTAATGTCCAGATTACACACATATCCCAGATACATATATATATGCATATTAGTTATAAGAAACAATGTTGTTGGTTGCTTTTGGTTTTTAAGGAAAAGAAATAGGTTGCTATATGATTATATATATAAAGCTACACACATTTTGGGAGTTGTTGTTGTTCTCCTTTTCTGCACACCCTATGCACCGTACACACACACTTACTTTATGAAAAATGAAAGAGTAAATGGTTTTCGTTTCTGATTATATATATATATCGATGCACACATACATAGCTGTATAATTTCTGCACACATAGTGTGCACACACTGCACACACATTTCTGCACACATACACATTGCTGCTTTCCTGTTTTAGCACACATTGCACGCACATACCTCATTTATGTAAAGTAAAAGGTGTAGGACTGTTGCATTGCTGGACTGTTTCGGTAAAAAAAAAAAATAGACTGCACATACATATTTTATTAACATTAAAAGAGTAAGTAGGTTACTGTGTTCTGTTTTCTGTATATATATATATATCGACACACACACATATAAAGATAGGAAAGGTTGCTGGATAGTTGAGTTAATTAAGGGAATTTTGTTGCTGTTTTGCTTTGGTTCGGTATTACGGATTACCGAAACCTTCAATGGTTTCGGTACTATCATAAAGGTTTCTGTACTATATATAAATAATCTCGGTACTGTGGTTGTTTCAGTATTACCGAAACCTCTTGAGGTTTCGGTAGGTTGAGGTGTTCTTGGCTAGTTTCGGTATTACATATATGGTCTCGGTAGTTTTGATGGGGTTTCAGTAATGAGTTTATGGTTTCGGTACCCCCTTTGTGGGTTTCGGTATTGAGTATATGGTTTCAATATCACCGAGACCTCTAATGTTTATGTATGTTTCGGTGATGGTTTCAGGGTGTTACCGAAACCATAATGGTTTCGGTACTATTCGAGTTGTTTCGGTAGTCATGCAACACACACAACACCCATTGCAATTGTCTTTCTTTCTGTTTTTGTTTAATTACAGCAACAACACAAGAAGTTTAAAGGGTTGATTTTTTTGCTTTTTAATGATCAAACTCACACACACTTTTGTTTTTTTTTGAGTCTTGGCCGAAGGTCCAAGACCTTCTTGGCCTTCTCCTTTTCGCTTAAAACAGCCACACACAGTCAGCAAGAAACTTCTTCCAATTCTCTGATCTTTAATTTCAAACATGGAAATAAACTTTAAGAATGCAAAAAGGTTTCGATTAAGCACCCAATATAGACATGCATGTAATTGATTTTCT
Source organism: Centrapalus pauciflorus (assembly GCA_020465985.1). Lineage (NCBI taxonomy): Eukaryota > Viridiplantae > Streptophyta > Magnoliopsida > Asterales > Asteraceae > Centrapalus > Centrapalus pauciflorus. The sequence goes on from JAANYP010007579.1 coordinate 438,398, forward strand.
GTTTACAACACTCAAATGCTCTCAATTTCATGGTTTTGAAGTTATGAAAATCTTAATAATTTTCCAGGAAACCGTAGCATATATATATATATACACACACACACACACACACATATATGAGTTATTAAAAAGAAACCTTGAAATTTACCTTGTAACTTGTTTTCTTGAATTTAATTGCAATTTCTTGATGATGATTCTTGATGGATTTGAGCTTGGAGATGAAGCCGTAGATGATAAAATAGAGCAGAGAAATTGATTTCTCAAATTAGATGACAAATGGTTAAATGAAATAATTGAGTATTTATATTTTTAGAGTTTGATAATTTGTCCATTTGATCCCTAAACTTGTTTTGTTTTATCATTTGAAATTGTTACTTTATAATAAATACATAACATGTATTAATCTCAATTATATAGTTTCTCATTTACTAATTAATATAACTTACATTGAAATTATAATTTAAATCATTTAGCATAATTGTCTTTTTAACTTACAATTAACGTTAAACCTTGTTAATCACCGTTGATTAAAATTCAAGTCGTTACATAATAGAATCCCTAAAACATGGTAACTATAAATGACTTGTAATTAATTCTTTAAACAAAAAAAATTAAAAAGTACATGTGTCTAATACAAGCTTCGCCAAGTGGCAGTGTAGTTAAGCGCCCAGTGGCACTCTAGTTACTCTTTTAATAGAATAGATTGATTGATGATTGATTGATTGATCTTTTTAGATAAAACGTGGAGGCGACACGTGGAATATTGTGTTCTTAATTTTTTAATAATTTTTTCGTATGTTTTCATGAATTTTTATTATTAAATATTTTAACAACCATCACGGTACATGTATATAACCAACCGTGTGGGTTACTGGGTTGATATTCACCGTGGGATCTTCTGTCTTTCATTCGCTATTCCTGGTTTTCTATGCTCCCGTCTTGTGAAAAAAAAGTGAAAAACACGGGAACTCTTCTAATTTAGCCCACACACTCTACGGCGCTGCCATCTCCGACCAGTAACCCACCGACGACCGACCGGCGGTATTCGTCTCCGACTAGCGACCAGCGACCTTCCTCCTCGCATATCGTCTCTCTTGTCTCGTCTCCATCATCTCTGTTTGCTGACTTTATCGCCTCTCTCAATTTCTGAGTTTCTGTTGCCGCAAGCATCTCACGACTCACAGAGTGATCTAGATTTCTTTCGCCGGTGTGTCAACCTGTCTATCTGTTGCTTTTTCTCGCTGATGTTGCTGTCGCTTCTGATTTAGGTATTTTATTTCTTCGATTTTAGTTTTTCTAAATCATGTAAACAAGTTTAATTTGTTCTAGATTATCGTAGTATACATATTGACACCACGTATATATACAGTGCATATACGATTTCTTTCACTTCCGTCCAGTCGTGACTCTTCTCCCTCAATCAAGCTGTAGTACAAGTGAAGGCACGAAATTCTCTGCGGCGCTCGTGTTTGATTCAACAATATATATCCCATGTATCAAATTGGCAAAACCCTAACTGATGATATCATTTTGATTTGGTGAACCCTTTGAGAGGGCTAATGACTGGGAGCGAGTTTCGATTCTTCTTGTCTTGCGACATCAATCTTCCAGTTACTTTCAGAATCGAAAAGTTAGAAGGACATTTACCTTCAACTAATTCCTCTAATCCAGGTGAATACATTTGCATATCCGGTCTTTTAAATTGAATTTTGATGGTATTTACGAAACCCTAGTATGATATTTGTATCTGTTAGAATTCGCTTTTTATTCATTTTGGTATGAATTCCTAGTAACATTAATTTCTGGCGGACATATTTTACAAGGAGTTCCAGGCACCTGATTTTTTCATTATCGACGATGATACCATAGATATAATCCAAATGCTATGGAAAACATCAAGTGCTGTCCACCAAATCTGCAACAGTTCATATACATATTATTTCTTCTAATAATTATATGTCATCTCTTCTCAATAAATAAAACGATGGTAACTTCGGTGGCAATGTGGGTGGTAGTCATAGATTTACTCTAAATGACATGGCCAAGATGGTTGGGAGTTAGTTCAACCATATAACCCATTATCATACATCCCATAATAATCAACGGTGTAGTATTAAGAGATGGTACTCCACTACCAAATATCTACTGAAAATCGTGGATGCCCCATTATTAGATATTGGGCATCACATATCTCAATTCTATGTTGGTGGTGGGTTGGTGGTATAGGAAATGTGATTCTGGTCATGAGATGATTTAGTTTCTGACATAATCTGTGTTACACTACAAATGATATTATAAAATATTAATCGATCGCCTTACATTTCCATGACGTTATTTTATTAGTATGGGAAGAAAATAAATTCTGTGTAATCAGCTAGTTATTTGATGCACTTCAACTTGAGCTCTAAACCCAACCCATTCACCCACCAAAAAAGCATCAGATTTGTGACAAGTCTTACATTTATATGCAGCTGACATAGGTAACATCGTAGAGGACAAAAAACCAGAGCTTTATGTGGAGTGTGCATTGTACATTGATGGTGCTCCATTTGGGCTTCCGATGCGAACAAGGTTTCTGTAGCATGCATCGGATACTGGTTTTTATTATTTTATTTTTTCCTTTTCTGAATTTTGGTCGATTAATAATGAAAATATGTTCAGGCTAGAGTCTTCTGGTCCACCTTTTTGCTGGGGTGAACTTGTTACTTTGAGCACAAAATATCGAGACTTGACTACCAACTCTCAGCTTGCGGTAACGGTAAGTTACTCCTTTCAATATATAATTATGCCATCAGCTTTTCTTTCCTTCCCACATTGTGCTGATATATATCCTATTCTTCGTCATTATCTTTTCTTTCCTAGAGCTTACAGTATAACGAAACTGATATAGGCTGTTCCACCTTTGTAAAAATTTTACACAAATAGAAGTAGAATTATTATTCCTCCTGCATGCTGGAACTCTCTTTGAAATTGTAATGTGTCATGTCCTGATAGAACATTTCCCCCTATTTTTTTTTTCTTATATGACTTCCATGTCATACTAGAGTACTAAACACAGAATTTTGCAATAACTACCTTTTGTAGCTTGTCAAACCTCAAACCACGAAATTTTAAATCCTTCAATTTCTTTTGCTATAGGTTTGGGATGTTTCATGTGGAAAAAATGAGGGTTTGATTGGCGGGGCTACTATCCATCTCTTTAATATGAAAAAACAACTCAAGACAGGGAAACACAAACTTAGGCTTTGGCAAGGCAAGGAGGCAGATGGATCGGTTCACTCTACTACTCCTGGAAAGGTTTTACAGTTTTTATCTTGACCCGAATACACGTTATGCTTTCAATATTATACTATTCACTAAATACTTGTTATTAATGTGTGTAGGTTCCTAAAGAGGAGCGTGGGGAGTTGGAGCGTCTGGAGAAGCTTGTGAATAAGTATGAGAGAGGGCAGATCCAGCGAGTTGATTGGTTGGACCGCCTTGCGTTCAAGGCTATGGAGAAAATCAAGGATCTTGAAAGCAGTAAAAATGGTAGTTCTCATTTGTACGTGCTTGTTGATTTCTGCAGTTTTGAACATCGTGTTGTTCTGCAGGTGTGTTTTTCTCTCTTGTGTACAGATATGTTATTTTTCCGAATTCTCCAGCTCCTTGAAGTCTATTTTATGTGTTGAAATGTAATTCCTAATATGCTTTTCATCAGAGAAACCCGAGTGTAAAATCTCAAATTGGTAGTTCTGCTTTGATTATTGTGTGGATTCTTTATCAGACTGACCCAAACTATATTTGTTGGTTCTGACATGCTAGGAATCTGGTCCAAATTTATTAATTCCAGCGTCTATAACTTCAACTAATGAACTGGTTACTGTATGGGACCCAGAAGTGGGGAAAATCAACCCCTCCGAGCATAAGCAATTGAAGCTCGCAAGGAGTTTGAATCGTGGCATCATTGATAGAGATCTTAAGCCTAGCATTACTGAAAGGAAGTAAGTTCTGCTTAAAACTAAATTCTTTAGCTTTCTAAATGTATGTATAAATTATTCAGTACCTCCACTCACCTTATAAAAAATATATGTTTTAGATTAGATATTGTTTTGTATGGTGTATTCCAGCTTCATACATACGCACATATACATATGTATGCGTGCACACATATGTATGTGTGTGTGTCTATACACACACATACATACATCCACACACACACATATATGTGTGTTTGTGTGTATGTAGAAATGGGATTAAATGAGAAATCAAATATTTGTGGGAAATGTTGAATCAAAGAAGTAAAGAACACATATGTTGATTCATATATGCTAAATCAACTTGTGATTTCATGATTTAATGGTAAGTGTTGAATCAAAGACAAAATGATCATGGCCCTCACTAGAATAATAATAATAAAATGCTGGGACCCTAAAATGTATGTGTATATATAATTGATTTGGTCAAATGGTTTAGATTACGCACACACACAAGATATGAATTCTATGAGAAATTAAATGTTGGTGAGAAATGTGAGAAGGAATTCTGACCACACATTTTAGGGTCCCATCTCGTTATTATTATTATTATTATTCTAGTGGGGCATAGGATCATTTTGTTTTTGATTCAACACTTTTGGTCGAATCATGAAATAACATGATTTAACACAGTCACATAGTTTGCTTAACTTGCCACGATCTACGATCTGATTGCTTCGTTCCCAATCCTTGTACAAGATCATTCCCATCGCTAGTTGGATCACAATTCAGTACGATGCTAATTTGATCCAAATCACTTTTCAATTCGATCCAATCGCCTGGAGGGACGAATATGAGAGTAGAAGTTTATTTAGTGGTGTTAATATGGAATCTTTAGTTTTACTGCCACACTAACCCTAGATATAGAGAGGAGTCACTTTAGTGGTGTTAATATGAGAGTAGAAGTTTATTTAGTGGTGTCAATATGGAATCTTGTGAATGTTCAGGCGTTGTTTCACTCGCAGAATAAAGTTCGAAGGAATTGGAATTTAAATTTCAATCTTTTTAGTGTGTTTGGATATTTAGATTACAAATATATGCAATTAGATAAATTCCATTAAAATCCATAATTCATGGAATTTGTCATTTCTAACAATTTGGAGAGAAACTTAGGGGGCGTTTGGTTCATAGGTTTTCTTCTTTGGGATTAGCATATTGTCAAAGGATTTGCATTATGCAGCATTTGCATTTATTAGGATTATGTCAAAGACTTCGCATTATCTTTTAGGAAAATTTTGTTAATCTGAAGAATGCAAGGTTACTGGGATTTAAAATCCTAAGGGGAAGTTGGGTTTTAAATAACAAAGAAAGAAGGGATTTAAGAAATCCTGAGATTTTAAATACTTATTGAAATTTGCAAACTAAACACACGATTTTAAATGCAAATCCCAGTGAATCTCAGGAAATCCACAAACCAAACGCCTCCTTAGCTAACAAAATTTCACCACCCAAAATCTCAAATGTATAGCCAACACAAAATGTCATAACCTACCACATCCTATTAAACATTACTTTCATTCTAAAAGCCAAACAAACCAATAATCTCATGATTTGTATTTTCATCATATTTTATCTTGAAAGATGAATCAGATGTTTTAAATTACCCATGAATATAACTACCATGATCATAAATTGGTTAGAAATTCAAACTTATATGAGCACGTAACACATTAACAATTGTTTTATTCAATGTCACTGAGTTATTAAATAAATTACTAATACTAACAATTTACAGCATGCTGCCCTTATGCTCCAACTGAAAGCTGTCACAACGCCACCTTTATAAAATAAATATCGAGTTCATGAAAAATATATGTACTTTCTTTTGTTGATTTAGTGGATAAGTCAACTTATGCATGTAAGTATTTGTCTATGATGCATCAGGATAGCCTTTCGCATCATTGTTTCATGCAAAGGTTCCTGGGACTATAATCCGGCTTCTTGTAGGTTGTGCTTAGAAAATTGTTTTTACTTTTGTTAATCCTTACCTAAGTCCCAAAGATTGTGTTCTCATGTTGGTATATACGGCGTTAATGATATGTAGCTACCCTTGAAACATAATTTTGGCATTAATAATATCGTATTGAGGCGTAACCTTAAACCTTTTCAGTAAACTTAAGCAGACATCCTACTTTTCCAAGGTCTCACTAACTCATTGTATCATTAGATAAGGATGTATTATATCTAATATTTCAGCTAATTCCATGCTTCACTTTTATAGAAATATTTCATTGCCATGTGCTGGTATAGTAAATAATTAACCTTGTCTCTTGCTGATTAGGTCAATACAGCGTATACTGAAATACCCACCAACACGAACTTTGAGTGGAGATGAGAGACAGTTGTTGTGGAAATTCCGCTTTTCATTGATGTCAGAGAAAAGAGCATTAACAAAGTTTCTCCGCTGTGTTGAGTGGAGTGATGTTCAGGTACATGTGCATCTTATTTTCTTTGCTCCCTCAGGCATGTGTTTTAGGAGTGTTCTTCAGTTGTATTTGTAGCAGTCTTGGTAAATCAAAATGCTGAATGAGACCATGTTTGAACTTTTAACATGAGCACTGCTAACCAGACTCATGATCTCTGATTCTTCTCATGTCGTAATTTCACTCAGGACCTCTCGTATCAATAACCAACGTTGTCATTTCAGCAATCAGCATATGTGATTTTTTTCTATATTGCAGGAAGCAAAGCAGGCAATTGAACTGATGGGTAGATGGGAAATGATTGATGTATGTGATGCATTAGAACTTCTGTCTCCTGTCTTCGAGAGTGAAGAGGTATGTTGTGAATACGATTTCATTGAACTGTCATCGAGATCAACGTGCATATTTACCAATTTCTTTTTATTTTCATAGTCAAGTTATAGCACCTGGCATGTTATTTAATTAATCTACTTCGTTAAAGTTCAGTTCTGAGTAGTTGTACTCTGACTGCCTTATCAACAGGTTCGTGCACATGCTGTACGCGTTCTTGAAAGAGCCGATGATGAAGAGCTCCAGTGTTATTTACTTCAGCTGGTTCAAGCTCTTCGGTTTGAGCGTTCTGATAAATCTCGTCTTTCCCAATTCCTCGTGCAACGTTGTATGCCTGCTGTACTATCTTGAAAATAATATTAGTGTTACCTCCCAACCTATTTCTGTAATCCAAAATTTTCTTTGAATTTTGTAGCATTGTCCAACATCGAGTGTGCTAGCTTCCTGCGGTGGTATGTCGCAGTTGAACTTCATGATCCTGCATATGCAAAACGTTTTTATTCTACATATGAGATGCTTGAAGAAAATTTGATCAAGGTGTGGGTTCTATTTGATATCTACTGTTGGCCAACTTATAATCTAATCAACATAGGTCATACTGGTGATAAGTCAATGTCGTATTTGCGCTATAAAGATGTCTTAAGACTAGTTTTTCAATCAAATATCATCACCACCCAATTTTTTAACTGGCATGTGCAAGATTTTAAGTTGGGGATGAATTTTTTTAACCTCTTATAGTCTTGTCACACAATTAATCAGTGAAGTGTGATCAATTTACTTTTAAATTAACAGTTGAGTGGTGGGGCTTGCGATGGTGGAGACGGCTTTAAGTTGTGGCAGAGTCTGGTCCGCCAGACAGAACTTACAGCTCAATTGTGTTCTATAATGAGAGATGTACGAAACGTACGAGGAGGAACTCAGAAGAAGATCGAAAAGCTCCGACATCTGCTTTCTGGCCTTCTTAGTGAACTTACATACTTTGAAGAGGTAATATAGATAAAAGGTCCAGTGACCGTGCTCTTATTTTTTGTAGCTTACCATGAACATGTGGCACATTTCAGTATTCTTAGAGTATCTTCAGTAAGTTTCTTATAAGCTTTGCTGGTAACATGCTTGCAAACATCTTAACACATGGCATTTTTAGCCTATACGATCACCTTTGGCACCAACTGTTCTTATCACCGGGATTATTCCGTCAGACTCATCAATATTTAAAAGTGCACTGCATCCTTTGCGCCTTGCATTTAGAACAGCTAATGGTGGATGTTTGAAGATAATTTTCAAGAAGGGGGATGACCTTCGACAAGATCAGTTGGTATGGGCTCAAACCTTTTCTCTTTTCGGTTGAAATGCCCTATGGAAGTTGACATCTTTGATGTAGTATGGTCTCTCTGTTTCCTTATTACAAAGACTCATGCATATTCAATAATTTGTGTAGGTCATTCAGATGGTATCACTCATGGATCGTTTGCTTAAGTTGGAAAATCTTGATCTGCATTTGACACCATATAGGGTGTTGGCCACGGGACATGATGAGGGCATGATGGAATTCATACCCTCCAAATCTTTAGCTCAGGTAATCTTCTAGTAGAGAGTAAACTCTGGCATTTCAGTTATCGCTTCTGCTGTTCCACAGAAACGGTTTGTTAGGAATACCTTGTAGATTTGATACCAATACATTGACCAAGTAGTTGGATAATCAATATATATTTAGTGTGCAGCAAACCCTATAAGAGGTCTTCTCGTGGTTAATTGTCGCCTTGAATGAAAGTGGAACAAATTCATTAGTGGATAGAGTTCAACTTGTAATCAGAAATGCGAAGCCTGTTAATTGTCTATATATGTTAGCTTAATTGGGCTTAAACTAGAATACATTCCATATATACATATAATCTAACACCCCCTCAATCTGGATCATAAATATGGATCATTTCCAGTTTGTTACAAATATAATTAACCCGATTGCCATGTTATGCTTTAGTGAAAACATGCTAGACCTCTTTTTCTACATGGGAGTTGTGATGGTCCCATATTCTGGCTTTTCTCGAGTGACATCGATTTCTATGTGCTTGGTTCTTTCATGGACACTGGTTGTTTGCATTATGAATAGCTGCTTGGTTATCACACCACAAATGCATTGGTTTTAATCGAGTAAATCCAAATTCACTAAGTAAATTACGATGCCATACAAGTTCACATGTGGCTTGTGCCATAGCCCTGTATTCCAATTCTGCACTTGAATGAGATATAACATTTTTGTTTCTTACTCCTCCAAGAAAGGATATTACCACCAAGAAAGACATAATAACCCATAGTCGAACGCTTAGTTGTTGGGTCTCTATTATAGTCGGCATCTATAAGACCTATCACATGGTGACCATGATTCTGATATAAGATGTCACGTCCTGGAGCACCCTTTAAGTATTTTATAATATGACAAACGTCCCAATGTGAGGTTTTTGGATTAGACATAAATGCACTCACAATGCTTACCGGAAACACAATATCCGGACGAGTAATAGTGAAATAATTCAACCACCCCACACCTCGTCTAATGTGTTTGTTTTTTAAAAGGTTAATTTTTACGGTCTCTTTTTTGTCTAGCAGAAGTCTACAATCAGAAGGGGCGATCTAAAAGGCTGCAATATGTAGAAACAAGACTGGTTGTTTTTTGAATCAGATTGAATTTTATTTTATTTTTTATCAAATAATGTTAAAATATGATAGTTATATGTAAAAATAATATGTATATATATCTATAAATATGTCTTTTATATGTAGTTATATATTTATATATGTAATTATGTGTACCGACCACAACCACTCAACTAGCTGTAAAATGAGACTTTTTTCACTATACTTTTTAAAAAAAATTATCTCCTTCCTGTTTACCTTCTTCGCTTTAATTTTTTGAAACCACTCCAGTACTCTCCTTCTTTATGCTACCGCTCACCTTCTCCTTCACTTTAATTTTTATAAAAACAACTCCACTACTCTCCTTCACACTACCATTCACCTTCAAAAGAAAATACCACTCTTACCTTCTTCACGCCAGCGGTCACCGACAAAGATGAACGTCGGTCATCGATCACTGAGGAAGAAGCCTACACTCTACAGCCTCTCAGATGATAGAAAGGGACGGATCTAATGGTGCTGATGAAGCAATAGGATTTTGAGACTCTGTAAGGCGAGCATATTCATCCACAGAGATAGTGACGGTGCTGTCTGAATTGGATGCAACGTGCGCAGAAGGACCCTTATGGTTGTGTGCCAAGAGTTTCTTACATGATCATTTAGTATATCTTAAGTCATGGACAATAGTAACACTCAGGGCCACCAGAGTCCAAGACCGTTGAGTTAGGTGGTTGATCGTTATCTTAAAACCACCTCTATGACCACCACGAAAACCACCTAGAGATCCCCCAGGACTGACAAGAGCACTATTGTAAGGAGAGGGCTTAGAAGGTTGAAGATCCTCAATTTGAAGTACACGAGCAAATGTCTCCTGAAGAGAAGGTATAGTAGATTCGTTCAAAAATTGAGACCTAAGTGCATCATATTCCGCGCAAACCAAAACTCATCACCCCAGTTTGTTCCCTTCAAGTGTCTGCATGACTTTCACATCTGTGCTTAAAAGGAGGGAGAGAGACTGTCTAGTTCCTCTCATGTTTTCTTAAATTTAATGACATGTGCAATAAGTGCTTGATCTTGTTGCTCCCCCCCAATTAGAGGAAGTTCAAATAATCCATCAATTCTTTAACATACTCACAAGGGTTGATTAAAGGAAAGACAGATGATTCAATTGAGTTCCTGATTTGTAAAACAATCAGGGCATCATTCTGTAAGACTGTAACCATTGATCATCATTAGTGCAGGGTTGGAGGTAAGATGAGAAGCTTCTCCAATACTACGCAAATAAATAAGAATGATTTTGCTCCACTCGAAAAAGTTGGAGCCATCAAGTTTGCTGTCTGTAAGTCAATTTACTATTGGAAGAACCTCATTAGCACCAGCAGTACCACTAGATTTCTTTTCGTCACCCATAGTTGAACCAAGTAAAGCTCTAAAGAATCTGTGACTAAGTTCCCAAAAGACAAGCACGGAACAAACCACAGACCCCATCAACCACGCAATCCAGCAAAATCACAAATCTGACCAGGCACCACCAAGGAAGGTGAACGGACTAGGTAGACGCCGGCGGCACAAAAAAAATAGGTGATGGCAATGGTGTGTGGACGGTGATCGCTGAGGTGTGTGGACAGCAGACGGCTTCTGTACTCCCTGGTTACGGTCGTCCGAATCTTCTGAGATTGTTTATGATGGCTGTCATTTCCGAAACACGCTCTACCTAGGTGCTTTCCCTCTAAGGCTTGCTAATCCTAAAGGGCTAAACCGAATACAACCTATCTTGCTGATTATGCTCTGAATCTCTGATACCATGTAATCAGAGATAAGAAGATTAAAACTGAATATATTTCTTAATATTTTTAATATAATGGTGTACCACATATATAGACATACTACTAAACCCTACAAGCCCGTTAGCTTAATTGGGCACCTAGAATACATTTTCTATTTTTGGTATAACTATATCATGAGTTGTCACTATAGTTCGTCCCTATTAAAAGTTCATTTTCATGCCTCATTTGTTAAAATGCAAGATTATTGTTTTCCTTTACCCTTGGAGAAATATGACAAGTTTGGAAAAGAAGTTTAGTGGATTCATTCATTATTGCACCTGCTTTGATATTATATTAAGACCTTTTCTGCATGCAGATCCTCTCAGAGCACCGAAGTATTACAAGCTACTTGCAGAAGTTTCATCCAGACGAGGAGGGACCGTTTGGAATTACAGCTACTTGCCTTGAGACATTCATTAAAAGTTGTGCAGGCTACTCAGTGATCACATACATACTCGGCATCGGAGACAGGCAAGCTTTTACACTTTCTAAAAATGGGTTGCAATGTGCTTTTTGATTGTGGAGGCAGTTTGTGCATTTTGTTTATAGGTTGATGATTGATGACCAGTAAAAGGGAAAGGGAAAAAAGAGTTGACCTCAAAAGCGGAGTCATATGGTGATAAAGTTAAACAATAGTGGATTAGTGGGTGTCATGGATTATTACTTAAAAGGCATTTTGCTTTGCTCTAAAGCTAAATCTCCAGTTTGTTCTTACTGTTTTCTGTGGTGTCGTATCTTTTACTAAACAAGTGGTGTGCCAGATTATTCAACATGGCCTTACTTTGCATTAATCTTCTTATATGAATAATTATGCACAAGGAGGTTTTTAACTTCTATGATACCACCAGTTTGATCTGCACCAATTTCATTCATACAACTATGAAAATGCCTGTACAAAGGGAGTATTGGACTAGGACTGACCATTTGCATCTCCATTGTAATTTTGTTTAAACACAGGAAATACTTGTTCCATTTCCAGTCAACAATATTGAGTACAACTAACTCTGTATCAACAGTTAACCTATCATTATATCAGTGCAGGCACCTGGACAATCTTTTACTTAGGGATGATGGTCGCCTTTTCCATGTTGATTTTGGTTTTATCTTGGGTCGTGATCCGAAGCCCTTCCCTCCGCCTATGAAGCTTTGCAAAGAAATGGTGGAGGCTATGGGTGGAGCAGAAAGGTACAGTATTCATATCAAAAGTCCACAATGATAAAACGTGTGGTAATTTGCTTCTCTTCTCTGCAGCCAATATTATACAAGATTCAAATCCTATTGTTGTGAGGCGTATAACATCCTTCGAAAATCAAGCAACTTAATATTGAATCTATTTCATCTGATGGCGGGCTCGAACATTCCTGATATAGCTTCTGATCCTGAAAAAGGCATTTTAAAGGTATGCTTTTATGTTTGTAAATAAATTTATTCAGGTTTTATACCGTTTATTTCATCATGTGGTCCCATTTACATTTTAAATGGGGGATCCACCATCACACTGGACTAAATATTATATGTTGCTGACATTTTTGTTATGATTTGATCTTTGTTGATTTTGTAGCTTCAAGAGAAATTTCGGCTGGATTTGGATGATGAAGAGTGTATACATTTCTTCCAGGATCTTATCAACGAGAGTGTCAGTGCTTTGTTTCCGCAAATGGTTGAAACGATTCATCGTTGGGCACAATACTGGAGATGATCATTAATCATTTTAGACCCGTTTTGGTATGCTGGCTTCTTCATATCTCTTGTGTGGAGTCCATTGCTATACACAGGTTTGTTTTTTAATCATTGCCTTGGGTTCCATTTCCTAATCTTCCGTCTCTGCCCTCTCATCGGCGCACACATGTTGCCTTGTATAAGTTAAAGCTGACAAGTTATATAATTTTCAGATTTTATCCCTATAATCTTCTCATCGATCCTCCCTTGACAATTGAGTTCAGGAATTTAAACAGTAAATGTGGACTTGTGATTTGAGATATATAATAATGGATCTCGTAAATATCTGGAATCTCCTTTTTCTTCAGGTTGGAAAGGGCTTCTGGAGAGGCAAATCTGTATGGAGTTGTAAATAACATTATTTAGTTTGTAAAAACTTGAAAGAATGTGTTAAAGTAAGTGTTTAAGGAAGAAAAATTATAAATGACATTATTATGTATGTGTACATATTCATTATACCTGTAAACATTTATCAATTATCACAAAACTTACCATTCATAACTTGGTTCTTTTACAGTGGCGGACCCATGATTTTTGGTCGTCGGTGGTACAAATTTAAGTCTGTGTTTTTGATTTTACAAATTTATTAATTTGATTGAACGGGTTAACAGCCGATAATATTAATTGAAATTTCATAAAATTTGGGATTGAATAAGATTAATGGTATTGAGTTTGATGTAAGGAACCAAAATAATAAATAATAATGGCTTGTTTGATATTTACTTTTTGGTGTTATATTATTAATTCATTGTTTTTTATTTGTTACATTAAATTACAAAAATTATACTTCAAATTTATTTATTTGATCGAAGATTATAAATTTTTAGATTAAATTATTCTAATTACGTTTTAATATTTAAAAAGCACGGTTGCACGTTCAAAAAACCACCGGTAGCACATACAAAAAATCGTAAAAAATTATATTACGTAATAAAGTTATTGGCGGAGTGACCTTTTACTTGGGTCTGCCCCTGTTCTTTTATCTTGGTCCTCTTTAAAAAGGGTTGATATTGAAAAAACTCAATCACCTTTTCTCATTTTTTTAGTTAAGTTTTTAAACATTTTTCTAATTGTTTAAGTCTCTTATTAGTATGTCTTATTCAAAAGCAGATAACTTTCTATTGGATTAGCCGGTAAAATATAACTGATAAAATTAAAAATTCAAGGACTTAATCACTAAAATATTGAAAGATGATTGAGTTTTTACAACATTAATCAAGTGAAAAACTTAAAGTTACTTGTTTGTTAACCGGTCAAATAGATCAAATATACACTTTTAAATAAGAAAAAAAATAGTTCTGGGATTTAAATAAGAAGAAAAAAAATTTAGGGACTTAATCGCAAAAATAAAGAAAATTGGTGTGTTTCAACCGTTTAAAAACGAGATTGTTCTATTATGCATCATCCATAATTCACATTTTATTGTATATAAATAAATAAATCTATATGTATATCTATAAATACTATTAAAATAGTAATCATATTGTCATTTGTTTTTTCTTCTTGTGATGCTAAGTGACATCTTTAATTAAATAACAAATGTTAATTACTATCTCAAGTAAAAGTGTTGAATTAAATTACTTTTAAAATAAGATTATGGTTGTATACTTAAAAAACCAAAATCATAACAAAAAATATTTAATTTTTTTGATTAATAATTATAATAATAAAAATAATTATAATAATAAACTTAAAAATTATTAATGAATAGTATTTTGTTTAAATATATAATTTAAAACAAGACAAAAATACATTAAGGACTTAAAAAAATCATAATAATATTTAGGGACTTGGTCACCAAACAAACGAAAGATTTAGGTTGCGTTTAGTTCACGAAAACTAGTTGGTTTTCAATTTCAGTTTTCAAGTTATAGTTTTTTAGAAAAAAACAAGGGTTTCTATGAAAAGTGAAAACTTGTTTAGATGATAAAGTTTTTATTTTAAGAAAAACTAGATTGTGACCCACGGACGCGTGAGTAAATTAAATTAAGTTACTTAATTAATATTACATAATTTTTTTCAGATAGACCCTACTTGTAAAATTATATTTTACAATGTTTGTTTTTATCATTTTGATATTTTTGTGGCACTAATTGTTACTAATTTTATGTCATGTGTCAATTTGATATTTTTGTGGCACTAATTGTCACTAATATAGATAGGACTTGAACATCATAAAATATCTATGTCTATTATTGGCAAATTATATTATATGCACTTGAACACACTTTATGTGACTTTCAACCAGTTTCAATTGTAATTTAATTTTTTATAATATACTCATTTGACCTATTGGAGACAAAAATATAACCCTAATAATTTATATATATGTAATAAGTTGAATTTGGTAACTTCATAAATAATTATGAGTTGAATTTGGTAACTTCTAAAAATTAATATTTGGCATAGGTGTAATTATTTATTTTAGTTAAGGGTATAAGTGACATTTCATAAATAATTATGAGTTGTCATTAATCTGGACCATTGATTTATTTCCATCCAATGGTCCAGAAACTCCAAGTGGTTTTCTTATTATATATAGTATAGATAAGATGAGTGATTATAAAATGAGAAAAACAAGTTAGGTAATAGAAAGGTAAGAGAGAGAATATGAAAAGTGGTATTTTAAAAAGTGAAATGAAAATTTATGAAATTGTTGTTAATGAAACAAGTTTTCATTTTCATTGAAAAATAAGATGAAAATTTTAGAAATTTTCATAAACTAAACGAAACTTGGTTCTTTCAATATAACATGAGTAACGTCTTGTGAAAACGTTGATTAATGGTAATCAGCAATATCCGGGGGTTATTTAACCTCATATTCATTATCGGTTTTCTCGCCCCCCTTATTTTACAGGCACCCTTTCTCTCTCTTCTGTTCTCTATCTCTCTCTCTCTTTTCAAATCGATCGGTTGATCCTTCTCCAACAAGCTTTCTCAGGTAAATCTAGATCCAACTATTTGTTTTCTCAATTTTCTTTCCAGATCTCAACTTTTGTAAGCTAGATTCAAAAGTTTTTTAGGCCATCGCCTTTGCTGTTTATTGCTTGAGATCGTTTCTAATTTTATGTGTTTTTATGCAATCGTGAAATTTCTGGATGATATTGTCCTTTTGATATTGGTTCTATACGGTTTTTACGGAAATTTCGATGGAACTTGTGGTTTGGTTGATGCATTTTTTGAGATTTTGTTCACCGATCTGAAATATATAACAATGATATTACTTTATAAATGTTTATGAGATCTCTTTTAAGGCTAGATTTCGTTGTAGATTGCGCTTGTGATTTGATCCTTAGCTGGTTTGTAATGTTTTTGCTTGCTGGAACCTGTAATTCAATCTTAGATCCCATTTGGGAAGAAATGGTGGGTTTTTGTGTTCAACTTAGGTTTCTAGACAACAGACATTCTGCTTACATTTTGACATTATTTTTACTACCGGATGAGAATTGATTCATCTATTCGTCGCTTCTCAATATTTACTGCAATTTTTCTTACTCGAGCTCTCTGCTAATGACCTTACTTTTCTAATTGATTGATAAGAAAAGCATTTGTCTAGAATTCATGCATTTCTGTGCATGATCTATTTACCTTTGGAATTTCACTATACATGATGACTTACTTATCACTTGTGTTTATTAGGTTTTGTGATTCTGTTGTGTCTGTGAAGCTTGGCTCTAGGATCTTTGATCTTATCATGCACATATACCACCTTGTTTAATTCCTTCATGAAGATTGTGTTATGATATGTTTTAATCTCAATGTTATATGTTTTAGTAGTTTTTGTAACTTTATTTGTAAATTAAAAAAAAGTTTTTGAAGTTTTAATCTAGATCTTCTTTCAGCCTTCATTGGTGATGACTTCTGTTGATACTAACTGAGTATTTGTGGAATCTGTAGATCCTCACTAGGTCTGGTTTTGTATATGAAATATAGCTTGTACACTTCTATTCTTCTATTCCATTTTAGGATTTTTCTCATAAATGAATGAATGTCGTTATACCAGGTGCAATAGATTAAAATCTGGAAATAGTCATGTGATATTCTTAGCTGCAATTTGAGCTTTGGTACTAAGTGTTGTTATTCTTTATAGGGATCCTCACCAACAAGAGGATGGGACTAACTTTCACCAAACTCTTTAGCCGGCTCTTTGCTAAGAAAGAGATGCGTATTTTGATGGTGGGTCTCGATGCGGCTGGTAAGACAACCATTTTGTACAAGCTCAAGCTTGGGGAGATTGTGACCACGATCCCTACTATAGGTAAACCATTCTCTGTACGGTCTCAGTTTGTTTAATAGTCATTGTAGTCTTAAGGCATATTGCATTACCTTTATGATGTATGTTGATTTGAAAACTTGTTATTTGAGTCACAAATACAGAGTGCTTGTTGATTCATTACGAATATATGCTATCAATTACATGCAAAATTACAGCTAATCTGGATATTCTTTGCAGGTTTCAATGTGGAGACTGTTGAATACAAAAATATCAGTTTCACAGTGTGGGATGTTGGGGGTCAGGATAAGGTAGGAATTTTTATGTGACTTCTGAATTTTTTATGTTCCAGGCTTCCCCCCTGGCTAAATACAATATCCTAAGGAAAAGTCTCATTTGTTTTTGGCTGTTTATAGTAAAAGTTATTGTCTACGTTGCTGCTGCTGAAGTACATGCATGCATTTATGTGTTGTATATGCAGATTCGTCCACTATGGAGGCATTATTTTCAGAACACACAGGGTCTTATCTTTGTGGTTGATAGCAATGACAGGGACAGGGTTGTTGAGGCAAGAGATGAATTGCACAGGATGTTGAATGAGGTAAGCATCTATTAAAAACATACTTACTATCTTCATGATGTCTATCAGGGATAGGTGAACTCAAACCTTGGCTTTTCATCTTCATATGTCATACAAGCCTACAAGGGAAAAGGGCTTGTGATACGAATTAAGAATTTCAAATAGGAAGAACAAGGACTATAGCCAACACAATACTGAAATTGATAAACAGAAAACAGGAAAAATAGATCACAATCAGTCAATCACAGATTGTTCCAGGGATGACTCCCTCTCTCTAAGCCAAAGGCAAAGAGCCTCTCAAAGCCACTAAGCAATGAGCTAACAAATGTCTAACAATATTTCTGCACACTCCTCTCCTCTTATTTATAGATTGTCAATATAACTAACTACTAATACCTTTACTAAAATGCCCTTTCTAGAATATACTCAAGTAATTCCCTATCAGTTTGCCTGTTTGTCATTTGTTTCATCTCTTTTTTAGCGTATTTGTTATGTGTTTGTTCAAGAATTCACTCTTTTTCTCATGTTGCATTCATAGTAAATGAGCTTAATTGTATGTCGGTACTCAGTAATGGTAGTTGCATTGGAGCAGACCAATATAGATCATGATCTGTATTATTTGATAGCTTGAGATGATTTAGAGCGGATCAAACTTGTATGAGTTTGGTACAATAGTTATGCAAATTTATATTATTGCCGCCTTCAAGAATTTTTACAATGACTTGAGTGTTATATTTACTTATCAGGATGAGTTAAGAGATGCAGTTCTCCTTGTATTTGCTAACAAACAAGATCTCCCAAATGCAATGAACGCTGCTGAAATTACTGATAAGCTTGGCCTCCACTCCCTCCGACAGCGCCACTGGTAATTAATGTTACGGGTTTTTTGTCCAATGATAAAATTACATTTTCATTATATTTCAAATGGGAGAATGTGTTCTAATATTATTGTATTTGTAGTTTTGTTACAAACGAACCATTGTACTGGTGTTACAATGCTTATTAGCACTAGCATATGCTGGACTGAATATTCTAGCAATCATACTTGTAGTTTGTATGCAAATAATTCATTGCAGATGATCTTGGCAACGAAACTAGAAGTATGGCAGTTACAAAACTAATATGCTCAACTGGTATATACTCACTGATTCTTTTGCTCAGGTACATCCAGAGCACTTGTGCAACCTCTGGAGAGGGACTTTATGAGGGATTGGATTGGCTTTCCAACAACATAGCAAACAAGGTAAATAGTTTTGAGTAAACAGTTTTTGTGTATTAAAATGGTATTAGATAAACAAGTTTTTAAATAGTAGAATAAATTATTATCTATTCTGCCATTTCTGCATAGCAAATGAATTAATGGGTTTGCGTTTGCTAAAAATAGTTTCATGTTGGTATTCACCAATGCTGAATGTGTTGGTGATGTCAGTTGAAGTGTGTGCAAGGGATGTTTAAAAAGAGTGGCCAAAAACTATCCCTGAATGCTGTGTCTCCAAACAAAGACTTTATTCTGAACTTGCAATTTGGAATTGGTTTGTACAATTGTCTAGGTTTTTGTTGATTGTGCAATTATGTCTTATTTTTCTACAGGCATGAGGTGATGGTTGAAATGAAGTTATCTTCTTGTGTGTTGCGCCTGTTGTTTTGGGATCTTCTTCTTTTAAAAGGTGTTATACTTTTGATATAGAAGTTATGGATTGAATATATTGTTTGTTTGGATTGGGAGTAATAGTATGCGGTAGGTTATTATTTCTTTTATTTGAACAAGTTGTAAGAGGTTAAGTTTTTGTTTGTGGTTGTTAGAAGTCTTCTGAGTTGAGTACCTATGTTAATGTAGCCTGCTGGTAATGGTATGCACTCCGTCGTTTGTATACCATTTGATAAAACATTATCTGCTAAATTCAACTACCCAAAAATGTTTCATGTTTTTTATTGTGCCCGGTGGTATCAGCTGTCTTGTTTGTTTATGGTGTGCAAGGACACTATCACAGAATTCTGGATTTTTATGGGATTATTCTCGAGGTTGTCACATACATACAATGTGTGTATGTGTGTGTCTATGTATATGTATATGTATATGTATGTATGTATGTATATATATATATATATATATATAGACACATAAGGTTGGGATCATTGCAGAACCTTAATTTAGTGCTGAACTATAAAATCAATCTAAGCCACTGGATTATAATATAATACTAGGGATAAGATGATAATTAAGCAATTAACATTGAATTAATAGTGGTCTACCAAGTTTGACTGTCCACTTTAATTATTTTTGACTCTTTTAATATCGAATGTACATGCATTATTGCATATATGATATATTGTATCACTTCGACGTTGAATATGTGATATAAACTGTAATTCGACATTGAATGATCTCAATATAATATATTGAATGGTCGTTTGGGTAAAAGAAAATTTATGAAAAATAAACACGTAAAATTTTTTCAAAAAAAATATATCATGACCGGTCTCGTTTTAAAGAGTATGAAATTTTCGTTTTATGATATAAATTTTTTGATTTAAAAATTATTCATATTAATGTTATTTTAATTTAAAGAAAAATGATATTTATTTTGCTAATGTCAATATTTTTGCTATTTTCAGTTTTTTTCATCTTTACCCTGAATTAAATTATTACTGATACCAATATTTTTTTTTCATTAATTCCAAACTTGATTGTTTTAATCAAGATCATTAGATTAATATAATCTAAGGACGATATTGGTTCTACAGTTCTATACTAAATTGCAATGATCCATCTCTAGACACATATATATAGACTTATATAGATGTATATATACATATATAAATGTATATATGTGTATACAGTATACATATATAGATGTATATAGACGTATATATAGATGTATATATACATATACATATGTGTATACATGTGTATATATATATGTATGTAGGGGTCGGTTCAATGGAGAGCCTATATGCATCGAAAAATCGGGGAACCACTTTATAGCCTTTGGATCTGGTGATGCATTATGCAAAATTCTTAATGCATCATGAAAAACTAAATATATTTTTGAGGATCGTGAGAAACACTATTATTCACTAATTTTGTATATTGATTCATTAATTTTGCACATTGATACATGTTTAAAAAGGTACATATCGAAATCAAGTGCATCTGAATGTATCAACATTAAAAAAAATTAATTTCTTTTTCATAATCATGTTCAAATTAACGTTATACAAATGATATATGAATTTCACATACATGCACAATTCTGTGTCCTTAAAATTAATATGAATGCTTGCGCACATTTATGTGAATGCCTGAATGGTCATTCATAAAATTCACATGATCTTTTTACCATTCGTAAGATTTATGATGTTGATTATTTTAATAAAAAGTTTTATACATGTCTATGCGAAAAATATGTGTGAATGATCATTCACAACCGGTTACGCTGGGTACACTGTAATCTCATGGGTATGCTAGTGAACTTGATTTAACACACACACACACACACATAAATAGAGTTGTGGTCATTACACAACCTTAATTTGGTGCAAATCAGAAGAACCAATATACATCATACGATTATAATATAATACTAGGAATAAGATAGTAATTATGCGATTAAACATTAAATTAATTAGCCAACAAGTTTGACTACCAATTTTGACTATTGTTTTGATTCTTTTAATATTGAATGCATATTCAATGCTGCATATATTCAATATTCTGTTATCGTATATTAAATGTACACCCGGTAACATATATATATATATATATATATATATATATATATATATATATATATATATATATATATATATATATATATATATATATATATATAGAGGTTCAATTGAGAACTTTTATGCATCGGAGCACCTCGAGGCACTTTTGTGCATCGAATAATCCACCAAGGGTGCACAAAGGGCATTTAGGGAAAACTAAAGGCATGATAATTAATTTATTTCTAAAAATCATTAAATGATAATTAGGAGTTACATTTTATATTAAAATCTCATATTAACTACATTCCTCATTTTCCTCCTCATTTCTCTCTCTCTCTCTCTAATCGTGTTCTTCATGATTTTTCTTAGTGATGATGATTTGAAAACGAAGATTAACGACGAACAACGATGAGGATGAACATGAACAAGAGAGGTAACCGATGATAATTGTGAAGAACACGATGCATGGATGGATGATGAACGATGAATAATGATAATGCATAGATGGATGATGAACAATGACAATGCATAGATGGATGATGAACGATGAACAACGAAAAATGATGATGCATAAATGGATTATGAACATGACGATGCGTAGATGAATGATGAACAAGTTGAACATGATGCATAGCTGAATGAAGAATATGAACGACGAACACGATGCATAAAAGAATGATGAACAAGTTGAACACGATGCATAAATGAATTTGTGTTTTTTTTGTTAAATGCGTCTTTTAACACAATGCATAGATAAACACGATTAACGATGAAATGAATCGATCTCCATCATCTTTTTTGAATTTGTGTAATTTTTTTAAATTTGGAAATGTATTAATTGAATTTATTTAGTATTTTTTATTTGTTGAAATATTAAATTTAATGAGGTATACGCATTCCTCAAAATGCCCTTCCTTCTTTGTTTTCATAATGCACAAGATGCATAAAATTGTCCACCTATTTACCCTTTTGCCATTAATCTAATCTTTACAACTTTTTGATCTAATGGATGATATAGGTTCTTTTGTACCTCGATGCATAAAAGTTCTCAATTGAACCTCCCTCTATATATATATATATACCGAATGTACCACAATTAAAAAAAAGTTTAATTTTTTTTTTTCCATAAACATTGTTTAAATCAACATTACACATATAATATATAAATTTCATATATATTCACACATGTAAATTCTGTGTGCTTAAAAATTATGTAAATGTTCATGTACATTTATGTGAATGATTATCCAATTGAATGATCATTCACACCATTCACATGATCTTTTTTTTTATCATTCACAAGATTTAATTTTCGAATTTTATTGTTGGTCCTTTTGATAAAAAGTTTTATAATATTGTCTTATACATGTCTATGCAAAAAAAATTACGTGAATGATCATTTACAACAAAGTACGTTGGGTATACCGTAATCTCATGGATACCATGATGAACCTGATTATATATATATATATATATATATATATATATATATATATATATATATATATATATATATATATATATATATATATAGGGTCAGGTTCTATGGGACACCTGTATGCATTGTGCACATTGGGAACCTGTATGCACCGTTAGATCTTGAATTTCAATGGTTTAGATTGTAGTGGCAAAAAGGTAATTAACTTGAAAATGGGTGCACGGGTGCATAACTTCTCGTGCGCGGAAGGGCAAAATCGGAAGATGCTTGAATTCAGAAAATATTCTATCTGAATCTAAACAAACATGATGCATCTTCATCCAATTTATTGGATTCGTCTTCAGACACGATGCATCTTCATCAAATTCAATTTCAAACATGATGCATTTCGACCATATTCATCCTCGTCTTTGTTCCATCATTATGCATCACCAAAATCGTGATGCATTTCGACATTTAAACGTGTTAATTTCGTGATGCATCTCTGAAATTTAAACGTGCAATGCATTTTTAAATTAAATCTTATAATTTAACAATATATTATTAAGCATTCTCAAAATGCCCTTAATACACCATTTGTAAACAAGGAATGCATTTTTGGTTCCCATTTGGTTCCCGATACATATGGTGCCCCATAGAACCTCAATCTATATATATATATATATATATATATATATATATATATATATATATATATATATATATATATATATATATATATATATATATATATATATATATATATATCGTAAACCATCCGATCGATCTATATAAATATTAACGTCATATATTCATATTAAATCTCGAATGATAAACTACAATAGTAATCACATTGTTTAAATATTGAATGTTAAATATATATGAAGTGTTCAACATATGTTATATATGAAATACAATACTAACCCCACACACACACACATATATATATATATATGAAATCATTAATTGTATTTCGTTTGCTAATGATAATGATACAAATGTAACGAGTGATACAAAAACCAATTTATACTCCATTCATTTCCCCAATAGCTAGTTAAAGCATTTGTCATGTTAATTCTTTTTTCATTTATAAATAATAAGTTCTGTCGCGTGATAAAAGAAAAAACTAGTAAATCTTACTTGATTTCATTATTTCGTATGTATATTATATTATTATGATATTTCGTATGTATATTTTATTATTATGAAATGAAACTTGTGTCTGATAGGAACAAATTGTACATGTAGATAGATGCATACAAGTGAGATAATACGAATGTCTATTTTGGACCAAGACGATTCTGAGGATGTAGTTCATTTGCCGTACCAAAAACCTACCCTAAAGTTCATTGTCGACCATTTTAGGTCACGTTAGGGGCAGTCAGATCATGGGCTTTTTATTAAAAGAAATTCTTTAAAACAGTTTTGTGTTAAATTTTAAGAGAACAAACCAAACTTTAATATAAATCTCTTTATTTTTTTATCGGCCTATCTTAATCAAAATGGGTTAGGTGTGAGAAATCATGTAACATACGAATATTTCGAGTCACTATTGTTGGTCCTAATTGTTCTAGATTGGAGTTGTTTTTCTTCTATTCTAATTCTTTGCTTTACTTTGAATAACATATAATTTTCCGATATTTAATTTGTGTCCATACTTTGATGGGGTAGGGTTTTAATTTTTACAATGGCTATTGTAGAAAATTTTGAGATAAAGACACAATAGAGGAGTCTAACATTTAGGTTAAATTAAAGCAAAACTTGAATTTTTCGTTAAAGCTTAAACTTCGACTTCAACTTATTTAACAACTGATGGGTTCACGTTTAGCATATTTTGAGCTTTATATATATAAGATCAAGCTAGGTTTCGTGACTCGTTTTACAATCTCAAGCTCTAGTCTTTTATCATATGTATTAATTAATTAATTAATTAAATTATATATCATTTATTTATCTGTTATTATATCATCAATGACGTAGCCACACTAGGAATCGGGGGGACCATGGCTCGCCCTCACTTTCACCTTTCTTTCATACATACATAAATACATATATATATTCAGATCTATCATCGTATCTATATGATTTGACACTTATACTCACTGTTAAATGTAACTCTTAAACATGTATTTTAATCTTTCTCATAACAAATCGGGAAAATGGCGTCAACTAGCTACGTACTTTTGAGTTTGTAAACATTTATGTAGTATACTTTTTTTTTGTGTACATTGGGTAGTCAAACTTTTAAAAATGTTTCAATTAGGTAGTTTGACGACCTATAAACCGACACCAACCAGTCATCATGCTTACGTGGATGATTTTTTCAAGAAAAATGACATCATATGACTATGTGCTTTTAAACTGAGTGGAATTGATATGTTTTGAATTTGATACATACCGTGTTTAGGAGTCATTTATAGAAGAAAATAACATCAGACTTTTTTTAATTCTATGTCATAAAACATGTCCACATAAGTGTGGTAACCGGTTGCTATGGAAAAGGTAACTCAACTATCTAATTAAAACATTTTTAAAAGTTAGACTACTAAATGTGTACAAAAGAAAAGTACACAACATAAATGTGCACAAACTAAAAATACATAGCTATTTCATGCCACTTTTTTTGAAAAAACCGTTCGCGTAAGCGTGAAGACCGTTTGGTGCCGGTTTCCAAGTCACTCAACTGCCTGATTGAAACATTTTCAAAAATTTGAGTACTAAATGTGCACAAAAAATTGTACATTACATAAATGTGTACAAACTCAAAAGTATATAGTTATATGATGCCATTTTCCCTAACAAATCCATCAATACAAAAGAGAATATTTCTTCCTATGTTCCTCTTTTATCCATATTTACATTATAGATTCTACCAATTCATTTAATATAGAAAATAAAAAAGTTATTTAAAATATTTTTCCATGTCATCCGTAAAATTCTAAAAGTTAATACTCTAGTTGATTAATTTTATATTTATTATTATAGCCTATCTTATTATTATGAATATAACAAAAGTAATAATTATTGTAAGCACAACACCAAAATCTAAAAAATATTTTTAAAATCAATCCATATAATACACGAGTAGCATATTTGGAGAATGTTTAATGAAAAATAGCATTGAAACAAACAACAAACAACATGGTATATATACAATAGAAGCTTGATAGCTTATTCTTGTATTCATTAGAAGGAATATATCTCAATAATTATAGATCATCAGGAAAATACTAGAAAAAAAAAATAAAGGACTTGAAATGAGATGACGAAGACCTTTTTGTTTGCCGGCTAATCCTACAACCAAATATAAATATTGTTGATGATCTAAATTGCTTATGTTTGCCAAGACAATTAGTTAATGTTGTGTCTTGGATTACTTCATTCAAAAAATCATACAAATATTGAGTTATTTGAATAATATATTACATATAACGAAGATTATGATTAGTGGAAGAAGCGGTTTCTTAAATTTTATACACTACATAAACTCGGAGATGAAATGTTACAATTTCTCATGGAATGCGGATCTTGATTATTTTAATGCCCTGGGCAAGATTGAAGAAAAAAAATATTTCTAAAAAATTTAAAATGCAACATACTTTTTTTTAAAATAGATTTGGCCAAACTAGAAACAAAATGTCTCTTAAAAATAAAACATGCTATTTTTTAAAAGGTTTTGGTCAATTATTGGGATTGAAAATTAAAAAAAATACACGTTTTGACATAATATATAACATATTGGACTGAAAAAATGTTGCCCATTCATGACTTGATGCCCTGGGCGGTAGCCCACGTAGCCCCTCCACCCCCCTCAGGGCCGGCCCTGATGGAATGTCCTGCTAAGTATTTCATTTCATCATTACTGCTGCTAAACCAGATAATGATCCTGAAATCCCTAATATTATTTAGTAGCATGTGTTTTGCTATTTTAATAGTTATAATTACAAAAATAGCCACATCTCAAATCTTTATTCACTTTTTAGCCATTTTATATACATTTTACCAAAATAGCCACACTTTACGTTACCACATTTACGTGATAGCCACAATTTACGTGATTTGTAATTTTTTTCATTTTTTAATGCATTACGTTACAAAAGGTGTTTGGTCACGTAAATTGTTATGCTTTACGTGACCACTGATTTGTACCTTTTTTTTTCATTTTTTAATGCATTACGTTACAAAAAGTGTTACGTGACCACTTTTAACAAATTTGTTCCTTCCCCATAAAAAAGTAATGATTGCTTAAAAAAAAACATTTTAAATCTCTCTCTCTCTCTCCACAATTATTCATTCACCATCATCAAATTCTATCAAAATTTCAAAATTAGGTTTTTATCATGAGTGGTGTACTGTAGTCGGAAACCAGTACCACCGTATGGGTTGTGGGGCAGTGGAGTGGTTGTGACGGAGGAGAGAAAAGACCGGTGTGTACTCTTTGTGTGTTCCGGAACTTCATTAATGGAAAGAAAGAAATGGAAATAGAAGGAGACTTATATGATTCTTACTCACATTGTAAAGAAAAGAAAGATTTTGCTCACATTGCTTTCTTTCGCAAAGAACACAGCATTGAAGCTAAAGGTTTGAAGGAGGAATATAGAAGCAACCAGGCAACGACGAAACATCCGAAACCGAACCCGAGATCTGATTTTCTCCCAGATCTATAAAGCTAAGAACTTTACTACAGTGAGATCTCAACCCCCAAGAAGATCAGCATTAACAACTACAACAATAACAGAGAGAGGTAGGAGACAAGGAAAGAGTAAAAGAAGAAATTTGATAAAGCAAAGAGCTTTCATGATGATATAATATGTATGAATGAAATGGAAGATGATGGTTATCTTACTTAGCTTTTTTCAGGAGATTATAGCTTTCATCATTTTTCTTTTTCTTTTTCTTTTGTTTCAGATGAATGAACTTATAGAGAGAGAGAGAGAAGAGTGATTTAAAAGCAATCATTACATTTTTATGGGGAAGGAACAAATTTGTTAAAAGTGGTCACGTAAAGTACAACAATTTACGTGACCAAACACCTTTTGTAACGTAATGCATTAAAAATTGAAAAAAAGTACAAATCAGTGGTCACGTAAAGTACAACAATTTACGTGACCAAACACCTTTTGTAACGTAATGCATTAAAAAATGAAAAAAAAAGTACAAATCACGTAAATTGTGGCTATCACGTAAATGTGGTAACGTAAAGTGTGGCTATTTTGGTAAAATGTATATAAAATGACTAAAAAGTGAATAAAGATTTGAGATGTCGCTATTTTTGTAATTATCCCTATAAATAATATAAAGTAACTTCTAGTAATGCAATACATCATACATATATTATGGCATCAAAATTCTATCATAAAAATTACATAGTCAAAAGAGATGTCCCAATCAAGAAATGGTATAAACTAGATGGCTCCTGAAATTCAAATTTGACCATCGAGGGTCCAACAATCTTTGGAAAATATGCTCAATTTGTATCTATAATTCTAAGTCGTCAACTCTTAAAAGTCAACTCTAAATTATGTAATCTACCCAAATAATGGCTGGGCCGGGCCCTGAACCCTCCTAAACAAGGGCAACCGTCTAGATCAATCTTAAGGCTCATTTTCAAATTAAAAGCTCTTATATATTTACATCCAACGATTATTAACTTGCAAAGATTTTTAATTTCAACGTTATCTAATTGTAAAACCTTTTTTGTAATTCATCCACCATATTTACTATATGTGAATTTTATTATTTCGAATGCAGATATATTTGAAGGGTCATTTTTTAAGCTCTGTCCCGGACCCAAAAAATGATTGAGTCGGCCCTGATAATGATTTAATGGATTGTTATTGAATGAGATAGGATCATTTTACACATCATGTACTCCTATTAGATCACAATTTGAGAAAAGATGGAATTTACAATGGATGGTCATTACCAAAGGGAGGAAACTATTAAAAATCTAAAATTTCTTACACCTTTTTCGGGTGTGATGTCTATTTAAATATTAAGGTTGCGTTTGGTTAATGAAATTTTTAAAATTTCCATTTTATTTTTTTATAAAAATAATAACTTGTTTACTTAACGACAATTATATAAATTTTCTTTATAATACACTATTTCTCTCTCTTACTTTTCTTTTATCACTTATCCTATTTTTCTTATTTTATAATCATCCATTTTATTTATTTTAAAACTAAAACTTTATCATCTAAACAAATTTTCACTTTTATAGAAACCCTTGTTTTTTTTATTGAAAATTATAACTTGAAAACTGAAATTAAAACATGATTAGTTTTCGTTAACTAAATGCAACCTAATATTTTGCGTTGTATTCTTGTAATATCTTTTAGTTGTTGAATACTACTAATAAGTATGCATTTAATGTTTGATGCATCTACGTAAGAAGACAAGTCGAAAGATTATACTTGTAGAAATGCTATGGATTGTTATTTTCATTATTCCTTTTATGAATAATCCTTTCTGCTTCTGTATTAAATTTAATGTAATATGATATATATATTATATTATATACCTAATACAACTTGTAAGGGTATGTGATGTAAAATGTGGCCTCAAAGTAATCGAAAGAAACAGATTCCAACAAAGATTTAGCGAAAGCAAAGTTGATATATATATATATATATATATATATATATATATATATATATATATATATATATATATATATATATATATATATATATATATATATATATATATATATATATATATAGAATATGGTTCGTGTGAGTACCTAAAAAATGCAGAGTACCGTGAGTACCTGTGAACACACGGGTTTTAGATGTGAACATGCTCCGAAAAAAAGTTTTTTTTTTTTAATTTTTTTCATATTAATTTAGATACAAATAATATAAGCTATTCGTAAAAGAATTACACACATTCACACTTTCTAGCCTCTTAAAAGTCATGTGAACGTGAAAAAATTCATGTGAACATGCTTAGCTGTGAACATACATTCACAACAGTGCAGTTCATGTGAACTTGCACGTTTCACATAGTTATAGTGTGTGTTTAGGTGTGATTTTTTGCAAGTAGTCTTATATTATTAATTTAAATATGATTATGAAAAAAAATTTCAAAAAAAATGGTTTTAAGCGAGGTACCTCCGGTACTCCGCAAAACTAGTGGTACTCATTTGAACCCAAATATATATATATATATATATATATATATATATATATATATATATATATATATATATATATATATATATATATATATATATAGGCTTTTGTTTTTCATGAAAACAAGGGCATGTCGCATGTGAGTTCTTCACTACATAAAGAAATGATGGAAGGCTGTCGTTATATCTATCTATCTATATTGGCTTTTACGTCTCCCCTCACATTATGTTTATGCTTTCCACTTTAAGTAAACTACACATTTCTATGCTTCACACTCCTTTTCTTTGCTTCACAACACAACACTACACTACACAAGGAAAATGTGGCATTTTGGTTTCTTAGAATTCTTTATCGAACACTTTTCTTATTAGCGTAGCCGACGTTTATTATTATTATTATTTTTTTAGAAAAAACACACAAACAAAACAAACCCATAAGTTTCTTTATGTTTCAACCGATGTCTCCAATGAGTTCAATAACTATAAAAACTAAAGCAACGATTTCTACTCCATCACTATTACTATATTAATAGAAAATTGATATTCTTACCATTTCACTTTTGAAGGTCAACCTAACCCTATTTCTACCCATCATGGTAGGGGTGATCAACGGTTTGGTTTATGGGTTCGTTGGTTTCCTCGGTTTGGTTTCTTCGGTTTGAACTTTTTTTCTCCTAAACCAAAAACCAAACCAAACCAAACCAAATTCAAAGCTACATAAATCAAACCATAAACCAAATTCGAATTCGGTTTGGTTTGGTTTATAAACCAAAGAAACCAAATATTAAACAACAAAACTTTCAAGCATCTTTAATTGTCAAATACGATCCCAAAATATAAAGTTAACATACATAAAATGTTTTACGTCAAAAGATATTAACCCTAAAAATATCATGTTTCCAAACAGCCTAACATTCAAGCTTCATATTATTTTCTTCTTCAATCATTTGCTCCCAACGATCATTCATGACTTCACGGCTCCACGCATCATTTTCATATATATATATATATATATATATATATATTTTCATATATATATATATATATATATATATATATATATATATATATATATCTGTTTGTGTGTGTGTATGTATGTATTCGGTAATTCGGTTTGGTTTGATTTGCTATCGGCTAGACCATAAACCAATCTAAAAACCGAGTATTATAATCGGTTTGGTCTGAAACCAAACCAAAAACCAAATTCTAAATTTGGTTTGGTTTTAATCGGATTCGGTTTGGTTTTCGGTTTTCTTGGTGTTGGACCAAATACTGCCCACCCCTACATGATGGGGTGTAAATAGACTAAAAAAAAATACAAGTAGGGTCCAAAAGTGTAAAAGGATTATAGGTGAGGGGGAGGTTTTGAAGGAAAGAAAAAGTTAACCGGAAAAAGGTAGAAAAACAAAAAAAGATTAAAGATTGGGTCGCCAAAAACAAAGAAAGACAGTGGGGGTGTGGGCCCCACCCCACCAATTCCTTTCCTTGTTGTGTTCAGCATTAACATTGTACGTACCATCCGTCTCCGCCCGATGGATGCATCCCACCACCGCTTTTTCACATGAATGCCCCGCCCTTCCTTGTCTTTTCATTTCAATACTTTATTATTTATTTATTATCTTTATCATTTTCATACCATAAATTAACACAATCCTGTTCTTTCTTACGTTTTCTATTATTATATTGCACAACCAATTTTAATTTTTTTTCCCACATATGTTACACATTTAATTCATATTTTCTAAAATCTTGCTTTGCAATATAAGTAATTATACTTATATTTGCTATACTTGTTTGCATCAAAATGAGTAGTTATGTAACTATATGTAAGGTTGAGTTTCACTAACAATAATCATATGTCTCTTGAAAATGATTCTCAAATGGATTAAGTACCATTTTGACAATTTAATTTTTAAATTTATTCAATTTAGTCACTAAACTATTTTTCCTGATTTAACCACTAAACATTAGTATAATGTTTATTTTGGGGAAAATGTATAAAACTATTGGTTAAATCAGTGTAAAATATGATAGTTTAGTAGTCAAATTGAGACGATTTTCAATGATTAAATTAATAAAAAAAATTTAATGGCTAAATGTGTATAAAAAAAATAGTTTAATGGTTAAACCGGGACAAAAAATAATTTAGTACCTAAATAAAAATATTCTGGAGTTGGATAATCAAAATGGTACTTAACACATTTCCAAATGCATAAAGTAATACATTAAATACACAAATTTAAAACTTAAATTGTTGACATACAAATATTATTATTATTAAATATTCATAAATAGCATAACCACACAGCACTAAATTACAATTGAATTTTAAATTCATGTTATATGGAAAATGTACAAATTTAAACATTGAATACATAAATTTTAATAAATTACACGAACAAAATTCATTAGCTCAATATGGTGTTTATTTTGGACATTTAATACATAAGAATTGAAGTTTTGATCACCAACTAAATCCTTTAGCTCAATGAGTAGTTATCAAATATGCATGATCAAATTAGCTTAATTCGAATATTTGATAGTTTGAAAGTACCAATAGTATGATCATCGATAAAGATAAGTTGGATTCTTACTTGATCCAAAAATAAAATTTTACATACTTTACTTTTTATATTAACTATTAATTTAGGTAAAAGTTTAAAAAACTCGATAAGAATTTGAGTTGAATGGATACATCTTTCAAGACTATATTTATCGTGCATTCGTTAAAGACTTTTTTTTTTTTAAAATAATAATGTAGGATTTTAATATCAAGATAGTAAAAGCTTGCTTGAATTGCATAACAAATTTAAAGTAATTAAAAATTTAATCAATAACTTTTAATGTATTTGTTGATGAGAGGGAAAATATAATTTTTTGGGTCAACTAAAAATATGAGTCATAAATAGTTATAAATGGGTAAGAATAACAAATTCATTAACCAAATCTATCTATACTATTAAAAGAGTAACTATACTCATTTCTGATGAAGCCACGTGTCACCATGAATCGACACGTGACATAAATAGATTTTAAAAAGAATAAAGAAATTTAAATCAAATCTATCCAAATCCAATATAATCCACTTTTAAATTCAAATCAAATCAAATCAAACAAAATCTAATACTTAACTAACTTATTAATTAAATCTATCCAAATCTAATATAATCCACTTTTAAATTCAAATCAAATCATATCAAATCAAACAAAATCTAATAATATACTAACCTATTAATTATAAGGTAATATAATAAAAGTTTAAAATATATATATGAAAATAATTATTTTTCATATATATTTAGAAATATACAAAATTAATAGGTCTCATCTTATATACTTTTGTTTAAAAAATAATATTTATATCTTCATCTTTTTATTTATTATATTTTATATATATTAAAAATATCCGCGTAATACGCGGGTAATAAACTAGTATTTTAATAAAGACAAATATAAATAAAATTGAATATTAATATATGTAATTTAAAATCTTTAACATACCAATATAAATTTGAATTTCGTTGAATACAAGCCAAATGCATGTTAAGAGTTAATTATGGAAGCGAAACTGAAAAAAGAAAGAACAAATAATGAAAATATAATAATATACGAATGAATTAAATGTGATTCCCAAATCAAGAATGAAAAAAAAGAAAAAACAATAAATAGATTTGAATGAATCTGGAAAAGTATTAAAATAAAAAAAAAATAAATTAAATTAAATGGATGTGTATCCGATTCCAAGGAAAGGGCAGTAAAGTAATTTGAAGGTGAGAGGATCTGATGAGGAGTAGGGGGCGTGATTCCAGAAATTTGCTGGGTCGCGTGTCTGATGGGTCCCACGCCCTATGCTTTACTTATTTCTGTCCATCTGTCACCAAAAATTAAAAAACAATATTATTTAGGTTATTAATAACAGAGGAAGAAGAAGAAGGCGCATTATTATATTTATATATTTATATTTATCTTTATTTATGTATCAACAACGTCCATCCCTCTTCATCCATCCGTCCTTCATCCTCTCTCCGTTTGCGTAACCACCACCGCACCCAACTCCAGCGTTGATTCTTTTTGGTTTCTCAATTTTCAGGGTCGACTGAAGTTTTTCTTTTTGGTACTTGCCCTTCTGATTGAGGTAATTTTCGATTGTTTGACTCACTGATTTGGGTTTCTTGTAATTGATAACGTAAGTAGATTCAATTTCTCTTGGTATTTTTTTCATTTTATTGTTTCAGCTTTGAGTTGTCGTTAAATATAAGGATCGATTTATTGATTTTAGTATGAGCAAGATTTTCGATCGTGATTTTTCTTTCCATAGTGTTCAGTTTGAGATTCTTAGGCAGTGATGATTGGTAACTTGTTTTAGTTTGGATGAGAGAATATGATAATTTTCTTTGTCGTGAATGTTTTGTACTTGATGAAAACTGCTCGATACTTGGAATTTTGATAGTTCAGGAGTTGACTGATAGGTAGCGGTCATATTTGGGATTTGGCCTAAAGAACTGTTCATGGACAAAGCAGATGTGTGCGTGTTTGTATAACATGCCTTGGCTGATCGCTATTCAGTTAAACGGTTAAAGAATTAGCCTGCTAATGATCATTAGGTTTCTCTTTCAAGGATGCGTGCCTGACAGTTTTCAATCGTAGACTTGGTCATCCATCATCTCCTATTTAATCAGTTGAATATTGGTTTTGGTTATAGCTACTGCTATTGATTCTTGTTGAGTTGTTGGTGCCAGTCTCATCTAATTCATGGATGATACATTTTAATGCAATAAATATGAATACGTAGCCCATCATATGTGGTGTGTTGTATCTCGACATTATTAACACATGGTAACCATTCAATTTTTTGAACATTTGACTTAATTCTTGGGTTAATTTATTCCATAAAATCTCAAAATCGTATTAGTTCCATTTCTCAGATGAGATGTAACTTTGTCCTTTTATGTTATGCATGTTATCCTTTAGCACCTTATTGGTTATTATATACAACGGAATACAGCATTATGCCCTAAATGATTACTGGCATTATTGCTCCCATTCTTGGCCTGGTATCCTTCTAAATTCTTTATCAAGTAGCACTAGTCTTGTTTGGAAACATATTCTCTGTAGTGTGGAATCTTATGTTGCTGGGTGCATAAATTTTTGGATGTTGGAAAGCATTACTTTTGGCATTGGCAACTTGTGGCATTTCAAAGTCTATTTCTTTTTGCCATTATTCTTTTACAGGTGCAGTGTCTTTGTATAAATTATTTGTAGAAGATGTTGGGAGGAAGTAACAACAATTCGTTAGTCCCTGTGTTTGTCGATGAGAACCTTTTACAGTATCCTTCAAACACATCAAATCAGTTGCAGCTATTTGGCAGTGGTAAGGTTTTACCCTGAAAACTCATAATTAGAATTTCTTGCACTGATCCCTTTTATCCTTGTATCTTCATTAAGATCTTCTGATTTTTATGTGGATGTTTTATTTCTTTCCGTTTGTTTATTACTTCTTGTTCCCTCTTGTCTGAGATGATATCGTATATGTATCAGTTGTGTTGGTTTCAAAACTATGGTTGCTGGTTAATTTCTTATGGATACATAAAATATGTATATTCATTCTGCCCTAGAAATCAAACTCGTCTTTGGTTTTAGAATTACAAATTTTATGAACTTTCTTTTTCCACTGATAAGATAAACATGAAAAGGTTTAGAGTTGCAGTTTAATTCTAATATGATTTAATCATTGTATTATGGTTGTATAATCTATACTAAGGGTGTGTTTGGTTTTGATTATTAAGAGTGATTATTAGATTATTGTGATATAGGAACGCAAATAATGTATCTATGTGTTTGGATTGGATTGCTTAATAATTGATTTTTGCGTTTAGAATTAATCCCACCACACTATTTCAAAAGCTAAAAAATGTTGCTTATTTTCTTAGTAATTGATTATTTGGTAATTTTACAAGTTAGAACGTAAATTCAAACATTTTAAAACTGATTATTTGATAATTGTGATAGCAAACAGTAGAAACTAAGTCAAACACTAAACTTCTTGCAACACTTTGTTACTGGTAAGGATGTTTCCACTACATAATCAATTGTGATAGCAAACAGTAGAAACTAAGTCCATACTTTGTTACTTGCAAAGTGAGAGCATTTTTGTTGTATGTGTATAGTGTTTGACTTAGTTTCTACACACTAAACACTAAATGCTGCAACATTTTCCAATGCAAAACCAAACACCTTCTAATGATCAATCTATACACATACAACAAAAACGATCTCACTAACTATTGACGTTAAAAATGTAGTTTGTTTGATACTCGAATCCTCTTATTTGTGGGCCATTATTTTGGATGGCAGTTGCATAAGTTTGGGCTCTGATATATCAAAAGTACTGGTAAGGATGTTTCCCTTTTACCACTCAACAAGTTTGGTACTCCTCTGCCTTGTAATGTTCCAAGCCTTCTAATCTCATGAAAATTTGATGGACCTTTGGTAAGAAATGTTTTGTTCTCTTCTGCAAAACTATAGTGTGATACAACCAAGACATCCATTTGCTGTCAGTCCAGGACTCCAGGTAAATTTAGAAGACATGATCAATAAATGGTTATCTAGTTAGATGCCTTACGATTTTTCATAATTGGTCACTCAATGACTCTGGCCCTGGGGCACCCTCGCCTTTGCCTGCTTTTTCCAATGCATGAAAAGCCTGCAACCTCTTGTTTCAACTTGATACATCAATATACTGCTTCAAGTTTGAATTTGTTGGTTTTAAGATTTTAGATGATATAGAAGTTAAAACGTGGTTGGGGTTACTTTGTTCATGCTATTCATCAAGTGGAAATCTGAATTAGTTCCAAGCCATCTGGCAACTTCACTCTGCTTAACGAGTCCTCTTTGGCCAATTTGTTTGTTCTATCAGAGTCTCACCATTGCTTTTTACAATCTCAAGTTATGAGGGTACTTGTCATTTGAATGAATAATGTTCTTGCCTTTTAATGCAACCAATGAAATGAGTTTTTTTTTTTGCTTCTTGATAATTGCTTGTAATTCCTCCTGTGGTAGGCACCTGCTCTTGTTCATTTACGATTCTGGTGCTCTCATAAAAGTTTTGTTGGTTTGTTACCTTTCTTATCCGTTGACAAATTTTTACATCTGATCTTTCATTTGCCATATCGCCAGCTGCATGTAATGTTGATCCAATAAATTATTCTGCAAGAGAGCATAATAGTCCTGTCTTGCGGCTCAATAAACGACAAAGGGATGCAGATGCTAATTTGATGCAGAAGAAGCTTCAGATTTCATTGAATCACAACTTCTACAACGATGATCCTGATCGCCCTTCAAGCATCCCAAACCCACACCATGTATCTACTGGTTTAAAGTTATCATATGATGATGAGGAACGCAACTCGTCCATCACTTCAGCAAGTGCAAGTATGGCGCTAGCACCATCAATGATGTCTTCTTTTGGTGATAGCATTACAAGTG
This sequence comes from Centrapalus pauciflorus, assembly GCA_020465985.1. Classification (NCBI taxonomy): domain Eukaryota; kingdom Viridiplantae; phylum Streptophyta; class Magnoliopsida; order Asterales; family Asteraceae; genus Centrapalus; species Centrapalus pauciflorus. The sequence continues at coordinate 475,890 of JAANYP010007579.1, forward strand.
AACTTGATCGACAAAAAGAAGAGTTTGAAAGATACATTATGATTCAGGTACTAATTGATTCTGCCCTTCGAAGCATCTATCATATACATGCATGATTTGTGATTCTTATTCATCGTTAGCAATGCAACATGGCTTCATACACTGTTTGAAATTGTGACAAGTTTTTGTAATTACTTGATAGTTTACCATTCATATTGTAGAAATGTTAGATACATAAAGTTGCAAATGGACATGCAAGTTCGGATACTTGAATTATCTTTGCAATCTTATCAATGCTTTGTAAAATGAATACTGTTTTTTCCTGCTATTCTATCCCTAAAAAGTTCCAGCACTGCATCAGTGTTGCATTTTGTAGATTTGAATAGAATTTTAGCTAGTGGTCATCTCTACATGGCTATGCAGCATAGAATGTTAAAACCAACCTGTTATTCTAATGCTTGCAATATATACAGGAAGAAAATATGATGAAAGGGATGAGGGACATAAGGCAGAGGCACATGACTTCTTTCCTGGCTGCTATTGAGAAAGGGGTAGACAGTAAACTACGGGAGAAAGAAGTGGAGATAGAAACCATAAACCGTAAAAACAAGCAACTTGTGGAGAAAATAAAACAGTTGGCAAATGAAGCCCAGAACTGGCACTACCAAGCAAAGTACAACGAGTCGATGGTTAACGTATTGAAAACAAACCTTCAGCAGGCACTGGTTCAGGGAATGGACAATCAATTCAGAGAAGGATTTGGAGACACAGACGATGCAGCATCATCTATTGATATTAGAAGTTACACTGGCTTAGGCAGCAATGTGGTGAAGTCTAGTTGCAAAGCATGCAGGGTGAAAGAGGTGTCTGTTTTGGTAATGCCTTGTAGACACCTGAGTTTGTGTAAAGAATGTGATAGTTTTACGAGTGTTTGTCCAGTGTGCCAGATGGTTAAAACAGTTAGTGTGGAAGTGTACCTGTAAGAAGGGGTTATGAAGTTTTAACTTATAATCACACCACCTATTTATATACGGAGTGTTTGTTTGCTGAATCATGCATGTTTTGCTATTTTGTAAGGTGAAGTTTGAGGGAAAATGAGTAAGAGAGGTGAGATTTATTTATTTATTTATTTTTTTTTTTTTTTTTTTTGGTTGACTAGCTAACGATTTTTACTTGTTTTTACAGGTATTATTTTTATGGAAAAAACTCTTTTTAACTTTTATCGATGATGACTGAAAGGAGGAGACAATTGAAAAAAGACAGGGAATGGATAGGTTGATCTGCAGAGTGCGAGCCATCACCACACCAAAGGCAATAATAGCTGAGGTCTGAGGCTGAGCATTCATCAAAAACAGCTATCAGAAATAAGAAAGCCAAGAAAATTGAAAACCAGATTGCTCCAGACCTGCCAAACACAACCTGTTCATCATTGATTCTAAGGTATCGTTTGTTTACCTCTTAATGGAATCATTAAGGGGTCATTTTACCTTTGAATGAATTTCTTAATGATTCCATTAACAAGTAAACAAACAACCCCTAAGTAAAGAAGCAAGTAAGGTATAGCGAGCGTATGTAACAGTGACAAAAGATACTCACCAGATAATAGAATATTCTAGAATGACCTTAAAATAAAGCAAGGAAGAGCACTCTTCATTAATAAAACAAGATATATACATTTAACGGGAGGGTTTAAGGGGGAACTGTTATGTATTGGAAAATCGAGGAACCAATCAATTACCCTACATAACCTCTTCCCGATTATTATATTCCTGTGGTTTTAGTGAGATTAGGCGAATGATTGATGATGCATAAACTTAAACGAAGCTGAATAGCACTTTATCATTGTCTAAGATGATACACAGAACATTGCATATGAACAGCTGACGATGAAAAATACTGCATCATCGAATGACGATGATTGATGAACGAACATTTGACGATGACTGATGAACGATTAGCGATGATTAAGGATTTGACGATGCATAAGCTAAAAGTATATATTGAAAGATTGACAATGATTGATGAACGAGCGAAAAATACAACATCACTGAATGAATGACGACGATTGATGAACAATTGATGATGATGAACACTTCATCATCGTACGAATGGTGATGAATAACACTGCAATTGGGTTTTGAACAATTGACAATACATCATGAAACACTGCATATGAAGATGAATACGAAAATGAAGAACGTTGCATCATCATCATACGAACACTGCATCATCGTCAAAGATGATTGCGAAGAACAGTAAGTACAAATGATTGATTGATAATGAATAACATTGCATCATCGAACGAATGATGTTGAATAACACTACTTCATGGAATGATTGACGCTTGACGATGATTGGCAAACGATTGATGATGAATAAATCTGTGCATCATGGAACGATTGACGATGAAGAACATTGTATCAACCTATGGATATCAATGTTTTTTTATGCGATCGTATGATTCCCATTGGTACCCATGGAATCCGATCTTGGGTGATTGTAGGGCTTTTCAAATTTGAAAATATTTGAATTCAATAGCATTAAATGGTGTAATTTGACAATTCCAAAAGTGTCATTAATCCTCATTGTGATGCATTATGTTTGATGCATTTTGGTTCTTCCGGTTCCCTGATACATTATCGTTCTTCCTTAAACACTACTCTATGTATAATTATATATGTAAAAAATAATATTGTTTTCAGTTTTGTTAAACATTTCAAAATAAGTTGAAAGTAGCATAAATAAATGTATGGAACAAATGGCATGTACGTGGCGAGTGATTAAAGAAAAGAGATATAAAGAGAAACATGTGTGAATTGGAAATTAAGCTAATAAAAAATAAAAAAAATGGATGTGTTTTATCTCCAAGGAAATTAAGGAGATGAGATGACGTGAATCTCTTGTTTGGATTCCTACTGCCTTTTGGTCCCTTCGCTTAGATATCTCCAAGATAACATCGGCCTACACATTTATAACATACATGCTCACCCATACACATACACATACACATACAATCATTCATATATACACTTAAATATTTCATTTATTCACATAAAGATTTCATTTATTCTTTTCCATTTAATTTCGTTACCAAAAACAACAATATATAAACTTCCCATACACATACACATACACATACACATACAGTCAGAAGCCGGCCAAGATCCGATCCATGACCAACTCTCATACTTGCAAACCATGTTTCCATTGCCACCCCTCTACTTATATTAGACTCGTACGTTTTTTATTATCCTCTCAATCCATACACCTGCCTACGTATACGTATCATCATCAAATGTTATAACATGTGACGTTAATTATGTTATCATCATCAAATGTTATAATATGTGACGTTAATTATGTCGATGAATAATTAATGGATATATACGTACCATTTATTTATTATTTAATTATATACGTGTAGGTTTAACATCTTATAGAAAGGTGCTTGCTGCTGCAAATGAATCGAGACGACTGCATTAGGGCCCTCGCTAAACATGCTTGCATTCACCCCGTCGTCACACTTACAGGTTTTTATTCTTCCTACATATATATATATATATATATATATATATATATATATATATATATATATATATATATATATATATATATATATATATATATGTGTGTGTACCTCTCTCAGGCCTATATACATAAATGTTTGTACATGCATGAATGCAATTAAGTTTACAAAGCAAATGTATTTGTAATTATTCAATATCATCATATATATCTTCTTGTGTCTTAGGGTTTTTCAACCTTTCTTATTTAATTTATTTATTGATATGATATGATGTTAAGGGTCCAAAATCAAATGATAATGATTTCTAAAGATTTTAATCAACCCTAGTTTTAAATCTTCACAAGCTAGTATCATTGTTTTATGATCTAGATCGAAAACCTGCAATCCAACACAGATATGATGTGAGAATGTATAATGACCGTACGTTATATATATTTGACACACAATTTATACATGATCCTAAATCTTCTTGTACGTAGGGAAGTTTCTTTTAATTTGGATCATGCTCTTTTAATTTATGATCGGATATGTTGTAGTACAAATTAATAATTAATACACACATGTACACGTTTTCAAAATATTAATTAAAAAGCCTGTGCTTTAACATATTCTCTAGGCGTACCATACTATATACAAAGAATGAGGATTAATGGATAACTAGTGTTTAATAATTATCGGAGAATCTTAAAGAACCACAATGCATTGCAAAAGAAAACATTGTGTATCACACATGAACTATATTGTACATCATATAAAATGGATTGTGAATCATGCAGGGATCATTATGCACAATCTTCTTCACGTGCATTGAAGTCCACACGTGTGATGCATAATTCCCTCGCATGATACATAATCCCTCGTGTGATGTGAAAACCTCTCATTTGATGCACCATGTAATTTTACTACAGTGCATTGTGGTTCCCGATTCTTCAATAACATTAATTTTTTAATAATCATGTTTAACTTAACGTATATTACATACATTATATATGGATTTCATATATATTCACACTTCTTATGTCCTTATGAATTATGTGAATGGTAATGTATATTTATGTGAATGATCATCCAAATGAATGATAATTCATAGCATTTACATGATATTTTTTTACTACTCTCAAGTTTTTTTCCTAATCTTACTGTATAAATGTATGGTTCTTTTAATGAAATTATTTATGATACTGGTATATACATATTACATGGATGACCAGTCACTCGGGGATGTGTTGGGCGTGATGAATTCTTTGTATATTCGTTGTGAACATTGTGAACAATCATAAAATGACTTTAAATCCTATGAATCTTGTTGCAGATAATACTGAACCCTTGTATTAACCTATGAATCTTTTTGAATCGTATGAACTTTGTTGAATCCTATTAATTTGTTAAGTTGGATCTTATAAATATTGTTTATATCAATCTTGTTACAAAAACTGTTATGAACATTTTCAGTGTTATAATATTGTTGCAGACACTTCTATGAACCCTTTGAAGTCATTTAACTTATCAAAATCTTATAATTAAAAATATTAATTCGTAAAAATTTCTCGTTAAAAGGACTTTAAACGTTTTTTATAGGATGACTTAATCGAAAAATATCATAAGTATGTTGATTTTTAACATAATTTTCCCTATAAATAATATATATGCATTAATATATAGTTCGTTGCGTCCCCAATAAAAGGTTAATCTTATAAATTAATGGCTGAAAAATGAAATTATAATCGTACATAAATAGTTGAGTTGAATCTAATTGAGTAATCCAGTTGCTACTTAACTGATCGATTGACAGTGTGGAGGGGACTACAGAAAGAAAATGTTCAATTTTTTCAAGCATATTTCCATTCTTCCACCACTTCTCCATCACCATTTATCAGTAAGTTTAATTTTCAGCCCTTCTTTCTTTTAATATATTCTTTAATTTCTTTTAGTTACATATATAGGTTTAATCACATCGATCTACTTTCCTTTAATTCATTGATTACTTAATTGAATATTTTCTAAGTTGTACTTGTCTGTCAAGCTACGAAGCTAGTTTTTTAAGGAGGTGTTTTAATGTTGCAGTGTTTTGGAAGCTAAATAGCGGTAACAAAAAGTATTGTAAAAAATTTAGTGTTTGGTTTAGTTTCGATTTGCTGATTGCTATCATAGTTATCAAATAATTAATTTTTAAAGTGTTTGGATTTGTGTTTTAACTTGTAAAATTACCAAATAAATAATTATTAATTAATCAAATAAATTATATTTTTTTAGCTTTTGAAGGTAAATTAATCCAAAACGCAAAAAATCAAATGCAATCTAAACACTTTAAACAAATTATTTACTAAAAGTTTCTATAAAACTCAACTAGCTAGTCTTTTTATAAAAGTTAATTTGCTAAAAGTTTCAAGCTTTAATTTTATTTTTCAGGATACATGCATAAAACATCGAGATTTGGAAGAAGAAAAAAGTTTCGGCAGTGAAGTAATTAATTCCTAATTCAAAGGGTAATGTAAATTATATCTTATGGGAAATTAATAAGATCGCGAGTCAGCAGGTGATAAATGACCATATGGTTTAGCCCGTCGTCAACTTGAATTATATTGGTGGAATTAGATCATGTTTGTTTCTCTGTTAATTAATAAAATTATATATGCAGCGACCTAATTGCAAAGCCATTTTTTTTTAAAAACCATATTTGTATTATGTAAATAAGATCGATTCCTATGTTAATGGTCAAAAGACGCGAAACAAATGGAGCTTTTTAACCCCTCATCACTTACAGGAAAAATGATGTTGCATGCATACATACTACAAAGAAAGCAAAGACAAATCCACACACATAATTTAATGATCACATGACCGCATGCTGGTGGCAATATCCTTTTAATCAGCTGAAGTCTATGGTACAGTAGCTAGGGAGACTCAAATATGAAACATGTCCACATTCAAGAACTTTCGTCGTGCATGTATGTATGGATCGACCCCGATTGTGTGTGTATGAATATATATAGGCATTAGGTATATATGACATGCTAGGCATACGTGGTGCTTCCTCACATGCTTGGAAATCAACCGCTTGCGTGTTGGGCTCCAAGCCTGCAGGGATGTTCTTGGAATGTAGTTGCTTACACATTTTGAACAAAAGGAAAAAGACACGGTCATATTTATTTTTTTGAGGTATCAAATTAACAGATTATGTTGCATTAAATAATGGCTATATTAATTAATTAAGGCAATAGTTTTAAACCAAATAAAAGTATCACCATAATTAATTAACACTAAACTTTTAACTGCTTAGTTCCTAGCCTCTATTTTGTAACATGTTCTTCTGCTAGTGCGATTAATAGATGTGCATATGCATGTTAACTTAATTAAGGAGTCTCATCCAAACCAACCTCCTTGATCATCACTGTGAATCGCGATCACCACTAGCTTGAGCCCTTAATTTGATTTCTCTCCTCCGTTCTGTTGACTTGGTGGTGAATGAGCCCACTGAAACAAAGAAGTCAACTTCACGTATATACCAAGTTCATCGTATCATCATAAAAGTGTTGATCTGTACGTATATATGTATTATTAGATCTTTGTTTTCTTAATGGTACACTTGTACTTCTGAGAATACATACATTTTTGGCTGCTGTACTAAATGCTTGCTTATGAGACATGTTGGGATGGTGTGTCTTCAGCCTTCTGATCTCTTCTCTGATAATGTCATACATTTATGAGTCGAAGCATTGTAACATACATCGATCAACCCAAAAATAATCAAAACTTAAGTAAGTACGTTACTTGATGAATTTGTTATAAGCAGATGGAGCGCGCTGTCTCTTCTCTGGAGCTGCAATTAAACCAACTCGATCATAAATGAGTAGATCGATGATGTGGAATTTCAATGTATAAAGAATAACATTTCGTGATTATAATTAAATAAGATTCAAGTAAGGCTAGTTTTACGCTTGTTGACAACATGGTTTACTGAAACAAGATCATCATCATCGTTGTCTTCGTCTAATGAGGAAGATGAGTTTAGAGGGGAAGAGCTCAAGGGTGGTTTAGGAACTTCTTCATCTTCTTCACAAACTTCTAGCATTTGCTGCAAGAGCCAAGAAAGACAGAGAGAGATAAAATGATAACGAGATCATAATTAATCAATATAGTGAAAAATTAATATTAAAGAAATGTAGTAAGAATTAACACACCTCTTCTTGGCTATCAAGAGAAGAAAAGAGATGAAGAGGAAGTGGAAGAGGAAGAAAGGAGCATTTCATCATGTTGACTGAAAGTAGACTTGTGCAATGCCCACATTTGACTGTAACCACCATGGATAAACAGCTACATGGTACACTAACCTGCAGATCGATAGATAGACCCACGAATACAAATTAAAGATATATACAACACAAAGATCACACTGGAAATTTAGAATCAAGTAAAACCGGATACAATGTGAAATGCAACGGTGAACCCTAATTTGGTTTAGTGAATATATATGCAAAAGGGTGTTACCAGTAAAATTGTGGTGCAGAAACTACATTGCACATAGCAAATTTGTTCTTGTTGGAGGTCTAAAAGATGGTTCAATGTTGACATATTTTAGAGAGAGATATGTGAATATGGAGGAGGGTGTACTTGCATTTGCATATACATATAAATGTACAAAATCAGGAGAGTGAAACATGCATAGACATTCAATCTTTGACATTGAATGAAACATTGTAGTCATTTTCAAGATACTTAGTCACCTGGTATACTTTTGGGAGTCAAATTAAAGTGTCAACCACACTAGTGTACCTTTTGGTTTTACTGGGGTTTAATTTGTATATGTACTATTATTAAAGGTAATTTCTATTCACATTCCTGTCTAACAATTATCTAACAATGGAAAGCGATTTGTTCACACAAAGTTTTGATGTAGACAACAAATTTATATAAATTGCTATCTTATCCTTTCTAACATTACTTTTTATCATCATTGCATTTTACCACCTAAAAGTATGGATAAAATAATATTTTTATATGAAATTGTTATGCATGACAAATTTTTATTGTGTACAAATCACTCCCCAATAAAAAAAGGAATGCAGTTTAGTTTGTAGGATATACCGAATCAATTTTTGTGTGTGCAAGTTTATACATATATCTATAATCTATAAATATTATTAAATGAGTTATAAATATTCTACTAGTCATCCTTTAAGCTATGTTATTTGACATTTTCTATTTTTGACATCTATTAATTCCCATTTTAAATTTTAAAACAACCTTTCATTTTGAATTATTTCAAAATGTAACTTTAAATCTATATAAAAAATGTGTGAAAAAATTAAAATTAAAATTATATTTATATATACATTTATTATTATAATTTTATATTATTATAAGTTTTAAACACTTGATAAATTAATATTTATTACTATTATAAATATAATTTTAATTTAAAATTATTCTTTTTACTTAACCCTTGTTGTTATACATGATTTAATAGACTAGTAGATTAATATATACATACCCTGATACCCCAAAATTAACTTATTGGAGATAGAACGAAATGAAATTAAAAACCTTTTTAATAAGTATTTAGGAAAGATCGAATTAAGATTGACCAAAGACAACTTGAAAGATTAACCGTTAATTTCCATGTATGATTTTATACTAAGGTTATATTTAGCAGAGTGCTTTTTAGAAGTTTTTGCTTTTAAAAAGTTATACTAAAAACTAAAAGTCTTGTTTAGAAGGAAAACACAAAACTTTCATTTTCTAAAAAAAAAACTTTTATATAAAACGCTAGTAGAAATAGCGTTTAAAAAACTCTGAAGCTTTTGGTCAAACAAATTTACTTTTTTACCCTCCTATTAATCATAAACTGCCACATTTAATTGATATTAATGTCATTTTACGTAATTTAATACTAAAAACTACAGCTATAACTACTTTTACCAAACACATTTATAAAACTAAAAACCACATCTCTTTTAAAAAGTTTCAGCTCTCAAAAGCTACAGCTATTAAAAGCTCTATCTTTTTTAAAAATATAACGCTACAGCTAGTTTTGCCAAACATACCCTAAGTATACAATTTGATTACATACAGTTACACAAATAAGGGTCGTGTTATACGCATACCCCTCATAATTAATTTTCACCTAATCATACATCATCTTCTCTCGAGTTCCATTGATTATTTTCCATTGATTAAACTTAATCATTTCTCACATTAAAAGAAAGGGGCGTGTAATTAGCAAAGAGAGGATGTGTGTTTAGAGTCACCCACAAATAATTATGAGAACATAAATGTTGGAAGATGACATACATGTGTTTGTATTATATATTTTAATTAATTAAGCTAAAATAAATAAAAGTAAGTTGAAAAGAAAAGTGACATGGATTTGGAAGGAGTAAATGTAAGACAGACAGCTATATATATAATATAAATAATAAATATAGGGTATTGAGGGCAACTTCTTCATGTGGTGTAAATGAGTAATTAATTAGCGGCCAGGTAGGGTTCCTTTTTTTTTTTTTTTTTTTTTTCTTTTTTATTTACTTTTCCCCTTAAGAAAATGAAATATTATGACGGATTATAAATCTAACGTGATTTATTAAAAAATCATAAATAAAACTAAAAAAGCTGCTGTGCTAAACTGCTAATCCCCTTAAAAGTCCTCAGGAAGTCAGGATACATATGTATAGTTGGTTTTTAATGATAAACTTCTGACACTTATAAGGATTTGTGATTCCGTCCTAAATTCAACTTTTATTAATAAAAGACATTTCTTACCGGTTTATTGTATTCATTGGATTGCTTTGACCGGTGTTCATAAAAGGCCAAAGGGAGTGGCTCGGTATTCAGTCACGGTACCGAGATGGCATTATGGCAAACGGTATACTAAGGCCGAGGGGTGTCGGCCTTGCCACCTCGGCTTGAGGTCGGCGGCCACACTGCCCCGCAAAAAACCAACCCTCCCTCGGCTTTCGTAAATGTTGTTTCGTTCGTATAGTTTTGTATTTTACGTTCGTAATGTTGTTTCATTTGTAATTTCAGTTTCGTATTTTAAATATTTTAGTTTTAATTGTTTTATTAATATTTTAGTCTCGTATTTTACGTTCATAGTTTCTGATTCTTATTTTACATTCGTATTTTTAATTGTGTAGTTTTTAATTTTATTATGTAATAGTTTTTAAATATTTATGAAATTAATTATTTTAGTTTTAATTGTTTTGTTAATTAAAATGAATTTATTTTAAAAATTAAGAAAGATGAGAAGATTTAGAAAGATTAGTATTTCCAAGTTAGAAAAATGTGGAAAGATGGAGAGAAAAAAGCTGATGTGACGCTGAGTTGTACAGAAAGGTGGGTTTAGGAAAGATGAGTATACCCATCACTCTTAAGGGAACACCACCCCATCACCATGGTACCGAGATGGCATCATGCCAAAATGCCATTCAAATGCCAAGGGAGAAGGAGAGAATGCCACCCAGGGTGCAAATATGTGTGTGTGTTAATTAAAAGAAATAGATGTCGCAAAAGTGGCTTCGACATCGTGTGAATGACATCAACATAACTAGGAATGATAAAGCTGATGTAGCGTTGACGTGACTGCAATTTAGCTTGACAATCTTGCCAACGACTCCTTGTGGCCTAAAGCATATCAATTGACCCTATTTAATTTCCACGTTTCAAAGGAAAAAATGGGTCACATGTCGTACGATATTTTCCAAACTCATACGGTGGTATTTGGCCGTTTAGGTATCCTTTAATTCACTTTTTTTTTTTTTTTGAACAACAAAAGGTAGAGCCAACCAGGAGCTTCGGCAAAGCCATCACCCCCGAAAGGAACACCCACAAACTTTATTCATGACAGAAAGCTAGCAAGAAGCTAGCAAAGAGCGTACAAATAAACAGAGATAATTAAAAGAAAGAATATGGGTATATAACCCACAACGATCAAAAAAGAAACTTACAATTGGCTCTATATTTAAGCCAAGAAAAAAGATTAGCGAGCAGATCATCTGTAATCGAAGCAACATCAGGTCTCCAATTATTGAACACTTTCTTATTCCTTGCAATCCAGATGCTCCAGATTACTCCCCCTACTACAGATTCCAAAAATTTTTTTCTTTTTTTTCCTTTCCCAGCAGTAATCAAAGAGTCAATCAGCTGCTCCAAAGAACTACTACAGATTCCAAAAACTTTAATTCACATGATTTATAAAATCGTTGGTTTAAAGGATTTCAATCCTTTCAAAAATTGAGAGGATTCTGACAAAAGAAATCCTTCCACTTTCCCTAAAAAATATACATTTACTCAATTACTCAAAATTCAAATAACTTGCTTGAAATCACCTAAACTTCCTTCCAAATGTCGCACAAAAATTATATGTTTTTCTTTATGAAATAATTTTTCATTCAACTAATTTTGACATTTTTCATGATTCAAACATTTTTTGTTTGTCATTCTGTAAGTGATTGTTTTGATCATAAAAGAAGGCAATTATTATATAAATTTATAGCACAAATACAAGTGTAACGATCAGTTTGATTTTTCATCTTATGTCTGATTATGTATTAATTTTTGATCTTGTTTAATAATAATAATAATAAAAAAAGAAGTAAAATCTTGTTTGTGTTTTTTCCTCAATCGGATACCACAAGTCTGCCATCATCTAATTTGAAAAGTTAAAAAAAGTTTGATCTCTTATATCTAAAGTCTTATAAAATATTCCTAGAGTCCTTATCCCAACCTCTATGCTCTCTCACCACCGTTTCATTTTCTATTAATAGTCTAGTTTATCATGGATCAAGTTATTTATTTATTTTTTTTTTTAAAAAAACATCTCATTTTGATAAGTTATAATCAGTTGGAAGTTTTTTATATAATGAAAAATGATTGGAGGTTTTAATCGCAAAAATGATTCAACTAAAAGATTTTTTTATGCAAATTTCCCTTTATAAAAATAAAAAACTCTTACTTTTTTAAAACGCTCTAGCTGCCCAAAAAAACAATTACTAATGCCACAGGGAGCGGCTCGACATGGTCCTCGGTACCGAGATCGGCATCCGGAGAACACTGCCCATTGACCTCGGCAACGACATCCATAGACTCTGCATCGGCACCCAAATGCCGAGGATACCGTTGGATGATATATATATATATATATATATATATATATATATATGGGTTAGGTTCTATGGGGCACCTGTGTGCATTGTGCAACTTAGGAACCATATACACCGTTAGATCTAGAAAATGAATGGCTAAGATTACAATGGCAAAAGGGTAATAAAGATGAAATTTGTGAACGCATTATGATGCACGATTTACATATTAGATGTGCATAAGGGTATTTTCGGAAAAAATAATATATCAAGTCAACTCAAAATTAAATTTATATTGATTGAATATTTAATTCAATAATCAAGTATTAAATGCTAATAAATTTATAAAATGCACTTCTAAAATTAAAAAATTCCAATTGAACAAAAATCCAACATGATGCTTCATCATCTTCATTGACTGTGCATCTTCGTATTTATCTTTCCCGGGTTATGCATCATCGTGTTCATATGGAGCACCAGGTTATGCATCATCGTGTTTATACTGTGCATCTTCGTATTCGTTTTTTTCACATCGTATACGTTCATAGGTTCATGAGTTCAACGTGATGCATCATTTTCATCTTCATCTCATCACCGTCTTCTCAAACTCGTCTGTCGAGTGTGTGTGTGTGTGTGAGAGAGAGAGAGGGAATAATATATGGAGAATGGTTAATGAGATTGATTTAGTTTCCTATTTTAATCCTAATATATTAATTAAAAGAATAATTAATTTTTTCAAATAAAGTATTCCAATATTACCCTTATGCATCATTTGTAAATAAGTAATGCATTTTTGGTTCCCATTTGGTTCCCGATGCATATGGTGCCCCATAGAACCTCAATCATATATATATATATATATCACACACATATTTTTTAATTTCTCACACCTCAACCCCACTTCTCTCATCAAACATTCTATCAAAATTTTCCCACACCTCAAACACTCTTCTCTCTCAATGACATCCGGTTCCGATTTCAGTTTTTCCAACAATCCAAACACACCAAATTCGACGAATCAAAGTTATCGTCCAATCCCTATACAAATTGATCAACCAATATACTCTTTGTTGGGTTATCTTAGCTTTGCGGGTGTTCCACAACATGTTTTCGGTCGAGGGTATGACATCACCCATACTCGACTAAACTTTATGCCATCGGAATATTCTCAATTTAATCCGTTTGCGGAGTTCCGACCACTCTCATCCCTAACCACACCCCCATTCGCACACCCACAATCCCAACCCATTACACAATTTCATTTTGATCCGGATATCATTCCGGAAAACACAACCCGATGTCGATCCCGAGCTCAAACCCAAACCCGAACCGACTACAAAAGATAAAAAAAGAAAACGACAACGAGGGCACCTACTTAACTTTGGACCCCCGCAAGAAGAGAAGACCTTGACACGAGTTTGACTTGATGTTTTCAAAGTTCCAATTACCGGTATCGACCAAAATAGTAAGGACTTTTGGAATCGAATTAGGGTACGGTTCCACAAAGAAATGGGTAAAAATGATACCGTTCAAAAGACCAATTATATACAAAATGTAGGATTGTCAACACCGTAGTTAAATATTCCACTCAATGCAATGGGAAAGTGGTCAAAACAATGCCAACATTTTACAAAAAGCACTTGCAATGTTTAAAGACATGAATGGGTATCCGTTTTGTAACAACCCAACTTTTGATCCAATTATAATCTGTGTACTTTGAGAAAATAATGTAATTTTATTACATTAATTATTTTGTCTAATTTTATTGAATATGAAAATATTAAGTAAATTATATTTAAGATTTTTAATTGTTATAAGATAATTATAATAAAGAGATGTAAAATACAAAAGTTTAGTGGGTTAAATTACAAATATAACTATAATACATATATAAACCATTCTAATGGTCATTATTAACAATTAAGAGAATTGACACACTCTCTCTCTAACTTCTCTCTAAACTCTCGGCCAAATACACAAAACATCAAGAATTATCACAAATTTGCAATCAGTTGGAGAAATTAAAGTCAAAGGAGTTACAAATAGCAACAATCAACAACAAACTACAAAGAATTTGAGGTAAAATTCACTTTTAATTTCAATTCTTATAGTGTTTGGTTCGGTTTTGTGAGAAACCGAAACCAAGGTTTAAAATGATAAGATTTGTTGTTGCATGTATAGGATTCTTGTTAAGTATGATGAATGGAAATATATAAAAATTATAGAAACAAAAATCCGTGAGTAGATTGTCCAAATAAGCAAGAATTACGAAATTTTTATATAATAAGTGTTCTTGATAAAATTTGTATATTTTGGATGATCTTGAGTTAATTATGATGATATGGATGGGGAAATTAGTATAAAATCAACTTAATAATAGTAATATAACATAATATTAAGTTGCATGTTGATTAAAATAAGTTTTGTGAATTTTATGTGAAAATCCGTATGAACATAATGAAGAACATCAAGAACAAATTCTGGGAAAATACCAAGTACAGGATCCGAATTCGGATATACCCGAATTCGGATGAAGTGCTCAATTCGGATCTTATCTTGAATTCGGATCAACACTTCGAATCTTGCTTTGGGTCCTAATTCGGATATATGCTAATTCGGACCCAATGATAATTCGGATGTATCAAGATTGAATTCGGATGGCACTTAATTCGGTCCCAAATCCGAATCCGGATAACTGATTCGGTTACTAATTGATCCGAATTCGGATTACATTTCGGATAAGCTAATTCGGGTCCTTAATTCGGTTTGGTCCGGATCCGGTTGATCCGAATCCGGATGGCCCAATTCGGATGAATCCAAATCCGGATCCCAATCCGAGCTGATCCGAAATTTATGATCCGAAACCCAATTTTATGTATTAGAATGATTTGAGAATAGATAAGTTATCAGAATCAGATGAAATTTAAGATTATAAAGATTAAAAGACAAAAGATGACAGCCTTGATAAGACAAGTTATCAGATATCAGACCCAGATAAAATATCAGATTTAATGACCAAAAGATGATGAAAATTCCATGATAATGATGATGATATTGACATGAGATTTATATGATATAATTCTGGACAGGTTCAGTGAAATTCTGAACATAAAGACAAAGATTTTAAAAGATTTAAAGCGGGTCAGAGAATTGATTTACAGATTACAGATTGACAAAGATAAAATCCTGAGATAACTCAGGTGGCAGATTCATATATCTGTTTGACCAAGACCCAGACCTGTGAGTTATAGATATTCAGATTGAACATGCATAGATCCGGTTGAGATATATTGTTGCTGATAGATTTATTGATATTCACTTTATCAGCTGGAATGAGACCTGTGCACACCATGGATGGGTGTTGCCCAGTGGATTATGATAGCTATTTGATTATCTTTTCATATTGCATTTAATATTGCTTCAGACTTTGCTTTATGATTCATTGCTATCATGACTTCTAAGACATATGCTTACATCATTGAACAGACATTTGATAGATTGATTCAGCTTGACTAGCCCTTATGGTCTATTGTTCTAGACCCGGCTATTTCACCAGTTCTTATGAACTTGGTAATGACCTCCGATGTTCCGTCATATTGACTTACTGGTAGCTAGCCCAGTATGTGGCTGATCCCCACGATTTAAGCGTGAGTGTGGCTTGAACATCATCCGATTCTATGATTCTATATCTCAATCATGAGGGCTGTAGCGGCAGCCAAGACATATCACGCTAAGATTAATGACTCCGCTTGACACGCATGTTGATATTGAAAATCTATAAACTCACTAAGCGTTGCTTACAGATGTTGCATTAATATTTTACAGGAAAAGCCAAAGGAAAATCACCTGCAGGACCTAGTACTTAGGTCATTCAAGATCCAAGTTTTGAAGATTTTCTTAGACCACTACTCAACAAACTTTCTGGTATTGATTGGAAGACAACAAATGTGGTGGTTCTGGGTAGACTTGACATGATGTATGATGTTATGACTCGATTAGATGTTACCCTTTTATAACTTTATTTTGAAATATGTAAACTTAATCCTAATCTTGTATGTACATGAAATTTTATTATTCCGCAATTTAATTACCCTATCTTAGTATGGTTGATATCGTATTGCTATTTGTGGGACCTAGACTCTGAGGACTGACCCGGAAGGGGAGGTCTTCACAGGATGGTATCAGAGCCCATAGTTTGAGTGAATCAAGTATTACGTAAGTATACTTGGTCTCAAACTGAAGCAATACATATGTATCAATCATTTAGGTGGTTTGAACTGAGATAGGATGTACAGACTGCTAGGATGGAAAAAAGGGTACATAGATCTAAGTCTATAAACTGATAGTTAAATTGATTTTAATTTTCAGTAGAAGATGTCAGGATCAGGATCAGGTGATATTCCCAAAAATATGACCCAACAACAAATGTTTGAAATGATGCAACAATTTCTAGCCCAACACTGAGAACAACAAAACAAAATGATGCAAGAACAGTTTCGTGCCAGAGATGAGGCCGAAGCTAAAAGACGTGAAGATAAGAAAAATAAGAGAAAAGAAAAGCAAGTTCAGATTAATGACTCTGATTCTGATAACTCTATTCCCGATGTCCAAATTGCTCAGCCTAAAGCCTGCAAATTCAAAGATTTTAAAGCGAGCGGTGCCGTGAACTTCGAGGGTACTGTAGATCCGATTCAGGCGATGGATTGGATCAGTCATACGGAAGAAATTTTTAGAATCTCTGACTGTTTAGATTCTAAGAAAGTGAGCTACGCATCTGCATTGTTTGTTGGAGCTGCTCGCGCATGGTGGAAGACACAACGAAGCATATACGGGGAGGAAGTCATTCAGACATTGGAATGGAACCAGTTTCTAGACATGTTCAACGCGAAATACTGCCCGGTTGACCAGCAAGATAAGATGGAAGTCCAATTAATGCAACTGACTCAGGGAACGAAGACTGTAGATGAATACGAACACGAATTTTCGAGATTATGTGGCTACTCTTCTTACCAAGTGGCAACCGAGGAAAGGAAAATGAATAGGTTCCGAGTAGGACTCAAACCCAGATATCGACATCCCATGAGTGCGATCAAATATAAGAGCTATCTGGAAATGGTAGAAGCAGCGAGACAGATTGAGCGAGGATACTTAGAGTACGGCGATCAGTTATACGCTCCGTCTACTAACCCGATGAATCCGTCTCCTCCAAAGAAACAGCGATTTGGCAGATTCTTTAGGCCGAATAAGTCTCAGTCCCAACAATCTCAGCATAGTTCACAACAGAAAGCACAAGTTTATTCCCTAACAAATGAACCACGATTCTGCAAGAGATGCAGAAAATCACACATGGGGTTGTGCAATCCAGAAGATGTTACTTGCTTTGCGTGCAATATGATCGGTCACAGCAGTGAGGAATGTCCACAGCAGGGACGAGGATGTGCGAAGTGTGGTAAGAGAGGACATTTCATGTACCAGTGTCGAAGCGGATCACGTTATCAGTCACAATCATCAGCAGGAGGTTCTACAAGGAAAAGTTCTGCTGCAACGCCGACTGCAAGAACTCGAGCCTTTCAGATAACAGCAGAAGAAGCGAAAGAAACACCTGATGTGGTTACCGGTATGTTCTTACTTAACTCCATTCCTGCTAGAGTATTATTCGATTCCGGCGCCAGTCGTTCTTTTATATCCACATCTTTTGCACAAAGGCTACATAAAGCTCCATCAAAGCTTCCCATAATACTTGATATTGAGACAGCCAGTAACAATTTCGTTATGGCTGAATCTGTCTACCGAAACTGCACTCTGCTCGTAAATAACATCGTATTCAACCTCGATCTCATCCCGATTCCATTAAAAGAGTTTGACGTCATCATTGGCATGGACTGGTTAACGAATAATGAGGCTACAATTATCTGCAATCGACGAATCATCAGAATCAAGTCTTCAGACGGCCGAGTATTGGAGATCAAGGGCGAGAAGCGTAAAGGTGCACACTGCTTTATTTCTATAGAGAAAGCTCATAAGTACTTATCTAAGGGTCATGAATCCTACGTATGCTATGTCTCATCTGAATCTATCTCTGAAGCCCAAAAGAAATCATTATCTGATATTCCTATCGTCTGTGAGTTCCCAGACGTATTCCCTGACGACATTTCCGGAGTGCCACCGGAACGTCAAGTCGAGTTCAGTATTGACTTGGTTCCTGGTGCGGCTCCTATCGCAAAAGCTCCATACAGACTTGCACCTGCGGAAATGCAGGAAATGTCAAAACAGCTGCAAGAGCTGTTGGAAAAAAGGTTTTATTCGACCAAGTTCGTCTCCGTGGGGTGCACCAGTCTTATTTGTCAAAAAGAAAGACGGAACCTACCGTATGTGCATCGACTACCGCGAGTTGAACAAAGTCACCATAAAGAATAAATATCCTCTGCCCAGGATTGATGATCTGTTTGATCAACTGCAAGGAGCTAGTTATTTCTCAAAAATAGATCTTCGTTCTGGGTATCATCAACTGAAAGTAAGAAATGAGGATATTCCGAAGACAGCCTTCCGTACAAGATACGGTCATTACGAATTTCTCGTGATGCCGTTCGGCTTAACAAATGCACCAGCGGCATTCATGGATCTCATGAATCGTGTGTGCAGACCAATGTTGGATAAATCAGTTATCGTGTTCATAGACGATATTCTGATTTACTCCAAAACGGAGGCTGATCATTCTGTTCATCTGCGGCAATTGCTAGAGTTATTAAGAAAAGAAAGACTCTACGCAAAGTTTTCTAAGTGCGAATTCTGGCTCAGACAGGTATAATCTCTATTATATATGTCTTGAGCTGTTTCCTTAACTATTCTATGAATCACATCAGAACTTGAATTTCTATCTTGATTATCTTATAGATTCAATTCCTTGGCCATGTCGTTTCTGGCGAAGGAATATCCGTTGATCCGTCAAAAGTCGAGGCTGTTCAGAAGTGGCAAACACCTCGCAATGCCTCTGAGATAAGAAGTTTCCTTGGATTGGCCGGTTATTATCGGCGATTCATAAAGGACTTCTCAAAGATTGCTGTGCCGCTTACAATGCTAACACGAAAGAATACTCCTTTCGTTTGGACCGATAAACAGCAAGAGGCATTCGATATTCTGAAGCAAAAGTTGATTCAAGCGCCGATCCTAGCCTTGCCAGAAGGTAATGATGATTTCGTTGTTTACAGCGATGTATCTGGTACTGGCTTAGGATGTGTTCTTATGCAAAGGGGAAAAGTAATTGCCTATGCTTCAAGGCAATTAAAAGACTATGAGAAAAGTGCACCAACTCATGATCTTGAGTTGGCTGCTGTTACCTTTGCACTGAAGATCTGGCGTCACTATCTATATGGGACTCGGTGTCAGCTCTACACCGATCATAAGAGTCTCAAATACCTTTTCACTCAAAAAGATCTGAACATGAAACAACGTCGATCCTTGGAGCTTATCAAGGATTATGACTGCGAGATCTTATATCATCCCGGCAAAGCAAATGTTGTCGCGGATGCGTTGAGTAGAAAAGTATATCCAGAAAAGTGCTGCTATGCCCTAACTCCAGTTATATTCTCTTCTGATCTTATTGAAGATATTCGAGTTGCTCAAACTGAAGCACTGAAAGAAGAGAACATAGATTCTGAAAATCTTAAAGGGCAATTACAATTTCTAACTCTGAACCATTTGGGACTTCACTGTTTCAAAGGAAACCGAATCTGGATTCCTAAGTATGGTTCAATCCGCAGCACTCTTCTATCTGAAGCTCATCAGTCCAAGTTATCTGTTCATCCTGGCAGCTCAAAGATGTATTTTGATCTGAAAGCTGACTACTGGTGGCCAGGAATGAAGAAAGACATCGGAAAATGTGTTGAAAACTGCAAAGTATGTCAGATGGTTAAGGCAGAACACCAGAAACCCTTCGGGGATATGCAACCACTGCCAGTTCCTGAATGGAAGTGGGAGCATATAACAATGGACTTCATTACGAAGCTGCCAAAGACCAAAAGACAACACGACTCTATCTGGGTAGTCGTTGATCGTTTAACGAAATCAGCACATTTCATTCCAATGAGAGAAACGTATTCACTCGATAGATTGGCACAATTGTACATCACTGAAATTATTTCTCGTCACGGTGTGCCAAAGTCTATTGTATCAGATCGTGATAGTCGTTTCACATCCAGATTCTGGCAAGCACTACAAGAAGGGATGGGTACTCGGATTTCTATGAGTACTGCTTATCATCCTAATGCAGATGGCCAGAGTGAGCGTACTATCCTAACTCTAGAAGACATGCTTCGTGCCTGCATTCTTGATCTAGGTGGTAACTGGGATGACCACTTGCCGTTGGTCGAATTCTCATATAATAACAGTTATCATTCAACGATCAAGATGGCTCCTTTTGAAGCTTTGTACGGAAGAAAATGCAGAACTCCTACCTGTTGGCGTGAAACAGGCGAATCGCCAATAGCAGGACCTGCCCTTCTACAGTTGACTCACGAGAAGATTCAACTTGTTAGAAGAAACATTCTTGAAGCTCAGAGCAGGCAGAAGTCATATTATGACAATCGGCATAGATCCATCAGTTTTGCAGTTAACGATTGGGTGATGCTGAAAGTATCCCCAATGAAGAATGTGGTGCGGTTCATTAAAAGAAACAAGTTAGCTCCGAGATTTATCGGACCGTTCAAGATCATTGAAAAGATTGGAAATCAGTCTTATCGTCTTGATCTACCAGCGGACTTAGCTGGAATACACCCTGTATTCCATGTTAGTCATTTGAGAAAAAGCTTAGCTGACGAAAGAGAAGTACAGATACCACACGTTAACCTGCAGATAGATGAGAAGCTTCGCGTGGTTGAAAAGCCAGAACGTATTCTGGACTCGAAGACTAAGAAGCTTAGAAATAAAGAGATACAGATGGTGCTCGTCCAGTGGAAGCACCACAAAGGTTCGCATCAGTCTTGGGAATCCAGAGATGTTATGAAAGCTACTTATCCCAGTCTGTTCGAACATAGCTAACTTCGGGGACGAAGTTTGTGCGTGGTGGAGCCCATTCTGTAACAACCCAACTTTTGATCCAATTATAATCTGTGTACTTTGAGAAAATAATGTAATTTTATTACATTAATTATTTTGTCTAATTTTATTGAATATGAAAATATTAAGTAAATTATATTTAAGATTTTTAATTGTTATAAGATAATTATAATAAAGAGATGTAAAATACAAAAGTTTAGTAGGTTAAATTACAAATATAACTATAATACATATATAAACCATTCTAATGGTCATTATTAACAATTAAGAGAATTGACACACTCTCTCTCTAACTTCTCTCTAAACTCTCGGCCAAATACACAAAACATCAAGAATTATCACAAATTTGCAATCAGTTGGAGAAATTAAAGTCAAAGGAGTTACAAATAGCAACAATCAACAACAAACTACAAAGAATTTGAGGTAAAATTCACTTTTAATTTCAATTCTTATAGTGTTTGGTTCGGTTTTGTGAGAAACCGAAACCAAGGATTAAAATGATAAGATTTGTTGTTGCATGTATAGGATTCTTGTTAAGTATGATGAATGGAAATATATAAAAATTATAGAAACAAAAATCCGTGAGTAGATTGTCCAAATAAGCAAGAATTACGAAATTTTTATATAATAAGTGTTCTTGATAAAATTTGTATATTTTGGATGATCTTGAGTTAATTATGATGATATGGATGAAGAAATTAGTATAAAATCAACTTAATAATAGTAATATAACATAATATTAAGTTGCATGTTGATTAAAATAAGTTTTGTGAATTTTATGTGAAAATCCGTATGAACATAATGAAGAACATCAAGAACAAATTCTGGGAAAATACCAAGTACAGGATCCGAATTCGGATATACCCGAATTCGGATGAAGTGCTCAATTCGGATCTTATCTTGAATTCGGATCAACACTTCGAATCTTGCTTTGGGTCCTAATTCGGATATATGATAATTCGGATGTATCAAGATTGAATTCGGATGACACTTAATTCGGTCCCAAATCCGAATCCGGATAACTGATTCGGTTACTAATTGATCCGAATTCGGATTACATTTCGGATAAGCTAATTCGGGTCCTTAATTCGGTTTGGTCCGGATCCGGTTGATCCGAATCCGGATGGCCCAATTCGGATGAATCCAAATCCGGATCCCAATCCGGGCTGATCCGAAATTTATGATCCGAAACCCAATTTTATGTATTAGAATGATTTGAGAATAGATAAGTTATCAGAATCAGATGAAATTTAAGATTATAAAGATTAAAAGACAAAAGATGACAGCCTTGATAAGACAAGTTATCAGATATCAGACCCAGATAAAATATCAGATTTAATGACCAAAAGATGATGAAAATTCCATGATAATGATGATGATATTGACATGAGATTTATATGATATAATTCTGGACAGGTTCAGTGAAATTCTGAACATAAAGACAAAGATTTTAAAAGATTTAAAGCGGGTCAGAGAATTGATTTACAGATTACAGATTGACAAAGACAAAATCCTGAGATAACTCAGGTGGCAGATTCATATATCTGTTTGACCAAGACCCAGACCTGTGAGTTATAGATATTCAGATTGAACATGCATAGATCCGGTTGAGATATATTGTTGCTGATAGATTTATTGATATTCACTTTATCAGCTGGAATGAGACCTGTGCACACCATGGATGGGTGTTGCCCAGTGGATTATGATAGCTATTTGATTATCTTTTCATATTGCATTTAATATTGCTTCAGACTTTGCTTTATGATTCATTGCTATCATGACTTCTAAGACATATGCTTACATCATTGAACAGACATTTGATAGATTGATTCAGCTTGACTAGCCCTTATGGTCTATTGTTCTAGACCCGGCTATTTCACCAGTTCTTATGAACTTGGTAATGACCTCCGATGTTCCGTCATATTGACTTACTGGTAGCTAGCCCAGTATGTGGCTGATCCCCACGATTTAAGCGTGAGTGTGGCTTGAACATCATCCGATTCTATGATTCTATATCTCAATCATGAGGGCTGTAGCGGCAGCCAAGACATATCACGCTAAGATTAATGACTCCGCTTGACACGCATGTTGATATTGAAAATCTATAAACTCACTAAGCGTTGCTTACAGATGTTGCATTAATATTTTACAGGAAAAGCCAAAGGAAAATCACCTGCAGGACCTAGTACTTAGGTCATTCAAGATCCAAGTTTTGAAGATTTTCTTAGACCACTACTCAACAAACTTTCTGGTATTGATTGGAAGACAACAAATGTGGTGGTTCTGGGTAGACTTGACATGATGTATGATGTTATGACTCGATTAGATGTTACCATTTTATAACTTTATTTTGAAATATGTAAACTTAATCCTAATCTTGTATGTACATGAAATTTTATTATTCCGCAATTTAATTACCATATCTTAGTATGGTTGATATCGTATTGCTATTTGTTGGACCTAGACTCTGAGGACTGACCCGGAAGGGGAGGTCTTCACACGTTTCGACATATCGAAGTTTGGTCGGTGGTAAAAGATTCTCCAACTTGACAACGTGTTGCGACAAGCAACAATTTTATTAAACGTGAGTCTAAACGATAAGAAACATCGGACTCTAACGAGTACACCATGGCGTCGGATGCGTATATCGGAACCAACCTTAACGACGACTCCTTTGATGTTTCCCAACCACACGACCGATTGAAATAAACGCGACAAAACGTAAGGGTAAAGTGGCGACAAGTTCCGGTACCACCAGCACATTGGGATAACAAGATCTTGAAATCATTACGACAAATATGGCGGAGTTACAAGATCGTTTAACCGAATATTTGATGTTGAAAAAAAAAGTCATCGAGTGCAAAAAAGCTCGTGACATGAGGATTTATTTAAAAGACAGTAGTCATTAGACCTGAAAACAACTCGTAGTCGTGTTGAAACAAAAGAAAGAATTTGAAAAAAATGAGGATAGTAGGTTTTATTTTTTATGTATGTTTTATTTTTGATAAAGAATCGTTATGTTTTTAGTTTGAATTTTTAATTTTTAAGTTGAATGTTTTAATTTTTAATGTTATGTTTATCTTTAATATTATTAACTTAATGTTATTTTTTATTGCAAGTTTTTATTTAGGTTTAAAATAAAAATAAAATATAAAATGACATCAACACCTTCAAAATGACAAAGGATCATGGTCGTCCCATGATTTCAGAGGCTCTGTGTTTATGATAACAACATAGATTCTTAAATATTTTAAATAGTAAATTATTATTTTTAGACTCAATTTTAATAGGTAAATTGAAAGTCGTGAATGACAAAAAAATGATTAGCGAGAAACTAATATGAATAATACGAATCAAAATACATGTGACATGAATTCCATTTAAACGACCTATGCACTATGCGTCTGATGTAGAAAATTTTTAGTGGGTCTAACTTAGATCTTTATTATTACCGCAAAACCTTATGAAATTGAAGGCACTATGCGATCGAGCCTCCCACACACCTTGAAAAGATGCCCATACAAAAGATGCAAAGCTGACTTAATACTGACTTGACTGCAATTTTACTTGACGTTATCCCGTGGCCCTAAAAAGTTTCGGTTTCGGTTGGGCCAAGACACGTTCGATTGATCCGCGAAGGCGCTAGTAAGGACGTGGTGGTCTTGTTGACAGGATTAAGATATTTTCCTCTCCTAGTCATCTTCTAAATCCGGTACAGGTTGCAAAACCAACCGGAACCAGAACCACCATTCATTCATTCATTCATCTGTTTCGTCCAATCACCCCCGCTAATCCTACTTAAACCTTTTCCGCTGATCCAAAATGGCGATTTTAGCATCTCTCCCAAACCCTAATCTGTTCTCCTCCCTCCCCACACCGCCACCACCACCACCTCCTCCTCCTCATAACTCCATCAAACCCCCAATCCCCATTCCCAAATACCCACCACTTCACAAATCCCAAAAACAACCGCAACCAAAATCCCAGCCCAATCCCGCCTTCAAAACCTTCCACCGCCGCTCCAAATACTATAAACCTGTCAAAGACGGCGACGTCGTCTCCTCCGACGGCGACCGTTCCGTAGTCGTTGGTGATTCCGGCGTATCCTACCAGCTCCCCGGTGCCCCATTTGAATTCCAATACACCTACTCCGAGATTCCCCGAGCCAAGCCCATCGCCATTCGTGAGCCGGCTTTCTTGCCCTTCGCACCACCGACTATGCCAAGGCCTTGGACCGGTAAGGCGCCGTTGAAGAAATCAACCAGGAAGATAAAACTTTTCCAGTCATTGAATCCGGGTGACAATGCGAAGCAATTGGAGATGCTGAAGCCGTATGAGCTTGGGAATTTTGAGGTGAAGCCGAGGGAGGAAGTGCTTGGGAAGCCATTGAGTAGAGCAGAGAGACAAGAGCTTGTTAAACGTCACATTTCTAGTAATCGTCAGGTCAATCTTGGTAAGATACATGTATAAATGCGCAATGTACAACCTGTTATTGCATGACATTACTTTCTTACACATTGTTGCTTGGATTTAACCTGTTAGCATGACTCAGGATTTAAGCCTCATAATATCTCATTCAAATAAGACTTTTTTATGTTGAAATA
This sequence comes from Centrapalus pauciflorus, assembly GCA_020465985.1. Lineage (NCBI taxonomy): Eukaryota > Viridiplantae > Streptophyta > Magnoliopsida > Asterales > Asteraceae > Centrapalus > Centrapalus pauciflorus. The sequence goes on from JAANYP010007579.1 coordinate 502,130, forward strand.
ATATATTGTTATAGGTCCACAAAAAGAATCCAATAAGTTGGCAACAAGAAGAATGATCATAGACATCAATCCATATGTGAAACTTTTTGTCAAGACCATACAATGACACCTGTTGTTTTGACGGTTGCTTTGCTAACAATAATACAATCGATATATTTTTAGGTAACCCAATCTACTGATAAAATAATAATGTTGTCAACTGTGGCATTATGCATTTTCGGATGCTCTTTAAGTAACATACAAAGCAAATTGCTTCAACAATAATAGCTTGGACATTGCAAAATGTAACGTGCTCACGTAAATTTCTCACAACATGCTGTATTTACTTTGTGCCCATTGTAAGTGAAACACACTGTGGTTTAACTTGAGGAATCGGTTTTGTAGGAAGGGATGGATTGACACATAATATGTTGGAATTGATACATTCCCATTGGAGGAGGGATCCTGTGTGTAAAGTTCGATGCCTTGGAGTTCCCACTGTCGATATGAAAAACATTTGTCGTGTTCTTCAGGTTCTCTAAGTCAATTTAAGCAAAGAGTTCACCTTTTCATCATGATTTCAGTTTCTTTTAAGTAGATTTAAGTAGTATGCTTTCAGGTCATCATGTGGTTTTTAGTAAATCTAAGTAAAAAACTACTTTGAGGAGTTCAGTTTTCTGCAACTATTAGGGTGCGTTTAGTTAACGAAAACTAGGCATTTTTCAATTTCACTTTTCAAGTTATAGTTTTTAGAAAAAAAACAAGGGTTTCTATGAAAAGTGAAAACTTGTTTAGATGATGAAGTTTTAGTTTTAAGAAAAAGAGAGTATTATAAAGAAATAGGGTAGGTAGTAGAAAAGTAAGAGAGAGAAAGAGAGTATTATAAAGAAATAGGGTAGGTAGTAGAAAAGTAAGAGAGAGAATATGAAAAGTGGTATTTTAAAAAGTGAAATGAAAATTTATGAAATTGTTGTAAAGTAAACAAGTTTTCATTTTTGTTGAAAAGTGAGATGAAAATTTTGAAAATTTTCGGGAACTAAACGCACCCTTAGGTCTTTAAGCTGATATAAGCACAGTTTTGGCCTTTGGGGTTTTTCTTCCGTCATCTTTATATTATAATTAGATTACCATTTTAAATTTGGATAGAAATCATGTTCGCTATTGTTTTTTAGTAGCCATGTGCTAAAGATTAGTTCAATTAACAGGAGAAGACTGGTGGTAAGATCATTCTTCGAACGGGTGGTGTACTTTATCTTTTCCGTGGTAGGCACTATGATCCTCATAATCGTCCAAAATATCCTGTGATGCTCTGGAAACCAGCAACTCCAGTTTACCCTAAGCTTATACAAGAAGCTCCAGGAGGATTGACAAAAGAAGAAGCTGACGAGCTGAGAATGAAAGGGAAAAAACTTCTCCCAATTTGTAAACTAGGTAACGTTTCCTTTTAGGTTCTTAGTAAGAATTACATATCTGTTTGCTTGTTTTGTTGTCATCATTATAGATATTTATGGTCTTGATTTTAGTCCAAACCTTTTCCCCTGTTTTGTCATCATTGAAGATTATCTTTTACCGTTTAACTATGTATTCAACCAAATTCTTGTTACACTTCATATAAAATTGAATGTTGCAATTCTAGTCTTAAAAAAGATTATTCTATGTGATGGCTTTGATATACTTTGTTCATCCATGACATTGTAGTGATTTCCATTTCGTGATGTCCCATGGAAATTGCATTATATGAAATGACTCCCTTGGCACAGTCATACTAATGAATGTTAGGTTCTGGTTTGCAAGATTTTTATGTATTCGAAGAATTTTGCTAATAATCTAATATCATATTCAAACTATATGCAATTATGCATAGTTAATGGTAGCAACTTTTATGGGACGAATGATGTAAATGAAGCCATAGCTTATGTTAGTGGAAATTTTTTGGATCAATTGGTAGGTTCTTATTCTCTTCAAACATGAAGTCTTCGTGATGGTAGCCTAGTGGCCACAGCCATAGAATTGGTGGTAGAGGTCGAAGGATCAAACTCTAACACATGCCTCTTGACTATAGATTTTACCGATAGGTAGGTTTCGAGGTCACCCATTGCACAATTTTGTCGTGTTCCCATTTTGAAAACTCAATTGATTTAGATTGGTCGGGAATTTAAGGTAACACATATAATTATAGAATATCAAATAAAATCAAAGATTATGAGTAAAAGTGTTATTAATTAAGAAAGATAACTGAATTTCCTTTCCTCTAACTCGTAAAGACTCAGCATATTTAGTTATGAACAACCGGGCATATACAGTTGTCATGTTCCTGGTTCGTTAGTTTCGTTTTCTCTAACTCTGGAAGATTGTCCCTCGTAACTATCACTTTCTGAGACTTTTTTTTTCAAAAATTATCACATCAATATTATTATAAATTCTACAATTGACAATTATAATTAATTGGGTACAAAATGTTATTGGTTAAGGGTACTAGGACATAGGGTTTAGTTATTGGGCCAAAATTGGGTTATGGGTATTCTATTTCTTGGACCAAATGACTAATTGGTTTTTAAATTTGTTTGGATATTATTTATTATTTACATAGATATTAATCATATTATACTATATATTTATTTGTTTGTTTGAGGTTATAAAACTTATTAACCAAGTTAGTTTAACAAATTTGTCAATATTTGAAGAACACAAGTTGCACAATTAAAAAATCATCAGTTGCACCAACAAAATTTTTAAAAAAATTACACTATAAAACGGGATTTTTTTATGAAGGGACTCGTTGCACATGCTACCCCTCAAATACTAGTAGGTCCTCCCCTTCTGTCAACAGAGGCCATGAGAGGGTGGGTTACTCTTTTTGTTCCTTTTATGCATGAAAGATCTGTCAATGGTTGATTTTGCACTTCATGGTTTTAATTTCTTTTGCCTTTATTACTTGATATTTATTTGGTTTTAGTTAATTACTTGCTCATAACAGCGAAAAATGGAGTGTACATTACCCTAGTCCAAGATGTGAGACAAGCTTTTGAAGAGTCCTTGTTGGTGAAGATCGACTGTAGGGGGATGCATGCAAGTGATTACAAGAAGATTGGTGCCAAGTTAAAGGTTCATAGATCCTTTCTTAATTTAATTTAAACTATGGCAAATGGGAGATCATTATTATCCTTTCTTAATTTAATTTAAACTATGGCAAGTGAGAGATCATTATTAAACTGTTTGATATGTCTGCTACAGATTTGTTGTTTGTTGACTTGATACTACTTGGTTAAGGTGGCCGCCCATGTTAGATTGTCACCATGCCAAATCACTACTCGCAATCTAAGTTACTTTCATTTGTGATACAACTAAATTAATTGTTTCCTCTCTAGGAGTTGGTCCCGTGTGTATTATTATCTTTTGACGATGAACAAATCTTGATGTGGAGAGGTCATAGTTGGAAGTCTATGTACCATGGTGCTCCGATATCTTCGACCCCTACCTTTGACCACATTACAAATGATCCTAGTACTTCGGGTAAGTATAAAATTAATTCTGTTTGTCTTGTTTTATTCAATAAATTGTGTAAATTAATATGTGTGTGTGTGTGTATGTATATGTGTGTGTGTGTGTGTATTTGAAAGCCTTTATCATCTATTTTGGAAAACGATTTTATAATCAAGGTACAAATTAATATATAATAATGTGTTAAGAGAAAATCAATGGTCGTGAGTAAAGATGCTGAAGACTTTGTTTTTACTGAAATTCAACTCCCATTATATTATATGTACTTAATGATATAGTATAAATATGGATATGTGCATCTTGAGTAATTAGTGGTAAGCCATGTGAATTACTACATAACTGACTGTAGATATATGTTAACAGAGTTAAATTTACTACTAGCATATGAGATTGTGGGTGGGTAGGAGACATCAAATTTATTTGTAAAGCATAGTAGACTGATCATGGCTTCTTGTCAAACTATTATTTAGTTTGAATTGATGAATGTGTATGTGTGTGTGTGTATTTAGAGAGATGGAATATTATTAATTCTAGGTGGTTTTTTGAAAATTTTTATTAGCTTTTGAATCATCGCATGTAGTGATGCTGCAACTAACAATAGTTTTGCCAATTTATAGATAAACACTGCATTTTGATTTTGGACAAATTTAGAAAAATGTAAAAAAAAAAAAAAAAAAAAAAAGAGTTTGTATTTTCATAAAAGTTGAATAGTTGATTTGCATTTTTCCCATAATGACATTGTGCTGTTGAGTAACTTATTCCTAGATTAGGCTTTGATCATCATTTTCTTTCTTGCATCAGAAAACACCAACGTGGAGTTATACAAGTCAGAAACAAGAACACCAATTTCAAGCACAAGAATGATATTGTTATGGAGGGGAGCCATTGATTCGAACAAAGCAATGTTGCTGGAAGATATTGGGCTGGGCCCTGATGATCTATTGAAGGTGGTGGAGGAATTTGAGACGGTTTCACAGGTGACGGAGCATTCATATCCTGCAGTGATCATGTCAAACAAAGAAACTCAAGATACAGAAACTCATGATTCCGAAGAGGAGGAGATGGACTACTTTAGTGATGAAGAGTATGGTGAGTTGAGTGAGAAGTTGGCTCCCCGGGGATCATTGGGAGTTGATTTTCTAGCCGAGCAGCTGAGGAATGGTGACGGATGGAGGCCAAGATGAGAAGGATTCCAACTGTTGTGTATTTCTTTGTATATGATTTTGATTCAGGTCATCTTTGTATGTTATTGTTATAATAGGAAGATGTTGAGAAAAAGGGAAATTAGTTTCAACTTGATAGGAAAAACATGTAAATTATAGTTGTTTTTCATTGCGTTTTGATAACAACTCTGTTTGATGGTGGTGTTGGTTCATCTTACGTTACAATAAAGTAAACATATAGATGGGATGAGGTTGAAAACGAAAATGTCTTTGTAACCTAAATTTCACCTCAGTTTGTTGTATATTGTAATTGTAGTGGTATAAAAAAACTTGAAAACATGTAACACTCTACATAATAATCTCATCCATCTAGGGGTAGGATAAGTCTTGTACCAGTACTGTTATTTTCAGTATTAGACACATTAAAACTGATTTTTATTATTTATCACACAAAGCTAATATAAAAAATAATAAAAATAACGAATGTTAATCTAAAATATATAATATTAGTACTGAGTACCAAACCAATTATAAAATTCCAATACCGATACTGTATCAATTCAGTTTAAAAAAAACAGCGTCCTTATGTCCATCCCATCCCATGCTACACTCCTACATCATATTATTCATACTATTCTTACCTTGTACATCTTAGGCTAACATTGATGGTGGTAGAATTTTCTTTTTTTTTTTTTTTTTTTTTTAAATTTAAATTACAGTATGAGCTTATATTTGTATTTATACATATACAAAATATATCAAATATGTTCTTCGACAATTTATTCATATAGTACTTTACTAGTTTAATTACTTGCGTATTACATGAATTTTAATATAATATTGTTAAGATAAAATATAATAAAAATAAAAACATTATTTTTTTGAAAAAAGTATACAAGAATTATCATAATCCATTAATAATACGTAAATTTTAATATATTATTGTTAACATAAAAAAACAATAAACTAAAAGATAAAATATTATGTTTTTTAAAAGAAAAATATACAAGAAGTATATTATTATTTATCATAACCTATTAATTTTTTATATTTTAAATATATGTGAATAGTAATTATTTTCGTATTGTTTTAAACTTTTATTATATTATAATTAATAAGTTATTAAAGTATTAGATTTTATTGAAATTGATTTAATTTGAATTTAAAATTATATTAGATTTAGTTTAAATATTATTTTTTATTTTTAAAAATTATATATGTCACGTGTTAATTTATAATAATAACAAAAAATAAGTATATTTATTTTTTTAATAGTGTATATATAGATTTTCAAATTGATTATCACAGTGCAAAAAAAATAAAAATAGAAGTACATAGTGAAGAAGATGTTGACGAACACTCGCTCACTCCACGGTCTCTTCTGTAATTTAGTAGGTTGCAGTTGCGGTTGCGGTTGGCGTTCTACTGAATTCTAGTTGGTTTCTTCTTCTTAAATCTTAATGTCTCTCTTTTCTCTCAAACCCTAGGGTTCCTAAATCCTTTCCTTTTTCTTTTCTCCTCATCTTCAACAATCAATCACTCCACGCTAGAATTCTGGTTATCATCTTCATCAATCAACACTCAACACAGGTATTCCTTGAGCTTCCTTCCTTCCAATCTTTTTTTTTATTCAACTTCTCTCATTCTTTTAGCTTCCAATTATTTAACTTCACCCACCCTTTCATGCCATGCCAATCACTATGACTTCACTGCTTCCTTTTTCCCCTCTTTTTTCTTCCCCTCATACTGTGGCTTTAATTATGTCATCTCATGAAATTTACCACTTAATTCCAACTTAACCTAACTGTGTACGCAACAATTTTGTCAAATTTGTAAATCATGCCAAATGTAGCTCTGAGGTAAAATATAACACCGAAACTTTGCAAATATTTAGGAGCTGCCAGTTTGTCCGGACTGCTAATGGCCGATGATACCACAGCCCTGAGTTACTGGTTGAACTGGAGGTTCTTCCTCTGTGCATTATGGATCTTGATTGCTATGATAGTAGCAGCCATCTTAATAATCAAACATGAAGTGTTAAGCAAAAAGAAAGCTCATAGAAAAGACAATGAGGATGATGTGGAACCTGTTGGGATGTTGTACGAGGATGAAACTTGGAGGACCTCTTTGAAAGCAATACATCCTGCTTGGCTGCTTATTTACAGATTATTTGCATTTGGTGTGATGTTGGCAATTCTTGTTATTAGTCTGATTGGAAATGGAGCCGACGCACTTTTCTTTTACACTCAGTAAGTTGTTTTGGTCCCTTTATGATCCATAGTCTAATCACACAAGGCCTATAAAGTGATCTTATGATGTTCAATTCAGACTCTTTTCTCAATGGCCCTTTTCCATTTGGTATTTGTCATCAAACTTATTTGAAGTAAATACTCATTATGGCCAATGAACAAGTCATTATTTACCAGACTTGTAACTTCGTTAACATGTTTTCTTTTCTGATGTTTCTGGTGATGAACAGGTGGACATTTACTTTGGTCACTTTCTACTTTGGGGTATGTAGTGTTGCTAATTGTATCTATAAGTTTTTCAAATATATGGTTTTTCCTCAAAAGATCATTTTGTTGTAGGAAACAAATTTTTTTCCCCCTTCATTTTAATTGGTTTATTGATGCTAAGAAGTTTACGAAAATGAAGATATAACTTGCATATTCATTAGGTAGGGGGGCGTTTGCTATGATGGAATCATAGGGAATGGAATTGCTTATGTTTACAAGATCTTTTATTTATGTGACGAGAGTCTTGATTCTCAATGGAAGAGAGTGGAGAATTGAGATTAGTATAACCTTCATTTTTCTCCTTTATTTATCAACATGGAGAGAATCAAAAACATGGAAAGGGAATGGAGGTATATAGTTTTTCCTTCGTTTTATATGTCATTCTATAATTATGTGTAGCTATCATTGCTTAAAAAACTTATAAATTTAAGCAATTCTATTCCCTGCCATTCCATTGTACCAAACACCTCCTTAGTTTTTTCATTTTTAAACTTATTCTATCGACTAAGTAGTATTATATTACTTATTTTTTATAGTAGATGAAAAAATTGCCATTTGATCGGTTATTCTGTCATAGTTTAGAAATCAATCTTAATGAGCAGTTATCCTTATTTGTTTCCTTTGCTTCTAAATTGTTTTGCATACTCATGTTTTGTCAACTACCTGTAGCTTGCGTCTTCTTTCTCCATTTATGGGTGTTACCGTTATTGGAATGAAGTTGCCGATGTTAGTATCAATCACGTTGCTTCAGACCCAGAACGAGGCACTTACATGGCTCCCTCTACAGCAGAGGGCTTGAGTTCCCACAGTATGCCAATTAACCCTAGAAATGATGGAGAAACTCATGTTAGAAAGCCTGCTGGTATTTTGGGCTATTTCTTTCAAATAGTTTTCCAGGCAAGTTTTTCAAATATTGTTTTATTGGTGTTATTTTCATCATGTTTCTGTTAGAATCCTTCCTCACTTTCTCTCATAATAAATAGATATGTGCAGGTGCAGTTGGACTCACGGATAGTGTGTTTTGGTTCATAATCTATCCGTTTCTTACTTCTCCAGAGTACAATTTAAATTTCGTAAGTTTGTTCCGTTGTTCTTTACTTCTTAGCATTGATGCTTCATGCTAAGGATATGAATGAATTCATTATGCTTGAGCTTATACACCAATTCAATCTTTTCCTTTCATATCATTTTGAGGGGTATTCTGTCCATTTCAATACAGTTGGATGTTAGCATGCATTCTCTCAATGCCATTCTCCTCCTTGTTGACATTATTTTGAATCACCTGGTAAGTTCCATGTTACAGAAACGTTTCATTCCTGAATTACTTTTTTTTTTTTGCATATGTTTTTCAGTCGTATATTGTGTGAACTATTCCTATTGCAAGTCCACGCTTCTGACTTGACTACCTTGAGTTTAAAATCAGCGGTTCCCTTTCTTTCGTTTGGCCTATTTTGCTCTGTGGACGTGTATGTTCGTCGTTTTCCAGTGGATCGTCCATGCTTGTGTATCGATGTGGTAAGCTGAGATCTTTTAATGATCATTGTACCTCATTCAAGAACTTTCTTATATTATTGTTTTAAATATCACTTGAAGTATAGAGTTTACTACTAAATTGCTAATACTTGTGTCTTGTGAGTTGTGATCTTGCAAAGAGAAGTCAAATATATTTTGTTTTAAATATCAGTGGTATCTTTCTTCTTACAATATTATAGTGTTCAATGGAAGACACTTAAAACTTAGTTCCACTAACTTGTGCTGGACAGTCTGAACAAGATATCAGAGATGCTTCTGCCTATTTCCGAATGCTCGAATCCCCACCATTGGGTGCTTCATGGGTGATGGGTGTGCAGGGTTGTGACTTTGACTGTATTCCAGAATTGTTGACCGTAGTTGCAGGGGATATAGGATTGGTAATTTGCTAATTTGGGTCTCTTTTGTTGGAAAATCAGAGTGACAAATCATAAGTTTAGAAGTCAATGGTGAAACTCTGAAGTAGAATTACTTCTAGATGAGGAGAAGCAAAGTGACAAGACAAGTCATTTTTCGTCAATAACTTGGATTATCGTATGTGCACCAAGTAAAAAGCAAGATAAAGACTCAAGTATACTCTATAGTTTCTTTAATTTATTGGCTTGTTCTGAACTTATATAATATCATACACATACAAAGGCATCCCTGCATTCTTAATTTATAAAATTGTTGAACCTCTTTGCTCTATCCATGTGCTTATTTATATATTTGTGTGGTTCTCGATATTGCAGGTGGCCATATCCCTTCCTTGATTTATCATCTCCATATGCTCCCATTTGGTATGTTCCTTTGTGACCATTAAGTTTGTTATATCGCTGTTGTGTCTATTTTTCAAGCTTCACCTCCCCACATAATGAGAAATGGCATACCTTGCCCTTCTTCCTTCCTCAACAATTCATCTTCGTCGTTGCCATTGTCATTACCCTTTGCCGCTGCCATTGCCCAGTCACCTCATTGTTACTCTGTCTTCCTTGTTTACTGAAACTAACTAGAACAAAAATAGTGTTTCTTAAAACTTGTATATACACTTCATTCGCATACCCAAAGATAACCTACTTTATGCATAAAACCAGAAAACATTTTTCAGATAACCATGTACTCATTTTAATTCCAGCTTACCGTCAAACTAATACCCATAATGATACTGATTGCAAAATTATACTACCTAAATGCTTGATTTCATGGGATTAATGATTTATTTGCAGGTATTTAGGAGTGGGGTTGATTCTTCTCCCAGCCTTTGGCATCTTTGCACTCATAGTTTGGGGGAAACAACTTTTATTATCGAGATTTGCTGAGACACGTGGAGCATGATGCAGCAGCAGGATCCTGACCATTCCATTCATAATACATGGAGGAATTAGCTATTAGATCCTCTAAAGGTTAGCTTTTGTTTTCTTGAAACTCACAGAGATGCAACATTTGATTTGTGGTAAACAAGTTTTGTTGACAAATCCAGGACTTGGGTCTTCATACGTCTCTTGAACTCTTATCTCTTTCACAATTTCTTTGTCACGTCATTTGGATAAGACTTGAATCATAAAAATGTGAAAACGAATATTATTTATTGATAAGATAATTACTAATGTTATATTTCTTCTGGTTATTACAGGAGTTGGCATTGCAGGAAATGAGGAAAGATGCAAAATCCCAATTATATAATGTAAAATAGGGATTCTAATTGCATTACTAATTTCTGCTATATGTTTAAATCAGGAAAACTTATATCCATATTAATATAAGCAAATCTCCTTTCGGATCTATTACGTTAAATGTCTATGGTTCATCAACGACTCCTCCATATGGCTACACGCTTGTTCATGTCATCAAACCATTTTATGCACTTGAGACATTATCAAGGGTATAGTCTAAAATCATTGATGTTCTTTCTATGCAACATTATTGGATCATCAAACTTGAGAAAGCAGGAGATGCCGGGTTAGTCCTTTTTTTATTCTTCGATGCTTTGGAGAAGACATTCTAAACACGCATGCATGATGCATACATAATCACAAAGACATGTGTCTGATGATCGATCTTTCATGATTAATGTACGATTCGGGTCATATTATACATTTATTATCGATATCTTGTCATTTACACAAAATTTGGAAGTAAGTGGAGTAGCAAGCAAGACTGAGTTAGAAAACGTGAGACATGATTTTACTACACACCACAAGGCATATGGTCCATCCCTAAAACGTTTTACTCACCAATTCATGTGCCACCTTATTTTCTTTTACTAGTTTGATTGGAAAAAATAGACATTAATTTTGACTTCTGGTAGTAGCTTCCTAATAATATGTAATATATGATTTATTATGTACTAATTATTTTATAAATCGATTGGTTAATTATCAGTCTAAGTAGACGTTTTTATCATAATCCATAAATTGAATGTATGTATGCATTTAGAGTTACCAATTCTTTATCAATATAGGTAGATGGGTTAGGCCATTGGTATTTTTATTTTGTAAAATTGCTAACTAAATTACATAATAAAACTTTAAAATAAAGGTTAGTTAATTGCACCAGGTTTTTCAGTTGTACCAACACTATTCTACTCAAGTCACAACAAAGTCCAACTGTTATTGGGTTTGAAAAATCCTGTTTCAATCATATAAGTTATAACGACTCAAATCTCGAGCTTAAATGATCTTTCAACTAGAAGCCTTATCGATTTTTCAAGACTTATGTATGGCTTGGTATAAATTTTGTTGAACTCGAATCAATAATGTTTTTATAGATACTTTGAAATTATTTAAGGTTTCAAGTTTACTGTGTACATTCGGTGTACATTGCTTTGAAGTATTCAAGTCATTGATTTCATATTCTTCTTAGGCCATACTTAAACCTTTATTAGAAACACTCGTTGAGTTATCAAATTTTGTACCGTAATAATTATATTATAGGTTATGATAACAATTATACAATTTTTTTTAAAATCACATAAGTTCTTACTGCTTTAATACAAGACATCTTTTGGTGGATTTTGATATGAGTTCATGTTTGATATTTTTATTTTTGCAGTGATCACTACAAGATAATAGTAATATTCTTTCTTTTTACCTTAAATATAAATCTTTACTGAGAAATTATAAAAATGTATTACAATATATTAAATCTAACATCATAGATTATACTTACAAAAAATAACATTATAGATTTAATTTGCTATGTTTCAAAAAATCGTTACAAATCGCATGGACATATATTCTACAAAGCAATTTATTGCGAGTATGTATACTATTTAAATAATTGTATGTAAGAATTTTTATACAATATTTAATATTAATTTTGGAAAATGTTTTTGATGTATATAATTCAATTTATACCGTAACCATACATAACACTCTATTAGTCAAATACGAGGGGTTTGGCACCATTTGTTTGCCTATATAGAAAATCAGAAATTGGTGTGTCCCTTTGTTGACTTTCTCTTATACCACAATTCTCATATTTATTCACATGTGTTTGCTTTTGCCAATCTCAAGAAATTTCTACTAAAAGATTATATATATCTTTTTAAAAAAATACATAATCAATAATTAGAGTTTAAAGTTCCTTTAACATGATAACATCATTTATAATATAACCATGTGCATTTTATTCATTATTAACGATTTTATTTATAGCTATGTAATATATTTGTTTTTATAAATATTAAAACATTTTTATTTATTAAGGTAATATAAAACGGTAACTTTTGATGCAGTTATTTGAATTTATTTTATTGTGTAAAGCTTATACAATTTTTTAAAATTTTTGAATAATCAATATTTATATTTGTTCACTTTTGTCTCTTATAACTTTATTGTTTTTCTTTTGTTCCTAAACAATTTCCGATTATGTGAAACTTTCAGGTTTTATCATTTTTGGATAACTAACTAGTATTTTTATTTATTTAATCCACTCACTACAATATTTTTAATTTTAGTCAACAACTTTTATATGTTTCATTTATATAAAATTTGTAAGGAAACGACACATCCACAAGCATGCGCATATACAACAACGATGATCAGTAAACATGGAAACTAAGAGCACATAGTATTACATGGTTTGGTCTAAATAATAATAAATGTCCACGTCCGCACGATCAAGACTATTAATTTTAAATCACATTACAATTACAAAGAGATTAATATTAATACACTAAAACTGAAATACAAAAATCATTATTTGGTCGGATTTACAAATAAACTTATATTTTGGGTGTTGCCCTTGAATCCAACAAAGGACGGTAGTCCCTTAACCCCTAGATTTCGTAGCATGACATAAGTCTTTGGTTAACAATCAGTTTTCACAACTCAACAGATTATCAAATTTAAAAAGGTTACATTGGTTGTATTTAAGGACATCATCGTTCTTCACACACGTTGTTGAATAGAACTAGTTTGACCTACAAATTTCTATTACCAAGATTAAAGTGATTAGATATTTCGATAATTTGGGTAAAAAAAAATGTTATTTTGTATAGATGAAGATTTAGTTTGTTAAATTATAAATTTTATGAAAGATTAATTCCTGGACAGCCCAACTCAAAATCCTATTAATATATGAATAAAAAAAAATCTCAAACATGGAATTGTTGGGCGATTGTTTGATTTGTTTATTATTACTATTTTAATTATGTTGTGATACAAGTTTTACCGAATTTGACTTGTATGGGTGTGAGACTCAACTATAAATTGGCAGGCGCTACTTCAGTATCCGTTGCATTGCATCTTTCAACCAACAATCCAACTACCTACCACCTCTACTCCTTCTCTACTCTTTCCATCCGTAACGTAAGTTTCAGATTCATTTTTATCTTTCTACTACTTCCTTCCAATCTCTTTAATCTCTGTCGATATGATTTGAGGTTTCATGTGTTTTTTCTTTCTTTCTGGGAAGAACAGGGTTTTTCAATGGCACGCAAGAAGATCCGAGAGTATGATTCTAAGAGGTTGGTTAAGGAGCATTTTAAGAGGATCTCTGGTTCCGAATTGCCCATCAAATCAGCACAGGTCCCTTCGATATAATCTAGTTCCATGCTTTTTAGATCTATAGATTTTATTGGTGCCTGCCCTGCCCTGCCCTACCCTAGTTCTTATACTTATTGATCCTCTTCCCAAATGATAAACTGATTGGCAAATTGCAGTTGCTTTATCAAATACAACTCGTTTTTTATATATGGATATCGTTTTGATTGTATCTCTAGCTGACCCCAAATTTGGCTTTCCAGATTCGAATATGCTTGATCTGAATCTTAGTATAAAGGACTGAAATAGGGAAACTAGTCTTTTCTAAAACCACTCATTTATTATTAGTTACCAAGTCTCTATTTTTTCAATGTAGAACTTACAAATGGACACTTGATTTGGAGGGTTGCCAAGATATATCTTTTTATAAATCAAACACGATTGTTACTTGCAATTCTTCATTGATCGGTAATCTCTTGGTGCACTAGGTTACAGAGTCGACGGACTTCAGTGAACTGGCAGAGAGGGAACCATGGCTATCTTCATCCAAGCTGGTTGTGAAACCTGACATGTTGTTTGGAAAGCGTGGCAAGAGTGGACTTGTTGCCTTAAATCTTGATTTGGCTCAAGTTGCTGAGTTCGTAAAGGCGAGACTCGGCAAAGAGGTACTATTACAACTCTGTTGCACTCATGCAGTATATCACATTCCTGAGTGTCCATGTATGATTTCTGAGAGGCAAATGAACTATTCAATTTCAACATTAATATAAGAGTGTACATTACCAAGGAAAACAAACACGACAACTACAATAAACCATATAAACTGTCTTAAATTTGGAATATTCTATGAAAATCTGTCAATGTTATAGGTTGTGATGGGAGGATGCAAAGGCCCCATAACCACTTTCATTGTCGAACCATTTGTTCCACACAACGAAGAGTTCTATATCAACATTGTTTCTGAGAGATTAGGGTGTAGCATCAGCTTTTCAGAATGTGGAGGAATCGACATTGAAGAAAATTGGGACAAGGTACATAGGTGTATTTGCATTATTTTGATTCTTCCTTCATTGCCTTTTTTTACATTTGGAGTTGTAAGATCACACTTTTTTCGGGATGTACAGGTGAAGACAATTTTTCTACCCACTGGAGTGTCGTTGAATCAAGAGATATGTGCTCCACTTGTTGCCACACTCCCGTTGGAGGTGCGATTATTACACCACCGTATTAGTCTTAACTCTTTAGTGATGTCATACATCAAACTATCAAAGGGATGTTGTTTCTTTGTCATCATAAATGACATTTTTACGTATTAAGATTAATAAATCTATTTTTTATGAACTTATTCTTTTGAGCTTACTCTACTTTCATCACTATGTGGCAAGAGTGGAAATTGGTCATTCTTGCAAACTATCATTGTTCTTGTAAAAATGCCAAAAGGACGCCCTACTTTACGAGATTGAGTGGTTTTCGGACAATCATGTAACCACCACTCTTTCTTGCAAAGTGAGGGGAGAGTTGTTTGCAATAAAAAACCATATATAATGGAACATGAAGTCAACAACGCTTCAGTTCTAGAGCCTCGAATCACAGACACTCCCATGAATTTAGAAGCAAAGCTCTATGAAAGCAGTGGGATCATAGTCTATATAGGATCCAAACTTATCCGTTTAAGTCATAGTCCCAATAGAGTTACATGTGTATTGGAGTCTATAAATACTCTTATTTCAGGATAGGGACATCACCTTTTTCATATTTCCTATTCCATTTTCCTTTCTTTTAGTGAATACCAAATTTCTGTTGCTTGCATGTATCACCATTTAGCGAATCACAATTCTTTATATGCTTTATGTTCGATTATTTGCAACAATTATGTACATGGAATCTCTAATGCTTATTCCTTCTGTGATGCAGTTTAAACCGATAATCGAGGAATTCATCACACACATATATTCCTTATTCGTAGGTAAAAATCATATTTTCCTCGAAAAATTTCTATACTTGTTGCCTACCTATTTAAATTATTTTATAAATTTAGTCAAAACCCACTATTGATCTTCGTGTTTTCTTGCATTTAGATCTTGATTTCACTTTCCTGGAAATGAATCCATTCACCCTGGTAGATCGAAAGCCTTATCCTCTTGATATGAGGGGTGAGCTTGACGACACTGCTGCTTTCAAGAACTTTAAAAAGTACTTTTTTTTTCTTCTTGATTTCCATAGTTCTGATCTTTTGGTTCTTCATTATTTACAGAAGTTGATAGAATCATGACATTTGTGGTACATGACATTTGAGTCTAATTTCGCAGGTGGGGCGGTATCGAGTTCCCAATGCCCTTTGGAAGAGTTATGAGTCCTACTGAAAGCTTTATTCATGGACTCGATGAAAAGGTATATATGATTATACAACAAGCTACCTGAACTTGGTATCCTTTTTTTCTAATCGGTAATGCGGGAACAGGATTAGAACCCGCAAAGCCATGTCATCATGAGTATCACTGTATCAGTCCAGATACTGTATATGTTACCCGCATTGTGGTGAACATTTATATACTTAAAAGTATGATTGACATTTGCAACCGTCGTATACGCCTTGCAAATATCTCAGAAAAATTATTTACTAGTGTTTCTGGGTCTCTGTTTCTTTGGGTTGTTGGTTAACAAAAGGTTGCTTGTCAAAAAACAAAAATCCCAGAAAAACTATTCAAAATTTATTTTCCAACATCTTCATGAAGTTTTATTTTATTAATAGTTGGTTGTTTTATTTCTTGAACCTCGCAGACCAGTGCATCTTTGAAGTTCACCGTTCTTAACCCGAAAGGACGAATTTGGACCATGGTAGCCGGTGGTGGTGCAAGTGTCATCTATGCAGATACCGTTGGAGATCTTGGCTATGCTTCCGAGCTAGGAAACTATGCAGAATACAGTGGTGCTCCTAATGAAGAGGAAGTTCTGCAGTATGCTCGAGTCGTTATTGATGTAAGTGACTCTCCTTCAGATTGTTTTATTCAGTTAATTATTTTCATTTGTGTCCAACTCCTGATTTCATAATGTGAGAATAAGGGAGGTGAAGCCCACAAAATAAATGATGGAATATAGAAGTGTAGCATTTTATCCTTGTAAGTTCAATTTAAAATGAAAGAAAGGTTCAAGATCCCTCATTTTATCATTTTCTTTCATTCTTAATATTCACTTTGAGGACCTCTGCTTCATAACACAAGAACAACGGAGACGAGACACAAACTGACTGACTCTACTCATTTCCTGATAAGATATGAAAATAGAAAAGTAGGCTGCTTGTTTCTGTGCTTCAGAGCCTTGAATTAATGGCATCAGATATTGAAAGATCCATTTTTGAATTTCAGTGTGCAACTGCTGATCCTGATGGTCAAAGGAGGGCACTTGTAGTAGGAGGTGGAATTGCCAATTTTACCGATGTTGCAGCAACCTTCAACGGCATCATTCGTGCAATGAAGGAGAAGGTGATTTGTTTGCTTATTTGCAACGACTTGTTAAACCGATCAAAAGGGAAAAACTAACTTGATGTTTTTATTTTGGTAAAAATATGTAGGAATCCAAGTTGAAGGCGGCAAACATGCACATCTATGTGCGAAGAGGAGGTCCAAATTACCAAAGAGGACTTGCGAGAATGCGCACACTTGGAGCTGAACTTGGTATCCCAATTGAGGTACAATAGTCGAGTCTCAAGGCATTGCATTTTTAAAAACCTTTTGAGGACAATTGACATACGTTGACTTTGTGTTGTGTTATAGGTATACGGACCTGAGGCTACAATGACAGGAATATGCAAACAGGCAATAGAATGCATCACGGTTGCTGCTTAGATTTATGTTTCTTTCATCATCGTCTTCACTTAATCATGGTCAATAAAGGAAAGGAAGGTGTTGTATTGTATTCTGGCTTCGGATGCGTTTGCTCGTCTCTTTTTTAGGGATCTGTTGTTCTTTGTATCTGCATTGCATTCGGGTGTAGTGTAATAAAGGGAAATTATTCTTACAAATTTATCTCATGACAATTATATTTCTAAACATGTCTTAGTTACCAAACATGTTTTCCTTTCGAGATGGTCACTATGTAATTTCAACAAACTTGAACCTGCCCCATTGCTATGCCAACTGACGCATCCCACACTCAACCCCAAGTCCAAACTGCCTCAAGATCATCGTGGTCGCACTCAGAGGATCGTGATTGCAGTCCGAAACGAATTGCTATACTTTATTTTTGTTTCAGCTCAGTCTAGAGAGGTAAATCCCTTAAGTCGAATTCCAGCATGTATAATCCCATCAAAACGATACATAATTGTTACTAATGCAATTGCAAACCCATTCCCAGTATGTAGAAGCATATAACGCAAATCAAAACTCCATAAATCAAGCTTTCTTACATTGCTTATACGAAGAACACGAAAATGTCACATCCAACATAACTTTGCTACTGAATCCAATACTTCTATGGCTTGGTTTATGCTCCAGCATGCACAAAACATACTCTCACACATTTCTCTTAAGATTTCTTTTAAAGGAAAGTAATGAAAAGGATTTCAGAAAGATTGTGTGTGTGTATTCATTTAAGGCAGTTATCGTGCCTGATGTCCGAAACCGATATCACAGTTTCAAGTTTAATACCAATTTGCAACAATTAATCTCGTGAATTCATAATATTAGTAATCTATTAGAATTATAACCCAGAGACACGTATACTCGAATCTGACACGTGTTAGTCCACTAATCAATTTATAATTTGACCAACACCATATTAGTAAATTAAGTAGCCACTAAAATAAATCCATGTAGCAAGTCTTGTTACATATATAAATATAAAATTTTCACGAAATATAGAATTTTTTTATGTGTATGTAAACTCTATATATGTGTATCATAGTTGTTACGTACTTAACAAAAAAAACGTCTAATATGTTCTATTTCACTGATTATTATAAACTTATTATATTTTGGTTTAGTTATAAGTATTAATTGAATATAAAATTAATAGTGTAACAAAGTATGTTAATTAAGATAATTAAATTAAATCATTATATATTATCTCAATTCATTAAACCAAAAGTTTTATGTTTTATTACGATGGTTAGGTCTATGTTTGGTTATAAATAATAATTAAATCATAATATATATCTATACTATTAAAAGAGTAACTAAATGTAACATGACATGCTCTTATTTAATTTGCCACATGTCGATCTCTCCTTTTGCCACATCATTTACTTGCGACATGGCATGCTCTCATTTAATTTGTCACATGTCGCTCTCTCCTTTTGTCACGTCATTTACTGGTTTTATTTTAATTTTTAGGCAAATCAAATCTATGTAAATCTAATATGGATTAATTTAATAACTAACTAACTAAAATTAAGCAACTTTACTATTCATATAATTATTATGTTATACATATATATAAATATCAATTTCTAAAATTAACCCATGGGTAATAACCTAGTATTAATTATATTAAACATATGGAATTTATATATGTGTGTGTGTTTAATGACAAATTATATAGTTTATGAAAATGTTATATTTGTAGATAATTGTATAAAAAAAAAAAAAACATATTGACTTAACTAAATATTTAAGTATGAGTTAATACATACGTGCAAAAGATGGGACAAAAAATAACTTAAATAGATAAGTATTCATATATTGTAATATAAAAATACATAAACTGAATATACAAATAACTATAATTTATATAAATGACAAGTAAATACTTAATTTATTATATATTAACTAATACTGTTATTATTAAATAAATAATAAATAGACAATATATTAAATAACATGGTAGTTCAATTAAATTGTAATAACAATAAAGAGAAAACATATAATTAAAATAAATTAAAATAAAAAATAAAATCAATTCGATTTGATTATGAAACAAAATTGAAACAAAGTTAAAATGTAAAATGATCATTTAAAAAAAATAACTTATCAAAGGATCAAAATTATAATAAAACGCCAATAACCAGTATTGTAATTGTAATTTTGATGTGAAAAGAACGATACCATAATTTACACATAACAAAAGTAATCAAAATTGTAATTTACCTTTTTTTAAATAGGTATGAATGGTGATTGTCTTTTATAAATTTTATTTGATTTTCTTCACAGTGATTTATATGTTTAATAACTTTTTAATTATTTCTATAAGTCATAAAATAATTATTTTCGTCAAGCATTAAAAAATAAAAAGTTTGTTATTTTATTATTTTCTATATTTTGTTTGTTATAAGAATTTTATTTCGTTTTCAAGCATTAGCATAGAAAGTTATTCTTTTAATGCTTTTTATTTGTTATTGTTTTTTTTTAATGCTTGAAATAATTATGTGTACTACCAATAATAGTTTTAACTTTTAATTAATGTTCAAATTAGGGGTGAACATCGGTTTAAAACCGAACCGAACCGGGCCAAAACTGGACCGGACTGAAACCGAAAAAGTGTGAAATTTAGAACCGAAAACCGGACCGTAACATATCGGTTCGGTCCAAAACCGGACAAAGAACCGAAAATGATAAATTAACAGCAATTCAAATAAGTAGACATAAAATTCAATTAACTAATTAATTGACTCCAAGATGTCAAAGTTTTACAAAAAAAAAAAAAAAAAAAAAAAAAAAAAAAAAAAAAAAAACTTATCACCAACAAAAAGATAAACTATCTAGTAGTCATATAATTTCAAAATGCCCGGTAGCTAAATAAATTACAAAAATGAAAACAACACAAATACAACCTCCTTTGACAATTGAAAGTAACATGATGAAGAGAAACACCAACTCGATTCAATTCATGTTCATCTGGTACATCTTGTTTTTTTTTCCTATTTAAAAACAAAACTATAAGGCATAAAATAAAACATACCGGAATAGGTATCAGGCAATGTAATCACCAAAAGATAAACATATATGTTGGGAGAGGAATTAATAGAGGATGAAAGAGTTAAAGGAGTAGAAAGCATATGAATTAAAAATGAAAACTCTTCGTGAACTGTGTTATCAATAGTCCATAATGAACATAAGATTCTTGGAAAGTCATAAAAGCTCTTTAGATTCTTGAAAAGCAGAAAGAAGAATGAACCCTTCGTTTTCTATTTTCTATCTGGTAATTAAATTAAGAATTACATCGGTTCGGTCTCGGTTCGTGTCGGTTTCAGTAGGTTTTGGACCGGACCGAACCGAAAATCGATTTTTACAAAAACTATGGACCGAAAACCAAACCGGTTTGTCGGTTTCACCGGTTTAGATGGTCGAATACTCACCCCTGGTTAAAATGAAATAATAAGCATTAAATATTTTAATTAAATTAATTAAATGTTTTGTATTACCAATTATCATAATTTTGCAGAAAGGGTAGGTTATCATGAAAATGATGCATCGAGGTATTCCCATGTGGCGAAAACTATTTTTTTATAATAAATATAAATAGGTATAAATAAAAGTAAAAAGCTGGATATGAATATTATAGTGTCATTTGTCCAAAATAAATATTATGGGTGATAATTTTGGCTTGTTCAAGCGGACGTGTCAACGACTACGTTACGAAAATTTTACATAACTGTAAATATTTTTTCAAAAAAACTATTTTTTTAATACATCATTTTTTAGAACTTAATTTATTTGAATAATTTATGTTTTAACTTAGTTTTTTTTACCACAAATCATTATGATCATCCGCTACAAGAAAAGTGTCATTTGATGGCACACAATAAGTGTCACTGTATCTTACTTTTAGTGACACTTATGAAAAAGAGTAGGTATAGAGCAATCTTTACCCATAATTTTTTAAAGTAGTGACACAAAAATTTTGTCACAAAATACTTGAGGCCTATACCCACATACATTTTTAGTCACTATATATTTATACACACTTCACTTTTACCCACTCTTTTTGTTGTGTAGGTAAAAGATTTTGATACCTACAGTGACACTTTTTTGACCAAAAAAAGAGTGGGTAAAAGTGGAATGAGTATAGATATATAGCGACTAAAAATGTATGTGGGTATAGGCCTTAAGTATTTTTATGACAAAATTTTTGTGTCACTACTTTAGAAAAATGTAGGTAGATCGTTGCTCTATACATACTTTTTTTTCATAAGTGACACTAAAAGTAAGAAATTTTCATAAATGACACTAAAAGTAAAATATAGTAACACTTTTTTGTGTCACTAAATGACACTTTTCTTGTAGTGATCCCACCCGTTGGCCGAATTTGCCACCCCTAATAAGTATCATAATATAATTTTGAACATAAACTTAGGTTGTGTTTGTAATTTTAAGAGCTATATGTCTGAAGTCTGAAATTAAGGGATGGACTTAAGATCTGAAGTCTGAAAACCACATCTGAAATTAAGATTTGACACATCTGAAATTAAGAGCTGGCCTTAAATGTTTTAATTAATTAAATTGATTTTAATATTTTAATTAAATAAAATATCAACTTACATCAACCTCTTAAACTAAGACTTCAGACGGAAGTACACAACTTAATTTCAGACGTGGTTTTCAGACGTTGTAACATCTTAACTCAATGTAACAAACAGTCTGTCTTGAACTAAAATCTGAAATCCACTTAACTCTGAAATGTAACAAACAATATATTTTCAGTTAAGATATGAAATTAAAAGAATTCTAAGGTTTTTAAAAAGTAATTAAGTTCAAACAAATGCACCAGTTAATTACTTATTAAAGTTATTATTAAATGTTCTTAACAATTTATTAACGTTTTTAGCAGCATTAAGACTAAGGGTCTGTTTGGTTCAAGGAATCCTGAGGGATTTTGTGGAATTGGAATAAAATTTCCATTCCATTTAGCTGTTTGGTAGGTTTAGGGAAAGGAAAGAGAATTCCCACCCACATCAAATTTTCCACCCATCACATGAATCTATTTTCCATCCAGATTAGCAAAGAATTCAAATTCCATTCCTTAAGTTAAAACATTTCCTCAAACCCTAGCACCCTCCAGCCTCCATATCGTGTTCATCCATCTGCTGCTGCCTGGTTCATCTCCTTCGTCGCACATCTGGTATCTTCTCCCTTCCTCCTTCTTCAATCTTGATTTCTAACACAAGCACAAACAACACTGTCGATATCACTTCCATTGGAACATCAGACGAGTGGACTACATTTAGAAATAATTTGGCACAATCTATGTTTGATTCTTGGAGTGTTACTAATTGATGCTTTTGTAGTAGACTTTATCGTGTCGTTTATAATTGTTATGTTTTATGAACAATGTGGTTGTATCTTTCTGATTGTCGTGTATTATGAACAATTATTATCATTTTAGATTGACTTGATGATGTGTTTGATCATTGTTATCTTTGTTTATGATGTTTGTGATCATTATTGTACATTTGTCATGTATTATCTTTGGTTTTAGCTATGGCGGAAAGTGGTAGAAATTACAAGATCTGGACCACTCTTGAAGATGAAAAGCTTGTTGAAGCATTGGTGAATATGGTTAATGGTGGAATTTTTAAAGCTGATAACGGCTTTAAGTCAGGTTACTTACAATATTTAGAGCAAGCACTAAAAGAGGTGCTTCCCAACGCTGGTATTATGGGTAAGCCTCATATTGAATCGAGGATTAAAACATTTAAAAAGGACTGGCAAGTCGTTTATGATATGGTAAATGGTACAAATACAAGTGGGTTTGGCTACGACAGTGTGAAACAATGTGTGGTTGCCGAACCAGATGTTTGGGAAACTTATCTCGCGGTGCGTTATGTACTTTCTTTTTTAATTTGAAGTTTATGATCTTGGTTAAGTATGCTCATATAATATACTTTTGATTTATTTTAGGTTCATAAAGGAGCGGCTAAATGGAAAAACAAACAATTTCCTCATTATCAAGATTTGTGTATTGTTTTTGGAAAAGATAGGGCGACGGGAAATAGAGCACGGGATTTCGTCGAGATGGCAAATGAAGCAAACATGGAAGAAATGACACAAGAATTGGAAGGTCACTCGGACGAGCACATGAATGTAAGCAATGATGGACATACCACTACAAATGTCCAGAGTGAGGAAGTGTCGTCCACACGTACTCGTAAAAGAAAAACTAGGACTGATATATTAGTTGATGGCATCACTAGCGCGGCTCATATAATTGGAAACAAAATTCAAGAAGAATCAGAAAATATGAACCTCTCTCTGCGAGCTGAAGTGGATTTGCAAAATAAGACAAGCATGGTGGGTGTAGAAATCGACAAAATGACATCATTATCTGAAGCTGATAAATTTAAGGCAGCAAGAAAGATAACACGTGAACCGGATGCTGTTTTAGCTTTTTGGGGTTATCAAGGAGCAGCACGAGAAAGGTTTGTCAAAAATGTTTTGGGTGAATGAATTAGCATGAGCACGAGAAAGATTTGTCAAATACTTTGTTTTTGGGAGATCGAGATACTTTTGTTGTTTTGCATGTAGCTTATGCTTATTTTGTGGTTTTGAATATCAACATACTTTATGTGCTATATTAGATGATATTTTGATCACATGTTTTGGATATTGATCTTATGGTTATTATTTTGAATGTTTGTTTTATGAATTTGTGCTATATAAATGACACATAGTAAATTTGAAGAAATAAAAAAATATAAGCGGTTATCTTGTAAAATTGAGAAAAAAAAGAGATTATCTTGTAAAAATGATGTCTAAATATTTTTTTATAATTAAAAAAATATTATAAAAATGAATAATAATGATAATTTGGTCATTTATCAGAATTAATTTTCAATTCCTTTGACAGATATACAAACCAAACAGAAAACAACAAGGAATGGAATTTGAAATCCATTCATTTCTTGCCAACCAAACAAGTGACAGCTTTTGGATTCTGACAGATTTCATTCCTTTCAGGATTTCATTCATTCGACAGATTCCATTCCTTCAGAAAATTTTCTGTGAACCAAATAGCCCCTAAGAAAAAGAAGGTAATTAATGTTAGTGTTAAAAAAATCAAATAAGACATTCACAGTGATCAAAGGCGAATATGTGAAATGATTCTAGAAAAGGGTCCCCACAAGCCCAACAATTATTGTTATAGCCCATTGTTGTGGGCCTTGCCAGGTGATCATTCACCGTTTTTGACTGGAATGAGAGATTATTCAGATTTTATGGGTTTAGATACTTAGATGTGATTGCTTTTATTAAAAATATAATTATGAAATTGTATTAATTTAGTCTTACTATCATTTTATCTAGCAAATATAACTTTAAAAAATATCATCTTTTATGAGTTGACAAGATAAATTGTTTGTGAATGTTACGATAAACAATTACGCAATTAGGGTGATGGAGGTGAGTTTCTTTTTCACTTTCCAACTTTTTGTACACCTTACGCTGTGTTCTTAAAACTTTTTTAGTAGTGGAAAAGAATGGAACTAAAAAGAAATCAAGAAAAGTGAAATTAATCTGTGTTCTTTTTGGTTCTTTAGGATGGAAAGGAAATGAAAATGAAAGAATTTGTAGTGTTTTTGGCTCTAAATTTTTCCTCCCAAAACAGAAACCAAGGGAAAAGAATCTCTATTTTCCTTTTTTTACTTTCCTCTCCTTTGTTTTCTTTCCACCCTCGAGAACACAGCATTAGTGTCGCATCATTTTTTTCTCCACCTATCTATCCTAGAAAAACCTATTTTCTTAACATTTTTATCTTTCTTAATTTTTAATTAATAAAGCAATTAAAACTAAAATATTTAATTTTAGGGATATTTAAAACTATTACATAATTAAAAATATAAATTACATAGCAAAAAATAAAAACCAAAATTTATGAAATGAAAATTACGAGACTAAAATTACAAAACTAGATGAACATTAAAAGTTGCGAGTAAGAAAGCAAAATGATGTGTGATTTTAGTGTCATGGATGTACGTATTTATAGAAAAAAATTATTAATTTAAATAGTCAAGTGAGTGTTAAAAGGAAAATAAAGGGAAAAAAACCGTTCAAAGGTTCCCAGGCCGAGGAGGGCTTGAAATAGCTGAGGCCTCTTAAGGGGGTGGTGTGACCGGCGGCGGCCTTTAGCCCATATGAAAAGCCAGTGAGATCTCTCTCCCTCTTAAATTTGAGTTTGGGTTTTAATGATGAAACAATAAAAATTTTATTATTTTTGAAAATATACAACTGATAATTATGATTGTTTTGCAATGTTAGTTCAATAGAATCAACAAGTAGTTACAAACTTATCGTTATGAACGTATGTTCACACTAAACATGATCACATAATTTTCTTTACGTTCGCATGACTTTTAATATGTTAGAATGTGTGTACTTTTTTTTTTTACAAATAGTCTTATATTAATTGTATATATGTGAATATAAGAAAAAAATTTAAAAAAAAAAAAAACTTTTTTTCCACAGTATGTTCACATCCTGAACCAGTGTGTTCACAGGTAGGTACATACGGTTTTGCATTTTTTAGGTACTTATACGAACCATGTGTGTGTTCAAATAAGTATCTATAAAAACCCGAATGTACTACCCTGAAAATCTTTTCTAGTTTTTTCACAATTATGTTTAAATTAATATTACACACATGTGGGTAGTGGGTATACCCGTCTTTTCTATTTTTTATTTTTCTGGACACCTCAACGTCATATCAAAAAATTCTTTCTCTCCATCCCTTTCATCTGTCTAAATCTAAAAATCTATCTTTGTATCTTAATATTCATCACCCATTAAACTTGAGTGTGAGAGAGAAAGAGGAGGAAGACGGGGGGGGGGAGGGGGGGGTGGTGGGGGAGGTGAGGCCGGGCCGGGATGGGACGTGTCGGAAAGGGGAAGCTGAAGCATGGTGGAATTAGGTGGGGCCTGCTAGGCGAGATGGTGTGCCCGCAGGCCTTGATCCGACGTTGCAAAACCGTTCAACAATCAAAGTGAGTTTACTGTTTTACTCTGATATGTAAATATCACATCTTATATTCACTTTGATAATCATTCATATTAATATACATGATCATTCACATTTTATTATAGACATTAAAAGTATGAATGGAAGTGAAACTCACATATTATATATGTAACATTAAATTAAATATGTTTATTAAAAAAATTGCTTTCTAAGAATGGTACATTGACCAGCATTCAATATCAAATGATATAAAAGGTGTGTTAATTTTGTTAGGGGTGGGCGACAAGTTTCAAACACTAGGGGTGTGCAAAATAACCGAACCCGAATAACCTATCCGAACCGAATCTTAAACGGGTTATTTGGGTCGGGTTATTCGGTTTTCGGTTTTGTTAATCGGGTTAAATGACACCCGAATAACAATTTCGGTTCGGGGATCGGATAGACTTCATATTTATTCGGGTACCCAAATAACCCGAATAACCCTTTTAATTTTTAAATTCCCATATTTATTTAGAATTAAAATTGTTTTTATATAAAAATGTAAATATTTAAATACTCAATTTAAATAGCCTAATCTTTTAACCCTTTGTACCCAAATTTCCCAACCCATTTAACCCGTTTAAACAAATTTGTAAAGTATTTCATTTTTTATATTAAAACCGAATAACCGGTTTAACCCAAACCGATTAACCCGATACCCATTTAACTCGAAACCGATTAACCCGTCCCCTTATTTGTTTCGGATTCGACCAAAAAACCCACACCCTCAAACCCGAATAACCCGATACTCATTTAACCCGTCCGAATAACACCCCTGTCAAACACTAGCATTAAAAATCAGAAAGACGCATAACCACCCTTCGTGTTGCCAATATTTGACGTTTTCTTTTACAAAACTAAGAACACTTTTCGTACATAGGAATAAGAAAATAAAATTCTTTGAAATACTTTGATTTCTAATTAAATGAAATAAAAAAATTAATTTTAATGTAATACTCGTTTATATGCTTTCTTTACTGTATTAAAGATAGCAAAAAATGACAAGAAAAAAATTCTATTGATTTCATTGTCTCGTTTGAAAAATGTTGCAGTGTTTGTAAAACTAATAATCAGATAATAACTGTAACAAAAAGTGCTGCCGGAAATTTAGTGTTTGGTTTAGCGTCTGCTGTTTGCTTTCACAATTGTCAAATAATCAGTTTTAAAGTGTTTGGATTTGCGTTTTAACTTGTAAAATGATCAAATAATTACTTATTAAGCAAATAAACTATATTTTTTAACTTATGAAAAAGTGTGGTAGGATTAACTCTAAACGCAAATAATCACTTATTAACGTATGCAATCCAAACACGGTAAATCAATATTTGCGTTATTGTAACATAATAAGCTAATAATCTTGTTTATAACACAAAACCAAACACCCTCTAAGTCACTAACCTCTCAAACTTGGAAATACATATCATTCAAATATTTCTTTTTTATTAAAAAAAATTCATTTTTAATTAATAAATAAAATAATTAATTTACAAACATTAAAAACTATTACAAAACTAAAATTAAAAAACTATGCAATTAAAAATACGAAACTAAAATATTAAAGTTGGAAACTTAAACTCTCAACCCCGACGCTTGACAATTTTTCGTTTGCGTTGTAGAATGAAATTCAATTGAGCGCCTTTGAAAATGATCATGTGGCAAATACATAAAGTCCAAATCTTCAAGTACTATCTTGTCATCGTCATCATCATCGTTATCGTCGGATGATTGTTCACGGTATCCACCTACAAAAGGCTCGAAACCTCGTGAAAGTCAGATTGCGAATATTGTGGGTTTGGTTGACACTGTGGTGCGATAGACGGTGAATAAGGTTGTTAAAAGGATTTTACAAAAAAAATGGGTGATATGGTGTGGATAAATAAGGTTGTTGCGAAAAGGTTGTTGTTGCGGTGGACAGAATAAAGAGGAAGAATGAGATCCGGCACCGCGTCGTTGACTCAAGACGTATTGTTTATCGGTATTTCGTTCCATGGTTGATGAAGTATTTAAAGAATTAAAGAATGAGAGTGTATAGAATTATATAGAAGATTAGTGTTTAGAATGGTGTGTGAAAATTACTTGAAGAATGTTAGCATTTATAGAGGAGGAAAAAAAATTTAAAATATATTTAACGGTAATATTATCATTTAGAGAAAAAAAACTATTAGAAAGAAGGCATTTTGGGGTGGAGATGCCGAGAGTGTGGGTTGCACTTTGGGGCCTTGACCTTCGTGGTGGTGTTCCCGCCGAGATCAGTCCAATGTGGCATCCTGAAATGATTTCTGTGTGAGTACTTCCCACACACTAAAGCCATGAAGGTTTTCATGTTTACCGTAAATTTCTCAGTTTTACACTCCCTTTTTTTCATGCAGAATTAGATACAAGGTAATATTATTTGCATCCTAGGATTTAACATTTCCCATCAAATCACACGCACATTATCCCTTATCTATTTGTATTTTTTTTTTAAATCTTTTTCCTCTCATCCATTGCATTTTTATCGTTCTTTTTTCTTTTTTTTAGTATGCAAATAACAACACCATTAGAAAATAGAGATATAATCCCATATTAAGCAGGCTTTGCTAGTATATCTGCCTCTCAAATAAAAATTCGGCACATGATCCCGTTGGCGTTATTGATATCTACTACTGGGCCCATTCAACTTTTGTTTGTTAATAATAGGGATAGTCCGACGTCAATATTCTTTCTGGTACCCTACCCTCGCACCATTATTATATATTTAATTAATAAATATTTAATTCCTCATGAAATCAATAAACATGTTTAATTTACATTTACTTGTTTGGACAAAGAAAATGTGAATATTTGTTATTTTAAAATTTGACTTGATGATACATGCTTATTTTTAAATAATAGATTCACATCACTTTTTTATTTTTCAATTCAACATTTCCTTTGAAAAGTCTACTCTACAACACCATATGTTTTTATGTGTTGTGTTTTAATTATTGAATTCTTATAATCAAATGCATTTTTATATTCTTAAACTTTTATCACACTTTAGTTGGTGTTTAACAAACCTAACAAGTTTATGTTATTGTTAAAGTATATCATACGTGTCATCTTATTGATATGTCAGTTACTTACATAAAAACATCATTTTTTACGGACATGCAATATTCATTAAAATAACCAAAATTATCTACAACTATATATATTATGAGTAAGTATCATATAATAGATCA
Source organism: Centrapalus pauciflorus (assembly GCA_020465985.1). NCBI lineage: Eukaryota > Viridiplantae > Streptophyta > Magnoliopsida > Asterales > Asteraceae > Centrapalus > Centrapalus pauciflorus. Next base: position 531,907 of record JAANYP010007579.1, read on the forward strand.
GTGGCTATTTGAAATCCATACAGAAAGTAATACTTGTTGTTTGAGAAAAAAACATCTTTCGATCCTTACTTTAACTTTTCTTTTTTGATTGCATGAACCATGAGGACATGCGGCCATGTCAACTCCACATCACCTAAATGGTTGAGAGACCTTCTGTAAAAGGTTTTTACCATTCAATGGTTAACAAATAAAATATTTATATATAACTATTTTCACACAAGAGAGATTTTTATATGGTCACACTCAACATAAAACTCACCAAAATGGTAAGAAAAACATTTTTTTTCCAGACTTTTATCACCTCCCAACATTTTCCAAATAAATGATCCAGCAATATTTTCCTCCTCCATCTCATAGATAGGAATGATAACTGTATTCACAGGATGCTTTTCTTTTTCAGATTTTTAAAATTAGGAATCTTAATTAAGAGATTCTTTTCATCCATAAATTTAAACCTTTTTTTGGAATACAAATAATTTCAAATTGGTATTTCATTTGGGTTGAACAAAATCTAACCATTTGTCATTGATCAAAGAAGAAGATGCCTTACTTTAATTTGAGGATCCAAAATCCAGAGCCATCATCTATCCACATCTATGTAGACTTTAGAATTACCCTTGCAATCATCTTTACTAGTTCACTTAAATGACCCAAACATTTGCCCTTAAGGAACAATCTCCATTGCCAAGAAAATGCACATGACCATCCATGATTTTGCATCTCTCCTAATTTTACTCTTTTTATCAAGTTCCAGAGCAACAAGTCTAGGAAATCTTTCTTTGAGAATTATCAAAGGCAAAACTCATATATCAAACTAGAATTTTGTATCCGTCCCATTGCCAAATCTTTTAAAAAATGATTAAGAGAATCGGATCCTCACATCACCATCAATAACCTCCATTCTATGTGACGATAATTACAACTTTATTGTATGTGTATAATTAAATACGTATTGCATGTACCGAAAGGTGTGTTGTGAAAGGAAGATCAAGAGTGTTGTGGTTAGGCACACCAATACACCGTGACTAATGACACAACCACCAATATTATTATAACATGCATTAAAAAAGAATTTGTTGCTCTGCTATGAGTTAAGGCCAAGGGCTAGCCCTCCAAGTCGGTTGGAGGCCGGGCACACCACCCCCAACCTCCAATCACCATTTCACCCCCATCAACCATCTCCCCAACGATGCCTCTCACCCACTACGGCTTGCCTCTCACACTCTCTCCTAGTCTCTCAAACTCTCTTTTTTCATTTGAATTAAAATTTGTTAGGAAAATAGAAAGATTAATATAATTTTAAAAAATGATAGAAAAATACAGGAAGTAATGAGAGAAAAATTAATGTAACACTGAAGTATAAGAAACATGAAATTTGAAGGGGTTAGGTATACCCCTCGGGCCTCACTCTAAAAGTCTAACATACTATCTTTTCTTCATTTTTGTAATTAAATTTACATACACTTATCATGATAGTGCGTATGAGGTTGTTTAATTATAAGCATTTTATTCGATTATTGCAATGTTCAATAATCAATATAAAATGATTACAAAATATTCTGATATAAATTTACACATGCTTTAAAAAACCCAGTAAATTAGTCATAATTAAGTTTTATAATTGTGTGCTTTCAGATAAATTTATAAATTGATAATGTTTTTTATTCATATGTGAAGTTATTGGATCCTACTCTTAATTAAAAAAAACCAATAAATGCAGTATTTGGCACTGAGAATTGTTTTTAAACCAGTATATTGGATGACAATTTGTTTGTTATATCATATTAAACTATGTGTTTCTTTCCACACATATATAACTAGTTTAATACTCATGCGTTGCTCGGGATTTGATTTTTAAATCAATATTTTATGAAACTGAGACTAATAAATTATAATGATTTAAAAATAATAACATTATATTAATATAAAATTGATTGTCATAAAAAACAACCCAATAAATCATATCAAAAAAATATTTATCAGATTATGTCAAAATAGTATTATAATATATTCACGTAAAATTGATTGTCATAATAAACAACCCAATTTTTTAAACTAACAGTAGATAATAATTTAAAACTCATAATTCATGTATGTACTATTATTTTTAAGTAAAAGCTACAAATACAAGTGTGCAAAAAATCGATTGGATAAATAAAAAAATTGTAAGAATTTACAATCGAACATTATTGGTCATAGTTTGTCCACTATTATAACCGAAAAGAATAAAATCAAAAACAAAATCAAAATGAACCAAGCCAAAAAACTAAAATTAGTCATAATAAAAGTTCGAACCAAATAATCTTAGTTATGGTTTAGTATGACATGGTTCCACTAATATTCGTTAGTTTTTCGGTCCTATCCAAAATTTTGCACACCCCAATTATTAATAAACATTTTAGTAAAAACAAAAATATATGTGATTGCTAATCACCGCCACTTTTTAAAATGCTTTTCAAAATTTTGCACACCCCAATTATTATATTAAAATATATATCTAGAACACTTGAATAAATTTCTAGAAAATAAATAAATAAATTGAGTTACTTAAAAAATATTTGCAGACTTTAGTAATTTGCTGTGTATTATTTTAATCAAAGTTTGTTAGTTAGTCCTATTTTTTATTTATCTCAAAATTTGTTAATGATTCCTACTTTTTTTTATTTTCAGTGGTCACGATTGTGCCACGTGAGCATAGATTCGAAAAAATCTGAATTTCGATGGCTGACAACATGTCACGTCTAAATATAATCGGATTTTTTACATTTCGAATGACTGAAATTGTGCCATGTAAGCGGACTTTTTCTCTGTTCTATCAGCAATAAATATATATACAATACTATCTCACTTCCATTATTAATCAACACGCACCCGTTGCAATTTTTTTATTACGTACTCAACAGTTGCATAATCTTATTTATTTTTCCTCCCACTTTAATGTTGCTTCATGGCCTCATGGGTACATAAATTGAATTTCTAGCAATCAAAATTTTAAAACTGAAATTTCAATCATCAGGGTGTTTCATGTGACATGCAATATGATTGACATCCAAGCTTATATATCTTATGGTTTTATACCCAATAAAATTTATATACACAGTAATTTTATATAAAATGATTTTTTAATTTTACTTTTAGTGGTAAATGTAATTATGATAAAAGTGTTAGTAAAGATAAAAGAGTTACTGTATATAAAATTGTTATATATGAAAAAAATTTGTTGTGTACAAATCACCGCCACTTTTTAAAACTCTAAGGGGATGCTCTCGAAATAAATTGAAATTTAATTTATAATATAAACTACTTTATAGGTTGAGATATAAAATGATGTTTAATGCTAGCTAAGAATATGTATGGACTACTATGGTGTAAAATGTTGAAAATCTAAACCCCATTTACAAATACACTATATGACTATAAGAAAATTTCTAATTTCTTCAAAATTCATTCCGTGAATCGAACACCCCCTTAATGAAAAGGGTAGCCCATTTCTAGGGTCCCCACCGATCGGTCTCACGACAAACAACGACGAGGTAAATCACGTAACTCATGGTTAAGGGACATGTGTCGGGTTTGAACCCTGAACCTTCACTATGAATTCCATGTCCCTAACCACTAGTCTATCATCGTGGAGACAACACCCCCTAATTGTTTTGTTCGTAAGTATGTTCATGCAATTTTTTTTCAAGGTTTATTACAATCATAAGTTACTTCAAGTAGTTTTTAAAAAGAACTTGAATTTATCAAAAATAAAATTATAAATATAGTAATAGTTATTATGCTTCTAATTTGATTTATTTATTTGTGGGATTTTTGCATAAAACATTCAAAGTGGTCCTTTTTTTTCTATTGTCTCATAAATCTTCCAACCAACTAAATACCGTTAAAATAAAGTTTTTAAAGTTTCTATGGAGTTGTAATGGGATAAAAGTTATAATGGCATCTATGTTAAACAAATAACTATTTAAAAGTCCTACGTGATATTTATGGCAAAAATTTTATAGGATTTCGAGAACGATAATGTAGTGTATAAGTTTAACATAGATGATTAGATGCCACATAGAATTTTTAACCGGTCACAACTGGTTAAAGATTAAAAAGAAATTGAATTTTAGTTGGTTAATGACTTATGTGACAAAAAAATTAAGTTAGTTAATAATAAATAGAATATAAGTTTAAGTTTTTGATTATTAAAAATCCATTCTATTATGTGTCATTTTAGTTACATATGTATCAACCAAACATATATATTATGTGTCATGTTAGTTACATATGTCTTTATTAATATTTAATTATTCAAATTTATGTATTTTATATTAAATTAATTTTATGAATATTTTTATTATTTATAGTCATTATAAATTGTCAAAGAACGAAATTAGTAACAAAATTTCAACCATAATAACTGTCAGTATAATTTTTAAAAAATTTATAGTAAAGTACATAGACGAAGTATGTAATTTACCCCAATTAATTAATGATGAAAAGTATAGAATATCAAAGGGCAAAAATACCTTCCGTGTTTGGAAGCCGTAACCCGTAAGAGTGAGGGGTGTATCAAGGCCGCTGGGTCAGCGGCTTGGCCACCTCAGCCCACCACGGCAGTGATACATTTCCTTCCACCATCAGCCTCGCCAATTTCAACCCCAACGACTTCTTCTTCTCTCTCTCCTCCTTCTCTTCTCTCTTTATCTCTCTAAAAATTAATTGAGTATTGAGTATTGAGATAGAAATATTAGAATGGTGGGTATTTCAAAAAAATTATTATGAAAATGATGGAGAGAGAAAAAACAATGTAGCGCTAATGTGTCCGAAATGAAAGATTTGGAAAGGGTGAGTACATCCCTCGGTCTAAGGCTAGGCCAAAACAAAACCTAGAGACAAGATATGCATAAAGAATTAAATAAAGTAAAGATAATAATAAAAAGCAAAGGCGTAAGGCATCGAACAAATTGACAACAGAATGTTTGTCATTTAACTCCTCGTTTTCTTCCACATATTCCCACTTTTACCATTTTAATACCTTTTATTTTATATATTAAATAATCTTAAGTATTTACTTCCAATAAATCATATAGAAAACCCAAACATCAATAAGTTTGCGCTGTAGAATTAATATAAATTTTAATAATTTTTGTGAACAAAAATAAAATTATTAGTAATTTTTATAATTTTAGGAACTCTCGTACAACCGTTGGGTCAAGTAAATCTCGTGATGCAACATACCTGATACATCCCGTAATATAGTATATCAAATGCATTTAGTATAGTTTAGGAAAACATATATATCCATATTAATTAATTTTAGTTTTATATTAATTGAATATTGAATCAAATATTTAAATATTAAATGCTAAATAAATAAAAGCGTTAATTGCATAGATGATCCTTTTGCTAACCATGAACTACATGTTTGATATTTTTTTTTAAAAGTTACAATTGCAGTGTTTTAGCTATCAAAAAGTTACAATGATAATATTTTTCTAACAAAAAAAATATAAAGACAGATAGAGCCCAAAAGGTATAAACTGTTCTAACATGACCAATGCCAAATACTAGAAGTCCTGTTGCGTTTAAAGTAATCAGGTTGCAACTTTTCTTTTCAAATATAATTCTATTTGCTTTATTATTTTATATTTTAAATTTCTCTTTTATATATATATATATATATATATATATACAGAGGGAGGTTCCATTGAGAACTTTTGTGCATCGAGGCACAAAAGAACCTCCACTGGTCATTGGATGAAAAGAATGTGTTGGTTATATCAAATGACAAAAGGGTAATTAAATAGAAAGTTTTATGCATCAAGTGCACATAATGAATTTCGTGGAGGGGTAAAACAGGAATCATGCAATCATTATTTAATTATTACACTTCCAAAATTAACAAAAATAATTCAATACAAAATACATCAAAATACATGCATATCGTCCATCTCTTCATGCATATCGTTCATCTCTTCCAAAAATAAATCATACATATCGTTTATCTCTTCCAAAATCAAAATACATCAAAATACAAACATGAATCGTTCATACAAACATAAATCATGCATATCGTTCATCTCTTTCAAAATCAAAAGGGGGTTAAGAGAGAGGAGAGAGAGATAGAGAGAAAGAGGGAGTGGATTTAGGAAAGAAGTTAATGATGATTTTCATACCAAATTTAACTATTAATTATCTTAAAAACATTTAAATTCAAAAATAATTTCCATACATTTAATATCCCCTAAATGCCCTTTGTGCACCCTTGGTAGATAGTCCGATGCACAAAAGTTCTCAATGGTGCCTCGATGCATAAAAGTTCTCAATCGAACCCCTATATATATATATATATATATATATATATATATATATATATATATATATATATATATATATATATATATATATATATATATATATATATATATATATATAATTAGGATTTTCTACTTTATATATGTTGTTTGAAGTTATAAATTATAAAATTTAGTGTTTTCTTTTTAAATTTGTATTTTGATTAGCTAAAATTTAACAAATTTTAAATATAAGGATGACAAATAAGATTATTGGATAATATCACATAATGGACATAGTTAATTATTTATTAATGTTTATGGATATTAAAAATAATGAATTCTATTTATTTTTTATTTTATGTTAAAAATAGTAAATGGTATTATCTTTTCTGACTTTGTTTAGTAATATTGTATATTTTTTTTATTTAAAATCAAAATATTATTTATTTTAATTTTTTATTTTAAATTTTCTATTATATATTTTTAGTTGATGTAATATAAGATTTTTTATTTTATAATTATTGTTTGAAGTTTATAATATAAGTAAGATTTATCACTTATAACTTAATTTAAAAGGACTACATTTATTTTTATTTACCGAATAAATGAAAAACCAAATACCCATATAAGTAACAAAAGTACATTCCCTAAGTTAATTGTGTTACTATTAATGCTTTATCTACTAAACAACTTAAAATAATGCTTATTTTATATTAATAGTTCAATCAAATATGACAATGGACAATAAAAGTCCAATTTATTACATACTTGTCATTTTTTTTGTTCAACCAAGCAAATCTTTACATGTCTATAATTTAGTTTTGTTAACACATATGTGAAATGTCAGGTATGCTTTTAGCATGTCTTTAGATTGCAAAATTTATCAAACTAAAACATTCTATCAGCTATAACATAACAATTACAATAATTTGACATATAAAAAATGTTACTTCAAGTCTATACATCATTGAAATTACGAGACACCGCATGCAATTAATCCTAAATTACAAGAACACACCATATAATGGTGGACCATATAAGCATATCTTTTTATCAAACAAAATCATATTTTGAAAACTCTTTTTAGGGGAAAAACTTAAAAAGAGTGCTTTTGTAGAAAAAGGCAAAAACCAACAAAGACCAAGACAAAGCCAAGCACGTGATCGGCCAAGATTTTACCTGCAAAAAAAAGCTTTTTTTCTTTTTAAACCTTGCTTTTTTGGACATCTCATTGTTCTCTCTCTCCCCCTCTCGCTCACACACAGACATCCGCCCTTCAGTCCAATCACTGAATAAAAAGCAAATGTCTTTGTTTTCTCCCAAAAAAATCCAAACAATTATTTGATTCTTTTGATAAAATATTTAAATAAAACAATTATAGTTTATTTAAATTCCCTTTGTATTGTGAACCTTAACAATCTAGTTGTGAGGTGTTCTTGAACCCTGCTATCTTCAACTCCATTCATAGATTTTGATTGTATCTTGAGAGGATAACTATTCAAGAATCAAGAACAGCACACGCTCAGATCTCTCCATTTGAGAAAAGTTTGAATCTTTGACTTGGTGACGGAAAATTTGCCATTTGGGTTTTTTGAGTTGGGGAATTTTGTGAAGTGGGTGAAGAGCATTTCTTTGGATTTGTTCCTTTTTGAAAAAGATTAAAGCTGGAATTTGAAAAAAAAAGTGGGGTTTTGCTTGATTGGGTTCTGATTCTGTCGTGTAATCTCTAGAGCATACCTTTTTGGTTTGTTGGGCTGTTGTATTTTGGAATTTTGGAGAAGATAACCATAGCATATATATTTATGATGAAAAATCTTATCAGACAAATGTCTTGTTTTCATGTTTATTGATTTATTTGTACAAAATTTGAAGATTCTTGAAGCATGGAGAAGAGATTTTGTGCGTTTGAGATATTGGGATTAGGGGTTTTCAGTCTTTTGACATTGCTTAGTGTTTCCTACGCAACTCTTTCTCCTTCTGGTGTCAATTATGAAGGTTAGTTTTCATCATCTTTTTCTTTCCAAAATTGGGTATTCTGTTTATAATCTATATTTGTAGCTATTATTTCCTGTTTATTCTTACTCAACAATTTTAATTGTTCAATTTAGGCACATTTCAGTTTGGGTTGATGAGTAATGAAATATGTTCCTCTTTAATTGCTTTATTCTTGAGATATAACTGGATAAATAACATAAATGTTCTCTAAATCTTCATTTATATATGTAAATATATTTGCGAATAAACTTGTAGTAGAACTCAATGAACATTAGAAAATTCAACTAGTTAATCAGCAATGGATTATGTAGTTTGTGTCTGGGGACAATCCGAAAATGAACCATTAACAAAAAAACAAAGCTCTTCAAAACCTTCTAATTTTTTTTCCTGCTAATTCATGCAGTAGTAGCTTTAATGGCTATAAAAGATGGTCTAAAGGACCCACGCAATGTTATGGACAATTGGGATTTATCTTCTGTAGATCCTTGTAGCTGGAGGATGGTTACTTGCACCTCTGATCGCTCAGTTTCTGCTTTGTAAGTTTCTTTTTATAACCTTGTATTCAGTTCTATATATACTTCCCTCAAATGTGCCAGAATTAAGTTGTTAAATACTTGAATCCTTATGGGTTTTGATTGTTGTTCAGAGGGATGCCTAGTCAAAACTTGTCGGGGACCTTATCTTCTGCGATTGGAAATCTTAGTAATTTGCAATCTGTGTAAGTTTTCTTTATTGGTCATGGTCTATACTAATGTCGTGCCACAGTTCTAAGAATTGATAATTCGATATGATTGAGTAGGACGCTACAGAATAATGCAATTTCTGGGCTGATAACGGATGCAATTGGGAAGCTGCAGAAGCTTCAAACTCTTGACCTCTCAGGGAACATATTCAGTGGTCAGCTTCCCAGTTCTCTAGGAGATCTAAAGAATCTTAACTTTTTGTAAGTTTTAATCTTTATGCGTAAGCTTGGGCGTTATTACACGAAAATTTACTCATTTTAAAATAATTCCCTTGAGCAAGGCAGGCGTCTGAACAACAACAGCCTTACCGGCCCCGTTCCTGAATCTTTATCCCGTGTGGGAGCACTAACTCTTGTGTATGTCACTTGGCACATTATTGCCAATCCTCCATCTCAAGTTTAATATGTATTTGTGGAGATTAATGTTATCTTATCATGAACTTCTCTTGCTTAATTATGTAGAGACGTGTCATATAACAATCTAACTGGTCCTTTGCCAAAACTATCAGCAAGAACATTTAGGTGAGTTTTTCTTCACCTTAATTCTCTACATTCTGTCATCGCTTTGTTTACTAATGCTTCTGTGGTTTTCTGCTTCAGAATCATAGGAAACCCTTCACTTTGTGGGCAGAACTCTGCAAATAATTGCTCTAATATTTATCCCGAACCTCTCTCTTTCCCACCAGATGGTTTCACAGGTAATGCATCACATAAGTCCAATTTGGATTCCAAACTGGTCTGTAACTTTACTGGACCATACAAACTGTGTTCACTTTTGTAGTTTCCTGCTCCTATTGTATGTGTGTGTGTGAGGGAGAGGAAGATATTTGATTCTAACAGTCTTATTGCCAGATCAATCCTCAGCGAGTGGCAAAACTCACCATTTGGCTATTGCGCTTGGGACAAGTTTCAGTGCTGCTTTCCTAATAGTCTTTATTGTTGGGTTCCTCATTTGGTGGCGGTACAGGAAAAATCAACAGATATTCTTTGATGTTAATGGTTAGTCGTTAGTGTGTCATTCATTCACAGTTTTCACCGTAGGAGTCGTGAAACTGTATTTAAAACTATATGTTTGCAGATCAATATGATCCTGAGGTATGCTTGGGACATTTGAGGAGGTATACATTCAAGGAACTTCGGGCCGCCACTGACCATTTCAATGCGAAGAATATTTTAGGGAAGGGTGGATATGGAATTGTTTACAAAGGGACATTGAATGATGGTACAACTGTGGCTGTTAAAAGATTGAAAGACAGCAATACTTTCGGGGGTGAAATCCAATTTCAGACTGAAGTTGAAACAATAAGTTTGGCTGTTCATCGTAACCTTCTACGACTTTGGGGGTTCTGCTCAACTGAACATGAGCGGCTTCTTGTGTATCCGTTTATGCTGAATGGCAGCGTGGCTTCTCGATTGAAAGGTTTGCTATCTTCGTTTTTGTTTATTCATTTTTCCCAGTTTCCATTCCGTACAATTGTTTATAATGTTTGTCAAACGAGCGTTCATTAGTCTCTCAGATGAAGTTTGACTTAGAAGGTCAAGTATCATAACATCCAACTTCAGAATTGATATGAATTCTTTTAGTTTTCAGTAGAATTATGATTTTTGCATCATAGTTTCTAATAACAGTAGACATAGTGCATCTTTGTTCTTTATAATTGATACAAAATCGATCTCCAATCGAAGCTGAATTCACAAGTCACAACTACCATGAGTCAAAAATCAATTAGAGTGTGGTTTTTGACTCGTTGCAACCACCACACAGTCACTTATTAGCTTGGAAATCTTTCTATCTGCCGATTCTTTAAAGAATCTATTTTGCAATATTTTCTAGCAGATAATGTCCAGGGACGCCCTGTCTTGGACTGGTCGAGGAGAAAAGGTATAGCTTTAGGAACGGCAAGGGGTTTACTATATTTACACGAGCAGTGTGACCCGAAAATCATTCATCGTGATGTTAAAGCAGCCAACATTCTGTTGGATGAAGATTTTGAGGCTGTTGTTGGTGATTTTGGGCTGGCAAAGCTGTTAGACCACCATGATTCTCATGTCACCACAGCTGTCCGTGGGACTGTGGGCCACATTGCCCCTGAGTATCTGTCAACCGGCCAATCTTCTGAAAAGACCGATGTCTTTGGTTTCGGTATCCTGCTTCTTGAACTAATTACTGGACAGAAAGCATTAGACTTTGGAAGGGCTGCCAACCAGAAAGGCATAATGCTAGATTGGGTACGCTGTCTTGAGCCAAAAAAAGAGACGGATAACATTAACAGACAACGAAACTGATAACTAACGAGGGTCATTTTTGCAGGTAAAGAAGCTCCATCAAGAAGGGAAGCTAAACTTAATGGTGGATAAAGCACTGAAAAACAATTTTGACCGGGTTGAGTTGCAAGAAATGGTTCAGGTTGCACTGTTGTGTACTCAATTCAACCCTAGTTACCGGCCAAAGATGTCGGAAGTGTTAAGGATGTTGGAAGGAGAAGGGTTAGTGGAGAGATGGGAAGCGTCGCAGAGCGTGGAAACGCCACGATATCGGGGTTTAGAAGGTATTCCTCAAAGATATTCAGATTATATAGAAGAATCTTCACTTGTAGTTGAAGCAATGGAGCTTTCTGGTCCTAGATGACATGAAGAACTCATTGTCACATACATACAAACATACATATATATTATTGTTTTTGTGTGGTTGTGGAACGCATGTATGTATTTCATCTGTAAGAAAAGAGGTAAAAGGGAATCTAGTGTTTGTTTGTTTGTTTTTATTGGAATTAACTTTGATACAAATGTATATCTTTTACTGTATGATATAAGTTTTTGTATGCATTTGATGTTTATGCCAACCACGAATCAACGACATTGATCGGTAAACGTAGGATCTTTCTTCCTTCTTTCTTTTTGTCTTTCTTGAAAGACAACATATTATTGAAGAAATGGAACCTCGTACAAAGGGGTTTTGATCTACAAGTCATAAATCAAAAACGAAAGCGAAAAAACAAACAGAGAAGACACTAAACACCAAGCATCACAACGAGCCGCCCTCAACTCTCCCTAGCACCTGCCTGCCTGCATTTAAAGTTTAAACTGACCAACAACAACATGAGGGCCGACACGAATATCCCAACTCAAGCAACAGCACACATTCGAGGATCTATGCTGCAACTTCTTCCATATTCGAGGGACAATAATTGAAGGGCTGTTATGTGATTGATTGTAAGATAGGTGAAGTAAAAAAGAGGGATGCGTGAAATGGAGGAAGCGATGGTTGGAGTTGATTTATCGTATTGGAATCCCAAGACAGAAAGAAACAAAGCATGTCATTTTACGTACAATATTCATGTGGGTGGCGGAGCATGATGAGGCGATGAAACTAGTTAAAAAATCATCATAATCGTTATCCATTCAGAATGGCTTGTTTATCTTTTAATAAAATCATTAATATGTCATTTTATTTTTAAATAACTTGTAATTATTTCCTCACCAAGGAAACAAACAACCTACGCTATCAACATTTCTGATTTGACTTGTTTTCAGATTGAATATCTTTTTCTTGCTAAAGCTAAACACATCCTTATTTGAATTGTGTTTTCTAAATGACTAAATCATTTGCCTTCACTTCACTTCCATTTCCTTTTCCCTCCCTCCCTCCCTCCCTCTCTTTCTTTTTTAATTTTCCTTTTCACCTCTTTTCAGTCTTTAGAAAACACAAAATTATTCTACTTGTAAAAGACCTGGTTTTCATGCGGATTAACTTTAAATTGGGTTATTGCTAGTTTTCACATTACTAAGACAACAAGAACTTAGCTTAAAACCAGCCAAAACTTTCATGACCATGTTTTCAGAAGAAACCAATGCTGTAACGTTTTGGTCCCTCAATCTAACTATTGTCAGTTTTAGTCGTTAACCCTTTTCAATTCAAGGGTAGTTTTGTTCTTTTGCTTTTGAGGGGACCATTTCAGTAATTTTAAAATACACGTAATTTTTTTTTTAAAAAATTTTATTTTGTATTGATGTGTTTGTTAAATATTATTATTATTATTACTAATTATAAAAATGTTTATTGGAATATTCATCAGAGAATTCACAATGAAAGTTCTTCGAAGTTTATGGAATCAGATTCATTCATCGAAGTTCATCTTGCTCGTCGATTTCTCAAACCAAATTTCTTGAACACAAATCTTAATCCAAATTCTAAACGAAATTGAAAAAAAAATCAAATCCGTAAACATACAAACATCCAAACTCAATTTCAAGGATTAAAGGTCAAAAAGTTAAAAAGTTCAAACTCAAATCCATGACATTTAAGATTGATAAACCTAGAAATGTTCAAACTCAAACAAAAACATACAAGAACCTCAAATCAAATTTCATAACCCAAGAACTCATATTTATATATTTCATGTAAATAAAACCTCATACAAGAATCCTCAAACATACAAGAAACCTCAAACATACAAGAAACACAAATTTTGACAATCAAAACTTAAAATATGTAATGACGTGGTCTTGGTGTACAAAGAGTAGAAGATCTTCGTTCCTCTAAAACTTCAAGGAGACTGGAGATGGAGAGAGAGAGAGAGAGAGAGAGAGAGAGAGAGAGAGAGAGAGAGAGTATGATCTTCGTTCTTCGTTCTTCCAGATCTTGTTTAAATCACAAAAATAAAGATATATGCATTGAGTAGTGTGAGTTTATACAAATATAACTGTTAAGAACGTTAAAATTTGAATTCTTGATCTCTCTCAGTTTCTATCAGGGTCTATAAAATTTAAATTTTGGACGAGACAATAAAACATTAATAACTAGGGCCAAGTAATAATTGTTTGATCTCTCTCAATTCCAAAATCCAAGAATTAAATTCATGTCGTGTCATTAAGTTCATGTTGATTTCTTAGAAACAAAAGAATTGCATTTTAAACAATGTATATCTTTAGTTAAAACTTAAAAGATTTTATTTGATCAAATATGCACTAGCTAAATGTCAATGACCGAATGGTTAAAACGTTAAACCCATAGTTGGTGAATTTGTAAGTTCAAGTATCCATGACAAATGTTAAAGCATCCAAACTCATAGTTGGTGGAGCAATTTATAAGTTCAAGTACTTGTATTAATAGACTACACTAGTTGTTATGACCCAAGAAGGAATGAATACATGATTATGGAGTGTTTGGATTTATATTTAACAAAACACTTTTAATAAAAATGAATTTTTTTTAGCGGAGAAAAACTACAAACTCAAGCTTTTATAATACCATGTTTTAACACAAGACAAAACTCATAATGAAAAAGTGACTTAATATATATTTTTTTGTCTTCTGTGTTTTTAATTTACACACATAAAAGATAATAATCGTGTTGCAACATTCACAGAATCAAAATCAGAAGAAATCAAAACCCAAAATCAAATCGTTTGTGTTTAGTTGACAGGAAAGGGCAACATTTAAAATACAAGTAGTAAAATGTTGGAACTTATTTAGGAATGCATTAAAAGAAAATTCAAAACTTATTTGGGTATTATTTTAAAAGTACGTTTAAAACTCCGTAAGAGTGGTGGGAGTACCCATCTTTCCCAAACCCACCTTTCTGTACACGTCAGCGCCACATCAGTTTTTCTCTCTCCACCTTTCCCCACCTTTCTAACTAGGAAATACCCACATTTCTTAACCTTTCCATCTTTCTTAATTTTTTTAACATTAAATTAATTTTAACTAACAAAACAAATACTAGAATTAAAATAATTAATTTCATAAAATATTTATAAACTATTACATAAACTAAAAATTAAAAATTACCGAATTAAAATAACAAAAATACATAACAATAAATAAAAACTAAAATTACGATTGAACATTAAAAAAATACAAACTAGCCGTCTAAACTTGGTATTTGGGCAAGTGCAATATGTTCCACAAGATCTGAGCGAAGGTTATTGTGTGTTTCCTGATTACGAATTTCCAATAACGTATTTTGATATACTTTATTGGAAGCGGAATGTTGATTGGATGGAAGCTCGGTTTCTTGAAATGAACATATCTCGAACCCTTCGTCTTCTAAGATCATATTGTGTAATATGACACAAGCATACATGATGTGTCTAATTTTATTTGGGTGCCATGGTCGTGCGGGGTTGTTTAATATAGCAAAACGAGATTTGAGTACACCAAAAGCTCGTTCGATGTCTTTTCTTGTCGACTCTTGTGCTGCCTTGAATCTTTTTCGTTTGTCATCGGTTGGACACGAAAAAGCTTTCACAAAATTCGCCCACTCGGGATATATCCCGTCGGTTAGATAGTACCCATGTTTGTATTCTGTTCCGTTAATAACAAAAGGAACAACCGGTGCGATATCGTTTAAAACGTCGTTGAATACTGTTGATTGATTAATCACATTGATGTCGTTGTTGGAACCCGCGACGCCAAAAAATGCATGCCAAATCCATAAATCTTGTGACACAACGGCTTCCAACATAATTGTCGGATATTGGTGATCGCCTCGCATATATTGTCCTCGTCATTCTGTAGGGCAATTTCTCCATGCCCAATGTGTACAGTCAATGCTGCCAAGCATTCCACGAAATCCATGTTTTGCTTCATGGAACGCGTACAACTGATGAACATCAGATTCAGTCGGTCTACGCAAATATTTGCGTCTGTATAGCTGAATAATTCCCTTACAGAATTCTTGCAAGGTTTCACGCGAAGTTCTTTCAGACATAAAAAGAGAGTCGTCAATCGAATCAGCCACCATGCCATATGCGAGTTGCCGAATAACATTTGTGCATTTTTGTAACGCGGTAAATCCCTTCTACCTCGAGCATCCCATCGCAAGGTAAAATATTCAAAGTGTTGCTCCATATCGTAAACTATTCGTAGGAATAGTTCTTTGCGCATCCGGAACCTCCTTCTGAACATATCATCTCCATAGACAGGATTTTGAGTAAAATAATTGCGCATCAGACGTTCATTTGCAGCTGCTCGGTCTCTCTGAATTGGAATTCTTCGTCTAGGTTGCGGAGAGCTGGCATTTATAAATGCTTGAAAGAGTTGTTGATAATGTTGAGATTCGTCTTCGGACGACTCTTCGGTTGATGAGTTTGACGACGAAGACGTAGTATACGGTTCCATCACAATAAAAATAAAATTGTGATTGATTGGAAAAAATTTTAGGCTAAATGAAAGAGAGAATTTTGAATGTGTATAGATTGAGAGAAATGGGAGTTAAATGTATTGGGAAAGATGTGAGTTAAATGTATTGGGAAAATAGGTATTTATATAGGAAAAAAAAAATTATTAATTTTTTTTTAAATTCAAACGGTCTATCGACCGTTGGGGGCACAAAAAGACAACAAATGGAGCGGCCTGGAGGGGGAGCCGGGCCGGGGAAGGGAAAAGTCGGGGCCGCCTGGGGGGATGGTGTAGCCGGCGGGGGTATGCTGAGGTGGAGGAGCCGCTCTTCATCGGCCTTGGTACTCCTCTCTCTCTCTCTAAGTCTGTTTACAACCATTAGTTTTGACTTTTTGAAGACTCGATTAGATGCAACCGTATAAAATAACTAGTTTATAACCTATGTATTACGTGAATATTTTTAATTAAATTTATTTATATAAAATGTATAAGAACATACAAAAATAATAATTGTGTTTATCTTTTATTATTTATAGATTAAAAAATAGAATATATTTATATTTTTAAAAAATAATAAATTGTATTTATCTTTTATAATAATAACTTGTAATTATCTTTTTCTGTGAAACGTAGAAGTGACATTTGATATTCTCTTTTATCCTATATAATAATAATTTTCACAACTAATTTAAAATTCTGCATTTGGATTTAATTATGATTATTATGGTTAATAATGATAGAAATTTATTTTAGATACACATTAATTTAATATGTTACAACATCCAATTTATTACTAATTAATTAATTAAAAAAAACAATATCAAAATTTAATGTAATTAAGTTAATGTGTTAAATTTGAAAAAAAAAAAGCGAGAAAATAAATATTTCTTGCATTGTAGAGGTGACATGTGACATGAATTATTTTACTTTATTATAATATATCAATAGATGATTGTTTTTAGATCATCTGCAATGGAAGTTTGTGAAAGTGGTTTAAATATAAATTGTTATTACCAAATAATGTTTATTCGGGTTTAACGGGTGCAACATGTTTTCTAGGTAGTGGTTGTTCTTATTGCCAAGAACGGTTCTTCTTAGGTGGAGGTATGGGTTTGACACCCGGCCTCAAGGTGTCTAAGAATGGTGTTCGCTAACATTTGATGTTCTTAAAAAGAGAAAAAAAAAAAAAAAACGAAGCATGTGAAGGAAGGAAGCTTCAGCTGGCACATCGTAATCGTATGTCTGTACCTCTCCATATCTCTACCGCCAACGTGTCTGCATTTCGGACTCCCCGCCCGGCAGTAATTTTCCATTCACTTGTAATTACGCAAAAGCCCCTATTATTTTTGACGTGTCATCCTTTCACCAAAACATTGTAGATTTGTAGTAATGTAGTTTATAGAGTTAATTTTTAAAAATAACCATAACTTTTTAAAATTTTATCTTTTATACTAATTATAGTTTTTTACCAATAATATTAAGTTTTGTACTTTTTTATAATTAAACATCAACTTTTATATTTTGTATTATTAGTAACATAAAAATTCATATTTTTTTTATTGTCATTTATGACATCAATATTTTAAACTTTTTTCTATAAATGATAGAACATATAAAAATTGATACTTTTAACGATAAAAAAAATAGTGTTAATATGACAGATAAAAAACAAAAAATTATTATTTTTGACAAGGGTCTATTAATAAAGCATCATATTTATATAAATCAAATAACTTTATATTTCTTAAGATGCATGCACATAACTCATGTTTAGAAATATTGAATCTCTACCAGGAAGGTGTGGAGTGACCGAAAGACCGAATCGAAATCGGAACCGAAACCGATTGGAACCAATTTATAGTATTGGTTATGTTACCGGTTCTTATAATCATCAATTTTTGGTTATCGGTTCTGTGGCTATCGGTTTTATCGGGCATGAAACTGATAATTTGAAAAGCCCATAACATATTAACATGCAAATCAAGAAAATGATTTAAAAACGCACAATATGAAAAGTGAGAATATCATTTGTTAAAAATATATTTTTGGATGGTGAAACTATATAACTTATATGAAAACATCATAATCGATACTTCTCTTATCTATACACACACACACCACAAGGTACTACGTTTAAAAATAATTTTTTTTATTTTTTTTCATAAACATATTTTAATTAACATTGCACAGATGATATAGAAAATTCACGCACATTCACAAATTCTAAATGCATGAAATCATGCATCACATAAATGCAAGTTCACATCTTACATCTATGAAAATTTATGTAAGTGTACTCACATCATTATTTAGGAGTTAGAAGATGTGAATGTATGTGAAATTTACATATTATATTCATAATGTTAATTAAAACATGTTAATGATAAAAAATTAAATTTTTTTTAAGGGTAGTATTTTCTGGTGCGCTGTATAATGAGTGGTACTCTTTCGAACCATCTGACACACACACACACACACAGATTGATGTTCAATTGAAAACTTTTATGCACTAGAGAACCTCAAGAAACTTTTATGCACCGAATAATCTAGTAATGGTGCATTAAGAACATTTGTGAAATATTCAAATTATATTCAAATTAAATAATTAATTAAATTAGATTAGGAAACTACTCTAAACATTAAACCACGTTCCTTTTTTTTTTTACCCATTTCTCTTCCTCACCCCTCTTTTTCTCCCTCCACCACCGACCTCTCTCCCTCTACCTTTCCCTTGGATTTCCGGCCACCAAATCTCACCCTCTCTCTTTCTCGGCTTGCAAGACCACGCAACCACTGTCGCATGCATCGCCAACCACCATCGTCGGCAACCACCATGCCTCTATCCCTCTCCCTTGGCAACCACCACCGTCGCATGTCGCCGCCATGATGATGAACACTATGATGAACGACGATGATGATGAACGTGCGATGATGAACAATGAACGGGCATGATAAACGACTAACGACGATGACGAACGACGATAATGAACGATGAACGATAATCTTCGCTATGCATGTATTGATGAACGATGAATGAAGAATACGAACGACGAACACGATGTATAGATGAATGATGAACAAGATAAATAGATGAATTTGTGTCTTTTTTTTGTTAAATGTGTCTTTTTTAAACAAGATGCATAGATGAACACGATTAACGATGAGATGCATAAATTTCCATCATCTTTTTTGAATTTGTGTAATTTTGTTAAATTTGGAAGTGTATCAATTGAATTTATTTAGCATTTATTATTTGATTGTTGTTGAAATATTAAATTTAAGCACAATCCCTAAAATTTCTTTCCTTCTTTGTTTCTGCAATGCACAAGATGCATAAAATTGTTCAACTATTTACCCTTTTGTCATTATTCTAATCAATACAATTTTTTGATATAATGGATGATATAGTTTCTTTTGTACCCCGCTGCATAAAAATTCTCAATTGAACCTCCCTCTACACACACACACACATATATAGTGAGAGAGAAAGGAATTTAAGAATTGAAGATATTTTTTTTGAACGACTAATGATAGTGGCTAGCACATTTTTGTTTAACACCTTAAATGTGAGGGCCAAACCCCACATCTCCACTAAGGAGTGACTGACGTCTTTGGCAAGACTCGAACTGCCAAAGGAAACCCTCCATATCTGGTCGTGGCCACTTGATCTAAGTCAAGTGGTTTAAATTAAATATTTAATATTTAAAAGTTGGTGGAACTCAAAAGAACATTTGCGATTTCAACTCAATGGATCAAAATGATCTTGAGTAAAAAGCTAAACTAAAATAATTTTAAAATATGAAATTACAAAAAAACGCATTAAACAAATTGTTTTTTGAAAAAAATTTAATTATTTTGTCTTTTGGTCGTTAAACATTTCGATCTGTTTGCTTGAATGAGTTAAAATGGTCTATTTTTAATTCTTACATTATTTGGTTACATAAAAAAAAAAGAGAGACTCCGGTTGGTTTATAATTTATTTTAAGAATTAACCATTCAGTTTAATAAAATTTTTTATGCATGCTACGTTTTATAAGTTAGTTATTAGAATTAAATATGACACTAAATTCATAAATAGGATAATAAATATATTAGCAAATGTGCATGGGCAGTTTCACCGTCAAATTTAAAACTTTTACCGGATCTTTGTAGTTTGAAGAGATAAACTGTTATCATCACACCGTGTAAAATGGAGTCCGTTGCAAACATTTAAGCCGAGCATCAAGATTTCCCCTGAGATATAGTCTCAGTCATCAAAAAATCCTTAAAACTACTCATTCAACGGCAGTTATTACATACAGAGCTTGTATTTGTATATATGTATATGCATCTGCGTGGGGTACTACCGTAATTTCACACCATCTCTTCTCGCATGCAATTCTGATTTTTGCAGCCTATCTTTGCTCCTGCACTCTGCAGTTTGTCTCCAAGAAAAAGTTTCACGAACACACCAACTCTGAAGAGTCATTTGATTTTAACAAAAATTGTCATTTCCAAAGACACACATCATCCTCTCACCTTTTGAATCTTTGAATAACTTTATGCATTTTCTCACACAAACACGGTCATAGTGTGTAATTCTTGAAATATCTCTCAATTGTTCATGGTGTTCTTGAGGTCATCACCATGAACCTAAGGAAACTTGTTTCAGTCTCAGATCACTTTCCAAATTGTGCATCTCCAAGAAAGAAGGTAGTTTCTGGATTTGGGTTAGGGTTTGTTTCTTTTTTCATATTCTTATTTATATTATTCTTTAATTTTTCTTTCAAAAACCCCACTTCCAATAAACTCTTCTATCAAGGGTTCAATATCAGTAACAATAGTACTCTTATTGCCTGGTCCTTTTCTTTTAGTAGAACATCTTCTCTCAATTCCACTTATTCTTCTTCCACAACAGCAATTTATGTAGAAAATGCCACACAAGCGGAACAAAACCCTAAAATATTGGTCAGTGAGAACAGGGCTGAATCAAATAGTTCAAACGTGGATATTAGTTTGAGGTTCTTGGGTTTTGATGGAAAAGGGAATATCCATCTTGAGAATTTCACTGGTGATGTGAAAAATGGAAGCTTTAATGGCATTTCTGCCAAAGTTCTTGACTTTGAGGATACCCATTTGATAAAACTCAGAGATGATTCGAAAAATGGAACCTTAACTGCAATTGCTGTGAACCCTAATGAAGGGAAAGTGGCAATTGCTCAAGAAAATGGGAATGGGAGTGATAAATCAGTTTTAGATCAAAATTTCCATTCGAAAAATAAGAGAGCTGACATCGGAAATGATGTGTTGAAGAAAGGTGATTTCATGGACGGAGATCGAGGGCCAAATTCTCAATCTTTGAGGAATTCGTTTAAGGAATGTGATATTTTTGATGGAAGATGGGTGAGAGATGATACAAAACCATATTACCCGGCTGGTTCCTGCCCTTACGTAGACAGAGATTTAAATTGTCATCTTAATAGTAGGCCAGATGATGAGTTCGTAAAATGGAGGTGGCAACCATTTGGATGTGAAATCCCAAGGTAATGATCAATTTTCCTATAATGCATTAAAATTTCTGCCTGCTTTTCAATTGCATGATTATGAAGTTGTCGAGTAAATTACTCAACTTGCATGCTAATTTCCTGACTTTCTAATTGCAATTTTGGTTTGGAATTATGCTCATTTATAAATATTTGACTGAAATAGTCAATGCTTCTTTGTTTGACTTCAATTTTTTAGTCAATATAATAAGGACATATATCGAGTATCTGACTATTTGTCTTATCTTCAGTGCTGATGTGTAATTCTTGTCTGATTGCTAACAGATGAATAATGATATTTACATAATAAGTAATCTGTGAATGTGGTTACAATTTATAGTCAATAAGACGAGGCTGAGTTCTTTATATCTACCATTTTTGTTAATTTTTAGATAAAAAACACTACTAAATACTAAATAATATTGTTGCTTACCCGACTTGCACATACAATATGGCCCATCAAAATCATAACTTGAATCTAGAAGGAAAAAGTTACAAAATTTTGGAATGCACAAAATCAATTTACAAGTTATTCTTTTTTGAGATGATTGACTTGCTCTTCTTAAAATGAGCCAAGTAGCATTTTTGATAGATGTTTCCTTTAAAATGTAAAGTCGACTTCATGCTTTTCTTTTATCTATGTTTGAGGTAAAATCGATGTTTCTAAATTACCGTCATCTTATATATAGAATGAATGATGGTCATTTTGTTAGTTCCATTAAATAACATGCTAAATTTTCCAAACATTTGTCTTCAAGTTTATGTATAGGTTTTGAAAGTGTAATCTTTTGTGGGGGAGAAGGTGCTAGTCAAAATCTTTTTTACTCATCTTACTCGGTGATGATGACAAGATATACTTTACCCTCTGTATTTCAATACCAAGACTCCAAGAGTCCAAATTTGTTTCAAATTCATATTAGATTATAAAAGATGAACTTTTAGTAAAAAAAGTTTGCAACTCTATTCAACTATAAAATACAGAAAATGTTTTTTTTTTCTTCTAATTAACTTTTTTGTGATACCATTGTCCCAAATTTGAGTCTGAGAACACTAAGTTTGGCTTTAAATGTCAAACATTGATTCTATGTTTTGGATTCGAAGGTGTATGTTTAGTTAATAATGACTACGCCATTTGTTAAACTCTCAAAGTGTGATTAGTGCTTTTGCTAAGCAGTTTATGAGCATCACTCATACTTGATGTCTTTTGATGATGTTTCTTCCAGTTTGAACGCAACAGATTTTTTGGAAAGACTGAGAGGGAAGAAAATGGTGTTTGTCGGAGACTCTTTAAATAGGAACATGTGGGAGTCACTTGTCTGCATACTCCGACATTCTCTCATGAACAAGAAAAGGGTTTATGAGATATCAGGAAGAAGTGAATTCAAGAAAAAAGGATTTTATGCCTTCAGATTTGAGGCAAGTTTACAGCACATTCGAATTTAGTTGTACCACAAGAAATTTGATACCCTTTTGACTTTTGAGTTCAAACATACTAATATTCAACTTCAAATTAGTATGGACGGCTAATGAATTTTAGGTCCAACTTTTCCCTACTTTCCATAATCTAATGTGGTGGACATTTATTTTCTGGAAACATTTTAACATGTTCATCAATTTGGAGGTTGAAACTCGAACTATATATACCTTTAGGTTTTGCCTAATGACTCGAACCATATTATTCCAGGACTACAACTGTACAGTGGATTTTGTGAGTTCTCCATTTCTAGTCAGAGAATCAACTTTCAAAGGAAAAAAAGGTTCTTTTGAGACACTACGATTAGATTTGATGGACCGGACAACTTCCATGTATCACGATGCTGATATTTTGATCTTTAACACTGGACATTGGTGGACTCATGAGAAAACTTCCAGAGGGTGAGAATCATTACTTTCAATACGATAATGCGACCTGAATACGTTGCATTTTGTGGTACATTATTGTTAATGTTAGTTGTGAGCAAGGCTTTATCAGTCGTGACACATTTAAAGAAGCACGTGTAAGTGGGACTAACTCCATTTCTCATGCTAACAGGGAAGATTATTACCAGGAAGGTAACCATGTTTACCCGAGACTCAAGGCTCTTAATGCATACACCAGGGCTCTTTCTACGTGGGCCAGATGGGTGGATAAGAACATTGACAGCCGCAAGACTCAAGTTATCTTTAGAGGCTATTCAGTCACTCATTTTAGGTATGTTAATTCTTTTCGATTCCAATCACATCCATCTACACATCCTTGACTGCCAAAGTCATGTCATGTATTGGACCTTCATAAAAGCTAATGATCATCTGTAAAACACAGAGCGTTTCTTGAAGTCGTTTTTTCGGTTACCTTATATTGGGGTTGGGGTTGCATTACATTGAATTTTGTATGTTTATAGGTTTAAGAATTATGTGATCGAAACAAACTAGCAAAAACATTGTTGTTGTGAGGATTTAGGATTGCTGTTGATCAAGATAATGCACCAGTCACTTTGTTTCAAGAATATTATTCATGTGGACTTTCATGTTCAATTTGGTTAGGCTTCAACTTCAAGATTAATATGAATGAAACCTCCCAAATTTGAGTTTGGGGTACACCTTGATGATCTTCACATAGACAATGCTGTTAAATTCTAAGAAAAATCCAACCAATCAGGGGTTATAAGGATGCTGGGTTTGACCATGTTGAAGAGGTTCAAATAACTGTGATAATTCATGATGTGATCCTTTAGAATTCACGTGATTCGTTGTTGCAGGGGAGGGCAGTGGAATTCAGGAGGGCAGTGTCACAAAGAAACTGAACCAATCTACAATACAAGTCATTTAACCAAGTACCCGTCAAAAATGCGAGGTTTTGAGAACGTGATGCGAGGGATGAAGACTCCTGTAGTATATCTTAACGTTAGCAGGCTTACAGATTACAGAAAAGACGGCCACCCATCAATCTACAGAAGGATGTACAAATCGATGTCTGTAAAGCAACAAATTGCAGCAGAACAATCACAAGATTGCAGCCATTGGTGTTTGCCCGGTGTACCAGACACTTGGAATGAGCTGTTATATGCATCGCTGTTGAAGGTGGGAAGTGGATCTTGGAAAAGAAAAGATTTAGTATAAAAGTTGTAGTGAGATTTGGTTTTTTTTTTTTTTTTTTTTTTTTGTTATTGGCAGTGTTTAGAAACATTAGGAGAGTTTCAAAATTATGGTTGCGTTAGGAGCTGTATGTTATGGAGTGAATAGCTTGAATGGTATGTGGGCTGTTACTGATAGCTACTTAGCTTTATTTGTTTTGTACTTCTCTTTAGTTGCAACTAACTAGAGCCTTGGCATCCACATCGCGCTGCCTGCCAGGCGTAATTGCATAAAAAGGACAATGTACTTTTAGGAAATTTTGTTTTGGCTTGTTAATAAAAAGGGTAATTTTAGCCATCTTTTACGTATTGCTAAAACACATCTTTCTTACTGGATATCACTCAACTCATAAATTTTGTTAATAAAAACGTATTGCTAAATCATACACCTCTGGTTTCCCTAAATGGACGATATATTTGAGCCCACATATATATCGTCTCGAAAAGATCTTGCCAACCCAAAATCAGCAATTTAGCATAAAGCCTTGAATCCAACAAGATATTAGTAGCTTTTATATCCCTATGAATGATTCTCGTTTTATGGTTTTCATGAAGGGAAGCCAAACCTTCTACCATCCCGACGATAATGTCAAATCTTTTCACCCAGTTTAGTTTCTTACCACTAACTGTATCTGTACAAGAAATCCCCCTTTTCACCAAATATCTAGGGGCATCATGCTCAAAAATTTTGAATTTGGGAAATCATTATATATTCTTACCAAAAATGAAATGATCAAGACTCCTGTTTGGTAGATATTCATAAATGAGAATGCTTTCTGGCCCAAAACAGCTGAACACAACCAGTTTCACTAGATTTTAATGGTCAACACTACTAATGATATTGACTTCATTGTAGAAGTCTCCTGCTCTATGTTGGTGATTGAAGAAAAGTCGCTTGACAGCATTATCTCTTACATTAAATATCCTTATAATGTTGAGGGCTTTTTACACTTACAAACTCAAAGGCATAACCTCAAACAAGAACTATGGATAATTCATATAATATCCTTCTAAAATTAATAACATACTAATTTCTATGATTAAATACAACTGTAAAACATGATTACATCTTGTTTATGTTGGAAACAATACCGAATAACAAAGAGTTTGGTTGCATTCATGTTTTTGCGATAAAAAAAAAATTAATGTTTTATCACATTCAGATATGGTAATGGTAATTATTGGTTCTGGCTGTATTGTTAAAAGCTAAATCTACCTTGGACTTAAAGAAGGGTTGGAAACCGTGGCAATTGAAGAAGGGTTGTACACCCTGAGTTTTATAGCTTGATTTAAACTAACTTGGTTTAGTTGTAGCTTGCTTTCAGGCATAAAAGGAGGATTTGCAGGTAAAGGTAGGGGTTCGATATTCTTGGATAACATTTGTAGGGTCATAGACATGGTTGGTCTCAGTGATGAAATTTCTTGGATGCAAAGAAGTCCAATTTGTACCACCCTTTCAATGTCTTTCTTGATGTTGTTATGATCAGTACGATTGTGTAGCATCAAGTTTTGATCGAAAAGCTCATGTGTTGACCCTTGCTTATATTTCCTCCACACCTGTTAAATCAATCACCAATAGCACGCTTCGATATAATAATGCTAGTTAACTTAACTTATTTGTGGTATTATAATTCATTTATTGGTTAAAATAACTAATTGAACTTACAATTGAAACCAAGCTGTGACTGTCCTCTGATGTTTCCATTCCTCTGTTTGGCATTCCAGTAACCACCTCAAGCAAAAGCACACCAAAGCTATATACATCCACCTTTTCTGTTAATTGACCGTGGGCTATATATTCTGGAGCCATATATCCACTGCCATGCATCCAGCAATAAAAGAGAATGGTTGGATATTTACTTCAACCCCCAAACAAAAACAAGACTTGAATGAAATGCTTACAGTGTTCCTGCAATCCCGGTGCTGATGTGATTTTTATCTTCTTGAAAACTTCTTGCCAACCCGAAATCAGCAATCTTAGCATGGAGCCTCGAATCCAACAAGATATTAGCAGCTTTTATATCCCTATGAATGATCCTGGTTTTACGGTTTTCATGAAGGTAGGCCAAACCTTCTGCCGTCCCAACAATAATATCAAATCTTTTCTCCCAACTTAGTTTCTTACCACTAACTTCGTCTGTAAAAGAAACCCCCATTTTGCTTTACCAAATATCAAGCTCAAAATCTTGAATTTGGGAAATTGTTATGTATGCTTACCAAAAATGAAATGATCAAGACTCCTGTTTGGTAGATATTCATAAATGAGAATGCTTTCAGGCCCCAAACAGCTGAACCCAACCAGTTTCACCAGATTTTTATGGTCAACACTGCTAATGATATTGACTTCGTTGTAGAAGTCTCCTGCTCTATGTTGTTGGTTGAAGAAAAGTCTCTTGACAGCTATCTCTCTTCCATTCGGAAGAACCCCCTGTCACAAAGACAAACTTCACCTTTTTAATGTGTCTCACATCCTTTAATTTAATGTAAATCTAGAATAACAAGCATACACTAAAGTGAAAATTAATTACAAGACATGAACAACAAAGTAGTTAGATCAGATGGTATACCTTGTATACTGTTCCAAATCCCCCTTGTCCAAGCTTGTTGGCCTCATCGAAAGAATTTGTGGCTTTCTTGATCATGGAGTATTTAAAGTTCAAACTACTACTATTCATGATCTTCAGCAATTTAGCGTCATCAGAATCTACAATATTAATTCATAATATAGTGTTTGTTGAGTATGTATGGAATTAAATCATAAAAGACTAATTACTTTATTTAGAAATTGGTGAAGGGTCATACCTTTTTGACTTCTTTTTAGTTTACTTCTACGGTTCCAAGAACAATATGCAAAAATACTTGCAACTAAGAATAATACCATGGAACTTATGGTCATTGCGATCATCATTGTTCTCCTCCTCCCTACAAGAGGATTGATGATGATCAATCAATCAGAAACTACAATTATTCTTTATATCTTGATAAAGAATTAACACATAGATTACTATTTTATTCTAACATGCATATACGATGATCCATAGAATTTCAAACTGAACTTACACCATGCAGATATATCTTTTGATCGATCGTAATAAAGCTATAAGCTCCATATATGCTCGATCACTATCTTGAGTTCCATCTTAGATTGATTTAAGAAATGTATTTTATAACTCATTTGTTCAAATATATTACAAGTTAAAAAGCGAGCAATTTAAGCAACTTTACCTTTAGAGCTCTGCTTGTGATTTGGATCTGAAAAGCTGGTGTCGGAATACCTCATGAAGCAACCAGTATATAATGCATACCCACCTGACCCAGGCAAGCAGCCTAACATGGACCTATATGCTGTCTGCAAACACACGCCACAAGACTTTGCATCTAACGAGCCCCAGCAATCAGCCGTTGCGTATGCTGATTTGTTATATGTTCCTGATATAAGAGCCTGTGTTCCTGCATGGTGGTTCTGGGTTTTAGATGCAGTTTCCACTGCTTCTAGCACCGCCTTCGATGCTGATTGTTCAAAGGCCTTGTCTTTTCGTGTTGTGTTATCACACATAATTGTGTCTCTTTGCCCTGTAAACTCCCCAAAGAAGCTATAATTCTCAAACCGCATAAAGCAACCTTTGAGATAAACACGTCCGCCAACATTCGGTACACAACTAGGAAGAGTAGTGCGTGCTTCAGCACAACATAAGAGGCAATCGTTGGTCGAAAGATCACCATAGCAATGGGCTAATACATAGTTGCTATCAAGTCCTGTGCCTGTAATTACCGTTCCAGTATGTGAAGTTTGCATTTTGATGTAAATATCTTCCATTGCCTGGAGAAAGTTGGGAATATATCTGCTTCGAAGGTTCTGTTGCTGATTATCACAAATCAGTTGGATGACTTGGCTTTTGGCATTTCCCTCTGATCCATATATATATATACATGTAGCTATAGTTAAGAGATGATATCTGACAAATTAACAGTACAAGCAAAATTAAAAAATTTTAAATTTGAAATTACCTCCATTACTGATCCTGGTTGACTCAGGATTGAGAAAATTGGTATTAGAATACCTCATAAAACATCCAGTGTAGATAGCACGACCCTCGGATGATGGCAGGCATTGCAAGATCGATGCAGACGCTCTCTCCAGACATTTGGTACAACTACTTTCATTCAAAGTGTTCCAGCAGTCTGCCAACACAAACACAGACTCTTTTGCAGTCCCAGATAACGCCGACTCTTGTGCAAAGAAGTTACTGTTTTTCGGTGCATCCATCACAGCATTTGAGACAGCGTGTCTCACTAAATCCTGAAACACACCACGTATCGTGGTATCATTTCCACAAAGCGTAGCGTCAGTTGGTCCTAGATACTCATCATAGAAGCTGTAGTTTTGAACTCTCATATAGCAACCATCAAGGAAAATCTGTCCGCCGCTGTTAGGAAAGCAAGTAGGAAGAACAGTACGTGCCTCAGCATAGCATAAGACGCAGTCATCTGTTGAAAGGTCACCATAGCATTCAGCAAGTCCATAGATGCTGTCAAGTCCAGTGCCTGTGACGGTTGTTCCAGTGTGTGAAGCTCGCATTTGGGTGCCGATTTTGGTCATGGTTTGAAGAAAGTTAGGGATGGATATGGAAGGATTGTTCATCTGTAGTTGATAACAGTTTAATTTAAGAAGCTGGGATCTGGGATCCCCTTGTGATTTGTGAACTAGTAGTAGGAAAAGGATGATGATGAGGGGATTGATTATAAAAGCAGCAGATGTTATATGCAGTGATTCCTTCATCTTTACTGATTATTAAAAAGATCGAAGTTATGAACTCAAATGATCATCGATCACCTTCAATTCGTCTGTCTGTCTGTCTGTTGGTCGAGACTCGAGAGATTGAAATTTAACGACAAGATCGAATGGAATAGAAGCCGGGTCGTTTGTTCTTGTATCTTGTCGTTTATATTTCTTGTTTGAAAAGTAGTGTGTGTTGGAAAGAAACATTTGCATACAACCAAATATTTGGCATATATATACTCCGTAATTTGTGATGCGCAGTACACTATTGACTTGTTTGATATACGTACGCATGTTTTGAAGAAAGAATATATTTAGAACCAACGTGATGTATAATTTAATTCTATTTGATATCATATGATGGAGTATTATTTTTACCATATATACATTGCATGTGTTTCCCACAACCACAATTAAGATGATTAAAACTCCCATTAATTGTTTTTAATTACAAATTTAATTAATTATATATATATATATGTATATAATTTATATTAAGAGAATCCATTCAATTCAATGATGGCGATCGAAGTTGTTTAATTAATAAGTACGTATATAATGTAAAATATATGGTACTTCCATGCATGCATGCATCCTTTTTGTAAAGGGATAATGGCACAACATAACTATATACTTCTAAATTTGTTTAAATTTTATGTAGTGTATTTTTATTTGTGCATCTTTGGTAGTCAAACTTTTAAAAAGTGTTTCAATTACGTAATTGCGTGCAGGGGCGGGTCCAGGAATTTCGTTATCGGTGTCACTTTTTTAAAGTAATTTAATACTTAGATTTTCGAAATATTCTCTAAGACTAATCGGGTCACTGAAACGAGTTGCCAACACAAAATTAACAAATAAAAAGATTTTTTAATTAAAAAAAGTACATAATACAATACTATTAAAACTTAAAACCAATAAGTATAGTAAGTATTAAAATTTTACGATCGTTGCCTTTGAGTCTTAATCTTTTGAAATATTGTAATAATTTTGTCTATTACCCTAAATTTTTTAAAAAAAATTAACAAATAAGTTTAAAACTGATAAAAAAAACTTGAAAGATAAACACTAATATTTAATTTGTCCATTGACCTAATTGCCTGAAATATGGAATAAGTAAATATTTCAGTAAGGTTGAAGCGAGGGATGAAAGCAAAAAGTGATTTAGATTTGGGGTTTCAACTTTCAAATGTTTGGCCTGTTTTTGGGCTTTTTTAAAATCTTTTGGTCTTTTGGGATTAACTTAATTAACATTTTTTATTGCTTTTATATTCTGTTGGGTTTTTTTTTTTAAATTTTTTTTAATAAAAACTCAGTATTATTTTAATGAATTTAAGTAATGAAAACAACAAATATACATTAGATACGTATGTTATAATTTTATAAATTTTCCGTAGGTGTCACTAAAAGAAAATCTTAGGTGTCACTTGGGGTTTTTGATAAATACGTGCCTCAATATTTAGAAAATTTATCGGTGTCGAGTAACACCTATTGTTATTCATTAAATCCGCCACTGGTTGAGTGACTGGATGTTACCGGTTATCAGGTAACCTAATTACCTAATTGAAACACTTTTACAAGTATACAACATTAATGTGCACAAAAAATACACTACATTAATGTGTACAAACTCAAAAATACATAGTCATTTGCTGACATCATCTGTTTTATAAATGCATCTCTCACATATATACACCTAGGTTATTGATCTTGTCTCTGGATCCTCTTACTCTGAATCTCTCAGGGCTTTGGCGTGCAACACGTACCTGCACCCAAATTACAGGGGTGAGAAACCAAAACCATAAATTCAAACCGTACTCGGTTTCGGTTTCCTCGTATAAAAACAATCAACCGAACAAAAATTTATATAAATAATTAAACTTCATTAATTTGTATTTTGTGAAGACTTTTTTGAGTGTTTCATTCTTGGTTTATATTTCGTTTTTCTTTTCTAATAACGATTTTTCAATTGTTCTTTTTTTTTTTTTAACTAAGCAATAATCAGTTTTGTTATGTTTCATCCGGCTCCTTATAAATATACAAAAGCTTTTATCAAAGGAATATATGAAAATTTGAGAAAAAAAAAAGATATATTCTTTTAATATAGACCGATTAAAAACAATATTAATTAATTGTAGGTTTTTAATAGTTTCCAACTTAACAGAGTTAGTACGTGAGTTACCAACTTCTTTTGAATAATAATAAAAAAGAAAGAAGAAAAATGCAAGACAATAAGTGACGATTAATTAGCCTATCGATCAATTGGAGCCATATATATTTCCATTAATTTTAACAATATGTCACATCATATATATATATATATATATAAAAGGGGGCTGCTATATATATGTATAATATAATATTATATTTTTGTGTAATAATCGATGAGGAATGACTTCTTCCCCTCTGCTTATTCAATTATTCATATTTGTTTGTTCCTCGTACACATCATCACATAAACACTCTTATCCTTCAACTAATTTTATTGATTATAAAATTTTATATAATTAAGAGTAATAAGATTTAGCAACATCACAAGGACCAATAACAACCATATATTTCATATGTATGTAGAATACTGAAAATTGATGATGAGACGTAAGTGATTAATAAATGGTTGTAAAGTGATTCTACGCATCTCAAATTCTCGAAAAAGATATCAATATATTTTTAATAAAACATTTAACTATTAATTCAAATATTTTCACTATTAAATGTTTCATAAAATTTTAGGGATGATGCTTCTTTTAAATAAATGTGTTGTTTGATAAGACTGCATAGTATTAGGTAGTTGATCAAGTAAAGGCTGACCAAGCCAATGATATTTGGTGGGGTTTTTTCGGATGATCAGCCACATTAAGACAAAGATACAGCTCGGACTCTCGTGGGTGGGGGGAAGCAGTCAAGAATCTTGAACAATTGGGAGAAAGCTCCATCCAACAATATTGTGTGAGTGAAGAAGGACAATGGACTTGCAAAAGTTCTTTTGTTGAGTGCACCGTCGTGACAAGACTCAAGGAAAAAGCCTTTGGCTAACCCCATGCTAGTAGTCATGGTAAGACGGCTGGAACTATTCTTCAAAATGACTGGGAGTAAATGACGCATAGCCAGTATATTACTTAATTGAGTTGAAAGTGAAAGTTGCCAGAACATGGTAGAATGCTCTCGAAACCAATTCACTTGTGTGAGACAAAGGATAATGGAATTTGTGTGTAGAGTGAAATATGTATATATACGAAGGTACACGACTTTAAGGAGTCACAAACTCCATTACGATACCAACATGATATGTTGTTAGTCAATAAGGTGTCGATTGGTTTGGAGGATTTAAACAACTAATTTAGGATTTGGATTTAATAATACTTTCATGTCATGTTTGGATTAAAAAAAACAAAAAGAGATGATTTAACTTATCCCTTAAATATTTAACTAGTTTTCATATCTCCTACTTCTCCAACTTTCATAATTCATTCATCCCCTAAATATTTAAAATCCTATGATTATGGAATCCATCAGTTTAAATTCATGCAATCCAAACGACACCCAAGTTGCCGTTTGGTTTGTAGGAGTTAAACAACTCATTAGGATTTGGAAATTAGAAAGATTTAGCTCCATTTATTAATTCATATTCCCTACTTCTTTCATAATCCATCAATCCCATATATATTTTAAAAGCATATCATTTTATAATTAATCAATTTAAAATTCGTTCAATTCAAAAGACACCTAACTGTTTATGTCTAACAAAACTTTCAACATAGTAGTAATACTATTTTGGAAATTTGAACTTATGCAACAATCAATTCCGTGAATGTAAGTAAAATTTACAACAGTTGAATGACTAAGATCATGAATGATGAGCAAAAGATGCATTTTTATATTCAAGTTTTGAAATCGTGGATATGAAATGTTGTTTGATTAATAAGAGTTCTAATGCCTGACATATGATTCTCTCTTCTTAATTATAATATGTGGTATTAAGGTCTAATGAGATGTTTCAATAAGAGTAAAGATTGTTTTGTAAATTAAGAAGTGTTTGATTGTCTTTAATTTATCAACTTTATCTATGAAAATAATAAAATTTCAACTTTATTTAAAAGTTAGTCAAGATAGTTATTTTGTAACTTTAACACCTCCTCTAAAAAACAAACAAGCTGCGACTGCAAAGGATACACACCCTCTTTTTTATTTTATTTTTGGCTGAATTTCATATATATCCTCTTCAAAACCTTATAATATCATATATACGCAACTTAAGTTATTAATATTACATATTTCCTTTTAAACTTTATTAATATCGTATATATCTAAATTCAATAATTTCATTATTTTTAAAACTCATAATTAATATTACTTATTAATTAATGATCATTATGCTCTTATTTATTTTCTTATTTAACTAAACTTCATAATATCATATGTAAACCCAAACTTAAATTAATTCTTAATCTTTATTTTTTTAACTTTTATTATATAAATTCTTCCTCGTAAAACAAAATTACATTAGAAATATATGTATTGAGAAACTTTGGTTTGTCTAAAAAAAATATTTCATTACTAACGAAAATAACCATATATATAATATATATTTATTAATCATGTGTAAATTACATCTGATTATTAAGATTAATATGTTTGCTCCTTAATAATTATCACATAATTATCATAAAATCGTACTCTAAATATACAGGATAAAATATATATAATATTATCGTTAACATGAAATATACACAACTAATAACAACGAATAACACGTAGTAATTCAAATACAAGATTACATATAACAATAAAAAAACTAAACTAAAAAAATCTATAAATACTATTAAATGAGTAACCAATTTGTCACGTATCGACCCCTCATTTAATTCACCACGTATCAAAACTTCCAACGAGAACTAAAAATAAATTTACAATCAGCTTCTTATGGACGTACATGAGAATGGCATGGGCTGAGGTAACACGACCCATAAATCATAATCGTTAACTAACTTGGGCTATACGCCTAACTTAATTCTCATCCATGGTTGGTTACTTCAGTGAACATGTTGGCCCAAAGTAACATGTTTATTAAAGTTCTTTTTTTGGACCCTCTTTAAAATATTTAATTTACACACATTTTTCATGACAAATTATAAATATCTTAATCCAATTTTTGTAGATATTTTTTTTGTATGCTATCATGAATCAGTTACAAGTGACGTTCTTGTAAGATTGTTATTTTATATATATATATATATATATATATATATATATATATATATATATATATATATATATATATATATATATATATATATATATATATATATATATAGGGTGAGGATAAAATGAGGACTGTGCTTAAAATGAGGACGGTAAGAACCAATGAAATTGCTAGAATTTGTGAATCAACCAATAGGATGCAAGGTGACAAATTTGTAATTAATTAGAGTTTAATACCTCTTTTAAAACATCTAGAGGGCAAAGTCGTCATTTGTGCACAATTATATTTTTAGCAAATACATGTCATTAATTAGGAAGGAATCAAATATATTTCCCATATAAACTTAGATTCGTCTCTCGGCACCACCGTGGTTCACGACACCGCCGGTGATTCACGACACCATTGTGGTTCACGACACCAACGATGATTCACAACGTCGTCGGTGTTTGACGACACCATCGACGATTCACATTTGATGCAAATCTGTGGTTCACAGTTCTCTTTTGTGATTCACGGCAGCAACAATTTATCAAGACTATCAATATGATCCATGATTCACAATCAGTATAAAGCATGAGATTCACAACACCAAGGATTTTCTAGACGATTAACACTATGATTCACAAGCAATTCAAGAATGAGATTCATGACTCACTTATGTGATTCATGACACCAATGATTTACAAATGATTCACAATGTGATACGAAATGATACGAACGGGAGAGAGAGAGAGAGAGAGAGAGAGAGAGAGAGAGAGAGAGAGAGAGAGAGAGATAAGATTTTGGTAAGTGAGAAAAAATGGAGATCTAATTTGATTTTCTTTTAGTTATTTATGGGTGATTGGAGTTTAAGATGGAAAAAATTAATTTTCTTGTCTTTATTAAAATTTAATTATAAATGAAAAAAAGTCTAAAATACCCTTAAGTTGATTAATTAATATTGATGATGTGGCGTACTCTTATTGGTTCTTACCGTCTTCATTTTAAGGAGGGCCTCATTTGATCCACTCCCTATATATATATATATAGTCAGGTTCTATGGGACACCATATGCACCGGAAACCAAAAATAGATTCAACTACAACCATTGGATTAAATGATCATTGGTGCATCCGCGATGCACATAATTGTTATACATAGGGGTATTTTGGGAAAAATAATATATTTAATCAAATTTAATTTTATATTAATTGAATATTCAATCAAATAACCAAACAATAAATGCTAAATTAAATTAATTGATAAACCTCCAAAATTACAAAATCTAAACAAATTCAAAAAAGATGATTTGATGTGGATGCATCTAATGTTAATATTTCAATTCGTGATGCATCTCGGTTTATTCCATCCTCATCTGCGGCCATATTCATCATCTTCTTCGTCCCACCATCATGCATCATCAAAATAGTGATCCAACTTCATTGGATACATATTTAAACATGATACATCTTCATCGGATTCATAAAAAATCATGATACATCTTCATCGAAATTCATCTAAAAACACGATTCATCTTCATAAACACGATACATCTTCATCTTCATAAACACGATGCATCTTTATCTAAAAACACGATTCATCTTCATCTTCATCGAAATTCATCTAAAAACATGATTCATCTTCATATAAACGATGCATCTTCATCTTTTGCATCTTCATCTTTAATCGGATTCATGTTCAAACACGATGCACATTCATCTTCATCTTTTGCATCTTCATCATTTGTATGTTCATCTACATCGTTTGCATCATCTTGTTCGTCCTCAGCTTCATCTGCATCACATTGTGTTAGAATTTAAATAGAATATACATATTTCAGTTACGTACAGTTAAGGGGTAGTTAATTAGTATGATTGGAGTCCGTAGAATTGAAAAGGAAGGTGAAGAAATTAGTTAGTTGTGTAATTAATTAAGTTGACATGAGAGACATCATAATATATATACATGTGTGTATGTGGAAGAGATGAATGATGATGATGATACAAATACAAGGCCCATGCACATAATTCCCTAAGCATGCCATGTATAGTGGAAATGGGAACATTCCAACCCCCCACCTCTCTCTCTCTCTCTCTCTCTCTCTCTCTCTCTCTCTCTCTCTCTCTCTCTCTCTCTCTCTCTCTCGCTCTCTCTCTCTCTCTCTCTCTCTCTCTCTCTCTCTCTCTCTCTCTCTCTCTCTCAGGGTGAGAATCATTTAAACACCATTTAATAGCAACCACCAGTGAGCACAAATAAAAATTTAACATCAATTAAACATTTGCACGTTACAGGTAACTTTGTTACATAGCTTGAATGTTATCAATATCTAATGAATATTGTGTATATTAAAGCCTATGAATGCAATGAACCTAACGATTGAATCTTGTATATATAAAAGCACGAAAATGCAATGAATCTAATAAATCTTGTAAATTTTAAAGCCCGTAAATGCAATGAATCCACTGAAAATTTAATTCTATTTGTTCAAAGCTTGTATATATAAAAAATTGTATGTAATAACTCTTATTTTGATTGTTGCTCACCGGTGCTTAATTATAAATCGTGCTTAAAGGATCCTTAGCCTATATGTCTGTGTACACACACACACAAAACACACATACAGGGGCGGATACACATTGTTTTTGTGGGGTCAAACGACCCCGATAATTTTTTTGTTTTACGTGTTATGTATATAAATATTTGAACCCTATGAATTTTTAAGTTTGACCCTGATATCGTTGTTAGTTTTTTTTAAATTTTAAACATATACGAAAATTTGCTACAAATCTAAAAACAAAATCAAAACCTAATAGTTTGTTAGTCATTTATCAAATAATTTAAAAATATATGTGTAGTGAACATTTATTTATTGGGCTAATTCATTATTAGACACTTCATATTTGGGTTGGACTAATATATTGTTAGTTTTGATTTACAATTTTGCTATGTTAATACTTAAATGAAAATGAAAATAAAATAAGTGAAACAAATAAGACGTAGTAATATACATAATTGTAAATCAAAACGATTAAAATACTATATTAAATCAAAATGTATTGGCATAACCAAATACATAAATTAAATAAAATAAAAAACTAAATTAAATAAAAATGATTAGTGTAAGAAAATATTTAAACCAAATACTTTAAGTATTTAACAATTAACATTAAGTTGCATTTGTTTAATTGTTTTAGTTCATTAAACAATATAGATCGGTTTTTGAAATTTATTTTACCAAAATCTGGATTTTCATCAAGTGAAAGAGATTCTAATAATTCTCTACAAATTCCACAAGTAATTGTGCAATTCAATTTGTGATGAATGGTTGATTGACTGTTGCATTTACATCAAAAAGAAAAAATCACTCAAAAATTTTGGACGATGAAGTAATAACTAATAACTTGTTTTCAATAATCAAAAACTCGTTGGAGACAACTATGACATCTAATTTCTTTTAATTTGTAACGACAAATGAGTTGTAGCAATTCTTCTATGATATAACCAAAATGATCTGACCCGAACTTTTGAGGTGTAAAATTTTTTTATAGAACGACAAACACTAGTACCATCGCAACGTGAAAATTCCGACTACTATGAAAAAAAAATTTGGATCCGCCACCGTGTGTGTTATATATGTGTGTGTTTCTATTCTAATTTACGAATAACACAAAAGATCGATAAACCCGCTTGCCTTTCTGTCCCTCATGCATCAACATCCATATGCATACCAATTCCTTAATCGATCATATCCATCCATCCATATCATATTATATCATGCAACATCTTTTTAGATTACTATCTTAACTATATATACGATTCGATTTTATTACATATGTAGACTATCTAATTTTAGACCACTCGATCAATACCCTATATATGACCTTTAATTCATTCATCTTTATTAACTCACTAGCTACACACACATATAACATATTAATATATTATTAACGTTTAATTAACTTACAAATCGTTAGTTTCAACATTCTAACTCACGGGTACGTACGTGGTTTTTGTGTTTATTACCTTTATTTGTGTATTAATCACATAATGCTAATATATATGTTAACAATAAGTATGTTGTTTTGAAAACCAGAACAATTTATTTTTGCATTTTGGTTTTCTCCTTTTGTTTGTTAAAATACATAAGTTGTGTAAAAATAAAACACAATAAACGGCATATCTATTCAAAATGTGCACGCATAACATATATACATAGAATACACCTTAAGTTGTTTATATTGTTTTTTTAGTTTTTATTTCATAAGTGCGTTATCTTCATTTTCATTTGACATGTTACAAATTTAGGAACGTATTGCCTAATAATTTATAATGATTTACAATATAAAAAACATAATTGACGATGAACAATACATATGAACTCGCTAACACATACATACATTAACTAAAAGAAATATGGAACCGATCGGTATAAGCCCCCAAACGATGGACTACCCTTTTTTTTTTTTACATCAATTAAAAGTGCATCACAAAATATGTAGGTGTAGTTATGACCTATAATCAATATCATACTCATATTAAAATTTTCATAATAATATATTTTGTATAAAATATTTAATATTTTCTATTTTATATATTAAATTGAGTGTATATATAAATTAATAAAAAAAATTTTACACGTCTGTGTGTGAAGAGCCAAAATATTTTTATTAATCAATAAAAATATTAATCATATATGTGTGTGTGAGATGAGCCAACATATATATTTATTAATCAATAAAATTATTAGTTTAATACATGTGTTTATATACCTTCTAACATCTTAAAAGTCATATGAACGTAAAAAAAATTTATGTGAAACGTTTAGTATGAGCATACGTTTACAACGGTACAGTTCATGTAAATATGCATATTTAATATAGTTTTATTGTGTTTTTAAGTGTGATTTTTTTACAAATTGTCTTATATTGTTAATTTAAACATAATTATAAAAAAATCAAAAAATTGGCTTTAAACAAATTATAGAATTCTGTAAAAATAATGGTATTCGTTTGAACTTACGTGTGTGTATGGCACGCCCACACGCGCCTTTAAGAATACGTATCGGATCTAAGGTTTTTGATGTGTATATTAGGATTTATTTTTAATAAAAATATTATCAAGTAAAAAGAAAAGCTGGGGGAGCTACTTGGACACAATCATTGCATAACATTCTACTTTCATGGTCACCAACTTTTGCTCATCTACATCCTCTCTTTCTTTCTTTTTTTTTTTTTTTTTTTTTTTTTTTCTGATTATTAATAACTCCATTTACAATTATACCCTTCCACCCAGACCCACATATAGTTATACAATATTACGAGAATACGCATATGTGAGACATGTGACATACACATTTTTATATATCATGGGGTGGGTGATCCATTTCAAAGGGCATTTTCGGTAAAAGGGTGTTATTCAAACTCCCCAAAGATTTGGTGTCCGTTTGGTTGTCAAAACAATCACTTTCATTTTATATATATACAGGCCGACTGGTTGGGTCATGAAATTTAGAGTGTGTTCGTGGTTACAACATAGTCTTTTAAAATATTTTAAATAATAAATTAGGAATTTTGAGACTCAATTTTAATAGGTAAAGTCGAGTTCAAAAAACTGATTAGTGAGAAATTAAAATAAATACTACGAATCAAATTGAATTTGACATGAATTCTATTTTAACGCACCGATGTACAACGTATACATGTCAAATACAGAAGATTTTTATTGGTCAAAATTTAGATTTTAATTATAACCGTGAGGCCCTATGAAATTAGGGGTCCTATGCGGTCGAGCCTTTTTCACACCTTAAAAGCCGCCACTGTGTGTGTATATACACACAAATATATGTGTGTGTATAACTAAAGCCATTCTTTCTTATTATTCTCTTCTCTTCTTTTGATGTGCATGTGGTAGTGGGACTTCATTCATTCATTCCCCTTTATCGACCATCATCCTTCACCCCAGCCCTAGCTATTCTTCTATTTATTAATAATTATTAAAATGGCAATCAACTTACATCTGCGTTTGTTGAATAAAATGTGAACTATGTGTCTGTCATATCGACCGAAGCACGTAAATCTTGTGAATCTTGTTTAATTATGTTTGCGATCGATCATTTCATAACAATATATTTATTGACATGTCAACTCATTCAACTTGTTTGAAAAAAAAAAAAAAAAAAAAACTTATTTTTACTTGTTTAAAATAGAACTTTCTTTCTTGTGTAGTTGTGTTTTATTTTTAGCATTAAAATTCATTGGTCACTTTGTTTTCTTTGCCTTGCACTCAATCCGACCAAAAAAAGACATCTTTGGCTCCTCTTTCCTTGACCTATAAATACCATCTTTGTCATATTGCACATCTTTCGGTATATCAATCCAACCATACCATAAGATCCATATGCCCCGTGTATAATATTTGGAGAGGTGGTTTGATTAATAAATAAATTGTTGATCGAATGAAATCTGTCAATATAAAATCTAAAGAAGTTAAATTTGTATAAATGCAAATACTGTTACTTGTTTTATTGACAATAGATGTGAGCAAAACCAAACCGAAAACCAAAAAAATAAAGAAAAACGGAATAATCGAAAAAACCATAGTAAATGGTTTGGGTTTGGATTCCCATTCAAAACTGAGCCGAACTAGTTTTTAATTAAATTTAAATACTAAATTTTGTATATATTTATTAGGGGTGTTCAAATAAAACCGGAAAACATAGAAACCGAACCGAACCGCTTGATCTGAAACCGGAAAAAACCGAAACCGAAACATCACGGGGCGGTTTAGGTTTTCATGTTTAGAATACCGTGGTTAACGGAACCGATTATATATATACAAGTTAGTAGCATCTATTTATAATCTCATTTAAACATTCTAATTCATTAAATACTAGATTTTCAAATGCTTTTTTATTTTAATTGTTTTATTATATAACTTTAGTGTAACTTTTAAGATTTATAATCAAATAGTTTACTATAACTTTGAACTTAAAAAAAATTTGTTCTTAAATAAGATATAATTCTATAATTTTATTTGATTTTAAGCATATAACGGGTAACCGTGGACCGAACCGCGGGTAACCACCGACTTCTAACGGGGAACCGAAGACTGGGTAACCGAAAACACGGTCCATATGTTAACTACTAACCGAACCGAACCGTGGACACCCCTAATATTTATTGAGTTATTTATACTTTTGGTCATATTTAATGTTATGTCCTACATTACAAAGTTTCACATGTAATTATTTTTGAACTTCATATATAATTAATATTTGTGATATTAAAATGCTAATTAATTGATATATTTATGCTTGTTATAATCCTTCCGGATATCATGATGGACATACTAATGTTAATTAATTGATATAGACATTCTTAGTATATTTTTACGTGAGGAAACTTATTAAAATGTTATTTCCAAGTGTTAGTTTATTAGTAAGTTTAACAAATTAAAGTTTCAAACTAACTAACTAATAACTAATACTAGGGTGTTATATGTGGACCAAATACCTGAACCGAACCGGTACCGGTCCCGAATAGGACCGATTGTAAAGTAATGGTCCGGTCCTCGGGTTTAGATTTTAGCCAAATTCGGGTTCGGTCCTAACCGGGTTTGGTCCGGTCCGGTTCGGCCCGATAACACCCCTAACCTTCAAAGTGGAGTTAGTTTTTGAGTTTTTATACACCAAATACCTGAACCGAACCGGTACCGGTCCCGAATAGGACCGATTGTAAATTAATGGTCCGGTCCTCGGGTTTAGATTTTAGCCAAGTTCGGGTTCGGTCCGGGTTTGGTCCCGATAACACCCCTAACTAATACCCAATTTTAATAAATCAAAGTATCTAACTAAGACCCAAGGCTAATAAAAATCCAAATGTAAGCATTTATTTTTTGAATTTTTTTATCAAATAATGTTTAATTTTAGTAAAAAAAAAAAACATAAGTTTAATATAGGAAATCCCAATTTCTGAGGAAAAAAAAGTCCCATATTTTTGGGGGTTAAACCCAAAAGCCAAAATGCATCTGTTAAACTGAAAACCGAACGGTTTCTCCGTTTCAGAAACTCATTATTTTGGTTTGGGTTTGGTTTTGGTCAAAAACCAAACCGAACCGTCTCATGCTCACTCCTAGTCAAAAGGAATGAAATGGAATTCAGATTTCATTTCCTTTTGTTGTATTCTATTGGTTTCAAAATCTGTCAAACAAATTAATATATAATTATGACAAATGACTAAAATATCATTATTATTAATTTTTTAATAAATTCTTTCTACAATTGTAATACTGTTTGAAAGTTGAAACTATGTCATTAAACGCTTATTAAATTTTCTTTTTCCTATCATATATATTATATGTTAAATTTGTAAAAACATAATTTATAGGCAAATGTCCAAAATAATAATCATATATATATCATCAAAGTTTGCTACATAATATCACCCAAGTATCGAATATCTAAAACATATGTCCAAAATAGCAGGGGCGGATGCAGGAATTTTCGTCATCGGTGTCACTTTTTTAAAGTAAATTTAATACTTAGATTTTCGAAATATTTTCTAAGACGGATCGGGTCACCGAAACGGGTTGCAAACACATAATTAACA
The DNA here is from genome assembly GCA_020465985.1 of Centrapalus pauciflorus. Classification (NCBI taxonomy): domain Eukaryota; kingdom Viridiplantae; phylum Streptophyta; class Magnoliopsida; order Asterales; family Asteraceae; genus Centrapalus; species Centrapalus pauciflorus. The sequence goes on from JAANYP010007579.1 coordinate 575,251, forward strand.
AATAACAAGATTTTTCTAATAAAAAAAGTACAAAATACAATACCATTAAAACTTAAAACCAATAAGTATAGTAAGTATTAAAACTCAGTATTATTTTTATATTCTGTTGGGCTTTTTTTATAAATTTTATGGTGCAACAGCCTTTTGGGCTAACTTAATTAACATTCTTTATTGTTGTTTTTATGTTCTTAAAAAAAATTAATGAAAACTCAGTATTATTTCAATAAATTTTAGTAAACAAAACAACAAATATAAATTAGATACGTATGTTATAATTTTATAAACTTTTCGTAGGTGTCACTAATATAATATAGCATGTTGCCCTGAAGAAGGATTGGAGTTATTTTCCTTCGGTCCATAAACGCAAGAATCGCGAGACGGCAGACATCGGCCGATGAGGCTAGTAAGGGTCCTAGTCCTGTAACCGGGGCAATGAGAATTGCTAACTGAGAAGTCACCACGAGCATAACAATCTTATTGGAACTTGAAAGAGAAGTGAATTTGTGAATGCCTAACTGAACGTCACTCGGGTTTTTGATACATGCGTACCTCAGTATTTTGAAAATTTATCGGTGTCGAGTGACACCCATTATTATTAATTAAATCCGCCTCTGCAAAATAGGTGACGTTGGGTCGATAATTTTAATATTTTATACGGGTTTTCAGTTCGGGTTTGTATATGTAAACGGGAAACGAAAGACACTAACGTAAAATAGAGTCTTATTGGGTACCCAATGGGGACCCGAAACCCGTGAGAACCCGATGGGGTTCCCCGATAAGAAACCCGATGACGAATGGGGTGGGGATGGGGGGACCAATCCCCGCCCCGTTGCCATTCCTAAGCATGAGATGAGATAGGATGGGGCTAAGGTGACATGGGTGTAGTGTAGGGGTGGGGTTAGGTAGCATGGGAGTGGGTAATTAGGTGGTGTTCGGATGGGTAGGGTTAGTTAGGGTAGGATAAAGTGAAGGTAAGATAGTATAAGAGATGGGATGGGATGAGTTTAAGGTTGGGTGATGGGGTGGTTGTGTTGGATTGGATTGATAGGGTTGGAAGGAGTTAATGACAAAAACATGTCATGTGAATAAAATGTTTATTCTTTGACCTGCGTCCTTAAAAAGCACGTACATGCATTCTAAAATGGAAAGAATGTTTCTTTAAAAGAGAACTGACATTTTTCGTATTCCTATTTAGTCAGATTACTTCATAATCTTCAAACCAAATACCGTTGAATGGACTAACTACTCTTACGTTAAAAAGGGAAAGAATTGAATATCTGAATTATTGAATATCTTGGCATCTTCCATCAACAATATGTACATTTCCAAGAAAACACTTGAGTATTACTCAATTATAATTAAAGAAAGAAAGAGTATATATGAATCTGAAAAAACAATAAGACCATAAGTTTTGGATATTAATGGTATTAAGAAAAGGAAAAGTAGAAATCCTCTCGAGACATTTGGTTTCATTAATCGAAGTTGATTTTGTACGTGTTGAACATGAATGAATATATATATATGTCTAGCTCCTTTTTGATGGATTAACACAAGCTAGCTTAGGGGTGTTATCGGGACCAAACCCGGACCGGACCGGACCATTGCTTGGAAATCGGTCCTATTCGGGTTCGGGACCGGTCCGGTCCCGGTTCGGTTCGGGTATTTGGTCCGCATATAACACCCCTAAGCTAGCTAGCTTTTTCAATTCCTTTTGTCAAACACAATCAAAAGGAGCTAGCATGCATGCTCATTTGATCGAGTGTTTTAAACATAACATCACATGGTCATTATTTTGTTTGGTCAAATTAACATACAAATTTTTTAAACTAGCAAGTTAAAGTGAGGTACCAACATAATCAGATGTATCACATGTCTCAATGCCAATCATCTCGTTAACTTTATTAATCGAAATATAAACTTTATCAAACTTTGATATTGACGTGAAAGTTTTGTTGTAAAAAGACATCAAGGTTTTAGCTTTTGTGGCTAGCTAGGCCATGCATGGCCTGTTATGATCAATTGATTTTTCTCATTCAAGCTTTTTAAAAGCCACCCATTAAAAAAAACACAACATTTTGAATAAAAAAATGTTATTTGTTACTTAATCCGTAGAAAATATAACTCAAAGCAAATATAAAAGCATAATTTATATGTTTGAATCAGTCATGAATCTTTCATCTAGCTAACATAACACGTCAAATGTAGTTTCTACGATTGTAAGTTTGTAACTCAACAACCAAATAAAATTTGAGACATGTTTTCTCTTATATGTGGTTAATCGTTATCCTATAAGTGACTGCGACACCCATTAATTACTTGGAAAGAATACGGTTTACCTATCTTAACATATATCATATATATATGATCATGTAGTAATATAAGTATATAACTATCCTATAAGATGGAATTAAAGCCTTATCCACGAAACATATTATTATTAAGTAGACAGAGTTTAATTTGCTACTTGTTTTTAAGAGGATAAATGTTTCATATCAGAAATCACATCTAAAATGTAAGTGGTGGCCTTAAAATTTAAAATATTAAAGAACGTCTGTATTTAATAGATCGATGACCTTAAAGTCTGAAATTCAAAAACTTAAAACTATTAGTTAAATCGTAAGATTTAAATTAATTATATATATATATATATATATATATATATATATATATATATATATATATATATATATATATATATATATTGAGGTTCTATGGGGCACCATATGCATCGGGAATCAAATGGGAACCAAAAATGCATTGCTTGTTTACAAATGATGCAATAAGGGTAATATTGGAATAATTTATTTGAAAAACTTAATTATTCTTTTAATTAATAAATTAGGATTAAAATAGGAAACTAAATCAATCTCATTAACCATTCTCCATATATTATTCTCTCTCTCTCTCTCACAATCAACCGACGAGTTTGAGAAGAAGATGATGAGATGAAGATGAAAATGATGCATCACGTTGAACTCATGAACCTATGAACGTATACGATGTGAAGAAGACGAATACGAAGATGCACAGTATGAACACGATGATGCATAACCTGGTGCTCCATATGAACACGATGATGCATAACCCGGGAAAGATAAATACGAAGATGCACAGTCAATGAAGATGATGAAGCATCATGTTGGATTTTTGTTCAATTGGAATTTTTTAATTTTAGAAGTGCATTTTATAAATTTATTAGCATTTAATACTTGATTATTGAATTAAATATTCAATCAATATAAATTTAATTTTGAGTTGACTTGATATATTATTTTTTCCGAAAATACCCTTATGCACATCTAATATGTAAATCGTGCATCATAATGCGTTCACAAATTTCATCTTTATTACCCTTTTGTCATTGTAATCTTAGCCATTCATTTTCTAGATCTAACGGTGTATATGGGTTCCTAAGTTGCACGATGCACACAGGTGCCCTATAGAACCTAACCCTATATATATATATATATATATATATATATATATATATATATATATATATATATATATATATATATATATATATATATATAATTTATATAACTAATATATTAAAATATTTAATATTTTAATTGATTAGAGTACATATTTATTTATAAATGAACTTATATTGAATTGAATTTTTAAAAGTAACATATATGTAAGTATGTAAACTTATATTAAATTAAATCAATTTATACGATAAACATGTAAACAAAATAATTTAATAAATTTTCTATTAGTTAAATTAAATATTTGTAATTGATTAAACTGAATTCAATATTTTAATAAAATAAAATATTAAATTAATTTAGAAAGAAAAAGGTTTCATATTTCAGACTAAATTGCAAATGTTTTAAAATCTTTTTTTAACTGCAAATTTATTAAGACTAACAAAAGAACATCGGTTTGTAAGAGACAGGATCATGGGAAAGAACATACAAACTAGGTTGTTGACGAAGGGCATGCAGTACATGAAACTCAGACCAAAAGAGTAAAAGGTTAAAACCTCAAGCTATCTAAACAACAAGATATTTTAAAATATTAAGTTTGAAATGTAACAAACGATCTGAAATTCATTTAAGTGTGAAATCTTACAAAAAGTTATAAAATACTTAAAAATCTAAACTTTAAGATTTAAGATCTGAAAAATGTTAACAAACATGACCCAAGTAAATAATTATATTTTTTATGACTTAAGTAAATAATGGAAGGTTGAAATTTATTTATATATATTTTATATGAGGAAAAAGAAGACAAGGGTGGTGGGATGCATCATTGCCGAAACCTTAAAGGGGAATAGGATAGGTTAGGGTTTAGGGTAAGGAGAATATTAATTACAAACACAAACCCATACTTAATTACACCCTTATTCCCTTAATTAATTCATGTTAGATTACCTTTTCGCCCATGACACATCTATCTATGCTATTAAAAGAGTAATTATACTCAATTCTGGTGAAGCCACGTGTCATCATTATGAATCCACACGTGGCATTTACAGTTTTAAAAGTAATAAAGAAATTTAAATTATATCTATTAAAATGTAATATAATCTACTTTTGAATTCAAATCAAATCAAATAAAATCTAATACACTACTAACTTATTAATTATACTATATTATAATATAATATAATAAAAGTTTTAAAAAAATATAAGAAAATAATTACTATTCATATATATTTAGAAATATATAAAATTAATAGGTCATAATAAATAATAATATCATTCTTATATACTTTTTGTTTTAAAAAAAAATATTTATACTTTTATCTATTAATTCATTATATTTTATATATATTAAAAATATCCGCGTAGTACGCGGGTAATAAATTAGTATTATATTATACGAAATGACGAATATATCATTATGATCGCCTTTTTCTTTTCTACATTCCAATATAAAATTGTTTTTCGTCTCAACTATTTTTAGAATGACAAATTTTTTATTATTTAGTTGGTTGATCAATCACATTTGTTCCATTTATAAACTTAGATTGAAAGCATAAAATGATCATCAATTGAGATTCACGATCAGTAGCTAATGTTATTTTATTATTTTATAGTAATATATTTATAAAAATACAATTTATGATCCCGCTGCAACGCACGGGTTACACATTGTAATTACATAAAACTTAAAAATGTAAGGGGATGAGTGGGGTGGAATTAATATGAACAAAATTGGGGCAGGATCAGCCAGTCTTGGATTGGACCAGTTTTTTTCCGGACCAATTTTGTTAGATAAGTGTCAGCCCAGTCATACACGGTCTCGGGACGGTTTTTTGTCGGTCCACTCTTTTTTCGGACTAGTTAGGACCTCCGGTATTTCAATTAGTATTTTTTTTATTCGAACTTTTACGTTTGTTTATATTTCAGCTAATTTTTTCACTTTGATTCTTTTGACTCGTTTTGTTAATTTGGTTCTTTTGATCAATTAAAATAAACAAATTTGTTGTCATATATTACTATAACTTATAAATATGATTGCAATTTAAGAAATAAAATGACTACGACTTATATAAAACGAATTCGTAGTCATATGTTAGTAAACTAATATATATAATTATAAATTACAAAATTAAAATGACTACAATTAATATAAAATAAATTTGTAATCATATATTAACAACAATTATAAATAGTTTTACAATACACAGAATTAAGATGATTACAATTAATATAAAATAATTTGAAAAACAAAATTTAGATTGGACCAGTCCTTGTAAGACCAGTATTTTCCAGAATCAGTCATTGTCGAACAAGTCTCGAACTTGAACCGTACCAGTCCGGTCCTACTCTTCGAGAACAGTCCGGACCGATTTTAATTGTTGACCTCTATAAAAAGAGAAAGGGTAAATAACGAAAGGTTAATTGGGTTGCGCGTGCAAATTGCATGGATTTGTAGCGTAAGCAACTAAGCATGCAGAGAGGTTCACAAAACCAGGTCCCCGCGTGCCAACCCAAGCCCACTATTACACCCAAATGTTAGACATTAACATTCCCTTTATTTTTTTTTTTAAATATAATATTTATTTCTTTTATAAAACTTAAACTATAGTATATTCTACCTTTTTTTTTCTCCCTTTACCAATAATTTATTGAAACTACAAATTTAGAATTTCCAAATTTTATAAATAACGAAATTGTGATGTATGATAAATAAAAAATAAATCGGAATATTAAGAAAAGAAGAGAGTAACAGTAAGAACATATAGGGAGAAGTGAAAGAGAAGCACTACTTTGAGAACCAGAATCAAGTGTAATTCCCTTCAATTCTGTCTGTCTTCACTCCCCCAAAGTAAAGAATATCACTCCTCCTACCCCTCCCCCCCCCCCACCCCCACTTTTTATACATATTTAAATTATATCATTTAAATCTTTTTTATATATCTTTATACACACACACATACAATTGACCCCCCAAAAAAATCCTTCTTCATTTGTTAAACAACAAACAGTTTTACGGTATTAAAGTTAGGTAGCAATTATATTTTTTTTTGAAAGGCAAAAAGATAACTCTAGCAAGGAGCTTCGGCATTGCCATCACCCCAAACGCAATTATATTATATATGACGTAACTTATGTGTGTGTTAAATCATATAAGATCATTAATAACAATAAATATACATGATAAATAAATTCCATAATAAACCTTAAGTGGTAAAAGAAAAGTAAAGTTGCAGTCTTTGTATTGAAGACTGGAAACACCAACCCCTCTCTCCACCCCCACATCTACTTTCTCTGTCTACTTGATTCTTAAAAGGCTATTTCTTCATGCACCACCTCTAATTTCTCATACACCACCTCTATGCATTTGACCTATAAATACTTATCTTTTGATTGGACAAAAGAGTATAAACAAATAAAATATAATGATGAGTTATGAAAAAAAGACATGTTTTAGGTCAATTGTAGATATAGATATGGTGCATGAAGTAACACCCTTCTTAAAATTTGCATGTCTTGGTCACTACCCCAATATTAATATTTATTTCCAAACCCCACATGCTTTAGACTCTAAAAAAACTCAAAACCCCCCATTTTGGTGCTCAAATCATAAATATTTGAGCTATATATTTAATTACTTGTGTTGCCTTGAAGTTGTTGTTGTCAGGGCATGGAAATCAAGGCATGGAATTAGAATAGAAACTTTAGAGAGAGAAAATATATAGTAGAATACTGGGATTCTCTTTGTTTTTTTAGTTTTCTAATAACATCATTTGAAGCTTTGAAAATGGTGTTGGAGTGAATTGGGAAGCTATTTGGAATGGCTACTGCTAGTGTTCCTTGGGAGAAAAAACAAGAAACTTGTTTTTGTTTTGGTTTCAGAAGCAGACAACAAGTAGAAGGTAAATGTAGAGAGCAAAAACAAAAACAAGAAACACATTTGTTTGGAAGAACACAAGTACATACAACAATGTATCTCACTTTGAGTTTTCAGATACTTCCAATCATTCCCACCTTTGTTGTCTTCCTCTTGTTGTTTTCCACTGCTTTCCCGGCCATCTCAGCATCACAATTCGATGATTTCCGGCGACTGAATCAAACTTTCCGGCCAGGGGAAGAGTCAAAGAAAATGAGATTGATCAGAACCCATCTCATGAAAATTAACAAACCTTCTGTTAAATCAATCCATGTAACTTTTTTTTAAACTAGTTTCCCTCCCATATTTTATTCATTGTCAAATTATTCAATCATACAACTCACTGCAGGTAGATTTTTGTGTAATTTTATTTTCAGAGTCCAGATGGGGATGTAATGGATTGTGTTTTGGTTCATCATCAGCCAGCTTTTGATCATCCTCTGCTGAAAGGAACAAAGCCATTGGTGGGTTAGACATTTTATTTCTTCTAATTAATTCTTGAGTAAAAGTCACTATATATATATAAATATATTTTTTCTTATCTTTATGTAATTAAACTAATTTAGGACCCGCCGGAGAGACCAAATGGGCATCATCATCATTATGCAGGGATAGAGCCGGAAAACTATCAGCTATGGAGTTTATCCGGCGAGTCCTGCCCGGAAGGAACGATTCCTATCAGAAGGACAACAGAGCAAGATATTTTACGATCAAATTCTATCCAAAGATTCGGTAGAAAAATTCCAAGACCAATTAGAAGAGATTCCTCTAATGGTGGCCATGAGGTAAATTCTTTTCAACCAGACTCTTTTCTTTTCTTTGCTTTTCTTTTTCCTTTTATTAAACATATTGGATTATAATTTCATTTAAATTTAATTTCTTTCTCTAAAAATTGTGTGGGTGTCGAGTGTTGATTTTTCAACGATGGTGTTTCGCCTTTTGTAAGTAAACATTTTTTTTTTTAAATATTAACCCTTTTTGAACAAAAGAATTCTCAACTCTCAAGCTAGATGATTGTTAAGAAAATCATTTAATTGTACCAACAGTAAAGTTACATTAAATTCTTTTTAGATTAATTAATATTAATTGGATCAAAATAAACACAATATTAAGGTATTCTTAAACTTTTGTTCAGATTCAAGATTCTTGTTGTCATGCAGAGGGAAAGAAGAAAACAAAATATTTCTGGGTGTTTTTTAAAAAAGCAATGTCTACTGTCTAGTAGATATAATCCAAATCAGAGACTTCATATCCATTTTTCTTTTTTGGGTAACAATAATATTATTCAATTTTTGGTCGATTGTAATATATATAATTAAGACTCAAATTCACTTAATTAGGTTTTATAAAGAAGATGATACTCGATTAATTGCAATCTTTTGCTTCCATTGATCGATCGAGGATTGAATTGAATGAAGAAAAATTAAGAAATTGATCGAATTTGTGAGTACGTAAATTAGAAAAAGATTTATTGGAGGGAGATTGATGCAGCATGCAGTTGGTTATGTGAGTGGAGAAGAATATTACGGAGCAAAAGCAAACATAAACGTATGGGATCCAAAGGTGACTGATAGATTTGAGTTCAGCCTGTCGCAAATGTGGGTTATTTCTGGTTCCTTTGGTGATGATCTTAACACCATTGAAGCTGGTTGGCAGGTAACATAACATATCTATTCGAGGCCCTCCATCAAAATTTATTATATTTTTGCTTCGTGAATCTGATGTTTTTCTTAAATACTTAATTTGTTGCCGGAAATAAAAAACTCTCATGCGCGCGTGCATCAGTTCAATTACATACCAAACCAAAATTTGCATTCCATGGAGCAATGTTTTTGAATTTTTCTCCTCTTTATTGTATTTTTGAATTGGGAACACAGCCATGCAAGCATGCATATTCATACATAAGATCAATTACACACAATTAATACATAGTTCTCTATCGAAATTTTGCAAAGGGCGAAATCTAAAACAAACAAACAAATGCTAGATGCATTAATTTATGGACTATCAAACAAAAATGCAATTGAATGTTTTTTTTTGTCACTTCACACAGGTTAGTCCAGAGCTGTATGGGGACAACTACCCAAGATTTTTCACTTACTGGACCGTAAGTTCTCTAGGACTGTTTTTGTTGATCTTGTAATTATTCTTTATAAAATTAAATGTACATGTGCTCAGAATTTTGATAATATTGATGTCTAACATTTTAAAAATAATACATATACATATATATACATTGTAGACGGATGCATATCAAGCTACAGGATGCTACAATCTGCTATGTTCGGGATTTGTTCAAACGAATAATAGAATTGCTATTGGAGCTGCAATATCTCCAACATCATCATACAATGGTGGACAGTTCGATATTAGCTTATTGATATGGAAGGTAAATCCACTTAACTACTTCACAGAACCCCTTTTAATTTGTAATTAGTTTATTATAAAATAAAATGCTTGTTAAAGGAAATTCTGGAAATGATTAATTATAATTGTGTAGAACCTTTTAGCTCATTGAAGCAGGGTTTTTTTTTTTTCCTTAAAATTATAATTTAAACAGATATATATAATAAAGTTATATATATAATATTGTATAAAAAAGCAAAAAGCAAAAAGAAGTAGAAGAATCATTGTTGGTTTCTTTAGGTGTGGAAATGCCATCATATACTTGAAAGCAGACTTGGCTTGTACACCATGTAGAAATTATTTCCTAAAATTTCTTTGAAATTATTTCTTCATAACTTAAAAGGCAAGAATGCTAGCAATTTTCGTTATTTTATTTATAGACCCACTCCTAAATTTATACATTTTCCCACTATGAAACTCAACCTTGAAATTTTCTTTAAAACATGGTCTCGCTGGGCTAGAAGCTCTTTTACTGATTATTTATTTCTATTATAAGTATTTATCTATATATAAATATTAAAAAAATAAATAACAAATTGTCATATGTTAGAAAATATTTTAACATTTCTCGGTTCATTATTTTGAAATTATTTAAATACATTTATATTTTTCTTGTTAAAATAAATTAAAATTCCAATCTAAAACAGTTTAAATAAAATATTAATATATAGCTTATAATCAATATCAAATATAAATAAATTCTAAATTTTATTTTAATGTTAAACTTTTTTCTAATTTAGGCTTACCGTTGTAAAAAATAAATATTTATTAAAGTTATTCATATAATACACGGGTTATAAAACTAATTATAAAATATAGGACTAATTTCTCCGTCTTCTAGTAAATGCAAACACTTATGTTTTAGGTTAATTTCTGCAAAGATTTATCCGATAGCAATTAATACATATAGCTAAAACTTCAATACTGGATATGATAGAGATTGATTTGGATAGATTAGCAGTCAATAATTAATTATATATGTAGGGTCCGTTTGTTTTTTTAAGAGTTTAGACGTCTAAACACTTTTTACCTTCTGTTTGATAAGATATTAAAAAATGTCTAAAATCTGTTTAGACTAGATTGTTTGTTTTTTAATTTTATAAAGTGTCTTATTACATAAAATTTATCAAAAAACAAAAGACAAATTTAAAATAGACAAAAGACAAATTTAAAATCTGATTGAAACAGACCACGGTCAGACATCAGATGTCTGATTGGAGTAAGAAAAACAAACGGCTTTTAACCTCTTATATCTGACCGGTTCAGATATTAGAGGCAAAAAAGTGATAAGAGGAAAAAACAAACGGAGCCGTAGTTTAATTACAGATGCTGACTACTTGATGTGAAATTGGTTACCAAAATATGTAATTTATCAAGATGCAAATAAGCGTTTCTTACTTTTCCAACTCTTTATATATAGTTCATATATATGTGTTTTGGGAAGTTTAATAGCGCATACATACAAGTTTATTTAAAGGAAATAGTCACTAGCTAGGGCTTCTCAACCTTTTAATTATGAAATAAATAATATATATAGTTGTTATACTTTTTTGAACAACAGATGTTAGTGGTTAGTTGTTAGCACCATTGTTAGACACATTGAGGATGAGGACTAAACCTCACACCTCCACCAAAGGAGAAACGTCATTGGCAAGGCTCGAACTCGAGACCTCAACCAAGGGGAAAAGACTGTTATTATAGCTATTAGTATTGAATTTCTTTTTTTGCATTGATCTAATTACACGTACGTTACAGCTGGATCATAAAAAAATGTTATTATGAATGAATGCAGGATCCGAAACATGGCAACTGGTGGCTTGAGTTTGGATCGGGGGTTTTAGTCGGATATTGGCCCGCGTCATTGTTCACTCACCTAAGAGATCATGCAAGTATGGTACAATTTGGGGGTGAAGTTGTGAATAGTCAAGCGTCGGGTTCCCATACCTCAACCGAAATGGGAAGTGGACATTTTTCAGGCGAAGGGTTTGGAAAAGCATCGTATTTTAGGAACATGCAAGTGGTGGATTGGGATAACAGCTTAATCCCATTGTCTAATCTGAAAGTATTAGCTGATAATCCCAACTGCTACGATATTAGAGGTGGGATTAATAATGTTTGGGGTAATTATATTTATTACGGTGGCCCGGGCAAAAACCCAAGATGTCCCTAGATCGCTATCGATCCATCGAGTACAAATACATGCATATGGGGTGATATATATATATATATTTTTTTACAGTCAGTTTTTATTAATTTTTACTTTTACCTCAATTGGTCGGTTGGGTGATCATATCAGGTTTCTTAATTATATATGATACGGGGGTATTAATTCTTTCAGTTTTCAAGTATTAATTTCATGGGTTTATAGATTGAAAAAATCATGTAAATTGGCGATTTTGAGTTTCAATGATCAACATGTTTATGCTTTTGATTCATCTATCTTTATTATATATACTAATATACCTCTCGATCCTTATATTAGTTTTATGTGAGAATTTACTAATTAATACCTTCTGTTTTTTTCTTTGCGGGAAAAAATATACAATTAAGTAACATTTTGTAAGAAGATATATAATATAGAAAAATTATATGGTTTGTGGTTCTTAAGATGCTTATAAATTCCAAATCTTTGGATCGATAATTTATCCAATTCCATGAGATTACGAGTATACAGTTATACATCGGGCCAACATTGTCTATTATATATATATATATATATATATATTGATAAATCTGGTTCAAATAAGATTTTCATGGTAATGAAAAGATATTGATCGTTATTCACAAGAAAATCATAAATATAATTTGAGAGCTTAATTGGTTATTGATGCATAAAGGAAATCAATGTAACACAAGTCAAATAGCTATATGACATGTGATGGTAGTAAAATAGAGTTGGTTTCTTGAGAAAATTGGAAGCATGTGTTATTACTAATATATAATAGATCGTGACATTACTTATTGTAATCTTTATCTTAGTATTGGTAAGATTATAATTATCTGTCATTGCTCACGTATTGTAAACTTTATCTTCGTATTATATTGGAAGATAGATATTTAAATGAAGAAGTAGAACATGATAACTTTGAGGGGAGCAAAATTTATAAATTTGCCTCTAATATAGAGGCTAAGACTACATCCAAACAATTATCTTATCATATCTGGATTTTATTTCCAAATCTTCCAATTAGACCTCTCTCAATAGATGGGTTTGGATCACATCAGATCAAATTAAATGGATTGATCCATTAGCTAATTAATCGTGATCAAACATGTGGCCCAAATAAATAGAACATATGTATCATGACCTCTCTATACATATCCTTACCGTCGCGACCCTACCCACCACCACACATGCCTTAACCCACACCACACCACACCACCCCATACCATACCCGTCCCATAGGCGTTGGTGGTAATTGATGGAGACACCATGACAACGGAGGTGGAGGTGGTGGAAGTGTTGGCATTGGTAGAGGGATATATTACTGAGGTTAGGTGGTGAGATACTGTAGTTTAGAATCAATTAAATGGATCGATTTATTCGATGAATCATTTAAAAGGATCATCCGTTGTCAAATAAGTGGATTTGAATTGAATTGCATTTGGATCAATAATGATTCATTGATAGGCCTCCGATCAATATTGGAGTTGAAACATTTGTTCGAAATTCAAGTATGGGACAACGATTGAATTTAACATGAATTACAAGTTATGTTAACCCCACTTTCTCATCAACCATATTTGAAAGAATGTCAACCCCACTTTCTCATGCGTATTACACATGACTCCATGAGTAGTAACATTGTATTCTTCAACATATACTCAAATTGTATTTATTCCAAATTTGATCTTGTAAAATAATACAAAGCAACTCAGCATGAATTTTCATGATGATAAAATCATTAATTTTTATGAATCTTATTTGCTTCCAAACATATTGTGCAAATCCCTAATCAGAATGAAATTCTTGGGACGTTACTATGAAAATTTAAAACTCAATAACATTGTACAAATGATAGGGATATTATAGGGATGACAATTTTGGTCCAAATCATCCAAACGGAGGAAATAATCATGACCATAAAAATGTATTTTCAAATATATATCTAGAGATCATTTTCGTTGTAAAATGTATCAAATGTACTATTTTTGAAAATCGTGTCGAAAAGAAATCCAAAAAAATATGCATTAAATTTTTTTTTTTAATTGCGGGTCAATTTGAAGGCTGTCTATTTAGCTCGTTGGGCTAAAATTGTCACCCTTAGATATTAGTAGACTGTATATTGGCTTGGACACACTTAATAGCCCATAATGACTCTTATTTATAATAGAATATCACAATTTACTAACTTATTATATACTTACAATGGATGGAAAAAAACGTAACTAGACCTCTGAGGTCAAATGACATATGTGAAAAGTGAGATAAAAGAAACGGGCCAAGGTTTGAAGGAAAATCCAGTCCAGTGATCCACTGCAAATGGCCCACATCTATCTGAAGAATGAGTTTGTTGTGCATGCGATTGCTATCCTAGCTTAGCGGTGGTGTTTGGTGGTAAGCCTCCTCTTACTGCTACGCTTTTTGCCTATGGTTTTGCTTTTGCTTTTGCTTTATTTGATGTTAAGCTTTTTGATTATTTTTGTCTCCTGCCTACGACTGGGAGTGTCCAAAACCGGATATCTGAATTTTTAGAAAGTGATTTTTGCTATCTGAATCCGAAATTTTGAAGCGGATTTACGAAATTTCGGATTTGGATATCAGATTATCCTAATATCCGAAAATTCGTATTTTATTTAAAAATTTTAAAAATTAAGTAAAATTTTTAAATATCTAAAATACAAGTTCATATATCCAAATACATATTAAAGATAGATATATCACAAACTAAATGTATTCGGAATTATTTTACTCAAAAAGACTAAAAAAAGATATTAAAAAAAAAACTAAAAATATATAAAGTATTAGTTAATTAATCTACAAAATTCAAGTTAAAACTAAAAAGTATATACTAAAATAATAATAAACACTTAATATTATGTAAATAATAAAGATACATAAAATTTTAAAAAAATTTGGATTTATAAATATTTCGAATATCCGAAAATTTAGAATTTTACTATCCGAATCCAAAATTTCGGATAGTTTCAGATTGGAGTTTCATTTCGGATACTTGATAGTAGTACTTGTTCATTTCCTGCCTGTCCATATTCCACCAATTCCAAACAGCGAGCGGTTGGTTACCTACCTGTTCATGTCTTTTCTTATTATAATACCATGACCCAGAAATACATTTAAGTGGCGTTTGGATTGCATGATTTTAAAATGATAGGATTTTTAAAATAATTAGGGGGGTGAGTGCATTATAAAATGATGAGAAGCGGAGAATGTGAAATGCTAAATGAAGTCAAATCTTTTCCTTTTAGTTTTTATCCAAACATGGCATAGGAGGATTTCTAAATCCAAATCTTAAATGAGTTGTTAAAATCCTACGAACCAAACGGCACCTTACATTGCTACAAGAAGAGAAAAGTAAATTACAAATTTGTCTTAATTTCAATTTGAATCTACTCTACTACAATTATTTTATTTTAACTAACATGTGACCTATGCCAAACGACATGTATTGTATGTGTCATCAAGACACGCATTTTCTGCATGTGTGTAGGGAGTTAGAACCATCAAAAATAACTATATATTTTTTTCTTTTCTCTTTTTATGAAAAGTCAAATTTATTCAAATCTCCATGCCAAAGGGTAGTCAGAAACAGAAAGTAAAAAAGCAAAATATAATAATATTCTATTTTAACGCTTCCGGTAAATATTTGATTTCTCCTATATTTGACACATGTCTTTTATAAATTTTAATTGTTTGAACTATTAATTTCAATTAATTTATATATACTATATTTTAGGAATATTGTTAACAATCCTAGGTTTTTTTTTAACGAAAAACTATCATACTCCTACTCCTAAACTACTCCTTTAGCCCAAGACTTACTTTCTCCACCTAAATTTCAATTTGCCTCCAATGGGAGTCAAACTCGTGACCTCTCACTTACATAACACTCATCTTACCAAATGGGCTAATATAATCCATTTTTAAAGTTTAATAATGAGACTTGTAAAATGAAAATTTTGATTTTTAATGGTTGACATTATTTGTTAATAAAACTAAATTTGTTGTATCTCAATTATGTATTGTTAGTATTATAAATAAAACTAAGGATTTTACTGTGTTTTCCTCCCCCATTCATTATAAAGAGGTTCCTCAAATCATTCTAATAATTTTTTTTATTCCATAGTTTATATATTTTTTCAAATTTATATCAAGTCACCTCTGTTTAATAATATTCATAGTTAGAACAACTGTTTATCATCGATTTCCTTATTGTTTTAAAATTTATTATTTATTACAAATACAAATAAAATATACCGGCCATTGCGCAAGCCAACCAGATTTTGCCTTTAGTCAAAATTATTGGTGTAAAACTGAAAAACTTGAAATGGAAATGGAAAAGGAAAAGGAAGTATTAATTTAAAAAGAAAAGAGAAAAGGGGAAGGATGCATGTCTTCCACATGACCATGATGACGTGCCCAGTTTATATCATTCATTCCAGTTTTAACATCTACCTTCTTTTTTAAATTTTTTTTTTAGAGGTGTTGATTAAAATAAAAGTTTAATTAATTCTAATTTAAAAATATTTATTATATTAATTTTTATAATTGAACTTAGTTTATATAAATTAATTAATATTAATATATAATTAATTCAGATGTTTCATATTACAAAACATACAATCTTAAGATCATCTTTTAATTTCAGATTTTAAATCTTAAAACCACGTCTTAATTTCAGACATGATTCTCAAAATACAAAAGTTTATCCTGTGTTAAAAAATAAAAAGCACCCGTGATAATTGTTGAGACAAGAGAAAATGAAGGAAGAGATCGTCAAGAATCCAAACTACTCCCAACCACCAACCAACGCGTTATTTCCATGTGTATCACATGTCTCCAATTCCCAATAACCCTTTTTCCCTATCCCACTCCTTCCCCAACCTCCTCAAATAAATACATAAATATATATATATATATATATATAGGGGTGGGTTCAATGGAGAACCTATATGCATCGAAGAACCTTGGAGAACCACATTGCATCGCTAGAGAAACGTAATGCATCACGCGAGAATTTGATGCATCGCGTGGAAATAATGATGCATCACGGAGGGATTGTGATGCATTTGTGGTGGTGCATGGCGGTTCTTCAAGGTTCTTCGATGCATGGAGGTTCTCCATTGAACCCACCTCTATATATATATATATATATATATATATATATATATATATATATATATATATATATATATATATATATATATATATATATATATATATATAGACTAAGGATCTTTTGTGAACACTTTATTCGTTGTGAACATTGTGAACAACCATAAAATAGCTTCTGAATCTTATGAATCTTGTTGAAAATAGTACTGGACTCTTCTATTAACCTATTAATACTATTGGATCCTTTGGATCTTATTGAATCCTATGAATTTGTCGAATCCTATGAATCCTGTTGCATCCTATGCATCTTGTGCATCTTGTTATAAAAACTACGTACTATGAACCTTTTGAATGTTTTGAATCTTAAATAGACACTTCTATGAACCTTTTGAATCATATGAATCATATTACAAACACTTGTTGATATATATGAATGATTATATGTATTTTTTTTATTTGTTCACAACGTTCACAACGAATATCTTGTTCACAATGGATCCTATCCCTATATATATATATATATATATATATATATATATATATATATATATATATATATATATATATATATATATATATATATATATATATATATATATATATTTGGGTTCAAATGAGTACCACTAGTTGGGTTCAAATGAGTACCACTAGTTTTGCGGAGTACCGGAGGTACCTCGCTTAAAATCATTTTTTTTGAAATTTTTTTTCATAATCATGTTTAAATTAAGAGTAAATTATAGAAATGGTCCCCGTGGTTTGTTCAAAATTATGAAAACGGTCCCTCAACTTCCAAACTTGCAGTGAAGGTCCCTCAAACCACTTTTTACTTGCAGAATTGGTCCTCCTGTTTCTAAATTTTTTAAAAATGACGATTTTGCCCTTCTTTTAATTACAAGTTTGGTAATTTCAATTTTGGTTACTTTTATTAATTTTCATTTTTGGTTTTATATTTGAAATAACAATTTATGATTTGATTCATTTTTAATTATATTATTATTATTATTCTCATTATTATTATTATTATTATTATTATTATTATCATCATCATCATCATCATCATCATCATCATCATCATCATCATCATCATCATCATCATCATCATCATCATCATCATCATCATCATCATCATCATCATCATTTATATCTATTTATTTTGTAAAATAAATCTATATTTCTTTAGTAAAAATTATTTTTATTTATATACTTAATTAGTCAAGTTATGCATCTTTTTATGTATTCAATTTATTTATTAAAGTTTTATTTATTTATCTTTTATTGGTTAAACTATTTGTATAATTTTATCATTTATACTTTTCCATCAAACTATTTCATTACGTTGATTTAAGTTTGCTAATTTATTATTTTTGATTTAAATGTTTTG
Source organism: Centrapalus pauciflorus (assembly GCA_020465985.1). NCBI lineage: Eukaryota > Viridiplantae > Streptophyta > Magnoliopsida > Asterales > Asteraceae > Centrapalus > Centrapalus pauciflorus. The sequence goes on from JAANYP010007579.1 coordinate 593,679, forward strand.
TCACGCTAATATGTTTTTATTTAAATTTATTATTTTATTTGTTTGGTTTTAAAAAAATGCCTTAAATTACTAATATATATTAAAAATAAATAATTTTACAAATCATTTCATAAACAAACAAATAATATTTTTTTAAATTAGATTTATAGATAAAGTACATATAACATATAATTTAAATGTAGATTTAAATCTTATCTATTTATTAATATTTAAAGATGTAAAAATAATATATTGTATTTATAATTTATATTTATTAATCTTTATAGATATTAGAAAAATAATGAATAATATTTATCTTTTAGTTTATTTTATTTAAAATAATATATTTTGTTACATTTATACGTTTTGATTTAAATTTATTATTTAAATTTTTTATTTTTTAATATTTTGTTATGCATATACGCTTTGATTTCAATATAGTGTTTAGTCTTTTTGATTTACAAGTTTTGTTAATACATTAATATGTTTTATTCGTTTTCACTTAAATATTTTAATTTTCACTTAAGTATTAACGTAGCAAAATTTTAAATCAAAACAAATAAAATAATAAATTGAAATCAAAACTTACTGACATAACAAAATATTTAAATCCAAACAAAAAAAATAATAAATTTAAATAAAAACTTATTAGCGTAACAAAATATTTAAATCAAAAATAATAATTAGCAAACATAAATCAAAACTTAATGAATTAGTAAATTTAAATCAAAATTTACACAAGTTCAAAATTATTAAAAGTAATGAAATAGTTTGATGAAAAGTATAAATAATAAGATTATACAAATAGTTTAACCAATAAAATATAAATAAATAAAATTTTAATAAATAAATTGAATACATAAAAAGATGCATAACTTAACTAATTAAGTATATAAATAAAAATATTTTTTAGTAAAGAAATATAGATTTATTTTACAAAATAAATAGGTAAAATTAATAATAATAATAATAATATAATTAATAATGAATCAAATCATAATTTATTAAATTATTATTTCAAATTTAAAACCAAAAATGAAAAATTAAAAAAGGACCAAAAATGAAATTACCAAACTTGTAATTGAAAGAAGGGCAAAATCGTCATTTTTAAAAAATTTAGAAACAGAAGGACCAATTCTGCAAGTAAAAAGTGGTTTGAGGGACCGCCACTGCAACTTTGAAAGTTGAGGGACCGTTTCCATAATTTTGAACAAACCACAGGGACCATTTCTGTAATTTACTCTTAAATTAATTATATAAGACTACTTGCAAAAAATCACACCTTAACACACACTAGAACTATGTGAAACGTGTGTGTTCACATGAACTGCACTGTTGTGAACGTGTGTTCACAACTAAGCAAGTTCACATGAATTTTTTCACGTTCACATGACTTTTAAGATGATAGAAAGTGTAAATGTATATAATTTTTTTACGAATAGCCTTATATTATTTGTATCTAAATGAATATGAAAAAAATTCAAAAAAAAAAAGAAATTTCGGAGCAAGTTCACATCTGAAATCCGTGTGTTCACAGGTACTCACGGTACTTTGCATTTTTTAGGTACTCACACGAACCATATTCTATATATATATATATATATATATATATATATATATATATATGATTTAGTTTAAGTGAGTACCACCTCTTACGCAGCGCACCAGAAGGTACCACTCTTAAAATTACTTTTTTTTTGAAATTTTTTTCATTAACATTTTCTAATTAACATTACACAAATCATATGTAAATTTCACGCAAATCTGAACACTTTAAGTGCATAAAAACACACATCACATTAATGCACGTTCACATGTCTTCAAAATTATGTAAGTGTGTGTTCACATCATTTTTTAGGAGCTAGGAAATGTGAATGTATGTGAAATTTACATATGATCTTCATAATGTTAATTAAAACATTTTTATGGAAAAAAAATTTAAGAAAAGTTTTTTTAAAGGTGGTACCTTCTGATGCGCTGCATAATGGGTGGTACTCTCTGGAACCATATTATATATATATATATATATATATATATATATATATATATATATATATATATATATATATATATATATATATATATATATATATATATAGGGGTGAGTGCAATGAAAAACCACTATGCACCTGAAAACTATGGATATCTACGCATACCGTCCGATTTGGTGCATTTCATGAAAAACCGCGGTGGCATGATCGTAAATAAGGTGATGCATCACGCGAGATTTTGATGCATCACGCAGGAAATTTGATGCATCACACGAGATTTTGATGTATCACGCGGGGAATTTGATGTATTTGTGGTGGTGCAGTGCGGTTTTCAAAAGTTTTCAGGTGCATTGTGATTTTCCATTGAACCCATATATATATATATATATATATATATATATATATATATATATGTGTGTGTGTGTGTGTGTGTGTGTGTGTGTGTGTGTATATATATATATATATATATATATATATATATATATATATATATATATATATAAGAAAAAAGAGTACTCATCTTTCACATCTTTTTATTTGTCTAGTCATATCAGCATTACATTAGCTTTCCTTTTTTTTTTTTAAATCCCTTTTATCTTTCTATGTCAGAGTCGTGCCTCCTTCTAGCTTAAAAATTGTTGTTGTTGGCAAATTGTCTGATCATTGTATTTGGTGATTGTTTCAAGGGCAGATTTATGGTTAATTATTAGGGGTCAAGTGACCCCGATAAAAATATTTTGTTTATGTGTTGAATGTATAGTCAAAAACTTTTGAACCCTATTTTTATATGAGATGCTGATCTTAATCTTTACAAAACAAAAAAAAAAAAAAAAAAAAAAAAAAAAAAAAACAAAAACAAAAACAAACCAAAACGAAAGGAGTTTTGTTTTCTAAATGGACTTGATATGTAATACTCTTTTATAATCTTTATAACATTATGAAGCTTTTTAGAACAATCCTTGTATAATTATTTCTGGATCCCTCATGAATTGTTTGTCTTTTTCTTGTTTCTAGCTTCTTATAGAGACTAGCTAATAAAATTTATTGTCGTCAAAAAAATTATGATGATATTTTTTAAGAATTATAACAAATGTTAAAATATAATATCATAAAATTAATAAACCAATAATCATACACTTATTTATTAATTGGTTGCAATTTAGAAATAAAATTAAAATACCCATAATTTCGAGTAGGGTGCCTACTTTAATAGCGACTTGTTTCTAAATACGGTTAAGAGAGTTTTGATTGGATAAGGAATCATCCAGCTCATATCCAGCCACCACCTCCTAACTCTTGTTTCAATGGAATCCCATCCATCCCCTACAACTAACCTGTTTTTTTTTTTTAAATTTTAAATTTCACCCCAAACCCCTTTTATTTTTACTACTTTCAAACAAATTTTTTCAATTAATTTTAAATATACATTTACCTAATTACTAATCCTACCACCTTCCTTAACAAGTCATGATAGTCGCGTGTCTCATATATATTATTAAACACATCATTAATAAAATTAATTTGAGTAAGTAAGTGAATTTAATAAATGAGAACTTGTATATATAACGTAACATACTTTTCATATCTCTTTAAAGGAATTTATTATTCAGAAATAAGCTCTAATTAGATTCTGATCAAAATTTAATCACATTTAATAATTAAACTCAAGTTTAGGCTTTAGATATTAAGCTAATTTAGGTTTGCAAGTCTACTCAAGCTTATATTTAATTATATAGATATATTATAATATATAATAATTAATAAATAATAATATTTATATGAACAACAAATACATATATCATATAACAATACAAAAAATATATTAATTGATTTAATTTTAATTAAAACTAAAACCATTTTTTTTGAAAGGCAAGTACTAAAAACAATTTATAAAACAAATAGGGTCCTACTTTTTGAACACCCTTTACATAATAATTATATAATAATTATGTTTAAAAATAGTATGCATCATTAAAAAAGTAATGCATCATTAAAAAAACATAGAATTATTGTTCAATGATTATGTTTAAAAAAGAAAATAAGGGATCCATTAAGATCATTGGGGGACCATTTAGACTCCCCCAATAAATAAATGGAGTTCAAATACCGTTTATATTAATACTGTTTTCATAGGTAATGATGTTGGTTCAATAGGTTGTAACGATGCTACACGCATAATGAATAGCTGTTTATTTTCAAGTTCAACTTTTGGATGTGTCGGAAAAATAAAATTAATTAAAAAATATATTGATTTGCATGTGTTGATGTTACTTGTTTAATTAACCACCATAATTATATTCATTCATGTTTTCTTATACAACAACTTGATCATTTAATATGTTTAGTACAAAAACTAACTTTGAGAGACTCGTACGAAACTCAATTGTCTTTATTCTTATGCTATCAATGTTTTTCACTTAAATCTATTGTACCTGTATTAAGACACAATGCAAATCTATTTATTTATCTACAATTATCACATAACGTTTAAATACATTAGTTTATGTATTTAGTCGATGGAGATGATTTGTGCACAACATAACTTTCTGATGAATTTTTAGTTTTATGTATTTGATTCCTTGTTTAGAGTTTTTGCTTGAGTTTAGTTTATTGTTTCGAAACACCCATATTTATATTCTTAACACATTTAAACCAAAATAATCAGAGTAAAATTCCTAATAACTCTTAATCACGTTCATCAAAATGCGGAATAATTTAAAAAAAAATTCTTCTTAGTGACAAATTACTTGATTACACCTCAATCATACAATAACTGTGATGTCAAGCCCGATTACGCCTCGGTAATTCAGAGTCAGAACTAAACCATTTTCTGATATCCAAATTTCATTAAATGGAAACGAAAAGATTAACTTGATAACTTTTATGGAAAAAAAAAACACGAATGAACAAAAATGCAAACAACGTGAAACATGTTGGTTTTTTCATAATAAACCAAAATAATAATAATAATAAAGGACTTAATAAAAATGGTTTTATATTTAATGGGTTTTTTAGGTAATTTATAGTTAGTGAAAGTGGGACGGACAAGATGATTTAAGTACGTAACAATTTTTTAGTTAGATAGATGATGTGGTCAGTAGTCGGTTAAACCCAAACCCAAACCCAAACCCAAACCCCAAAGAAGATGGACAAGAAGATCGATCATTTATTCACATCCGAACGAAACTTGATTTTTACCGTTTGGAAAATCTATCTGTCGTTTATCAACGATTGATTTCTATGCCACGTGGCAACAATCCACACCAACCTATGTGGACCTTTTGTATGTATGTTTATGTACAAACTAGTTTATAAACCCATGTATAACATGGGTATACATTTAAAAATTTAATTTCATTAATCTTGTAGGATAATTTTTTATTTTATCAAATTTATAATATCTATATATATAATACAATAAATATAAATGTATAAAAAGAAAAGTTATCATTCAAATTCAAATTAGAGTTTTATATTAGATAAGATTTAGATTTGATTAGATATTATTTAAATTATTTATTATAGATAGATTGGAAAAAACAAATTTTAGAAGCAAATTAATAGGAAATTGTTAGGTACACGTGGTAATCCCATGTTAAGCCAATTGGCGCTATATCGAGATGCCATGTGGCATCTAGTTACTCATATAATAGAATAGATAGATGGGACATGAAAATGAATGAGTGAACAGAAACTTGCCCTCTGGAATGCGCTGTGGCTTTCAATTTTTGGAACGAAGTTGAAAAAAGTGAGAAATTTGAGGAAAACGTCCTCCTTTGAAAAACCAACCATACTCTACACAAATCCCATCTAAATCGTATAAAATATACCTCTTTTTTTTTTTTTTAATCATCAAAACCGATCGATTGAATTGAAAATCTTCCAAAAGTTTCTTGAAGAAATTAGGGCCTTCTTCTTGATTCCAACCAGGAGAAGGCTCTGTTTCTTGAGTTTTGTGCAGAGATTGGAAGATGTTTAGGTTGTCCGTAGCGGCCCTTCAATTCATCGAGCTTTGCGTCAGTTCCGTGGTTCATTTATTATATGGGTTTTACATTTTTAGCTCGGCGGTGGCGGGTGATCTTTCATTGGCTTTGAACGATTTCTTCTTCAAGTCAAACGTTGAACAATCGATTAGGGATGAACGCTTTATTGGTTCTGAAAGCTCTGATAATGATCTTCCTCCCATTGTGTTGGTTCATGGAATTTTCGGATTTGGGAAAGGGGTAACAATGAGTTTCATCGATCCTGAATTTTTAATACTCAACATTTTGATCGTAAACACAATCTGATATTGGATTATTTGCATAACAGAGATTAGGTGGATTATCGTATTTTGCTGGAGCAGAGAAGAAAGATGAGAGGGTTTTGGTGCCTGACCTGGGTTCATTAACTAGCGTTTATGACAGGTACATGTTGCTTTTCTTTAATTTCTTGTTTTCTTTTCTTTTGATTTCTATAGGTTTTGATTATGGTTTTTCTTTTTAAAAATTCTTTTAGGGCTAGAGAATTGTTCTATTATTTGAAAGGTGGGCAAGTTGATTATGGTCAAGAACACAGCAAAGCTTGTGGGCATTCCCGATTTGGAAGGATATATGATCAAGGTTAGATAGATAACAATTTCCCTATTTTTGTTGTATGTTATTTTACCATAATAAATCGTACCTGAAGTTATTACCCTGTCTGGGATGAAGATCTTACATCGAAAAACAAGGATAAAATTTTGGGAATTTTAATTAATGGAAACTGTGGTTGAATTGATCAGGGCATTACCCTGTCTGGGATGAAGATCATCCCATACACTTTGTTGGGCATTCTGCTGGAGCACAGGTGATACGAGTTTTGCAGCAAATGTTGGCTGATAAGGTTAGTATTTACTATTTGTTTTTGAGGCATGATTATGGTAATATGTAAGAACACGATTGCAGTTATTAAAAACGCGAGCTTTTATTAAATTTCAGGCATTTAGAGGATATGAAAACACTTCTGAAAACTGGGTGCTAAGTGTAACGTCGTTATCTGGTGCGTTCAATGGGACTACTAGAGCATACTTGGACGGAATGCAGTAAGTTTGTTTTTCATCGAATGAAAACATTTCAAGTTTTCAAGATTTCAAAAGGCTATGAAATTTGATATCTACGGTTCTTTATCCATATACATTGCTAAATTTAGTACTTGCAACAAATCTCACCGTATTCAGGAGAAGATGGGAAGTCAATGAAAATATTTAGTTCTTGGTCCAAATATATTGCTTAATTCGCTACAAACACTTGAACGTTTCGAAATTTGCCAGAAGATGGGAAAGCTTTGGAACTTGATGTCTTTAATTCTTGAATGAAAAGTGAACTATGGCTTTGAGTTTGAGAAACGAAAATCATGCATCATTTGTTTGTTTTTTCAGGCCAGAAGACGGGAGATCCATGAAATCTGTATGCCTTCTCCAGTTATTGCGTTTAGGAGTGATCATATATGATTGGATGGACATTCCTTTCCTGAAATATTATTACAATTTCGGGTTTGATCATTACAACATGTCATGGAAGAAAGCCGGTGTTTGGGGGCTTGTTGATTGTCTTCTTGGCAATGCTGGCCCTTTTGCTTCTGGTGATTGGATCCTTCCTGATCTAACGATCCAGGGAGCCATACGTCTCAACAGCCATCTACACACCTTTCCTAGTACCTACTACTTTAGTTATGCGACAAAACGTACCAAGAACTTCATGGGCTATACTATCCCGTCCAACATACTTGGAATCCACCCGTTGCTTTTCATCAGAGTCTTGCAGATGTGTCAATGGAGGCACCAGCCTGATGTCCCTCCCCCATTCAAGGGTTACAGGTTGGTTGATATTCGATATAACGATAACAAAATGTGCTTTATTTATGTATGTTGCTGATGTAATAAATACGGGATTCAGGGATGAAGATTGGTGGGATAACGACGGTGCATTAAACACGGTGTCAATGACGCATCCTCGTATCCCGGTTGAACACCCTAGTCGTTATGTGGTCGAAGATTCTGAATGCCAGCCTTTGCAACCAGGCATTTGGTATGGTGACCCAAATTCACGCGATCCATGAATGATATGATCATAATATAGTAATAGTAATTCGTTTTGGTTGGTTTAATTTCAGGTATTACAAGATCGTGGAAGGGGATCATATTCTATTCATAGTGAATCGAGAAAGAGCAGGGGTACAATTTGATCTGATATATGATAGTATTTTTGAGCGATGTCGGAAGCATGCATTTAGAAAGATCCCGACAATGCCGGACCATGTTCAATGATGAGATTAATTAGGTTATACATTTCATTCGACAACTACTGTAAGTCGGTTGAAGTGAGAGAGAGTGAGAGTGTTGTAGGTCGCCTGTCGATGTTGGACTGATAGAACGATATGATGTATATGGCCCCCCCGCTGCCGTTGTTGTACAGCTAAGAATTCGTCAAGATTTATATGGAATTTCTATGTATTCACCCTCTCATCTTTCTTTAATCATATCACAACCCATAACTTTTCTTAATTACCTCACTGTTTGATGTTTCTATGCAATCTCATGATTTTCCTTTCCGTTAATTTTAACATGATCAGCTTTCTTGTCTTTTGGCAACTGAAAACTGGAAACACGTTATTATATATACAGGGTGCGTTTAATGGAGAACCTTAATGCATCGAAGAACCTTGGAGAACCACAATGCACCGCTAGAAAATCGTAATGCATCATGCAGGAAGTCGATGCATCACATGGAAATAATGATGCATTACACATGAATTTGGTGCATCACGTGAAAATAATGATGCATCAGCGGAAATTGTGATGCATTTGTGGTGGTGCATGGAAGTTCTTCGATGCATAGAGGTTCTCCGTTGAACCTCTCTCTCTCTCTCTCTCTCTATGTATATATATACATACATATATATAACGGAAAACCACTATGCACCTGAAAACTGTGAAAACCTACACATACCGTCCGATTTGATGCATTTCATGAAAAACGCGGTGGCATGATCGTAAATAAGGTGATGCATCACGCGAGATTTTGATGCATCGCGCGGAAAATTTGATGCATCACGCAGAATTTTGATGCATCACGCGTAGAATTTGATGCATTTGTGGTGGTGCAATGCGGTTTTCACAAGTTTTCAGGTGCATTGTGGTTTTCCATTGAACCTCCCTCTCTCTCTCTATATATATATATATATATATATATATATATATATATATATATTCTAAATTGGTTTGGGTTATAAATATAGTAATAAAGAAAGACGAAAAGAGATGGGCTCATGTTTGGGCTTACTATGTATGGTTTAGGGTAAAAAATCGTGGGCGTGTTCCTTTTGCATGTGCTGTGTAGTTGTGGTTTATGCATGTATCTTGCTGGTTTCGATTTACCACACTTTTTATTTGTATTTGGCTTTTATCTATTTATATGATCGATTGTCGCCTTTAAGGGAAAAAGTTAACCAACTGAGTTTGCATATTAAGGAATAAGTACATTCGAAATGAAATGACATTACTAAACTACTGAACTCGGATGCTACTGTCATTCGCAGTACACATCAAACTTTGGGCGGTGATTTGGCATCTTAAATTGGGGAAAACTAACATCGAAGGCGAGTACGTATAGATTGAAAAATGGTCAATTTTCCTTTGATAAGGAGTAACGCGTAGGATCTAAAACCGGCTTACACATGCACATGAAAGGAAAATCATCGACAAAACCAATAACCAACTGATCGATAGCTGAGTTTTCACCGTCCATCAAAAACACCACTAAAAACTTGACTACTCCCTCCCAATGATGCTTCCCATTCAACTGACGACATCACAATCCGAGCTAAAGAATCCACCACCTCTCGTATTTCTGGTCTGTTAAATGGATCTTCACTTAGACACCAATACGAAACTTCGGCCATCTACAAAAACAAATCAAACAACCCAAGAAATTAGCATACTAGATCGACTAGTTAATATATGGGCTGAGATCAGCTGTTTTTTTTTTTAAAAAAATTAACCTTGTATAGATCATCCATAGGGTAACTGTCCCTGAGGCTACCATCCCTAATAGCTACTAGTGCACCTTCTGGATCTTCTTCTTCTTCAAATATTTTGGTTATCTGGGCATGAATGAGATTACATAAAACTTTCATTACATCGCTACTACAATTGCAGAGTAGGAGCATGCATGCATGATGCCATTTGTACTCTCTGTATAAACTTACGACTGTTATGAGTGATTTCGTCTTATTGGGTTCTCCACAGTCACGTGTAAGTGCACGCTTTCCAGTTATAAGCTCTGCTAGAACCACTCCAAATGCAAACACATCGGTTTTTGTTGTTACATGCAATTCTTTAACAGACCTGTTGGAAGAAGGGGTGACCTGTGGTGTTAATTGAGTTTCAGCACAGTAACCATGAAGGAATTTAGAAACTTACTCTGGAGGAAGATATCCTGGTGTTCCAACAAGGCGGGTTGCTATAAAATCTTCATCGTTTGTTCGCCCAACAAACTTTGCCAAACCAAAATCTGCAACCTTGTGGACATTTCTTATAAGGTCAGTACGTCTCGCTATAATTTGTTTATTACTTGAATAGAAAATTTGTTCTTGATAGAAAATTTGTTCAAGAAAGCATGCAAAAGTAATAAAAATACAGTATTTTAGTAGGTACCTTTGCTCGTAGCCCGTTATCGAGCAGGATGTTACTTGTCTTTATATCACGATGTACATATCGTTCCTTGGTGTGATCATGAATATATTCTATACCCTTTGCAGCATCCAAAGCAATCTGTGCCCTTGCAGTCCAAGAGAGTGGCTGGTGACCTGATTTATCTTTCTGATCAGTAATGTATATATAATGTAATTGTAAAAGAATTTCGAAAACCAAACTGATGTTGGGCAAAGTTAGTACCTTTGAGTAAAGGGTCATGAAGATGCTCACTTAAAGATCCATTAGACATGAACTCGTAAACCAAGTACAAATGGTCTTCTCCACTGGCAAATCCTAATAGCTCTACCTGTAACTCTAATCTGATCATCCAGAAGTCTTGTGAAGCAAGAAAAAACCAGTACTACGGAGATCATGGCTTACCACATTAATGTGATGAACTTTACACAAAACCTTGAGTTCAGCAAGAAATTCTTTTGACTTATTCGATCTCATTTTCTTTATGGCTACCTCCTAAAAGCATAAAATTTGATCATGAATTGAATGATTTTGCCATTCCTGGGACAAATGATCGAGGCAAGCACGTATTAATCAGAAAACTAAAAAGAAAGTTATCATACCTTTTCTCCTAATATACCGAAATATACACTCCCATATCCACCCTCTCCGATTTTCCTAGTATCATCGAAATTGTTTGTAGCCTCTGCAATCTCGTCAAATTCATAGACTAACGGTCTTTCTGTGTCAAAACCTGTGATTCCTGTATATATGTTTACACACGAGTTAAATTCATCTGTATGTGTGTGTGTGTGTTGTGTTCATCGATACTTTAAGTTGAGAGTAAAATGGCCTTGAGAACCTGACCTTCCATATTATCTTTACTGAGGTACCGAATATGCCCAGAAGCTCCTTTGTGGAAACTCATTGTTTTAGATACCGTCTTTGCTTTCTCCTTGTCGAGTTCTTGGGATCTTTTTCTCCTCTTCATAAACATTATTATTGACACGCATAGTAAAAGTGCAATCACCGTTATGAGTACTCCAAATATAATCGCCCACTTGTGATCCTTTCCTGATGAAATGAAAACAAAGCAACTAAATCTAGTCATCGGTCCAAATTGTGAGTTTCATTATCTTACAAGATATAATTTCAGAAAAAACTTACTTTTCTTCGATGCGGCTGGTTGTGGAATTCCGTTCTTATACATGGGAACAAACAGGACCCAACCGGGGTCTATGAACCCTGGTTTCTTGATCAAACCTTTGTTAGCACTCTCTATCTCACCAACTTCAGCAGAGAGCCGATTAGCGATATCTGAAAGGGTATCATGCTGCTCAACTGTATACGTGACCATAACTTGAGAATCTGATTCTGCACACCCACACAACAGATGCATCGTCGCATTCGTGTTTGCTGTAAAGTTTGTAGCTTCATCTCCAATCTCCCAAGCTTGTCCACTATAAAATTCATCAGAAACATCCAAAAATGTATCATTTTGTTTTATAGAGTAGATCACATCATAGAAGTATGCAACGGTGTTGTTCACATTTTGACAAGAACAAGGAATCGTAACAAGGTGGTCTTGGTTGTCTGCAGGGCCAATGGTTTGAATTTGTGACACGTCCACCGAGTAAAGCGAAGAAATATTCTTTTCTGTGAGATCATTGTGTTGGTAGAGTATAGAGTTGCAGGGCTTAGATTCCTTAAAGCAAGTGAAAGGGATCTCGTAATGTTGATACGAAGGGAGAGCGAGGGTCATGTGGATTACAGCCGAGGTGAAGATAAGGAGCGTAAAAACCCGATTCTGAGAAGCCATTGAATGTGGTGTTGTGTTTTGCCGTCTGCAGGAAAAGAAAAGAAAAGAAGCAGAAGAAATGAAATGTGATTGAAGGTTAGTATAATCTGTATTTGTTGCTATGTGTTTATTTGTTAATGCATGTAGGGGATATTCTCTCCATTTGTTTAGTAAACAAAGCCTCTCTGTTTCACAAAAGTAAACAAACAACTTAATTAATCGGTTCGATGGTTACAATATATGGTCGTGGATTAAGCTCATGGCTTTTGTACGGACTTTTTGTTGCTATTGATCCGCTGTTTATCTTATTCCTGCGAACCAAGTTAGCTGTCTTTGGTTTTATCTTCGTTGGCGGAGGTTTCGACATGGTGCAGAGTTGCAAGTATTTGTTCACAAGCAACATGATGTATTTATATTTGGACAATAGATTACGGATGTGATGTGATCCTAACAAACCGTTAAACTTACATTAGAGTTAGTTTGTTTACTTTGTTAACACAAATCACTTGATTTAGATCAAGTGGCCACCACCAAAGGTGAGAGGGGTTTCTCTTAGTTGAGGTCTCAAGTTCGAGCATTGACAAGATCAACAGAATCAATGTTGGTAATCTAGGTAGCATTGTTTTTCTGACAACATATTTAATTCGATGCATTTTTGTTGGAGTATTTAAAGAAAACTCAAATTAAATGTAGGTTGGACTAGGAAAAGATGCCGAAGGATTCGGCCGGCAAGGTTAGCAAGAACATCACTATCAATTATGTTCCACAAACTTCATTTCTGTGCATTAATTAATTAGTACAAAATTAAGTCGTTTATTTATGGGACCATTTCTTATGTAATTGTTGGAAACATGAGTTTGTTAACACCAATATATAAATGTGGATTGACCAATACTAGATTAATTCTTAAAAGAATAACTAACATGTGAAAAAAGGGTAAGAGGATCAACGGCGATGTTTTGGGGCAAACAGATAGTTTAGGAGTTGAAATAGATTAGTTTGTCATCCAAAAAAAATTGAGTCTAATTTGAAACTTTTGATAAATCTCCTTCATCTTGTTTGTAACCGACGAGATAAGCATAACTTTAAGGTAATCAAGGGTTTGAATGGTAACAAATTTAAATATTAAAGTTACAATATGACACATAATATTAGTACATTAATTTATTATTAAATTAACCACCAAGGAAAAATTGAAGATTGTATAAATTTATATGCATTAATTATTACTACATCCGATAGTTAAAAGATTAATACTAAGATAATATATTACTAACACACGATGGGTTTCATGCAAAATAAATAAATGCATTTAGCATACCGATTTAAGTAATGATGTGTTGTATTTTGAGTATAATGATGTGTACCGCATAAAATTCAATAACTATTTTACATAAAAGATTATGCATTATGCTTTCATCAATTGTAATGCATTGATTCCACTCGTTAGGGGTGGCAATTTCAGTCCATTCAAACAAACGGGTCAAACAGTTTGACGATCAAAAATCATAAATTTTACATAATTATGAAAAAAAATTTTAATACGCCGTTTTATAAAATTTCATTTAAAAAAAAATTATGTTCTAGCTTACTTTTTTTACAATGGATCAATGTAACTGTTTGTTTGACCCGTTGGGTCAAAATTGTCACCCTGACCACTCGTTGTTATGCAACATTTATACATTTTATTAATAGAAGACAAATGCAAGGTCTTATATAGTTACAAAAAAATATGCATACTTAATTTGAATACTAGGTATTAAAAAACTTATCTTTTTCTAAAACTAAAAACCATGAATATTAGGTATTGCTATATTTAGAGACCAAACATATATACATTCAAGTTAGTTATGAATTATGATATTCATTATTGAATTTAACTAACATGTATGATGGTAATCATAGTAACTATTGTATATTAGGTTTTTTATGCAATAAATGATGGTTTGAAGTTTTAATTGAAAAAAATTAACAAGTTGGAGAATTATTACGCAAAAAAGATTTACAGGTCATCTAGTTGCAACCGGCTAAACCGGTTACAAATCATTTTTCTTGAAAAAAACCCTAAATTTAATAAATTCTAATCAGTTGGAGATTTTTTGGGAAATGAAAATTGATCGGAGGTTTCAATCGTAAAAATGATCAAACTTAGAGTTTTTTCTTTTCAGAAATTTCCCTTTATATAATTATGCATATGGTTAAATACTTCTGTGATTCTCTCTTATATTTATATGAAGGAAATACATATAAATCGAAGCAGCGCAATCAATTGCTAGGAATTTCAAGTGATTTTGCTTAGGAATGAACCAATTGCGTTATTTAATCTCATCACCAAGAAACAGCGCAATCAATTAGCTAAGGCCTGATGGGTGTTTGACTTGTTGGAATCCAAGTGGCCGGAGAGAAAAGAAATTCAATTCTAATTGTTGACATATATATATGCATATAATAAGTTTTTGACAAAATTCTATTCCTTCAAAACATTCCAAGTCTATGACAGGATTGTCTTTAAATTATTGAAAAGTTTGGAATCATGTCCAATGGGTTGAACAATACTCAAGTATCAAGTATGTGGTTCCTACTTTGGACTTCTGGGTTACCATGAACAATACAAGAAGCCTAAACCACCAATTTTGATTTCTCTACTTCTTTTCCACCACTTTTGGTTTATGTATACAACGTAACATGCCTAAAAATAGTTTTCGTCTATCCGTTATAGTCTTATAGATTAGTAAGTATCATGTGGCTAATGACGATGCTAAAAAGAAAGGGAACACGAATGAACTGTACTTATCAACGAGTCTAAAGTTTTGCATGCTGGCTGGCAGAAAATCTACAGGATGATTAAAGCGGCAGATTGTCTTCAAGTTCACTTACGACCTTCTGAACCTTGCTCAGCATTTCTGTTAGCGGAAAATAGAAATCACAACTTAGCTTATCAACAGTAACATGTTCTCAGCATCATATTAACTATCAAGATACTAAACCGGTCCTATCTATATTACAACAACTATTCCATGATGTTTCATATCAGTTTTTTCGTTTCCCTTCTTGCAGACAAACTTCAAAGCTTAAATCACATAATTTTCTATTATCATGCTTACATGGTATTCATAATGATAATTTTATGTCTGATCCAAAAGGCTCACATATTATCACAACTTATATGGTATGGAGGTAAAGATATTGATACAAATCATCACGTACAACTTGTATAGGCTCAATTAAAGTATTAGCATCAGTATATACCTTGGAAGGAAGAGTCTTCCAAATATTTCTGTGGAATAAAATGAAGTTTGTCAATGCATTTGCAGTTAAAAGTATACTAGAAACCATATAGATGCAGTACATAACTAGAATATTAGATACGATTTAGAGTTTAAAATTACCATAATTTCCTTTTTGAGAATGACTTCTTCCAAATCAGTTGGTTGTATTGCTGCCATATTAAAATACAGGTTCAAGTCATCATGAATATCAAAGTGACTAACACTTTCCTTTCTCTTCTGCCCTACACGTCTGCATCAAAAAGTAAAAGAAAGAAATGTACTTTGTTCTGCCACAGGACAGCAGTTCGACAGTAATGATGTGAAACTAGGAGGAAATGACGAGAGCTTTTCTTGAACATCCTGACTAAGAGTGGCTTTCAGGGTATTTGAGTTTTGGCTGGCTTCATGGTCCTCAATTGGGTGTATCGGTTGGATAGAAGTCTCAGCAGGAGATGCTATTGGACTCCAGTCCTGAGTTGGTCTGCACAAACAAGTCAGATCTCAGCTGATCTGCATACATTTTCACTATAGACTCTAAACTTCATAGTTGCAGACTTGCAGACGAGTCATTATATTCTCTCCCACCTATACATGGGTTGAGAATAGTCGAAAGATGTTATTGGATCCCAGTCCTGTTCTGGTCTGCAAAAGAAAAAAAGCTATCAGCCTACTTCATGTAAGGATGTTCCTTCCAAACAAACCATCTTTATTGCTAAAATGCGTTACTTTTTGCATAGCGATATTGGACATTAGATGCTAAGTAAATTGTTCCTTTTTTTTGCATACTTCACTGTTTATCCAAAACTTCTCCTTATGGCAAACTACTGTTTTTTGCTAGCATTTTAACAAGAAGAGTAGCGTGCAACAAGAATCTGTGTGAATTGTTAAAAAATCAAGTCACTCCTTAAAGAATGTAGGTGTTGAGCATGATATTCTCTCCCACCTATTTTCAGGTTGAGCAGAAGGGAAGATCTCAGATTGAGTTGATGTTTTGGATTTAGAGACATCTGATGTAGACCCGTCAATCCTTTCTTGTCCAAAGATTTTCTGGAAAACAGAAAATGAAATTACACATGTGGCAAACCAACAAGAAAAGAAGAGGAAGGGACAAGGCTGTTGAACCTTTAATGAACTTATAAATCTTTCAGTCTCATAAATTGTGAGAAATCGCACGACAAACTTTTGGATCTGCAAACGAGGAAACGGCTTATAAATTGAGATCTTGAATTGTAGCATGAGTGTAATCAATGGTGTGAGTAATGAGCAAAATCTGTGTCACTGGATTATAGCAATGTGTAACTACCCATACCACGATTCCTATCAGCAGTTCAGGTATAAGTGTAATCACTACAATTGAATAATTGATCAATTATACTTTTAGTAACACCATGCAAAAATTGATTTTACTTTAGAAGACGGCACTCTGATTGCAATACCTAACATGTGCACATCTACTGTTTATCAAGTGACTGTTACAAGAGTCCTCATGTTCTATAAACACTAAAGTTTGAGCAGAGACACAGTAACAGGCCAACCCATCTCCAGTTGACGACCAAGTCCCTGAGCACTGTACTGTATGCTTGAGCTTGCAGAGAAAATGTTGGCCACCCAGGCTTTATATATAGAAAGCATTCCTTAACACTTACCATAAAATGCATGAAACATCATATGTAAAACTAGCAGACGGAATGGGGGAAAATTTGTGTTCAACTTGGTCATCAGAGCTAGAACGTGTTTTCATTGTAACATGAGCAACAACTATTCAAAACCTCTATGAGTGTATAATTATTGTCATACATGATATACCTCATTTCATGTATTGTTGACAGATACCGTAAGGTTGATGGTTTGACAGTGAAGATCATGTGTTATGATCTCTAGAATTACAGTAACACACATCATCAATATGGAGAAAACAGATTTTTGATGACAAAGGTCAATACTTTCATGATAAAATTTCATGAGTTGCTACTCCCAAAAAAAATAAAAAGAACAATAAATTTCATGAACATGCAGGATATATAAGAACAAGGGGTATAAGTAGCGAAATATAAACACAACGAGCATATTTGAGCGCCTTGCCTGCCCTACGTGATCTTTATAACTCATGAATACGGTTTTGCTGCCCCTAGCAGGGTATCCAGATAAACACGAGACCTGAGGCCACGTGAAATGTAGATTTGATATGTAATGCTCTTCCTGAAATGATTGTACCCAAAGTTTTGTTGGATTCATACTAAATTATGTCAAAGATGCATATTAAACAAATTACAGAACCGTAATGGCTACCAACTTTAGCACAAGATGATCAACAATCAAGATAAACACGTAAACCACAACAACACATGGTTGATGGTTGCATCACATATAACATTACAACAGATGCAACCACCATTCCGAACCTTAAAAAGCAACCGTCTCTTTAGATCTCTCTATGAAATATGTATATAAACTGATGCGTAATCACATACAATGTTTCCTGATCTTGTGACCGATCTACATTACGAATTTATGATGTATTAATAATCTGGTAACCTAATAGGTTACCGCACATAAACCACTTGCATCGTGTTATAGACACACACACACACACACACAGAGTGTGCGTAATTAAGAAGTGTAAATAAAAATCTACCAGAATAAGAGCCAAATAGTGTACAATTGTGAAGGGCAAATAAAGCATTAAAAAAAGTGATTGGTCTTGAGTTGGTGCGAAATCACATAGGTGAAGTGTGTGATTTGTTATAAGTGAGCTGATCATGTATTGGTGTTGCAAACCATGTGTATGAAGGAAGTCGTGGAGTATAATAGTGAGCTTACAGAAAATTGAGAATGGTATCTAGTTAAGAACAAATCATTGAACCAGGAATTGAAGGATTTATCAAACTAGTAATTTGTTATTTAGTAGAATAGAATGAACAAACAACAAAGTATAGGAAATATTATTTTGGATTTGGATGTTTAATGTATGAATTGAATTAAAGTAAAATGAAAGAGAGAGATAGATAGATAGATAACTGACGATGATGTTGTCGGCGAGAGTAACAGTGAGAATACAAGCATGAGAGTGATGAATTAGTAAATTGAGATGGGCGAGAGAAGTGAAGGAAGGAAGCCATGAGCCTTTGTGTCTTTTGCAAAGGGGAAACAGAGAGGGATGAATTCCACCGGAAGAGGAGACCGGAAAGTTGAAGAAGCGAGCATATTGAACTTCCCAATCGTCTCCGATAGCCGTCATCTCCCCTTGCTCGCTTCTGTTGGATCCAACAGAATGCATTTTTCGTTGATTTGTCACACCCATCTCATTCTCTTCTATCAATTTTCCTTACTAATTATTAA
The DNA here is from genome assembly GCA_020465985.1 of Centrapalus pauciflorus. Lineage (NCBI taxonomy): Eukaryota > Viridiplantae > Streptophyta > Magnoliopsida > Asterales > Asteraceae > Centrapalus > Centrapalus pauciflorus. The sequence goes on from JAANYP010007579.1 coordinate 612,723, forward strand.
TCTTCTATATCTTTTTCGCCTCCCCCTTTACAAAACACTAATCCGATACCCATGGTTCGATATATATATATTTTTCTTCTCAAAGCTATATTAACTTAAAATTCAAATCTAAAATATATCTATTTAATCCATTAAGTTTATATAGCTATAAAAATTCATGGAATACACGAATTAATAAACTTGTACATTATATTATAAATCCAATATATAATTACTAGACAATTTGATGAACAATAATTTACAATAAGCTATATATTGACTATAATAGATTGAAATGATAAATAACAATATAATAACATTAATAATTATATAAGAAAACATCTAATAATACAAATACTATTTCAAAAGTATATTTTAATCAACAAAATGATTCAATTTTAGATATTTAATAATATAATATGATATAAAAAATAATATGTAATATAACATAATATAAGATCATATTACAAGTATATATAATAATAAAATGCGAATGAAAATTATAGAAAACTAAATAATATAATTTAATATTTTAATAAGATAATACAAAAACAAAATATTAAAAAGCTACAAATTATATATGACATAATTTAATACTTTAATAATATAATATAATAAAAAAAGATTATATTATAATATATTAAACAATATATTTTATAAGATAATATAACATTAAATAATAAATATATTATTAACTTATTTCATAAAATATAAAAAAAATTATATTAATAAAACTTTTAACTTGTATCAGTCAAATTTAGGAGTATAAAATCAGACATCTTTAACAGTAACAAAATATGTATACTTCTAATAAGATTATTTATTTTTTCTCACCATTTATTACAATATTTAGTGATATTATGACCTCTTCATAACGTGCGTTGTAACGGGTCTAAAACAATTTATATATAGGTTTTTGTTCAATATAATCTCTTTAAAAGTTTCAGTGTAACTCAAATGATCAAACATACCTTAAAGTAAATGTAAAATAAATGTCTATTGTTTTAAAAAATATAAATCATAGCAAAAATACATAAATTGAGAACTATTAAAGACAGCAAAGTAAAAATTACTTTAGAACTTTTTATTAACGTCTAGAATTATCAAATATACCTAGTTTTTAAAATAATCGATTATATACATCAAAAGGTAAAAACATTTATTTTTGTTAATAAGAAAATGCTATGTTTATTAATCATTGGTTCTACCCAAAAAAAATATAGAAAAAATTATATGTTCTCTACTTATGTGAAGATGGTATTTTTACGGAAAAATTATATGGAAAGTCAATATATTAATCATTCCGTTTACATAAAAAATTATATGTTCTCTACTACCTATGTGAAGATGTTAATTGGAAAGTCTCAAAAAGGTAATTGTGTGATTGTAACCCAAACGAGAAGATGGTATTTTTAATTTTAATTTTATTTTTACCCATCACAGTGGATCGAGGTGTATTTATTTAAATTTTAAATGTGAGGCATTTAATTATTTAAACAAAAATCCAGTTTTTTTCTTTTTTTGTTTTTTTTTTATTTTATGGAGAAGTATAGTTATAGTAGGTGTCACATGAAGACAATCTTCAAATAGAGAAAGGGAGGTGAGTTTGTTTAAGGAATTACAACACATATTTTATGAGTATCTATAAAATATTGAGTGAATAATTAATTTCTTTTAAGTGTCGACCCCTCGTTTAATTTGTCACATTTCAAAACTTTAATCTATCTAATGTCATTACTAAAATTAAATTTTAATTAAAATCAAATCCAATTCAATTTATTATAATCTAATCTAACCAATCAAATATAATTAACTCAAATTATTATTATTTCATGTGTTTTTTTATAATTATTTCATGTATTTTTATAAATATTTATTCTTAATTTTTTTTTAAATTATCTAATACATAGTATTTGATCATGATGCAAAAGTTTACAACACGTACCATATTATATGTGTTATCATACAACTGTTAAACTGAACAATAATAAGAATGCAAGATCGGGGAGCTTCAAAACAAATTTGGCAAATTTGTTAAGTTTGCTACGTTAATATTTCGACCAAATTCATCACATTCCCTTGCTACCCGATTAAATTCACAGAGTCTAAAATTTTGGTGTATAAAAGGCAACTTCAACTATGTATTAGAAAATAACTAGACCACCAAATAGCATTATTCAAGCTGTTTATTTATTAACCAATATATGTCACTCGATCCCACTTGAAACTATACATGTGTGTGTGTGTATATATACACACACACACACTACATCTTCGATTGTTGTTACTAAAAAGTAGCTTACAACTTTTATTGAATAGTTTAATTAAAGCCCGATATACATAGATCGATATATTATACAAGATTTCTTTTTTAATTTGAAATAGGATGCAACATCGTCGTCGACAGGGGCGTAGCTACACTAGGAAGTGGGGGGGGCATGGCCCACCCTCACTTTCACCTTCCTTTCATATATATATATATATATATATATATATATATATATATATATATATATATATATATATATATATATATATATATATATATATATATATATATATATATATATATAAAAGATTATTTAACTCAAAGCAAAATAATTTTAATTAAATTTGTTTTATCATTACCTTTTCTTTATCTCAATGTTTGTCTATTTTTCACTAATTAGTTTAAACATCAAGCACAATATTTAAAGAATTCACTTATTTTTTCTCTGCAATTTACAAAGTGTTTTTATATTTTATTTTTACTCTCTATACATTCATGTTAATGTTTTTATTTGGTGACACTTAAATTTAATTGAATTATAAAGTTATAATATGACAGTATTTTAGTTTTGTGGGTTCAAGTCTCGATTGAGAAATTAATGGTAGTATAGGAATAGGCTGTTGTGTAAGTTAGTCTTTAAAAAAAAATAAGTTAATTCAATTATTAATTAAATGTTGAGTCTACGTAAAGTGTTAATTGTTAATATGTTTATTGAAATAATACATGAACGTAATAGAGCTTTGTATACAATTAAATTAACAAATTTATTATAACAACCTTTAGTTTATTATGTGTTATCTACTGATAGTTTGGCCCACCCAAGATAAAAATCCTGGCTACGCCACTGGTCGTCGATAAAAACTTAAATACAAAGTCATGTTGTAATACTAAGCCAAAGGTGGTGGTGAAAGAACGACACCGAAACTCTTGGTCTTGCTTGATTTTGGCGCTGGTGGAGATGATTTTGTTCTTAGCTTTCTTTGACTTCTAGAAACAGTAGTTGTTTGTTGATAACTCTGGATCAACTTTCTCAATCGTTGAAATCTATATTCTAATACACTTAAGAATAGTTAAGAAAGAACATTCCCGCGATATTTTATTCAATAATAAGTTTGTAATAGAAATTTATAAATTATAACGGTTAACATCAATTTATTCCAAGAACAATGATAATATAATTTATATAAAAGTGCATAATTGCTCAATAAAAAGACAGTTAAATAGCTACTTTTGGGGCAAACATGAGCTTTCAACTTTGTCTTTTTATTTATTAAGTAGTAGTTAATCAGTTAAAAGTCAACCAAATGATGAGCTTGATGTTGTGAATAGTTAATTTAGGGATGGAAGGGTTTGTATTCATGATCTGAAAACAATATGGCCGGAAAGATAATAGAAAGAATGATTCTTTAATTCCAACAACCTATATATATGGTAGCTTCTTTACTGATTTCATCCTATTATTTTGTAATAGAAAGAATGATTCTTAATTTGTTAGCTTCATTAATGATGAGATTTCATCATTTTGTAATGTGAAGAGCGTACACACAGACATCTCTAACCATTTAATTACGAATCTTATATATAATGTGTCAAACTCGAAATAGATATGGAAGGTATAGTAGTTTCAGTTTTATACATGTAACGTTATGCATAAAGAATAACAATTAACACATAGTTACGTAACGATTTGGGTCTGAGATGTTAGAAATCATAAAAGATGTAGTAACATTTAGCGTATCAAATATATCATAAAATTGGAATATTTTTTTATATTTTTTACACTTGCATAAAGAATAACACTCAAATGTCACGTATTACTTTCACGATTTACAACCAAAGATAAATTACAATTTATTATTTTTAAATTTAAAAAAAAAAAAAATACAATTCATTATTTTAAATTTTAAAATAAAATAAAAAATCTGATATAAAACCAACTAAATTTTAATAAAATATAAATCAAATCAAAATTATTTTATCTGTATATCTACTTAAGAAACTAACTTATATTAAAACCTGAAATTGTATCAATTAAAATTTCGTGTTTTGCTGGGTTTTGGTGAGGGTGGAGTTGAAACTGTTCTTAGCTGTCTTTGACTTTTGGAAAACATGATCTTTTTTTCCCAAGCTTGAATCAACTCCCAGGATCTTTGTGTGGATGGACAACCTTTTTCTGGTTACACATTCATAATTTAACAACCAATTAATTTCATTATAAATTCATCATCATTTTTGAAATAATACATTATGAAACCATAATCAACAACTTTTTCTAATTGGAGGGACTACTTTCTTTTAAAGTTTACAATCAACTGATTACAAATAAATAATTGGAGGAGTTTGAAAATAACAGAAAATGCAATGAAACATGATTAACTAGAGATGATTAGTTTAATCAAAGATAATTTACCAGAAACTGGAAGTGCAGAATTGGCATGATGTACATGTACTAGTAGAAAGACAAAGACCAAAAAGACTAGCTTTGGTGTCATCTTCATCTTCAGCTTCGTTTGAGTTTAGATTTCTTCAAATCAAGGCTCGGTTCAAATAGCCGGGCGGGTTGACTTTCAACTGCATGTGATTGGCTTGCTGCTACTCTGTTGTTAGATACCAAGAGTTGACTTGGTTTTTAAGAAATAGCAAAATGGCAATGGGTATTTAATTTAATACATCTCATCAATGATGAAATCAGAAATTTTATAAACAGGAGCTGATACCGTACCATCTCTTTCCTTGAGCCATGCTATTATTCATTTATTATACTAATACCAATTTCCCCAAACTTTCGCAAACCAGAATAACCACCAACCTCTCACATCAACAACCGGTTTATGCTCCAACAGATACCAAAAGTGTTTCTTTGGATCTACCACCATAATACTCTAACTTGAGGCTGAAAAGTCATGATTTTTAGCAGGTAGGATCAATTTCCTGGTTGTGGAGCACAGTAAACTTCTTTTTCTATAACTCAGCTGAAGACCCAGAAATATGCAGCTCTTTAAAAAACACAAGAAAGAATCATACTTTGTGGGTCTTAGTTTTGTCAAGTGCTAGGAGAAATAATAATAATATAATAAAAGAAATGTAAATGTAAATGCCAATATATATATATATATATATATATCATTGTGTTCTCTATGTTTGAACATTCAACAGAGCCCATTAACTATAGGACAGCATAAACATAACCTAAAAGGCTAAAATCATTGAAGTTTGGGATCCTAAACTTCCATTTCAGGATAGATGGTATCTAATGCTGCAGTGAGTCAGAGTGGTCCAGTGTTCGATATTTTTTTCCTGCATCTAACACCTCATTCGTCTGCCCATAATAGAGTTTGTTTAACGTGCTAGGAAACAGATGAACCATACTATTCGTCTATTCTCGCTGTTCTATGTATTACATTTATGTATCCGGTCATTAGTCCATGTTTGAATTTTAACTGATGATTTGATTAAGTTCTCGGGAAATAATAAGAAAGTACTGCAACTGCAAAACTAATATAGGGAAGACTATTATTTGACGATCAAAGTTCAAATGGAAAAATTCTTTTGTGTTCCTTTTTTTCACGAGTTGTCAAGCATACCCTAGTGCTTGAGGCAAATAAATTGCTTGTATGAATGTTTAACTCATATCTGGAATTACCATTACAGGGTCAGACATGATGAATCTTGAACTCTTACAAAGAAGCTTAAATTTGGCAATATAATTAAAACCTGTAGCATTCCTGGAGTTCACAGCGACTGCTGAGGCTCTACATCTCATCTGAACAATGTACTGGAAAGAACAGGCCTCTGAAGCATGGAAAAACCTGGTTGAATTGAAATGTGCTGACTGGCCCTCAACATCTTCCCTCTTCCTTGGTTTGTCCTGCCAGCGCCCAGCGGTGCTATGCATGAACAACTTACCCTTGATACATTTATGGTAGGAAATTTACAGTTTTAGAAACTAGAAACTAATGGGTACTATGAATGATGTCTCATATTGCAAACAGGCAGGAGAAGAGCTGAAGAGTACAACCATTCCAGGGGCGTGTTTGAGAATTCCAACCTTTGAAGATGAATGGAACACATCAAAACAGTTATTCTATAGAAAGATAACATTGATCAAGCAAGAATACTTATCATTAGCTGAGACACATAATTTTCATAAGTTTCTTGAAAATAGAAACTTTTCGTTGGACATTGTTACACATAGATCTACTCTTCCTGAGTAACAATATACCCATGTTACGTTCCCACATGAAGTAAAAGAGATACTCTTCCCATGTAATTACAATGTTAGCCTAAATGTATGTACTAGCTTAATATTTCCATCAGCGTGAATAAGGCTGCCTTTGATGAAGTACCAGACCAGCCTGAGACACGCTAAGATGATAAATTGCCTGTGCCACCAATTCTCTTAATTCAGAATACTGACAAGCAACCGACTTATCTGCACCTTCTAGAGCCGTCGAAAGTCTAGCTTGTTGGTATGGCTCACTGTTTCCAGCATGCATCGCAACGTAACACACAAGGACCAGAGCATGATACTGTGTCTTCTCACTCTCCCTTAACAATCTCATCAAGGGTAGGATTCCTTCAAACTCAACTATAGTCATTGAGTGCTCTGCACGTAGAAAATTCTCTGGACATGTGAATTTCCCAAGGGCTATGACTGATTCTGTGGCCACATCTAGATTCCTGTGACTGAGTTGTTTGACCAAAGGACCAATGACCTGAGTTTGTCTAGCAGGAAAAGTTCGAGCCAATTGACCGATTGCCCTAATGGCTGGGATCTTGATTACAGGATTATCTGATTGATTGATCAGTCTTAAAAGCTGATCCACTATTGCTTTTGCAGCTGGGGAATTAGTCTTGAAGGCTGTTCTTCTAAGTTCGGGATTGTGTTCAGCTGCAGCCGTGATTTCCGTTACTGTCATCAAACAATTAATCTGCAGTTCCCCATCCTCTCTCTCAATAAGCTTAGCCAGACAAAGTAAACCTTTAGTTTCTGTTACCTTTTTACTGTTTGCAGCATTACCTTTAACAAGCATCCATAGTGCCCCGGAACAATTAGTCTTGAACTCAAGTATTAAATGTGGTTGCCCATTTTTGTTTTCTCTCATGTTCCTTGGCCATGCAGAGGAAGGTAAAGCCCCTTTGTTTCTAAACTTAGACGACTTAATCAGGAGTCCCTCCTTTTGATCATTAGTATCTACACTTGAACCAATACCTTGTTTCAATAACTTATTAACTTTACCTACACCATCATCCATGAGTAAGTCAAACGACAATGAAGTAATGAGTGCTCCGATCACATTCTCTCTTTCAAAACCCTCTTGTGAATGGCTGTCATGTTCTGCCATTCTCGCTATCAATTTTGCAACCTCGGTTTGAACTATTATTGGGGAACTTCGAAAAACCTGTGCTATAATGGGGACACCATGCTCATTGAAAATTGACCTAGCCCTGGTTTGATCATTAGCCAAAATAAAAAGTGTCATGGCGCCTGCTATTTGGGCTTCAGGCGACGAGTCGTCTTTTAAAAGCTTTAGCAATGGCAAAACACCACCTTCTTCTACTATGATCTCCTTGTTTCGATCATTATCACTGGCTAATAAAGATAATTCATGTGCAACTTCAATTTTCACATTCAATGAACATATATGAAGTGAGGCTATATGAGACCAAACCCACGCTAACATCGGATTGTTACTAGCAATTGGCGGTAGAGAAAAAACAATACCTCCGCCGGCGCCGATGCCGCTGGATTCTCCACCGCCGTCAAAGATGCTGAGCAACCACTTCACATCAGCGATCGACAAGTCGAGGAGGTTAAATATTTTCCGAAAATCCGCTGCACCAACAATGCTGAGGAAGCGGCGGAAGATAGCGCCGCGGCGGCACTTGCGCACTAAATTTAACGTACGAGTTAGGTTATTGGCAACGTCGGTAAAGATACGGCGTACTGGACGTTCGTATAAAAAAGAAGTTGAATTGGCGGAACGGAGCATCTGAGATAGATGATCAACCTTATCGGCAACATCAGCGCACTCAAGTTTGTAGGATTTAGAGTCATTGACGGCGCGAAGGATTCGGTCGGACAAAACGATGAGAAATGATAATGTTTCTTTGATCGGAGTTGGGACATTGACTTGATTGGATGGAAAGACGAAGGAATCCATTAATGGTTGGGGAATGAGAGAGGATCCGTCCAGTCCAGGCAGTTTGTAAATTGTTAGTTGAAAAGAGGAGTTGGATTGGAGAGACGGAGACGACGACGACGAACCAAGTCACCACCACTTACCGACGTGCGTGCTCCACTTTAACTTCTCTTTAGGGGCTTGCTGGCTCTCAGTTTTCTCTTGGCTTTCTGTTAATAAATATATTATATTAAATGTATACGTTTTACTTTTTTATTATTTATTTATTAAATTAAAATCGCTTTTCGTCTATATCTGTATAAATATAAAATAACATGGTTTAGTCAAAATTTACGAATTTCTTCTTAGTATAGTTTTTCTTTTTACCAATCTATTTACATCGTATGAATTTAAAATGATGGATTTTTAAAATGATGGGATTTTAAAATCTTTAAGGGGATGGATACATTATGAAATGTGGAGAAGTAGGAAATATGAAATCCTAAATGGGCTAAATCTTTTCTCTTAATTTTTTATCCAAACATGACAATGAAGTATTTCTAAATCCAAATCCTAAATGAGTTGATTAAATCTTTCAAACCAAACGGCACCTCACTGTTTTTATTTTTAAGTTTTTACAATTTTAAAGCTTTAACTTTATTAGTATTCTTCCAAAACATAAATTTTCTTTTCGTAACAAAAATAGAATTTGTAAGACAGATAACCAATCTAGAAGAATGGGTTATTATTGTTATACTAATGTTATCTAGGACAAAATATCAAGAAAAATAACATAAAATTTGATATTTGTCAATAAAAATAATGTTACCTTTCTAAGCGTTTTGTTCTATTATTTAAATAGTTTATTGACTCACATATTACATGTATATATTTAAAATATTTATGTATATAAATGTTTAAAAAATACAAACACATTATTATTATGTATCATAACTATTATTTTTCTTATTTTATAAATAAATAATTTAACAGTAACTACTTTTTTATTTATAAATTTACCTACTTTTATTGATAATGTTTTTTGGATTTTAATTTATATATCATATAATGTCGATGGATGATTTTAAACACACATCTCTTTCTTTACTAATTACACACTCCCTTGTCCTAATGCGAGAGAAATGATTTAAGTTTAATCGTTAAGTATTTAAGTCCCACACCATCATGGAGAATCATATGAGGAGGGTGTGACTAAGAAAATTTAATTTACGGGGGTGTGTATATAACACGACCAATGTTTATATATTTTATTACAAGGGATAAAATTTTATGAAATATTTTTTAATTGTCAAACATTTAATGTTTTTGTATAATATGTATTTATTTTTATGATATTTTTAATAAACTTATAAGCACATAAAAAAGTATATGCGTGTGTGTAAAAGTTTAATTTTAAAATTCATAGATTCAAAAAAGTAAAAATTTATGTTACTAATATTTAGATTTAGATTTTTGAAGATAATTGCAAATGGTATGTAGACTAATTATTTATTAATATAAATATAGACTATAAAACTAATAAATTATATGTATCTTTTAGTTATTTAAAAAAAGTTGTATTCGTATTTTCTAACGAAACATAGAGATTGACGTGTGACATATAAATTCTTTCCGTTATTAAATATAGATTATATTGATTTCATATACTTTTCAATTAAACAAAATAATTTATATGTTAGCTCAGACATAATAATTTAAGAACTAATGTAAATATGTAAGATTTAATATTTAAAATACCTATGAAGTATGAACATCTACTTTTTTTTTCTGAATTAACCATTAAAAAGCTTACAAATACATAAAACTCTTTAATGTGTCGTATTTTTTCAAAACCATTAATTAAATGTATAACTATAAACAATACGAAAATATAATTATTTATGTAATTAAATTTAATGTAATATTTAAATGTTTATATTATACAATATGAACGTATTTTTTAAAGTATATTGTTACTTGTTTTTTTCGTATTAAATATAGTGATTAAAAGTTAAGAACTTATATAAATAGCCAACACCCTATCAAATGTCATAATGTTAGTTTATAATTATAATAATTGCCAGATATTAAGCCCAAAAAGATTGGTGGTGCAACTCTAAAATGTCAAGCCCAAAAGGCAAGAGCCGGATATCAGTTACACTATGTTGGGTCTAATCAAATTTGATCCGAACCGGTTAATTGCAAAAGCCGATTTTTTATAAAGCAAAAAAAAAAAAACTGAATCGAATAAAAACCGATTTTGACTCGGACTGAATCTGACTTTTGTGCACCTCTAGCTATAGGTGCACAATTCCTAGTTTTTAATTTGATTCTTTTTTTTTTTTTGCATGAAAATTGGATATCTGGTCCACCGAATAATTCCCAAACTAGTTGCCTAACAAGATTAAATAAAAATCAAACCAAATAAAAAAAAGCCAGTTATCCAAAAATCAGATTGGCAAGAAAATTGGATATTTTAAACAGGCCTCCATCTTTTGACAACCTACATAAAAAGTTTTTATCTGAATTCTCTATTTAAACTAGATGACATCGAAGAACTATTCCTTTTTTATAGCAAAGTTAAAATAGTATTTTTGGTTTCAATGCAACTATGCAAGCAATCATTTAATCAACCATGCTGCTTTTTTTGAATGGAGTGTTGTTATTACAAAGGAGGGCTCTAAAATTAATGACTTAATGTATGTCAAAAGATATATGCAGGCCCTTCACCCTTGATGGAAAAATTGAAATTTTATTACATCTCAAAATACATAACAAAGTTTTTGAATTTTGATAATCTATGCATGCACATGTCAAACATACGCTTAATGGTTTTATTCCTCACCTCTCTAGCTCTTTCTCTGAATCTGTTTATCGATCGATCGCTTATTATTGTGAAGTGGGAGTATGAGCTAGATTGGTAAATTTTTATATCTGTTTTAAAAGAAAATTTGAAAGATCATGAAATCGTCTTTTAAATCTGGTGATATTGTTAAAGAATCATCCAAAACAATTATAAATTAACGACACAAACTCTTTTCTAGTTTCATGTTTTAATAGCCTCCTTCGTTTTTTTAATTGTCATGTTATTTATTTACACAGGCATCATATTTTATTTAATTGTTTATTACATTTGATCTTTGTTGGTTTTTAAATGATTATGCATAATTATTGAGATTTAACACTTTATGCAAGTGTTGTCTGATAGTATTCAAAATTTTAGACTAGTTATTGAGATTTAACACTTTATGCAGTTGGTTATATAAGTATCAATCATTAATAAACATGAGGGACAATAATATGTTTTTGAGTTTTGGGTGATCCAAAAGGACCAAAATTCTACCTTACATAATGAAAGTCTAATATGTGAATCTATTCTGGCTTTGATATGATGTAAAAAAGGTCTCTTTCAAGAAACAAAATTGATTCACTAGTAATTAGACATGGTAATATATGTTCCTATGTCGTGTCGCGTGTCGAATACGAATTTTACACGACATCAATTTGTAAAACACGAACATGACACAAATTATAGAACATGTCTGGATATGAAACATGAACACGACATGTAAAAATTTTATGTGACGTGACATGACACGAATAAAACACGTTTTTTAACGTGTCACACGAAAAAACAAATTTAATCCAAAACTTATAAAATTATAAATCTAAAACATAATAATTCAAGTATTCATGAAATTTGAAATCTTAAAGACTGGTTTATATGTGGGGTTAAGGTCTTACAATAGCAACCTACTTTTGAAAATGTATCGATATGGTACGTCTACTTTTTTAATTGTCTATATGGCACGTGTACTTCAATTTTCTGTATCGATATGATCATTCTACATAATAGAGCCCGGTTTTTACATACGAAACATGGTTCTAATGGTATGAAAAGACAGGGGTCCATTACAAATATGGTCATATCGGTATGGAAAATTGAAGTACAGGTACCATATCGACAATTAAAAAAGTAGACGTACCATATTGATAAATTTTCAAAAGTAGGTTACTATTGTATGACTTTACCCCTTATATGTGACATTAGGGGTGACAATTTCGACCCAATGGACCAAACGAGCGAGATGGTCAAAATGACCCGTAGTAAAAAAATTAAGCCGGATCATAATTTTTTTTTAAATTGAATTTTTAAAAAATGATGTATTAAACAAATTGTATTTTTAAAAAAATTTCAATTCTATGTAAAATTTTTGTCTTTTGATCATTAACTCGTTCGACTCGTTTGCTTGAATGGGTCGAGATTGTCACCTTTATATGACATCATGTAACACGATTTTTGTATGTGACTTACATGTGTTTATTTATACAGGTGAATTTGTGTTTGACATGTATAAGACACGAATCAAGAATTTGAAATTCTTGTCGACACGAATATACGTGAAACAAGAATTTGTAAAACTCACATATGAAAAATTCGTCTCGTGTCGTGTACCAAATTGAGAGGACTACTAGTAATTGAAGGGTAGTTAAAAACACGTTAGGTGTTCCATCGGTTGGGCATTGAACATGTTTTTCATTTTGCTTGAAGTCGACAATATATTATATATCACCAAGTGACCCTTTTATATTGGACCTCAAAACATTCGACCTTAATGAACTTAGTTGTCAACACTCATGGTTTGAGATAATTTTTGGTATTATATTTTTAAGTTTTCTCAAAAATCAGGATCAACACTTTCTAAAAGGATTTTCTTTTTTATATTTGTTATAAATTCCGGAATAAAAAGGAATGACCACTAAAAATGATAATGTCATTTAGGAGTGACAATTTTAAACTAAAGGACCGAACGTTTAAATTGACCCGTAGTAAAAAACTAAGATAGAATATAATTTTTTTTTCAAAAATAAATATTTATAAAAACGTGTATTAAACAAATTGTTCTTTGAAAAAAGTTTCAAAATTATATAAAATTTATGACTTTTGGTCTTCAACCCGTTTGTTTGAATGGGCCAATTTTGACACCCATTGTCATTCAATGAACTCCAAAAGTTTCAGGAAACGAGTTGGAAGCTAGTCCGGGCACGATGGTCGATAAAGTTTCATATTATTAGTCTTGCACAACATCAGTTTAATCCAATTAATAATTAATAAACTGATTTAATAAAGAGATTAAAAGATTATTTATGAATCCTAACATTAACCATTAACAATTTATTAGCAATTAAAAAGTTCATAAATATTAGTTAATCCCAATAACACACATCATAAATCTTTGGGGTGTTTGAGTTGGGTGATGGTATTACCGAAGCTTTTTTCAGACATCCTTTCTTGATGTTAAAGAAAAAAATCAATATACAATATAGTAAGTATTAATAGTAATAATAAAACCATACCTATTCTTAGAATATATTTGATTTAATTGAGTACGATTTGTATTGGTCAATCCTTAAAACAAATCAACGAACGATCTGTATGACCACACATGAATGAATCCGTATGAAGTCATTATGACGTTCAGTAATGTTCATGTATATGTTAAAAGTATTACCAGCAGTGTAAAGATGAGTCAACGATATTAAAATAATTCAAGAAATGGTGAGTATGACCAAACATGAATGTGTGTTTTAGCTATTTTAGTATGCAACAATTCATCACACAACTAACAAATTTTCTTGTTTGAATGGACACAAGAGGCATTAGCCCGTGATCTACACATTATAAATATTCAAAATAAAAGACCCTAAATTATTGAGTAATTTTTATTACAAATCAAAATGATATTAATGTCCTTTTAACTTCAAGAATGATAGTTTAGGGTTTTTTTACTTAAAAAAAAAGACTAATCCTTAAGAAAAGTATAGGTACTCAACTGTTTTACACAGAGAGAGAGAGAGAGAGAGAGAGAGAGAGAGAGAGAGAGAGAGAGAGAGAGAGAGAGAGAGAGAGAGAGAGAGAGAGAGAGAGAGAGAGAGAGAGAGAGAGAGAGAGAGAGAGAGAGAGAGAGAGAGAGGACTTTGTAACATATTCCCTAAATGATGGATTTGACTTAAGAAATGCAATTGGAATTTCAATCCCTTTAATTGTTATTGGGTAACAAAGAAAATAGTAGTATATAATAAATATAGGGAAAATTATGCCAAAAACCATCAAAGTACAAAAAAATTTCGATTAAGTCCCCATTTAATTTTTTATTTCTGATAAGTCCCCAAACTACTTAAACATTTTAAATTGGTCCGTTAACCTATTATAACAGGTTGACATGTATAAACCTATTTTGCAAAAACCATCAAAGTATAAAGATTTTTCAATTAAGTCCCCATTTCATTTTTTTCCTGATAAGTCCCCGAACTACTTAAACCTTTCAACATTTCGATAAAATAAAACGAATTTTTTTTTAACTTTTAAAAATGACGATGTTTATATCGATGACAGAGCATGTCATGTTTGTCTAGACCAAAACAAGTTGGTTTGAAAATAATATTTTTTCTAAACGGCGATGGTTGTTTGAAAATAATAAATTTTTTTCAAAAGTCCGTTATTCCGGATAAAATAAGTTGGTTTGATATAAAAACATAAATGATGATTATTTCGATCTTATGTTTGTTTAAACCACAATTTTTAAATATATTTAACTAGTTCATCTCGACTAAACTTTAAACAACAAAAATGATCGTTTTGCTTTATCATTTTGTTTGATTTTTTTGCTTCCACATATGTGTGACGTAAGTATCAACTGAACAATCACTTAAATTGATAAAACAACAAATAACATGAGTTTTATCAAGATAAGGGATTTATGTGGAAAAAACTTAGTTGAGGGATTTATAAGACAAAATAATTTAGTTGGGGGACTTAATCGAAAAAAATCATAGATTTATAAAATCAACGTCAGCAATTGCAACCTGCTCAACAGGTCACCGGTAACTTTTCTTGAAAAAAACACCAAATTCGTGATATTTATTTAGTTAAATGACTTATCTGACAAAAAAAATTAATTAAGGGACTTAATCGAAAAAAAAACTTGTAGTTAAATGGTTTTTTTGTGAAATTTTCTCATAAATATATCATGAAAACACGCATTTTACTCCATCCCTCCCCTTCCAGGCTTCCACTACATCAAGTAAAGGACAGGACGGCCCATACATACAACAATGACAATCTTAGTCGGCCCCTACCCGGCCCAGGCCCCCTTGCTTATTATTATTAACCCAATCTATCTATCTATACAAATAATAAATAAACATTTTTATTTAAAAAGCTTTTAATAATTATCCTACTTATAAATAATTTAATCACAAGAGTGTGGTGTAAGTTGAATAGTTAAGAGTTGAATGAGGACATAAACCCACAGGGCCAGTGGGCCACAGCCAACAACTGGAGCGGTGGCATTAATTCTATTTCTGGCTGGGATTTCAATTTCCAAAAGTTTCAATTTTCAACAAAAACAAAAACAAAAACAACCGGTTTTAGTCCCAAGCTTTTTGTCAACTTAATTGAAAATAGGTTCTCATAATTTAATTCCCACTTCCCTAATACTTTTTACTTCTCCCACCACAAAAAGCAACTAGTAACGTACGTGGGGCGCTAACTGCAAGACTCGTGTATTAGTATTACTTACTCATCAACATTATATATTAAAAAATATATATTCATTCCTTTTTTCAGATGGTATATTTAATGATGTTACCCTTTCTTTAATTATGCATTCCAATTTTTTCATTCTTTGCAAATTAAATCAAAACTATTTGAAGTTTGTTTGGATCGAATTTTTTTTAATGCTTCTAATTTCCTAATCCACATTACTATTCTTACACATTCTTCGATTTATTTTTACTAATCACAATCTTTCAATCACATGCTTTTTTTTTTTTGTTAATGACGTATTCTCTCTCACATTTAGAAAATGCGTGATTAGATATGTGTATAGAATAGTCCTTTCTAATTGATCAAAAAATACAAAAACTTATCCGTAATTTCATGTAAACTAATTAAATCACATGTTAATATAAGAAATTTTGTATAAAATTCCTGAATTGCTGTTTTTTTTTGTTAAGTCTCATAATCATTTTTTCTTATGAATCTCTCAACCAATAGAATATAATTAAGAGTTAATATTGAAAAAGTCCTATAAATTTTTTTCATTTTTACGATTAAGTCCTAAAACTATTGTTTCAATTGTTTAAGCCTTAATTATTTTTGTCTTACTAAAAAATATGTAGTTTTCACCGGCTACCGAATGAACCGATAAAACAAAAAGTTTAAGAACTTAGTCGATAAAATGTGTAAATATAGTAGGTTTTTTCAATATTAATCATCTGAAAAAACCAATATAGTTGTTTGGTAACCGGTCAAACATGTCAAATATATACTTTTGAATAAAACAAAATTAGTTTAAGAACTTAAACAATAAGATATAAGTTTAGGGACTTAATCGTGCAAATGAAAAGGTTATAGGGTTTTTTTTCAATCCTATAATTAAACGGTATTTATTGACTTTTTTAATTTTTAACCACTTATAATCTTGTTAATCATTTTTTTAACTAGCTAAAAAATCTTTAAATTTAAAGAAGAACTATGCACATATAACAATCGAGCCATAATAAATATATTTAGTATTATATTCATATGAAAATTTTCACTCTGATGTCGATATGTAATGATTTTTTTTCTTTTGGGTATTTCTTTTGTTTCTACGATATGCGTTTAGTACACTATATAGATTTATCAAAATGTACATACATGACAACTTTAACTATATCTATATATTTAGAAAATCGATTGCATATAATAACAAGTAATATAAAATAAAATGTGCTAATATAGACGTATTTCACATTTTATCGACTTAAACTTTAATATTGATTATGGGTGGGTTATAATTTAGTATAGAGATTTATTATTGGAAAAAAAAGCAACGTGTTAATTATTAACACTATGATCAATATGTCATTTGTTCACACTTGTTTGTGAAATAGTGTAAAAGTTTAGTAATTTTCTACACATATTACACTAATAAGCGTGAAAATATAAAATAAATTATTCTGGTTATCTTGATTATAATTATAAAGAAAAAAGTTACAATTGTATAAGTGTGGATAATTATGAAAATCATGTAAAACCCAACGTACTTTCAGTATTTTTCGAATAAATCATTGCAATAAAAATGTTTCGATAAAAGTCCCTCAACTTATAAATGTTTTCGTAAAAATCACTTCACATAATATGTTTCCATAAAAGTCCTTTAACTTAACGAAATTTTATGAAAAACATCTAAAAAAATATTTAAAAAATCTCATAAAACAATAGAATTCGTAAAAAAACTTCAAGTTAAAGGACTTTTATGAAAACGTTTTTGGTACATGGACTTAATAAAAAATTATCATAAATGTGTTGGTTTTTTGTATAATTTTCACTAATTTTTAATCTTTCCACACTTAAAAGTGTAAATATCAATTTGTCACACTCAATTTTCTCACGCTTACCCTTATGCAAACTAATTAGGTGTGACATATTGACTTTCATACTTTTAAGCAATAATTTGTCCACATTTATATGCTTGAATTTTTTATAATACAAATTTGAGTATAAAAATTTCACTGTTATTTGAAATTTATTCACACTCGTAATTGTAACTAACTTTTACATCATTATAAGTGCGAAAAAACTTAAAACTATTTTATGCACTTGCTAAAAGAGTGTGCAATTGACATTTTTGTTGTAGTGAAAAATCACAATAATAAACACTTATATCGTCAGCCACCTGCCCACCTTAATCTGCAAGACGCAGAATCAAACACAAGAGGAAATCAACTACAAAAGAAACTATAAACCAACAATAGAAAGCAAAAACACGAGATATGAAATGTAACATAAAACTAACTCAACTACAAAACGCAAAACTAAACATTAAATTTCGAAAAATGAGTCGATAAAATGAATGATGTTAAAGAAGAAAATTAACATAATAGCCACTTGAAACCTCTAGTTACTGAGATAAGATCATAAGATCAATCGTGTACTAGAAATTTCGTATATAAATGTATATATAGTGATGTTATGCACCTAAATGTCACGCAAGCCATCTAATATTCTAATTAGAGGGTTATCTTATCTATTTATTTATTTTTAACCCATACCTTAGAGTAGTTTTAGGATTAATTGGAAATTTGGAATTGCCTTTACAAAATGATTGTGCACCGTCATTAATTGTGTTTATTTTAACCATGGTCACCACCAAAGGTGAGATGGGTTTCCTTTGGTTGACGTCTCAGGTTCGAGTCTTGCCAATGGCGTTTCTCCTTAATAAAAGTGTGGAGATTGGTCATCACCCTCAATGTGTCTAACAATGGTGCTAACAACTAACCATCAATTAAAAAAAAATTGTGTTTTTAAATTTATTATAAAGGACGAGCGTCCTTGGGCATCTTCAAATACGATAATGGTTTGAGGATGCGTTTGGTTGTTAGAATTCGATTTAATTTGGGGCCTACAAACTACCTAGCTAGCTTCAGACGTCCATGGACCACCAACCACTTCTCTCCGACGACAACACACTCAAACAGCCACCGCTACATGACGGTGGCGTTGAAATTAACGGAGTTGGAGATTTTTGTAGGGAGTTTTATGGCGAGTCTAAAAGACTCTGGTATCTGGCCGGACCTGCCATCTTCACCTCCTTTTGCCAGTACACCATCGGCGCCACCACCCAACTCTTCGCCGGACAACTAGGGACCATCCAACTCGCTGCCGTGTCCGTCGAGAACTCTGTCATTGGCGGCTTCTCTTACTCCGTCTTGGTATATATATACAATACCCACCTAGCTACCTAGTGTACATGCAAATATATTCATCGATCTAACGTACAATTCAAATGATCGATCGACTTTTAATTATTAATTTATCCTTAATTGATAGAATATAATATATATATATATGTAGCTTGGGATGGGAAGTGCTCTGGAGACACTATGTGGCCAAGCCTATGGCGCCGGAAAGATGGAAATGCTCGGAATATACCTGCAAAGATCATGGATCGTCCTCAACACCACTGCCATGCTTCTAATGCTCGCCTTCATATTTGGCGTTTCACTCCTCCGCCTGCTGGGCCAAACAGACACAATAGCCGTGGCTGCCGGAAGCTTTTCCGTTTATATGATACCGCAGTTGTTTGCTTACGCCATCGTCATTCCGATAGCCAAGTTCTTACAAGCACAAAGCAATATCTTGCCCATGGCCTTGATTGCTTTGGTGGCGGTGGTATGCCACGTGTTTATGAGCTGGGTGTTTATAGTGAAGCTCGGGTGGGGTCTAGCGGGTGCAGCCATGGTTCTTGATGGGTCGTGGTGGTTCATAGCATTGGCTCAGGTGACGTACGTTTTATGGGGGTCGTGCGGTCAAGCTTGGTCTGGTTTTTCGTGGAAGGCTTTTAGTAATCTCAGGGGATTTCTTCATCTTTCTTTTACCTCGGCGGTAATGTTTTGGTAAGAATTATTTTAATCAATACATATATAATTCCATTTCATATTTTAGGTGATTAATTTCATGAAATTTTTTATTTTTGATAGTTAAAATTCAGAATAAACAAAATCTTATCACCAATTAATATACAATATGTATATTAACTTGTTAATTATTTGCAGCTTGGAGACTTGGTATACACTGTCGTTGGTTCTGTTTGCGGGCTACTTTGAGAATCCAGAAACGTGTGTCGATGCATTATCTGTTTGGTACATACTTACTAAATCCATCGATCATCAGTGAACTAAAAATTAAGTGAAAATTAATCTAACCATATATATATATATCTATATATTAATTAATTGCAGTATTAACATATTAGGATGGGTGGGTACGATTTCTTTAGGACTCAATGTATCCGTAAGGTTAGTTTGTATATCGATCCAACAACGACATTCCTGATTTAGCAACACTATACATGTGTCATTAATTAATTTCTGACAAATTAATTAAGCTACCTCGATCATTCTCTTTCTCTAGTGTAAGGGTATCAAATGAACTCGGATACGGAAGGCCAAGAGCTGCGCGGTTCTCAGTGATAGTCGTAGCCCTAACATCACTCGTAACAGGACTCTTCGTCACAACGGTTCTTCTAGTGTATAGAAAACAATACCCTGCCTTTTTTACCAACAGTCAAGATGTAATGCAACTCTTAGATGAACTCACTTTATTACTCGGAGCCAGTATCATTGTATACTGCCTGCAGTTCGCTCTTTCTGGTACGTAATTAATTAACCTGCCAATATCGACCGATAATATATCAGCCGTGACATTCATCATCGTATATTAATATTAATGGCAGGGGTGGCGATTGGAGCAGGGTGGCAAACCGTGGTTGCGTATATGAACTTTGGGTCGTATTTCTTTTTCGGCATACCTTTGGGCCTTTTGCTGGGGTTCAGATTTGATATGGGTGTCAAGGTTACGTCTCATAACTAAATCAAGATTAACGAAATACCGTTTGGTCACGCGTACTAATATCGATCTTTCTCAAACTCAGGGTATATGGTACGGAATGGTTGCAGGAGCAAGCATGAGATGTTGCCTCTTGCTTATAATGGTGTCTCGAACAAACTGGAAAGAAGAGGTTACAATTTGAACTTCAACTTGATTTTTCTTCGATCACAAGGATTAAACTAGCTTGATAAGAAACAAGTTTTCGTTACGTTTAAAATGCAGGCAAATGATGCCATACACAGGATCAATGAATGGGGAGGCGACGACAACCACATCCAAGCCAAACAGGAAGAAAGAATTGTCCACGAAACCATTGGTACGAAATCGTATCCTTGACTTGAACCTATAGCAAATCCGAACATTACTTTGTATAGTACGGTGTATCAGATCATCTTACTACTGAACTTAAATATAATCAATAATAATAATATTTGTTCATGGAAAATTATTTGTAAACAGCAAACCTAAGCACCATGAATATTGAATAGTTTACCTTGGTGTAAATGTTCTCATTGACAGAAATATTTGAATAGTAAACCGGATCAACCATATTACTAAATTATTAAGATACATTGTAAAATAAATAATACCTGAATCAATTGATATCGTCTTCTTTATGCGGAAACCTGATGACAAACGAAGAGGGTTACGAGAGTCTTCCTCACCCAAAGGCTTAATGTTTTAGACCGAACAACATATATCTGATAGATGGAGATTAGGGGTCTTAAAGTTGCTTTGGGGTATTAGGGACCATCGGTATATATAGACAGAATATTAATGTTACCATCAAACCCTAAAACTCAATAGTATTATATATTAAATAATAACTTAATAAGTGAATTAAGATAAAGTCTGATAATATAAACATATAAGTCCATTCAAATACAAATTTCAATACAAAATGTAACGTGAAAGCCCAATCTTGAACGCAAACCCAGTTAAACCCATCTACCGTGACTTGTTAGTTGTTACTTGGAACTTGGAAGATGTTTACTTATTGGGCTGGGCTGGCTATGAAGCTCAAATCCTGAAATATTTGCAAGTTGTCTGACCAATGGATAAATATTTGCAATCGATTATTCTTATTTTAGTCCGTGGTTCATAAGTACCATTTTATTTTTTTTCAAATAACTTTAATATATTGTATTTATTTTACACAATCAACATTTTTTCTTATCAAATATAATAAAATTCTATTCTTATTGTTTTTTAAATAATTAAGATTTTGATAATAAAAAACAAACTAGAGACGTGTATGGTTCAGTCGAAACTGACCAAACCGCTTGGTACTTTATAAATGACTAGTCGGTTTGGTAAATTTGTAAACCGAGAATTCGGTTTGGTTTGTGGTTTAGGAAGTAAAACCGGCCAAATAAACCATACTGATATATATATATAACACAATTTTTTATCATTGTATCTAATTAAATTGATTGTCAATATAATTATAACCTTAAGTGTTTGAATGAACACTTTTTTCTTTTAAATTTGAATATTTGAGTTTAAGAAAATAAATTTACTTATCATTTGATAAGAAATATGTTAAAAATATTTATTTTTAGATATAAACTTTATTATTAGTTATACGTAATTTAATAATCAATAAATACATTGTTAAAGAAAGATAAAAAGAAATTATTCAAACCGAAAAATCAGACGAACCAAACAGGTTTTATTGATTTTGCTGATTTGGTTTGTAGAAAACAATGACCAGTTTAGTTTGACAAAATATCAAATTACGGATACTGATTTGACTAAATTTGATGCCTAAAACAAACACAAGTTAAATATTTAAATTCCAAAAATTGAAGCTTCTTTGTATATAAACAAACAAAGGGGTAAGTATTTCCAAGAAAGTGGGTAGTTGTATGAAATTTTTAGATGGACACGTATAGTGCCTTGGAAAGAAGACACGTGGTACGTGAAGCTCCTCGATAAAAGATGAGTCGTGCGTAGAATGTTACACGTGTGTTGGTGACTTGGTGGTCATGTTCATTTCAAAAAGAAACCGCTGAATAAAATGAATAAATACTTGTTTGTTGGGTCTCAATATTCCATTTATACTTTCATATTTTTCCGAAGATTTTAGTTCTTACCATCAATTTTATACCTAGAGCTCTCTCGTAGCTAATCTCTCTCTCACACACTCTCTCTTTCGTAAATAGATATTAAGTTTACTCACTTTATGATGTATCGTTAATTTTTAAAAAAATGTGAATGTGACAATTAGGGGTGACAATTTTGACCCAACGGACCAAACGCGCCGCATGTTTAAATTGACTTGTAGTATAAAAGCTAAGCTTGATCATAAGTTTTTTCTAATAAAAAATTTATAAAATTGTGGATTAAACAAATTGTTTTTTGAAAAAAAATTTCAAATTTATGACTTTTGGTCGTCAATTTGTTTGACATGCTTGCTTGAATGAGCTGAAATTGCCACCCATATGACAATGATTGAAAGGTGTATGTATTAGAATATCTTTATATATAAAGCATGCAATCCATAATTTATTAATTTTTGACTAAATTCTTTTTAAAAGAAGTTGAAGTAGAAGGTGTGGACATCTTTTCATCTCTCTATCCATTTAACCATATAAGCTTTTCTTATTCTATTTTTTCTATCTTTTATGCCTCAATGAAACCACTGTAGTGGTCATATTTGATATTTCTATTTCTGTACACTACAAATAGTTTTTTAATATAAAAATAAAAGAAAGAGAGAAAAATAAGAAAGAAAGAGAAATGATAAATAAGGAGAAAATGAACGTTTGAATGTTTGATTGCATCTTTTTACTAGTGCGTTTTTCATCGGGATAAAAGATTAGGATTGTTGTAATAAGCTAATAATTTCGCTTTTAACGCAAAACCAAATACTCTAGTTTACTTTTGGCCCTAAACATTCTTTTAGTTTCCGGTTTAAAATTAATTATTTTTATTATTACTTTACGTTGCTGTAACAATCTAAACATATTTTATTGTTGTTGATTTATATATTTATAAATTAAATTTATTATTATTATTGTTATTATTATTATTTGTATATTAATTTAAATTATATATCTAAGTATTTCAAACTTACATTTTATAAAAATATTTAGTTTTTTATTAACTTCTATTTATAAAATGCATCTCTCCATCTATATATTTAATTTGTTTATCCTCATTTTCTGTTATACATTTGTCTTTGTATGTTATTCAATTATTTTACTTTTGAATGTATGTGTATGTATGCCTTTATATATTCATTATTAAATACTACAAAATATTACTTTTTAAACTTTTAAATAGAATATATTTTATATCAACATAAATCAAAGTCTAACATGATTTCTTGAACATAAATTTATATTTCTAATCCACATAAATCAAAATTCCAACTCACATATTATTATTATACAAAAGTTTAAAAATCTTTCAAAATTGTATGTATTTTAAAACAATAATTTTTTTAAACATACTCCATATAATACATGGGAAAATAAACTAGTTTACTTATTGCTTAAAATTAATTAAATAAAGTTTAAAGTTGAGTAATTAAAAAGATAATAAGATAAAAGGCATGGTCATTTTTGTTTTTAATTAAATCATCTAATAATTAATATTTTCTTATTATACTAATTTAAAATTTTATTATTATAAGTAGATATATAATTTAAATAAATTATTTAAAGCAAGTAATAAAAAATTTTAATTTCCTAAACATATATCATAATTTCTTAATATAAAAAGGAGTTAAAAAGTATAGATAAATTGCATGGACCAATACCAAACTTACTTTTGAATCATAGGGGTCAAAATTATAATAATGAAAAGGGTAAATTTGTCATTTTAGAAAATTTAACATCCCAACTAACTGGACAAGGACCATTTGTGCAAGTAAACAATGTTTTGAGAAACCATTTATGTAACTTTTAAAGTTGAAGGAGCAGTTCCATAAATTTTAACAAACCACGGGACCGTTTATGTGATTTACTCTAAAAATGATCAGGTTTAGAGATCAAAGCCTCAAAGGGTTCCCTGCTTGAGTCATTTCCCATCCCTGGTTTTTAAACCAAGGATTTTCCATCCAATATTTCTCCCCTGTAAACTCATGGACCCTCAGATTTTCCAACAGGGATGCATTTAAAAAAAAAAAAAAAAAAAAAAAAAGGCCTAACAACATTTCATCGAAGGGTTTTTATACCAATCGTCTTCGTTTGGGCCTTAATTGGACTTTGTTATAACGGGTCTTGCGATATGGAAGTTGGGTCCAAGATTTGCTTTACTTGGTATGGACTTAACTAGTTTGATCTTTTAAGAATATGAAAACGATGATTTGTAAAAAAAGTATAAATGCGAGGAAATAAAAGGAGAAAAGGTATGTTGTATTCACACCACCATTAAGAAACTATATGTACATCAAATAACATTATTGATTACTCCATGCTTGCCTTTCAAACACCAAGTCCGTCGTTACATACTGAATTTTTCCTGATCGAAAAACAAGAAGAACTCCGTTGAATTCCTAGACAGGTTTATCTAACTTTTGCAGTAAAACTGCTTATGCTGTTGTATACTCGAATATGTTTTAAGAGAATCGTGTCAAACACGAACCTCAAATTTCCTTTTCCGTATTGTAATTTCTTTTCAGTTTGTTATTTCAATTTCGTTGTTATTTACATTTCTGTTATTTATTTTCGTATTGTAATTTAAATTAAAAAATAAATATTTTCGTTTAAATTATTATATTTTATAATTGGTATCAAAACTTTATTCCTACAATTTACACATGGACGAACCATATTCGAAGCTCTAATCAAACAAGATGATCCAGATCTGTTCGTTTGAAGATATGTTCTAGATTTGTTCCTTCAAACCTGCATCTGCTTGAAGAGTATCGATAGGCAACTAATGCATTAATGTTCTTCAAATCAAACCTAATTTCTACGTTTGGATCCAAACCATACTCAACAAATCATAATTGATTTCTGATGGTCACCTCTCCTTTCGTCGTTATCTATTCGTTTGATCACACGAATCCTCTCCAAATCAAATACAACAAACAAACTCGAACATATCCAAAATAACTAACACAAACCTATACTCTTGAGTGATAAAGCAGGGAGAGCAACGGTGGAAGAGGATGGATGGAGAGCAGTGACGGTGGCGTGGGGAGAGAGAAATGTTGATCGGAATAGAATGAGAGTAGAAGCTTTGTTCTCTCTCTAAAATACAAACACGTTTAATAATTCAATTAAATATTTTATAAATTATTCAAATTATAAAGCATTTTGGATTTTTTAAAATTTAATAAAAAAGAAAGTTTATTACCTAAATTAATAATATTATCAATGGCAAAATGATCACCTTTATAAAAAAAATAAATTATTGGTCAAAGGCAAAGAAAAGGACTTAATTATAGGTAACGTAATTGTAATTTGGACGTGAATTGAACAGATTATTAATTTATATATAACCACATGAATGAAAGTGCAATTTACCCTTGATTTTAATTGTCTGTTTAAAATATGATGATTTTCAATCTCACTCCTTCCGGTGCACCTTGCGTTCAATACAGTGGCGGATCCAGAAATTTTAGTTTTCGGTGTCACTTTTTTGAGTAAATTTAATACTTAAATTTTAAAAAAAAAATTCTAAGACGAATCGGGTCACTGGAATGGACTGCCAACACAAATTTAACAAATAACAACATTTTTGGGGGGGTTTTTTTTTAAGATTTTGGCTGAGTATTTGCTTTTTCTTTTAAAATTCTATTGTGTTTTTTTTTCTTTTAAATTTTTATGATTAAAAATCAGTAATATTTCAATAAATGTGAGTAATAAAAACAAAAAATATAAATTATATATGTGTATAATACGTTTACATATTTTTCGTAGGTGTCACTCAACAAAAATCGCAGGTGTCACTCAAATTTTGATACACACGTAACTAAGTATTTTGAAAATTTATCGGTGTCGAGTGACACCCATAAATATAAACTACATCCGCCCCTGGGTCAATATAATCTTTTTGTTATCATCATTATATAGGGGTTTCAATGGAGAACCTCTATGCATCGAATAACTTTAGAAAACCACAATGCATCGCTAGAAAATCGTAGTGCATCACGTAGAAATCGATGCATCATGCAGAAATTTGATGCATCACGTGAAAATAATGATGCATCACAAGGGAATTGTGATGCATTTGTGGTGGTGCATTCTTCAATATTCTTCGATTCATGGAGATTTCTCCGTTAAACCCATCTCTCATTATATATTTACCATTTTAAAATTATAATTTTATTTCAGTATCTAAAAATGCTAAGTGACATTGTGTCATCGGTTTAAGCACTTCAAAACCAAATTAGAATGTTGTGTAAAAAAGAAACCAACACTACTATACGTATACCACATCTCGTGATATTTACTAATCGTACACTTCCTATTTTATATGTTTTTTATGTTAACAATGCGGACCTAGTTAATAAACTTAATCTTTATATTAAGAGAATGTGTGTTTGGTTAGCAAGAAGCGGTGTACTGTTAGAATAGCCCAAAAGAAATTAACCATCCAATAAGATTGTATATTGATTTTTAAGTAAAAATAGCTTTTTCGTCTTTATTTATACTTGGTATTATTTTAGGTGACAGATAAAGACCCGTCACATGGGTTGGTGTTTTCATTAAACTATATATGGGTCATAACTATTTTACCAATCACTTTCAATTGATTTAATTCTAATTTTACAATCTAAAATTAAATTAAATGAGTTGTTTGATCCCATTGGATATGATTCATGCTCGTTTAAAAATTACAATTAAAAATTATCAACGGGGTTTAAATAATGTGTAATACTTGACAACCGGTTTCAACAATTAAAATTTATTCCACGTAGGATTAATAACCGGTTTCAACTGCTTACCCATTGATAAAACTTTGATTTACTGATTTTTAGTTAGTTCTTAATCATAAAAAAGTTCAAAATAGATCAAAATTCTATTTCAATTCCACTGAATTCTATTCCACGATCAAACGCAACGTTAATCTTTTTTTGGTAATAATAATATGAAAGAATAAAAATAAAAATAGGAGGCATGTATCAAATACAGTTTGATCTAACTATCAGGAGACTCCTATTCACAGTTTACATTTATAGGGCCTTGATTTTGGTTTCCGCTACGGTTCATCAACCACAACTTACCGAGCATCGTTCGTCTAGGCCGACTAGCAACCAAACAACCTTGTTTCACCTTCGAACAACCATCGTCTGAATCATTGCCTTTACCTACTGCTAGTTTCATCCTTGAACTACAATTGCCCGGGTTTCCTGACTTGACCCACTGCTCGTCTGGTTGCAGTGCGCTTGTGTCGGTGGTTTGAGAAACTGGTGGGCTTGGTGCAGCACCTAATAGTGCCTTGATGTTGCTGGGAAGCTCGGTCAGGCGGCCATTAGCCACCGCATTTCGAGCCTGTTCAAAGAACAGGATTTGTACCACTACCCGTAATGGCAACAACTCGTTTTGTGCTGCATGCATGCATACTTCGAATGAGAGTTTTTTGCAGTCAAGTGTTCGACAAAGATGCTTCCTTTCGCTCTTGTTTAGATCCGGGTGCGACTGCCAACCAAATAGTCACGATTTCCAACATCAAAAGCATACTCTTATCGATTATCAAAATCTCAACTGATCCTAACTTAAAGGTCAAAATTCAAGAAATGACTAACTATTACTTGAATTAGTTAAAATTAAATATCCAATTACCTTGAGATATACGTCAATGGCTCGGTAAAGATCATCATGATTCACCCGGGCAACTTGAGGAATCGCTTCAGTTAAAGCTATGAACTTTGACAATGGCACATTCATGTCCCTGCCAATCTCTTGCAGATATCCATCTACAAGCTTTGCAACTTTGATCATGGAACCGTTTAATGCCAAAGATGACGATCTGCCGCTCTCTTGGAACTCACAATTGCCATTTTCTGCTGTTGGCAATGTTTTTTGAGGAGTTGTCTGTTGACTTTGTCTTTGTAACATAAACTGCTCCAAAATGTTCAAAACTATGTCAAGATCGTATATTGTATCGCTATCATTTGATATAGACGGAATCATCAAATCGCAAACTTTAGCTTCATCCAATTGTAGAGAAACCCTTGTTGCCAATTCCATTCTTGAAGAACCCGAAGCTCTAAGAATGTTTGCTGCCTTCAATAGTTTCAGCAAAAAGCTACAAGAGACTGCATTCGTTTCCGTTGGGAGCAACGTAATTATCGATTCGAGTAGCAGCCTGCTACTTGAATTTGAAGAATCCGTTTCAACATTCTTCATACCCAATCCTGTTTCAAGATTTCTTGAAATTTTTGGCAGCCATTTTGAAGTGTAAATCCTTAACGCATCACCTAAAAGAATCGCAGGAACTTTTCCTTCCGATTTAAGGGCTGACATGATTCTCCAATAAACATCAATCTGTAACTCCGAAAGATCTTCACCCCACCATCCTTTGTTTGTATCAATGTCTTCCCTGTCTCTGTTTTTACTCAAATGGCTATGCGATAAGCTAACCTTTGAAGGGTTAGAAAGAACTTTCGACACCACTGATTCTATACACCGGTTTGTAATCCCTAATTCCTCTGACCATAATTGAAATGTCTTTGTGGTTTGAAGAGTTAAAATGCAATCCTTCCAACCATTGAGAATGCAAGAGTTAAAGAACAATTCAAGCTTGTTAACTAAATTTCCTTTCTCGACAGCTTCTGTCATTTGAAGGTATGTGGCTGCACAGAGAGCTGATACGATATTATAGGCACCAAGAGTGATGGTGATTCCATAGCAGAACTTTGTGCATAATTCGAAAGCCTCACAGCCTCCTGGGAAATCAGGGATTTCGATTGTTTGAAGTTGAGAGGATTCAGGGATCTCACAACACTCTTTTTGCAACTTCAAACATTTTGACAGAAGCGGAAACTGAAGGTGGAAAGCACAAAGTTAAAACAGAGGATCATTAAACAAAAATCTTGAAATCTACCCAAAAGCCCGATAATTTCAACTACCCTTTGGGTAATCAACGTAAAAATGATGAATTTAATAATAATAATAATAATAAAATCACCTTGTGAAGCAAATATCTTGCTTCATTCACTTGGATTACAATATCGCAACGAACTTCTGAGGAAACGGACCTGGAAGCAGAGCATGAAATTAGATTTTATTAAGCGAGTCAAATCAAAACCAAGAATCGACACAAACACAATGTTTTGGTTTTAATTTGAACAAACAGAGTACAGATTCTGATGCTCACCTCACACCATTTGTAGTGTAGAAAGTATCAGGGCGACAGCCAAGTTTCATAAACTTCATAACTGAGTTTTTCTTGTTTTTGTTTTCACCTTCTATATATTATCTTTCATATTTTGATTATATGCATACAGGCGATAGAAAGTTCAGATACCTGATCATATGAACAACAAACAGAGTACAATCAAATAGAGATAAATTCCACAGTATTTTGAAATTAAAAATATGGAATTAACAGAGTCCCAAAATAGTTTCTGTTAAATCGAAAATGCCCCAACATAGTTTCCATATAGCAGACGCAAAATATAATCACTCCAAAAACAGTAATCCCTTAATTACTTTTAAAAAAGAAATTGACACGACATAAATACATTGAACAAACACCGATGAAATCCCCATCTAATTAAACCTCTTTATACATTTGATTTGATTACCTCCTGAGTGTCGTAGGATTCCCACCTCAGTTGAATTGTCTTATACAATGAGACCCTAATAAGATTAAACAAAAATCCTTGAACATTTTGGGTTCTAAAAATCTTTAAAAAATTTCAAGTGAAAAAGAAAATAAAATTATGGAGTGATGATGGAATATGGCAGCAATATGGGATTGGGAAATGGGAAAATGGGGTTGTAAGATAGGGACATAAAATGGTGAATGTGAATCTTTCAAGAATTTAAAAGGGCCAAAAGTGAGTGATCTATTTTAGCCACAATTGTAACTTGCCTTTTGAACGGGCCTTGAATTCTGGGTCGCACCTCTTTCTTGTTTTCAATGGAAACGGGATCAAGCATGGCCCCCCCTTTTTCTTGTGTGGCTTTAAGGGTGAGTTAATGAGATATGCATAAAATGGTCCATTTTATTCATGTGGATGTGGACTTCTCATTTTCCTTCTTCAATTTCTTGTTGAATTTTTTGTTCTGAGGTTGTCTTAAATTGCATTATTTGTAGGTGTTCGTCAATTTTATTATAATTTGGTTCCTTTCATACACGACAAAAAGATCGCAAGGACTTTTCACGGAAATAATGTGTCCTTGTAAAAAGACGATAAAGCCATCAGTCTGTAGTTTTTTATGTAACGGTTGTATTACTTATGAACGTATACCTTTTAATTATCATTTAATCAATTTTATATACATTCAACTTGTTGAGAAACACAGTTTTATGTCTGCTTGATATTTATTTGGTTATTTATCCATCTTTTTTATGTCTATGATAATCATATCAATATTAGTTCATATAAAGCATTTGGAAAGATTTAAAAATAGTGGCATGTGATTTTTAAAGAGTTTTGGGTATCCAAGATAGCATATGTCTTTCATAAAATGCTTTGATATCATTTAACTTTTGAGGTTTCATCTATTTATACTATCATTTTATTTTATTCTATATATTCAACGGAAAGAACATTCAGTTTTACTTTTACTTGTTATTGTGTCTGACTAAAACATCCATTATTAATTATTAAATTGAACCATAAAATAAAAATAAAAATAAAAAAAAAAGTATTGTCGGCTTGTGTTATGAAAATTAGAATGAGAGAGATGTAAGGGGTTTAATTGGCATTAATTTAATAAAAATACGTTAGTGTTACAATATCTAGTGTGGACGCACCCTTGTCCCCTGACAGGGTACTCGTGGGACCCATTTTGCACCACCATTTCCTTTCTAGTTTTATTTTCTTACGATATCTTTTTTTTCCTTCTTTGGTTTTGACTTTTGACCTCTCATATTTAATTCCACCCAATTATATTTTGTCAAGGATTTCTCGTGGGACACACAACTCATGCTTAAATTTACTTACAAATTGGAATAAAAATGATATATATATTATTAATTTTGAAATCAAAAAAATTTTAAACAGCAAACTAGTCTACTACTAATCATAATCTACCTCAAGCGAGACTTCAGGATTTACATTCACCACCTAAATTCTAATTTACCTTCGACGGAATCGTACCCTTGACTTCACATTTACATATCACTCATCGTACCAAATGGGTTTGCATTGCATGACATTAATATTAGTATATGTTTTTCTTTTTCAAAATTTTACGATTAAATATATAAAACCAAAACCAACAATATTGAAATACTTGAAACCAGAAACCGGACCATTTGCTATGAATTAGCTTTGGTTAGGTTAGGTTTGTCATTTCATTGTTTAGTTCATCATGTTTATACACCTTTAGTCATTTGATTTTATTCTTTTAAGGTGATCAACAACCTAATGTTAAATTGATGGTTCATATGTTAAGTGCTTTGTGTTGTTTAATTTTAACAGAGTAAGTGGTTTGTTTTGGGGGAGGAAACATTTATGAGTGTTTACTAATGAGTATCAAAGAAATTTTACGAGTTAAAAAGTTGACATTTATGGCGTTTGGAAGATTACAGCAACCCATAGAGTAAGATGATGGTTTAATGGGTTAAATCAAGTGGGCTCAAAACAAAATAAAAAAGCATGTACCATAGAAACAATAACTATAATAGTTTTGTGCTACTAGTTTTCGAAAACGAGAAAATCCAGTATATTGGGTCAAGCCCATCTAACAAGAGAAAGAATTCAAGAAACCTGATGTGGCCCATCTGCAATAAATTGCTTCTAGATTTATAATTAAAATTGGGTGAATTGGCAAAAATAGTAATCATATTTTTTTATATTAGTTTATAGCAACATTATTCATTTATTATCATTACTATCATCTTTATATATTTTTTACCGGTTATAATAAAAGTTAGAAAAACATTTATTCTATGAGTATTAAAAATACAAAAGTTAATTCTATTAATGATGTAAAATATAAAAGTTGATGTTATTAATTATAAAAAAAGAAATAATGTTATTATATTCAATAAAAACTAAAAATTATTTTATTTAACAATTAACCCTTAAAATATTAGTAATTAGTTAATTTATTAGAAACCGTCCGGGATCTCAAATAATTTGTGTGTTGCATCAAGAAGAAGACATGGTGCAAGCATGTGAACATCTTGGAAATAACATTTAATAATATTATTTTGATAATATATTTTTGTAATATATAAATGATGCATTCATTACTTGTGAAATTTTAAAGAAATGGAAAGATAACCGATAACAAGTTAACTACCGAAGTATGCAAACCCAACTCCATTTATTTACTTGTATGTAGAATTACGTATTATTTCACCCAAATCTTATTTCGACTCAAATCTAGTTTATATTCTAACTCAATATCCATCTTTCAATGCGTAATTCTGATGGGCCCAGCGGCCCAGCCCAACGTCAAACATGTATTTGCATCATTCAAGTCTAATTATGGGTTGCTTTGCTTGGGCTGATAGAATAAACAATAGTTTAATGTTACCATGTGCTAAATCAATCTTATATCAATTATGTAATCAAATGACACTTTTCACTTTAATACATCATGATTTTTCATTATATTTTGATAAAACATCTTATCCTTATTCATGATGTGTATGTGGCATTGCCTACCTGGCTGAACACATGGACCAATCAGACTGCTAGTTTGGATTTGTCCTCTGTAGGACATGTTCTGACAAATATATCCAGAAAAGTTGATATAAAAAATGTCAGAACGACCACCTTGGGTAAGACCAACAGATCTAGACGATCAGCCTTCATCCCTGACCCTGCAGGCTCAGCGCTCGCCCCATCGCCTAGTACAGTACGGATCATATCATATCCACGTGTATAATATATGAAGACAAATCTCGAGAGACTATAAATACCAGAGTTGGCTTTCATCTTCAAGTATGCACGATTCCCTTCAATATGCTCAAAACATATTCCCAAGAAAAATATTTGTTAATTTAAGCATTGAATTGGTTTCACATAAACCCCCTGTGAATCCACTAACAAGCCTTTCTTGCACCTACAGCCCATGAAGCAATCAAGACGAGACTCACCGTATTTCGGTGGATCAATGCTTAAACATTTATGTTTTACATTATTTCATGATATATCATTATATCAAACTCTCATCCATTCTCTAATTTTATTTCTAATTATTATTACTTAAATTTTATATTTAATAAAGTTTATAACCATCACACTAATAGGGTTATCATTGCCTAAAATAATAATAAATCTGAATTAAAAGAATAAAAAACATATGAATTAATCCAAACTAAAATAATGTGAATTTTAAATTTAGTATTGCATATAACATAAAAAGTCGAGTAAAAGAATACGAAACCCAGCTAAATGTTATAATCAATGCTATGGCTGATGAAATATAACAATTTTAATCATATGAATAACTAAATATTGTTACTTGTTAATCGTTATTTGTTAGAAACTGATACAAACTATATTCAACATTGTATTTGATAAGAAATAACTAGTTTAAACCTACAAAGAAAAAAAAATTAGACGTGGTTATAATTATTTAAGCAAAAGGATTATTGTTATTTTTTTATAATCAACCATAATATCCCAAACAACTACAAATTACAATTTATAAACATAAATATTTATAATAAACATTTTATGTTAATCTATATAGTATATACTTAGCATATTCAATAAATTAGACTGTAATTTTTTGAATATTTTACAGTATATGTAGATATAATTTTTTTTATTTTCATCGTGACAAACGCGTATAAAATAAACGTTTGTATCTGTTAGGAATTCGCACAATGCAATGAAAACTTTAAAACACCAACTCCACATAGGATTATTAGTTAAAAATAAAATAAGTAAATGTTAAAACTTTAAGGAGATGTACCATGAAAGTTGGTCACAAAAATACTCGAATGGGAAGCTTTTGGTATCCATCTATGATGACACAATCGATCAGCATCGGGTAGTCAATCAAACTCACAAAGAACAAAGAAAAACACACACTAATATGTGTGTTTAGGTGTTGGCCGTGGGTTCTCCAAACCAAAATGGGCGGCCGGTTTTGTATTTATAATTAAATAAGAGTTTAATTTAGGGAAAATGACATCAAATAACTCTGAACTTTTGACTTTGTACACATTTATGTAGTGAACTTTTTTTGTGCATTTTTTGTAGTCAAAGTTTCAAAATTGTTCCAATTTGGTAGTTGGCGTACCTGTTAACCGGTTGCTTCCGGTTTCGATGCCTACGTGGACAATTTTTTATGACGTGGTGAAACGCCTCGTTCTAATAACGCGGCGTTTTTACTAAAATCTGCAACATAATCCTCGAAGTAATAAAATAAAACATTTTAATCTCAAACTTCAATTTCAATACATAAATAAACTAAAGCCACCACATTCAGAGTGCGCTAAAATATAACACCTAATTATTACAACCAAATTGAAAGTCTAGGGATCTACCCATCCCAAGTACAAAATATAAATCAGAGTAATGAACCATACTTATACTCATCTTATGAGTTTCAATATTAACAGAAATTGCTTACGAGAATATTGGTTGAGTTTCAAAATGATTACCTCAAGGTTAAGAACTTGGATTGATGATGATGAGAATGTTGATCAATCCTTGAATTCCAGGTTACAAAAAATCAGATTCAAGATTGTATGTGTGTCTTCTTGACATATGAAGAAATGAAAGGAAGAAAAATGATGAAGGTGGTGAATGGTGATCCATTTTGGGTCTGTTATAATCTTTTCTTTTCTTTTCTTTTTTTCTTTTTTTTTTTATATTACCTATAAATATGTATGTACTATTATCTCCAAGTTATGAAATTAAATATTTACAAGTTAACCACCAAATTTGATAGTTAATCTATCATTTCTTGAATTAAATAATTAAATTAAATGACTCGAAATAATGAATTACCTCGAAATTAGCGGGTGTTACAATCTCCTACAATTTGGATTGATCTCGTCCTCGAGATCACATGAAATTAATTAAATCAATATCTCGCTTACATCTCTGCCTTAAATTTCTACATATAATTCGAATCTCGGTAATACGTCACCTTGATTAAATCATCTTGATATTTCTAAGTCTCGTATCAATCTTATCATTCTGAGTGGATATCATCCTCTCGGCATTCTTCAAATTTCTTTTTTTTTTAAACTAATATCGTATTCATCATGTGCATTAACAAACTCCAATGGTAATTTTAGTTGTTAATTTTGCGCACCTATGCACTTTATAGTCCAGCACATTATAATGATCTTAGGATTACGTTTCTTATTTTGTATAATCTCCTTCCCAGACGATACTATTAGCATCACATAACGATCAACTTCAAATTCAACTGATCTATGCTTAAACCGAATATATCTCTGGTTGATCCTGAATAACTCCCAATCACTCGCGAATAATTTGAATCTAATTGTTTGCTTACACTTCGAATGCTAATCACTTGATAATGCTTATTGTAACACATTCAATGAAATTTTGTCCTGTAAGATTTACCTCCGCATTCTAAAACAATGTGAACTTTTGCTAAGTTTTAAGCAACAACTAGTTTATAACTCACGTATTACGTGGATATTTTTAATTAAATTTATTTATATAAAATGTATATGAGTAAATAAAAATATACAAAAATAATAATTGTGTTTATTATTTTTTTAGTGAACGTAAAGGTGACACGTGACATTTGATGTTTTCCTTTATTATACATAATAATAATAACTTCCACCACTAAATCAAATTATTACATTTGGATCTAATCATGATTATTATGGATAATAATGATAGAAAAGATTTAATAACCGATTACCCGGCCCGATTAACCGTTTAAGAGGCCCGCTTAAAAGCCGATTATTTTATATATATATAGAAAAGATTTAATCCTAGTTTATGCATCTTTTAATTGTCGTCGTAACAAGATTTAATCGTTCTCATTAAATGGGATTTTTGCGGTGAAAATTAATCGTTTACATTAAATGGTGAAAACCGAATCCCCGCGGTGAAAACCGAATCCCCAACGGGGATCCCCGTATAAATCCCCGCGGTTTTTCAAACGGAGTTGGTATGCGGTTTCTTAAACGGGGACGGGGACGGGGGGACTGATCCCCGACCCGAAACCGGCCCGTTGCCATCCCTAAGTGACATGTGATATGAATTGTTTTGTTTTATATAATATATAGGTTAATCAACCCATGTATTACATGGGTTGATTTAGAAAATACATATTTTCTTATATATAATTAAAATAAAAAAATTAAAAGCTAGTTAAATTAAAGATAAAAAAAATACTTAGTTGTTTGATATTAATTAAAAAAATATTATTATATTGTATTATTAAAAACAGATAATATGTGTTTGCAAAAAATGTTTCTTTTAATTTTTATTAACTTCAAATATAAAATATATCAATGTAAGAAACAAAACACTTGAATTATGTGAATGTGTATATATTTTGAAAATGATAAAATATAAAAATGGAATATCTGAAAATCAACAATAAAAATTTATCATATTCACAATTGAAGTTTTATCAATTAAATTTTAAATCTTGTCAGCAAAATAATTAACAAAAATTTTTAACTTTATTTACTACAATTCTACATTTAAATTCAAATTTTTACATTTGAATTTAACTATGATCATTAAGGATAATAATGACACATATTTATTTTAGGTAAATATTAATTCATTAATGAAAAAACTAAAATCAAAATTTAATGTAATTAAGGTAATGTAGTAAATTTGGAAACGAATTAAAAAAATGGCATAGGTATAATTATTGATTTTAATTAAGGCTATAAGAGACATTTCATAAATAATTATGAGTTGTCATTAATCTGGACCATTGATTTCTTTCCATCCAATGGTCCAGAAACTCCAAGTTGTTTTCTTATTATATATAGTATAGATGTTACCAAAAACAATAAAATATGAGAAGTCAATCGACACAATGATGTGTGCAACGGTAATGGCAGCAATTTGCATCTAAAGAATACAATGGTGTTGTAAACGTTAGGTTAATTCAATACACACACTCCCTCAATTATTAAGAAATCCATTAAAAATTGATATAATCCTTATCTTTAATTTGCATCTAAAGAATACAATGGTCTTACGTCATTAACAAAAGTAATGTGACTAAAAGGTGTGTGATTGGTAAAAACTAAGAAGAAGTTGATGTACGTGTAGCAATGCCCTTGAACAGATTAATAAAGAAAATAAGGAATGGTTTGGTGACACAATGTGCGTGATGCTCTTTAGAAGGTGTTTGGATTTGCGTTTGGAAAATTGTTGTAGCGTTATGGAAACTAATAATCAGATAATAGCTGTAACAAAAAGTGTTGCCGGAAATGTAGTGTTTGGTTTAGTTTCTACTGTGTGCTATCGTAATTATCAAATAACCAGTTTTTAAAGTGTTTGGATTTGCGTTTTTACTTGTAAATTGATCAAATAATCACTTATTAAGCAAATAAGCTACATTTTTTAACTTATGAAAAAAGTGTGGTATGATCAACTCTAAACGCAAATAATCACTTATTAATGTATGCAATTCAAACACTTTAAAGCAATTATTTGTGTTATTGTAACGTAATAAGCTGATAATCTCGTTCATAACGCAAAACCAAACGCTCTCTTAATAAATCTTTCTATTTTAAAGTACAAAGAGCAAGATTATATCATTTTTTATGGATTTCTTCGATCCCCACCCCCAAAAAGAAAACAAAATCACACTCATATTATCGGTTGTATTATTATTTTATTTAAAAAATTATTTTATAAACATGTAGTTTGTTACTTTGTTTGCTATTTAAAGTTAAACTGTTATAACCAATAATTATAACAAAATCTTTTTTTTAATGTTTTAATAATGTATATTAAAATGAAAATATAACGTGAGGTCAAAATATATTTATTAGGGGTGTTTGAATTTACGTTTGAAAATGTTGCAACGTTTTGGAAACTAATAATCAGATAATAGTTGTAACAAAAAGTGATGTCGGAAATTTAGTGTTTGGTTTAACTTCTGCTAGTTGCTATCACAATTATCAAATAATCAGTTTTTTTTAAGTGTTTGTATTTGCGTTTTGTAACATCCCAATTTTGAATACGGTACGTGAAATTATTTAATTGGGTTGATTTAAATATCAATATTGAGTTAGACGAATTATTGAGTTATACGTGGAACCGTCACGTGACGAGATTTTTAGTTAACCGGGTTATGGGACTAAATTTTTATAAAAGATTACAATTTTGGTGATTATTGATTGATTTGGAACCCGGAAATATAAACTTGTGTTTTATGATAACGGGATCGAATATTGGGTATAGAACCCACCCCTATATATATATATATATATATATATATATATATATAGAGAGAGAGAGAGAGAGAGAGAGAGAGAGAGAAGTGGGTTCAATAGAGAATCTCTATGCCTCGAAAAAGCTTGAAGAACCACAATGCATCGCTAGAAAATCGTAATGCATCACGTAGAAATCGATGCATCACGCGGGAATTTGATGCATCACGTGGAAATAATGATGCATCACGGGGGAATTGTGATGCATTTGTGATGGTGCATGGAGGTTCTTCAAGATTCTTCGATGCATGGAGGTTTCCATTGAACCCTCCTCTATACACACACACACACACACACACATATAGGGCTTCAAGGGGAAACCATAATGAATTGGGAAACCAAGAGAGAACCACAAATGCATACACAAATTGTAGGGGCGATCAATGGTTTGGTGTATGGGTTTGTTGGTTTCTCCGGTTTGGTTTCTTCGGTTTGGAATTTTTTATCCGAAACCAAACCAAATTCAAAGCTACATAAATCAAACGATAAACCAAATTTGAATTTGGTTTGGTTTGGTTTATAAACCAAAGAAACCAAATATTCAATATGCAAAACAAACTACAAACAATTAAATATCAAACGACAAGCATAAAACTTTAAAAACATCTCAATAGATTACATATGCGTAGGGGTGAGCATCGGTTCGGTTTATGGTTTCTTTGGTTTCCTCGAATTGGTTTCCTCGAATTGAAAATTTTTTAAGGCCAAACCGAAAACCGAACCAAACCGAATTCAAAGAGAGCCAAACCAATTCGAAAACCGAATTTGAATTCGGTTTGGTTCGGTTCGAAAACCGAATTACCGAAAATAAAAGCATTGTTCTAACAAGGTGGGTTCACTGGATTGTACCTGTTGTTGTTGAAGTCGAATCCACCGTTTCTGGTGTGCTTGACTTCTCCTTGGTTGCTTCATCAGACATTTCAACTACAAAACACAAAAAAATTTCAACATTTCAACCCTATTCAAAGTAATCAAGCAGCGACTGTGAGTGTCGATGGTGAGACCCACCTGAGCAAGCGTGAACGGAGCAGCGACGTTGAGACCCACGCCGTAGTGGACGGTGCAGCACTGCAGCGACTGTGATTGTGGACGTGCGTGAACTCGTGAAGGGAAGCGATTAGGCGAACTAGGTTACACACATACGGAAACTGAGAAAGGCGAACTAGGGTTCGCTAATCGCTCTGGATTCTGGAGTCATGGACTGCGTCTGGGTATCTGCTACTCTGGAAGTTTTCAATGGGTATTGGCCTGTTGGGTAATCCGTAAATCATAATTGGGTTTTTTTAGTTTGGATATGGGTTTTTTGGGTTTGGGTTTGGGTTTGGGACTTGGGTATTATGTTAGCCCAATTCTAATATTTAATTACTTATAAATTTCTACATATATATTTATATATAATATATTTAATAAATATTTAAAAATAAATTCGGTAATTCGGTTTGGTTTGGTCTATAATTAGTGAAACCATAATTCAAACCATAAACCTAATTTGAAATTCGATTTGGTCTAAAACCAATTCGAAAACCATATTTAGTATTTGGTTTGGTCTAAATCGAATTCGGTTTGGTTTGATTTTTGGTTTCTTCGATTCCAAACCAAATACTGCTCACCCCTACATATGCGATCCCAAAATATCAAGTTAAACAAACATAAAATATTTTATGTCAAAGAAATCAATCCTAAAATTTATAAATATATTAAGTACATATATAATTTTGGGTTCAAATTAATACCACAGATGTCCAGGGCACCAGAAATGTCAATATTAACCATAGGATTTATAAACATAATGATTTTAATTCAAGGTGATATTTTTTATATTTAGTTTTTTAATCAATGAATTTTAAACCATTATTATTATTATTATTATTATTATTATTATTATTATTATTATTATTATTATTATTATTCATCCAACTGTCAAACTTGGTATTTATAGTATATTTATAATACACACACACACACATACATATTCGATAATTCGGTTTGGTTTGGTCCGCTATTAGTTAGACCATAAATCAATCCAAAAACCGAGTTTCATAATCGGTTTGGTCTAAATCCAAACCAAAAACCGATTTTTTAAATTTGGTTTGGTTTTAAATGGATTCGATTTGGTTTGGTCCGCTATCAGCTAGACCATAAATCAATCCAAAAACCGAGTTCATAATCGGTTTGGTCTAAAACCAAACAAAAAACCGAAGTTTAAATTTGGTTTGGTTTTAAATGGATTCGATTTAGTTTGGTTTTTGGTTTCCTGTGTGTAGGGGTGACAATTTTGGCCCAACGGACCAAACACACGGGATGATTAAATTGACCCGTAGTAAGACACTAATGTTAAATATATTTTTTTAAAAAATGAAAATTTATAGAACAGTTGATTAAACAAATTGTTTCTTGAAAAAAATTTCAAAATTATGTAAAATTTATAACTTTTGGTTGTCAACCTCTTTAACCCGTTTGTTTGAATGAGCCGAAATTGTCACCCCTACCTGCGTGATACATCGATTCCTCGCGTGACGCATCAATTTTCAGCGTTTTGCATCATGATTCCCGTGTGATACATTGACTTACTGCATAATGAATCGAATTTCCGCATGATACATTGTATATGTGTGTGTGTGTGTGTCTATATATACACCACAAGCTACATACATGCATCTATGTATGTGTGTATACCACAAAGCCATGGACAACAAATTGATTACCATGAAATAAAATAAACAACAAAAGTCCGTTTAGTGATTTTATTCGGTTTAACCAAAACCTGTCGAATTTGACCAGTTCAGTAACAACAGGTAAAACCAAGCAAAATGAACATATGTTTTTTTTGAATGGAAACAAAAAAAATATTATTTAAACCAATGAGTATGTAGAAAGCCATTGAAATGATCAGTGCAGCAGGTCAATCAACTACATTTAAGGATAAAGGATTATGTCAAAGTTGTTGAGACTTGAGATGCATCTTGGTAACAGCAGAGTTGGTTCTGCACTAAGGAAACATTAGGGGCCATTTTGACTCGTTTCATCCTTTTGAACCATTAGGTTGAAATTGTCAGCTTTTATCTGGTTAATGGTTGTAAGTGGTGGTTCATACAACTTATAAAAGGAATGATAATTACAATAGGCCAAATTGCATGAAATAGCAAGTTACTTACGTCTTTTTTCTTATTAGAGCATTTTACTTTATCTTGTATCATTAATTGTATCCTACTAACCTTAACTTGTCATTTAATGCAACATGATGTACGTAAGCGGTTGTTCATTCCATTTAGCCGGTTCCCACTTCATTTGAGAGAGAGAGAGAGAGAGAGAGAGAGAGCAAGAGAGAAAGAAGCGGAGGTTATCACCATCGCTTGGTCGGCTCATCCGACTGATCATTTCGCCGGCTCATCTCCAGATCAAAGCGACGGAGATTGTTCTTATCTCGTCTGTTAACTCTGAGACTGTTAAGAGCCTCACAACCCCCAACTGGATGTCGCTGATGTTTCCGACCAACGCGAAAGCCTAGCCAGCGGCCGATACCTTGTCGAACGGTAGCAGCGTGCCATTGGCAGAACCTGGTGAGACCTTTGTTGTGCAAACGCCAACACCATCAGTTGCACCTCTACCACAGCCACCGCCACCACAGCCTCAGCCGCAACCACAGTTGAAACCGACTATACAGACAAAACCAGGTCCTCCGACTGCCGGAGCTACGGTGCCTAGAAAAAGAGGTAGGCCGAGGAAGAATCCCTTGCCTTAGAAACGTTTAGGGTTTCTTGCAATTCTATATGAACCAAATTGATAGAGGCGGTCTTTGAAATTTTAGGATTTTGTCTTGAATCATGAAGAAGTTCTTCCAATTTTCTGGATTTGCTCTCAATTTGATGATGAACAAGTTGAAGAAGTTACTCCCAACTGAATCAGGAAAACTAGGGTTGTGTTCTGGTGACCGGCTACCTGCTTGGCAGGGTCACCCGTTGCTATAATCGGGAGTAAACGGAGAGTTGATTCCATTATTTGTGATAAAATTTACGAGATTGCTGTAATAAGAAAAAAGACGTAAGTAGTTTGCTATTTCATGCAATTTGCCCAATTACAATAATACTTAGATTTAATGATTTATAGTTTTAAAATAATATAAATATCTGAGCTACCCAATTGAGGAATCAAAGTTAAGAATGGGTTAGTATTTGCATGATTAATGTTTTGAATACGTTTACCAATAATAGTTGTTTAATTTTCAACTTTCGTTTGACTAATTCATTAAATGGACAAAATGATCCAAAAATGTTGACCTTATAATCAACAAGATGGTTGACTAAATGACATTCGGTGATTGTTGGGGGGTGTTATTGTAATGTTTTAGAAAGCTTGAGGTTCCGGTGGTAAATGTTTGATGTTTCCGTTGGAGATTGTGGGCCGAAAGATCGACCCGTACAGTTCATATATGTGTCTAATGCCTAATGGCTAGTCAGTCAATCCACCTTCAAAACGACGCGTTTCCTTGAACCGGCTATTTCTCCTTTTCCACATTCTTGTCTGACCATTCTGCCCTTCAGTTCCGTGTCTCTCTTCCCAAAACTACTGTTTTTCTTTTTCTTTTCTTTTCGTTTCTTTTTTTTTTTTTAAATTTAATTTCCAAAAAAAAAAAACAATACTATATTATTAACACAAACGAGAATATGATGAACTATCTCCAACATGGAGGGAGATCAGCCCAATAACAAGAGCAGGTCACACGTAGAAACAAAAATTACAGCCCAGCTTG
Source organism: Centrapalus pauciflorus (assembly GCA_020465985.1). NCBI lineage: Eukaryota > Viridiplantae > Streptophyta > Magnoliopsida > Asterales > Asteraceae > Centrapalus > Centrapalus pauciflorus. The sequence continues at coordinate 656,780 of JAANYP010007579.1, forward strand.
CTCCTAATCATACCTGGAGTTGTCAATTTCGGTCCGTTCAAGCAAACACGTCAAACGGATTGACGACTAAAAGTCATGAATTTTACATAATTTTGAAAATTTTTTCTTAAGAACAAATTTTTTAATATATCGTTTTATAAATTTTCATTTTTAAAATAAAGTTATGTTTTAGGTTCGTTATTTAGTACGAGTTAATTTTATCGTCCCGTCCATTTGGCCCATTGGGTCAAAATTATCACCCCTAAGTTCAGACCATTACCTCAAAAAGATGTCATCTACGTGCAGTGAATTCAAACATCCAGTGATAAAATAAAATAGAATTAGTCGTGTTACGATGAGATAAAGGTTACATGTTTGTTTACTTTTTAAGAAAAAATTAGATTATTATATAAGGAATGCCATCCTTTTTATTGATTATTTTTTATACATGTTTGTTTTTTTTTCATTCCCTTCAGTATTTTGGAAGAATGACATAATATAACAATTGAATTTTTATAACAAATTATCTAAAGAAAACTATTAGTTTAATTGAATTAATACATTCTTTGTTAATAGTATATCTATAATCAATTATAATTTTCTATGTTGATAATGTGGTGTTTAATTTATTTTTGTTGATAATAACTTTTAGTACTTTAAATAAATTGCGTATGACTAAAATATTATAGTTCATATGGATCAAAAATTTAATTAAAAAATTGATATCCTTCAATTAAAATACGATATAGATATAAGCACTGATTTATTTTTTAAATGTCATGAATAATGATAGTTTGAAGAAAAATGAAGAAAACTACAATAGCATGATGAGGAATTGATATATATGGTTGTTTTCTTCATAGATTATGAAGAAGACAAATTGAAATAAGTAATACCATTATTTGACGGTTAAAATATGAATTTGTATTTGTCTTGTTTATATACATGTTTGAAATTGTGAACATTATGATATAAAACGACTCTTAGTTTTGGTTATTAGATTAAAAAGGTCAAAACCAAACAAAATTTAAATGTTAAAAATGATTATTTGTGATTTATTTTATTGTTTTCCCGTCAGACACTATAGAAATATAAGACAAGTAAAAAAATATTGATGGAAAACACATCATTGAATTACAAGTTTTCATCTAAAATAAGGATTGTTTGGTTTAGATTGTTAACATGTTGGTAATTACTCCATCATAAAAATAGTTGATAGGATATATGCAATGATATTTTACTCTATAATGGATGATTGAAACATTTTCTTATAAAGTGAAGACGAGTAAGACATATTATAATGAATTATTATATAAAATAAAATGAAAAATTATAATGTATAATAAGGGTTAAAAGTATGTATACTCACATTTCTTTTTTTTTTTTTTCTGAACATATTAGCGTCACATCAGTTAATCTTACTTCATCTCTTCCATCTTTTGAAATGTTAGAAATATCCATCTTTCTTTTTCAATACTCATTTATATATAAATATATGGAGAGAATTAAAAGGAAGGAAGAGAGAGAGTGTATGTGTGTGTGTGTGAGAGAGAGCAAGGGAAGCCGATCGAGATGGGAAGGCTAAAGCAGGAGAGGAGTGGGGGGGGGGGGGGGTTGGTCGAAGCCGGGAAAGTGAGGATGGTGTGGCTGAAGAATTCATCTCACATGACAATCCACACTGCTGAAAATGACGAGGATATCGAATGACCTAAGGCTGCGTTTAGTTGACGAAAACAAGCCGGTTTTCTGTTTTCAACGAAAACAGGGCTTAATTGAAAACATGTTTAGTTTGACATTATTCTAATTTTTTTTGTCATTTTCTAAATGTTTTCATTTTCTAAATTTATAATAGAAATTGAAAAATGCATTAAAGGAGTTTTCAATCATTTTTCTAATTTTCAAAAGTGAAAACAAGGGACGTGGTGAACACGTTTTCAAAATTTTCTCTTAATTTTCTAGAAATGAAATAATGAAAACAAATTCTAGAAAAGTAAAAGTGAAAACAAATATCAATTTTCCATCAACTAAACACACTCTAAGCATTTCCATTGCAATTTCTACATGAATTCCTGTAACCAAGTCAAGGAAAACCCTCCAAAAGGCACACGCACCCATCGAAGCCAAGGTCAATCTTGTCAAGTCAAAAAAAGATTATCTATTAATTAATATATTTATTAAAGAAAAAGAGATAAAAATATAAATTAGGCCTGGGGGTGTTTGGGGAAGTGGACAACCAAAACGGCTTCTTGTAGAGGTGATGCATAACTGCCACCCGTTAACCAGAGAGAAATCCTAAGAAAAAAAACTAAAAAAAAAAACTCTCTCCTCACTCACCTCACACGCAGAGAGAGAGAGAGAGAGAGAGAGAGAGGAAGAGAGAGAGAGAGATACACCTCACCACCACAGCTTTTTCCACATCCCCTATGCTCTCTCTTCTCTAATCTCTCCGCATTTCATTCCCATTTGGGTTTTTTGTTTCTTGTATTCCAATACCAAATCGTTTGCAACGATCTAGGTTTATCTACTTGTCAGATTTCTTTCACTTTCGTTCTTTCAGATCTTAGCTTCTTTCTTTCTTTCCCTTATTTTATTCATCTCAGGGAGGGCGATCTATTGGTTTTACCCATCGCCTGTTTCAGATTTCAATGACGTCTACTTTATCAAAATTTGTCGATAAAGTTAATACCATGACAGAAGGGGGATCTCGTTATTGCTCTAAAAAGTCCGATGATATATGTGGTGATATCTGCGATGAGGTAATTTTCATTCATTCATCCTTTTTCTTTAATCTCCATTTCATGATTGCATTGCGGGTTTCGATTTATTGTTTTTGGATTTGCTGATTTCATTGTGGGTTTAGGTTTAATTTTTACCTTTTTTGTTATTCGTACATATTCTGTTTTGTTTTCTCTGGAAATCAACGTTGGTGATGTTTAATTGAGGATTTCATAAGCTTGGTTTTTTAATTTCAATTTGTTATTGATGAAATTGGAAACGGTTGTTTTTCCCCCTTTTCGTTTTTAGTTGGGCGCTTTAGTTTGTAAATTGAAAATTAAAGTTACTCTTCTGCTTGATTGCATCTCTGTTCTTATTGCTTATGATATGAGGGCTTCACTTTTTTTCATCACATTTTTTTTTTGTGACGATTTGCTTCTCCATTTAATCAGTGCTCCAATTTTAGGGTTGTAGTATTTGCATCTGCTTTTTTTTTTTTTTTTTTGGAACCACTGAGCCAACAATCCACCAAAATGACATCCTCTCTTTTTCCATCCAAACAGGACCTTCATATACATAAATCAAGTGTTTTTTCTGATTAAAAAAAGTAGCTTACCATCAAAGAATCTTGGAATTGAAGCCATAATGTACTTTGGGGATTTAAGAAACAAAAGTGTTACTTTTGGCTTTGTGACTTCAAGTGATCCATGTTAATGTTGTTTAGATGCCCTTTTCAGCATGCTGAAGGCACTTTACAGCATCCATTTGTCATTATTATATCCAAACTAAATGGAAAATGAAAATTCTGATTTGTAGGATTCAGGAAAGTCTTCAACCATGGCAAGATTACGGTGCATTCTACGTGGACTGGAGTTGAAAACCATTGTATTTCTATTTGTAATGGTCCCAACCGTCATCCTTGGTTTGTATGTTCATGGACAAAAGGTCTCCTACTTTTTGCGGCCCTTATGGGAATCACCACCGAAACCGTTCTATGAAATTCCACATTATTATCATGAAAACGTGTCCATGGAGAATCTCTGTAAGCTTCATGGTTGGGGAACACGTGAATTCCCAAGGCGTGTGTTTGATGCAGTATTGTTCAGCAACGAAGTGGACCTTCTAACGATAAGATGGCATGAGTTGTACCCTTATGTTACCGAGTTTGTACTTCTTGAGTCAAACTCTACATTTACAGGCTTGCCCAAGCCACTGGTCTTTGCCAGTCACAAAGACCAGTTCAAATTTGTCGAGCCAAGATTAACGTATGGACAGATTCCTGGGAGATTTCGCAAAGGAGAAAACCCATTCGTTGAGGAGGCTTATCAGAGACTTGCATTGGATTATCTTCTAAAGAAAGCCGGGATTCAAGATGACGATTTGTTGATCATGTCAGATGTTGATGAGATCCCAAGTAGACACACCATCAATCTCTTGAGATGGTGTGACGACATACCTCCAATTCTTCACCTTCGCCTTAAGAATTACTTGTATTCATTTGAGTTTCTTTTGGATAACAATAGTTGGAGGGCATCCGTTCACCGATATCAGTCTGGAAAGACAACTTACGCACATTATCGCCAGTCAGACACAATCTTGGCGGATGCAGGGTGGCATTGTAGCTTTTGCTTCCGCCACATTAGTGAGTTCATTTTCAAGATGAAAGCTTACAGCCATGTGGATAGAGTGAGGTTCAGCAAATTCTTGAACCCAACTAGAGTTCAGAAAGTAATCTGCAAAGGAGCTGACCTATTCGATATGTTGCCAGAGGAGTACACGTTTAAAGAAATTATTGGGAAAATGGGACCCATACCCCATTCCTATTCAGCAGTTCATCTTCCTGCTCATCTTATAGAAAACGCTGACAAGTACAGATTTCTCTTGCCTGGGAATTGCATAAGAGAGAGTGGGTGATCAGGCCTTGTCTTTTTTTTCTCTGTAAAGGTTGGAGCTTTGACATCCAAGACTTGTTTGACCTAAACAATAGTCAAGTCGGTATGTTTTCTCGCTATTGTTTACGTAGGCGGAGGAGGTCATGGATTGATAGTGTATATAGTCTTTGTTTTTCGCTTGTTCTTGGTAGAGAGTTGGCTTTCTTTCAGATTCTTGGCATACCGGTTTGCTGAGTCAGGGGGAAGCTATGCTTCCATGGAGATGCGATTCATGAGGGGTTGCCTGTTTATTACTAGGCATTGCCATGGGAGGCATTTTGAGGTTGTTTCCCTGATCGAGAAAGATGATCCAGACGGTTTCAGGCTTCTCTTGTATTAGGAAATTTTGGATCCGAGACTAATCTGTTATAAATAATTAATTATTCAAAATTCTGTTTATTTTGGTATTATGTGTTTTGTCTTGTTGATCATATCTTGAAAGAGTGAATCCATGTTTGAAGAGGGCATCTTGATTGTAGTAGGAAATTGAGTTTGGAAACACGGGTTCATTGGTATTGGCTTGGATAATGATTCATACGATGAACCCGTGGGATCATGACCCTATCCTATAACGATGAACCCATGTTTTAGTTATTTTAAACATCTATTTAAGTTCTAGGAATAGGAGGCACGTATTATGTGAAGGGGTAGGGATTCATGGATGAAAAGTCTAAATTGAAAAGGTCAAAAATTGTCTTGATGTCATCTTCATCTTCATTTATAAGAAAGATATGTCTAGAACAGGCTGGAGCCGTCCATTAATGTCAACTGGGTGGGAGTTGGGCATTCTTTCCTAATGATGAATATTATCCGTTTACCAATACTCGGATTCAAATCTTTGCTGCTGGTCCCTTTTGTCTTAATTGGAATTTGGAAATAGATCGATCATCTTGTGCTAACTTCAAAGCTTCCATGCCCTTTTACATATTTTGGGTGGGTCATATGAAATCATGCAATGTCTTTCTATTTGAATAGATTTTTTTTGGGTGTGATGTCCAAGTTAGATAAACAAATGAATAGGGTTTAATAATGAGAGACCCAATTTTGACTAGTTCTTTGCACTATTTTTTAGGTCGTTATGCTTGTTAACATATATCCTTTAAGGATAGAAAACCATGTCTATCCAAAGAATTTCTCAAGTCTAAAATTACCTTTTTAAAATTCTTAACATGTTTAAATTAATATTAAAAGTCTATATATAAATTCATATGTTTTCAGTTAAAATATAAATACAAATTCACATCACTTCCAGTTCCATACATTCACATGATATTTTATAGACATTACAAAATTCAAAAACAAACTATTCTCCTTATAATTAGTATTATAATGTATATATCAACATAGAATCAAAAGATAAATTAGAAAATGTTTTCTTCAGTTTTTGATTTACACTGGTTTCTGATCTTGAATCTAAATTTATACTTTAAAAATAGAGTAAATTACAGAAATGAAAAATAGATGCAATGTTATGCGTCTTGTTAGTCTTTTGAAATTATTTTTCCAAAGAACGCATGCTTGTTAGAATCATTAGTATTAAACTATTAATTATTTCAAATAAAATAAACAATATTTTAAATTATTATAGAAAACATTAGTTTTGGACGTGTTTTCTAAATAACCTTATTTTTTTAAAGAATCATTTTGAAAACCATAAATGTTTTAATAAGCACTTTGTATGTTTTTCTTTCGAGAACAATTTTATTGAAAACCCGAATTGGATCACGATCAGCTAGGGATCTACAAGATGAAGATCATAAACTATAAATACAAAACGTTTATCATTTTACACAATAAAAATCCTCTGAGGGTCTCTAATCCAATCTTGCTCATGAAATTAATCCAAGCATTCCCAATCTTTGCACAAGTCTTTCTTTCTTTTGATCGTTTGCAAATAAAATCCTAATTTTCCATTTCCATATGATCCAAATAGCAATATATCTGATACCTTACAGCATTTTTCCTTGGGATAGACCCACCTGCCTCCATCACAATAACCACTCTTTATGATTTCTTTTCTAGTCTTCTATCTTTAACTTTCTAGTTTTCTAATTTTGTGAAACATTTAAGAAAGGTTTTCGTTTTCTTTTTCCTTAAAGAAAGAAAAATTTAAAAATAAACATTTTTCTAAGAAAACAAGCTTTCTAGATAACTTTTCTGATTCTAGGAAAGGGATGTGATGTGGCGGTGAAAGGAAAATCAATGTGCATCGATTCAGAGAGTTTTGGAAATTTCTTGGTTTCTTCATGAAGAAGAAATTTACTTTTATAAATGGATAATGGCGTCACTAGTCATTCCAACTGAAAATTAATTCAGATTTTATAATTTTTAACTATGCTTATTACATTATTAATATGTATTTATATATTATTCTATATTTTAGTGAACGTCACCTGGAAGACTAAAAAGTGAAAAACACAGGTCCAAACATTTTCGAAAACTTTATCATAAGCGTGTGATGTTAAAGAAAAGACGCGAAACATAAAACAAATTTTCGTTCATTAGTAGTTAACACCATCAAGTTTAAGGACAAAAATCAGATGATTAGGACCCAAATTTTGTAATAACTGAAAAAAATAATCACAACATGCTAAAGCTAAACTTGAATGTACCGAAGATAAATGTGATGCAGGGACAGAAATTATGAATAATGGGGGCCCACTCAAGTGAAGTAGCTGTGGATCTTTTTATGAAAATGATTTCCATTTATTATAAATAAATACACGCAAACAACCATGCATCGACGGCAAGGTTATCAATGGCGGATTACACACAGAAAGTGGTTGTCAATTTGTTCTGGGTCAGGGACGATATTCTCATCAAACAATTCCACTACTTGATCCAAATATAAATTTTTATATTTAAAAACCTCCAATTTCTATCTTTTTTTAACTCGATTTCTATCTTTTTTTTTTTTTTTTTAACTCTCTTAATAAATTCATGTTGGTGATTTTAGTGTCACATTATCATTTTAGTATAATGGAAATAATAAAGTATGTCAAAGAGATCATTTTTAGCTTTAATATAAGTTAGTAGGTGCGGGAGTGCACACTTATATTAATCTAAACTGATTCCGGTGTGACAAAAATGGCGGGGGTCAAGGGGGCTGCGCCCCCTTGCGGGGTTCTAGGGGCAGCGCCCCTAGCGGGGTCCAAGGGGCAGCGCCCCTGGCGGGGATCCCGCTGCCCGGTCAGCGGGCGGGGTCGAGGGGAGCCGCCCTCGTGGGGCTCGGGGCAGCGCCAATTAACCGAAATAATTTCTGTTTTTCCTAACCGCCAATTAACCGAAAACATTATCCATTCGGTAGTTTGGACATACAAAAAGAAAATAATATCATAATTATCATAAGACAGTTTTCAGAATTCGATTGTATGCCACAAACGAATTTGTTCTTCAAGAATTATCCCTATAGTTTGAATTTCGTGAACCTAGGCATTCAAGGGTCGAAATATCAAATTCGGAAAGTGAATTGATACACGATTCTTGAAGATATCCGTGATTCAGAAACCCTTTATCTAACATTTCATTCCCTCGTAAATCTTCTAACCATCTAAAACTTATTAAAACGGCGTTACTAATGATTTTTTTAATCTTTAAACGTGTAACAATTTATTTTGTATAACATAAATGTCACGTTAGACTTTCATCTGATTACAATCAGTTAAGGTCAATTTTTTTATAAAAACATCATTATAATGATTTTTAGCTAGTCGAGGGATTTATGAAGTTAAAACAAAGGTTAATGGAGATATTATTATGTTTTCATGTTAATAGACAAACAAATGAAGCTAAAGTCTCACAATCCGAAGCAATGAGGAAGAGTTAGATGAGCCGTACAACTTTTGATGCTTGCTTTGTTATGTTTAATTACAAGCACTCGGACAAACTAGTACAAGTGCAATTTTCTGGTTCCTGGATAACGAATGAACGTTTGCATCAAGCAAGATTCGTAATTAACCTAAACAACTATTGAATCGTAGTTTTAACAAAATGATATGAGATACTAACAATACCAGGTTTTTGGATCTCAAATCTTACTTGTTCATGGATAGTATAGTATATAATCAACATTCTTGGTTTCTGAATCTGTTCATTGAAAATTGAATTCACTAGCTAGCAAGACCGCGTAGGAATAGGATGCCCAAAAAGTTCATGCAGCCTACCAGATGTTTTGTTTAACTTTAGTCCATATATAATAAAAAGCATTTGAGGCAGGCCCAAAAAAGCCCTAAAGAAAACAAGCTGATGGGCTCAATCTAGCAAAAGCCCAAGAAGGGGAAACTGAAACAGCTCCTCCATAATTAGTATAACAATAACACGATGGTTTTTGAGTTCAAGTTTACATATTTATGGGTTCACATATCACCACCATTTTTGGATATCAGAAGTTCAGAACCAGCAACCTGTAGGGAGTAAGTCATCTGTTGATACATAATCATGTTTTCTGCTTTAGACATTAACAAAAAGATTTTTTTTTAAAAACTTTTAACGTGGAAGAACACGTAAAACAGATTTAACGTGCAACATAGAAAAATACACACTACTCATGAAGACTGCAACAATTTCCAAATAAGAACAGCATGCTAACATTTTTCATCGTCTCATGTTACAATTACTTATTTGCCTTTCATCATCATAAATGAAGATTGATGATACTAGTTTCGATCCACAAGGTTCCTTGATCATTATCGGAGGTTATTAGGTTAAGTCAGATATCTTAAAAGCAATATATATTACTTTTCTACCTTGTTACACATTACAATTTTCATGAGAATGATGACAGAATGATATCACTTATTCATGCATCCAAATAGATAATGACATCTCTGGATAAAAGGCACATGTTTTATTTTCAAGCATAGTGTAGGTTCTATGGATCCTATCAAATATACTGTCCCATACCTGTTCGTGTTAGTTTAGCCATGAGTGTTCAATATGGGTTCAGGCTATTGTTAAACACGGCCCTCTTGATAAAGTTTGTGGTGCAGTTTGGCTTCTGAAGGAGTTCGTCCTGAAAATAGTCCTCTTGAAGGCTGGTGATTAGAGTCAACAATCACCAAAACACAAGAAAGAAAGAAAGCAAAAAAAAAAAAAAAAAAAAAAAAAAAAAAAAAAAAAAAAAAAAAAAAAAAAAAAAAAAAAAAAAAAAAAAAAAAACGCACAATTGAAATGATAAGAAAAGAATACAACAAATATTATAAAATTTGAAAAGGGGGACACCTGGATAAGGAACTGAGAATAAATGCTGTTGAATAGAGAAGTTAAAGCAATTTGTGAAGTGACATCAGTTGAGATGCCTCACAAATTATCAAGGGCAAGATCACAAAACATGATGTTCCTGAGTTAAAGTAGTAAAACTTATAGGATCGGAGTTCAGATATGACCATGTTTGGATATCAGAACCAGCATCATATCCCAGCTATAAATAATTACTAAGCATCTTACAAGTTGATAATAAATAATATTAAACGATACCCCACTGATCGCGTGATCATTGTTGAAATTGCAGGATTGAGACATTCCTATCATAAGAAATACATTTATATAATCAACACAGAATCACCAGCTACCTTTAATCCCCTATAAATAGAGCAACAAATAAGCATTGGAACCACCGGGCAAAGCTCAAATATTATTTCTATTTTTAAGAAGATGGTTCTCAAACCTCGCCTCCATGCTGGCGCTACATACGAACAGCAAAACTGTTCCATGTACCAAGAGTCTGGTGTAAGAATCCAGGATGGTGGCTACAGCAGTTTCTCCGCCGTTACAGGACACATGACTCCATCCTCGAACTATTCTCAAGTGCTGTCTCACTCATCGGAAAATTCTCAGCACCACCAATCTGGTGGCTACTACTCTGGCTCTGGGGGTGGTATGGTTACTACTGAACGATACGAAAGTTCTTACCATGGGAATTCAAATAGCCTTGGGCATAACAATTGTGAGATTGGCCTAAACCATAATCACTGCCCAAATGGCTTGAATTATGGTTACCAGAAAGCATCTTGGACCCTGAAGAATCTCGATGACGAGTGAACCTGTAACAAATTAAAAACCATCTCAACAAAAGTGTGTGATCAGTAGCTTGGTGGTAGCTCAAGTTACTTCTTAATAATAAGTGTGTACCTTCTTCTTTATTATGTATGTATCAAGATGCATAAACAGTGAATAATATATGTCAGCAACTGGTCTGTCTATTTTCAACAGCATACAGACAATGATGCAGTTTGTCTGCATGAAATTTCAGTGACATCTAATAAAAGCTTTAACATTTTAACTTAACAAATAGGTTCTATGATCAAATTCAATAGTGTTTAAGGAAACACCTGCATGTGATTATGTGAAGCTGTAACGGACTAACGGTTTGTCACTTAATATTGTTGGATGATGATAATGTTGTCTGATATTTGATGTGTAAACATATTACCATTAGAGTTTGCGTTCATATTTCGCCTGTTGCATCGAGGATTATAAAGGATTCACAAAAGATTATCAGTCAAAACTAGGGGTGACAATTTCAACTCAAAGCATTCAAATGGGCAAAATATAACCGTAACAATAAAAAATTTGTTTTTCAAATATATAATTAGAGATTTTTTTTTTAAAAAATGTGTTGGACATACTATTTTTGAAAATTGCGTTAAAAATAAATTTAAAAAAAATATACATTAACATGTATTTTTTAATGCAGTTTAAATTGGACGAGGGCATAACATTTGGCCCATTGGCTAAAGTTACCACCCTAGTCAAAACTAACATGCAGCATACATTGAGATGTACCATAGTGTATGTTTTACTGGCAATGATATTATGTCGGTTAATAAACCGAGTGTCAACTCATAGCTGGATGGATTTGAGTGTTCATGGTAACACAATGATCCTAAGCAAATTCTCTGTACACCCCACCCACCCCCCCCAAGAAAAATCTTTGTCTGGTGAGAAGTTCAAAGTTACATTTATCTAATTGATCATTACAGTTAAGAATAAAGACATCAATCTTTTTCCCTGATTGAGTGCATCTAGCACGTTAAATTCACAGCCCAGGCACTAGACATCTTACAAGTTGAGAATAAAGACATTTCCACAGCAGCAGTAGCACCGTGGCATCATCAGCTACCCCCTATAATAAAGCAACAATTAAGCCTCAGAATCACAGAGCTAAGTTTGAAGATACTTTTAAATTTCAGGAAGATGGTTATACAAATTGGGCCTTCACCTTATGCTGCTTCCATCTGTACCATGGTACTGCTGTGGAAATGGCTGACAGTACCATAAATCACTGTCCAAGTAGCTTGAATTATAGTTACCTGGAGTGTTAAGGACCTTGATGGCAATCTACAAGTGTGAATGGCAAATTGAAAATTTTCTCATTTCCAACTATTTTAAACTCAGGTCCTACAAATCTCTTGCTAGATAATATAACGATGGACTAAAGTATGTTTATGAATTGGACTCGTGACTCGGGCACAATATAGAAATTGATACCAATAAATACGGTTCAAGGACTTGATGAACACTCACACTTACTAACGTCAACAAACCCCACCTAAAGTTCAGAGCAGAGAGGTTCTGTAAACTGAAACTCAAGAAATGATCAAGACATTAACAAACAAGGATTCACAATTTCATAATTTACAACAATATCCAACATGGAAATAAACGTAAATTAGCAACATTTTTTTTTGTTCTGCTCTAATATTCTCTGTGATATGAAGTTTCAGCCATGCATAAAGAATTAAGATGGAAATCTCTTATGCTATTGTGAAACTAAAATGATTTAGGCAAAATTGTTATTAGATACAAGATGTAGGCATGCTCCATGTGATAGGAGTAAAAAAATGAGTTCTAAAGGAACCTTTCTAACAACCTAGTTAGCAACCTTCCTTCCCATGAGGCTATATAAGGCCCGAAAGTAACATTGACACCCATTCCTTTCTTTCTTCATTAGAAAGGCTATAAAAAAGATCAAGTTTTGCAGGATCACAGACGATTATCGATGCAGCTCGAAGTCGTGCTTGTAGACCAAGGTTTGGTATTCTCTTCAATTCTCCATTCAACCTTGCTCTTTTATCAGCTGCTGCTTTATCTGCAGCCACTTCCCTTCCCACTACTCCTGCCAGAAGCGAAAACTGCTCCTCGTGCTTTTTAAGCAAGGTCTCAATTATTTTGGCTAACCTTTCCATTCCGGATGTCCAACTTCCACTACTTTGAGCCTCCTTCTTGGTAGCAGCATGTGCGGATGTTGAGCATCCTTGCATTCGCATTGGAGTCCCTACAACATCATCTATTGAAACGTCATCACCATTTGAGTCGTCAGCCCCTATGTCATTTTCTTTATGATTGTTTGCCTCTTCATGATCAAACTCATTGTTCTGGTTCTCCAACACTTTCCTGTTAGTTCCGTATACCGGATTAAACTGTTCGCCTCTTGACGTATGGCCAGTGTAATCACTAGTTTCATATATTTCCAGGGCTCGGTTGGCATCAGATGCATCTTCAACGCTCCTCTGATTGCCTCTGCTCTTTCCAAATATCAGACACAACTCATCATAATAAGGAAATGGCTTATTCCTCAATCCCTTGGCATCCGTATGATCCTTCAACACCACAAAGGATATAGAAACATTTAACAGTTTACTAATGATGAACCAATGAGATAAGCAATTTTAAGTATGTTTGACGTGGTTACCTTTACCCAGTCCTCCCATACATCATCGTCATAGCATATTAATGTGCAGTCTGTACTTCTCCACTCTATACCAAATGCATCTTTCATATCTGTGATCGCATCACAGTGCTTCTTTAATGTCTTGAGCCTTGATTCAATATGAGGACTAGCCTTGAGGTTACACCCAGGAAGCTTAGATTTTAATTCTTTCTCAAGGGCAGTTGTATAACCACTCCTAAAGATGTTATTGTCTCTTTTCCAACCAGTTTGACATAATTCTGTGAGTGAAGATATCAGTGCTTCATCTTCATGTCTAGTCCACTTGTGTTTTTTAGTTTTGGTGCCTCTTTCAGATACTCTACCCATCACTAGCAAATCCCAGGAAAAAAAAAAAAGAAGAAATAAGAACACATTATCATATGAAACCGTAACGGTATGAAGAAAAGACTAATTTGATTTTCAAAAACAAACTAGTACTTGACAAACTCAAATATGGATAAAAAATTCAACATCAACGTTGTGTCTATACACACACACACACATATGTGTGTGCGCGCACGCGAGAACATATATTTATATGATGCATGATTTCGAGGTATTCACTTATATATATATATATATATATATATATATATATATATATATATATATATATATATATATATATATATATATATATATATATATATAGGGGGAGGTTCAATGGAAAACCACCATGCACCTGAAAACTTGTGAAAACCGCACTGCACCACCACAAATGCATCAAATTCCCAGCGTGATGCATCAAAATCCCGCGAGATGCATCAAATTTCCCGCGTGATGCATCAAATTTCCCGCGTGATGCATCACCTTATTTACGATCATGCCACCGCGTTTTTCATGAAATGCACCAAATCGGACGGTAGGCGTAGGTTTCCATGGTTTTCAGGTGCATAGTGGTTTTTCATTGAACCCATCCCTATATATATATATATATATATATATATATATATATATATATATATATATATATAGGTCAGGTTCTATAGGGCACCTGTATGCATTGTGCACTTTGGGAACCTGTATGCACCGTTAGATCTTGAATTTTAATGGTTCAGATTGTAGTGGCAAAAGGGTAATTAACTTGAAAATGGGTGCACAGGTGCATAACTTCTCGTGCGCGGAAGGGCAAAATCGGAAGATGCTTGAATTCAGAAAATATTCTATCCGAATCTAAACAAACATGATGCATCTTCATCCAATTTATTGGATTCGTCTTCAAACACGATGCATCTTCATCCAATTCAATTTCAAACATGATGCATTTCGACCATATTCATCCTCGTCTTTGTTCCATCATTATGCATCACCAAAATCGTGATGCATTTCGACATTTAAACGTGTTAATTTCGTGATGCATCTCTGAAATTTAAACGTATTCATCAACGTCTTCAATGTGTTCATCATTGTCATGAAAACTGGTTGAGAGAAAGAGAGATGGAGAGAGGCTAGCCATGAAAGAGAAAGGGAAAGAGAGAGAAAAGAGGATGGATTTATGGAAAGGTGGTTGATCATTTTATTTAGTTTCCTAAATAAATGATAAATATTAAATTAAATCTTATAATTTAACAATATAAGCATTCTGAAAATCCCTTAATGCACCCTTTGTAAACAAGCAATGCATTTTTGGTTCCCATTTGGTTCCCGATGCATATGGTGCCCCATAGAACCTCAATCTATATATATATATATATATATATATATATATATATATATATATATATATATATATATATATATATATATATATATATATATATATATATATATATATATATATATATATATATAGATTTGGGTTCAAATGAGTACCACTAGTTTTGCGGAGTACCGGAGGTACCTCGCTTAAAACCATTTTTTTTGAAAATTTTTTTCATAATCATGTTTAAATTAATAATATAAGACTACTTGCAAAAAATCACACCTAAACACACACTAGAACTATGTGAAACGTGCAAGTTCACATGAACTGCACTGTTGTGAACGTATGTTCACAGCTAAGCATGTTCACATGAATTTTTTCACGTTCACATGACTTTTAAGAGGCTAGAAAGTGTGAATGTGTGTAATCTTTTACGAATAGGCTTATATTATTTGTATCTAAATTAATATGAAAAAAAATTACAAAAAAAAAACTTTTTTTCGGAGCATGTTCACATCTTAAACCCGTGTGTTCACAGGTACTCACGGTACTCTGCATTTTTTAGGTACTCACACGAACCATATTCTATATATATATATATATATATATATATATATATATATATATATATATATATATATATATATATATATATATATATATATAGAATATGGTTCGAGAGAGTACCACCCCTTATGCAGCGCACCAGAAGGTACCACCTTTAAAAAAAGTTTTTTTATTATTTTTTTCATAAACATGTTTTAATTAACATTATGCAGATCATATGTAAATTTCACATGCATTCACATCTCCTAGCTCCTAAAAAATGATGTGAACGCACACTTACATAATTTTGAGTATATGTGAACTTGCATTTATGTGATGCTTTGATTTCATGCACTTAGAGTGTTCGGATTTGCGTGAAATTCACATATGATCTGTGTAACGTTAATTAGAACATGTTCATGAAAAAAAAATTCACAAAAATTACTTTTAAGGGTGGTACCTTCGGGTGCGCTGCATTAGAGGTGGTACTCACTTGAACCTAAATCTACATATATATATATATATATATATATATATATATATATATATATATGATTTGGAGGTAATAAGAAATGGGGATATGAAACCGAGAGCTTCATGGTCCTACCACCTATTGGAAGGGTCAACTATCATCAAGCTAGTACGCTGTATTCTTGAGGAATGATACAGGTGCGAAACGGATGAAATGGAGAGAAATCATAAAACCCCAAACATTTTTCACAAAAGAAGTGGAAGGAAAAGGATAGAAATAGGCTTAAATCCTTTTTGGAAGGAAAAGGAAGAAAAAAAACACTGATATGGCGACTCTTGACGTCATGGTAATCATGAAACTCGCAATTGAAGTTATAAAAATTTTATGGTAGAAGTGAAGAGTGATATCGAATTCGAAGCTTGAAAACCTGAAAAGTAGAATAAATTTCTCTCCCTTCTTTCTGGAACGGGAGTGATATGATTTTTCAATATCAGATAAATCATATTTCAATCAAATAGTATACCGCTTTAATTGTAAGCAATGGAAGAAACGCCATAGATATACACACACATATGTATATACATGTAAAGAGGAGCGAGGAGGCTACCACCTACCAGATAGAAGACCTAGATTTCGGCAGGCTGATAAGTGAGGCTGCCACGGCCGCCGTTGGTGGAGATCGATGGATTAGGGATGGTGGAGAGACGGCGGAATTGGATTTCTTGCGTTTGAATTTTCAATTTCCTTCAAAACCGGATTTCACGATTGAATCGATACCGGAATTGGTAGATCCTATTCCCACGTATCAGTGCCCCAAACACCGGAACGGAATGAATGCGCTTATTTTCCCTTTTTCTTTCACACGGTATTTTAAAGACAGTAGATCGATTTCGTCTATGTAAAATCAGAATCGTAAAATCGAATTGGCATCGCAAGATCTACTATATGTTCTATTACTTTTTTTTTTGGTACAATAATTTGTGTGTTTATATTACAAATTAGTTATATAACACTTCAAAAAAAATATCTATACAAATAGGAAAACAACATAAAGTTCATGTTTAAAATATTTATGATCATCCAAAAAAGTCTAACTAATCATACATCTTATAATTTGAATCAGTATCTTAATAGATAAAATGGTTGGATCTAGATAAAAGGTTGTATCGGATCGATAAACAATTCTACAAGAATCTGGTTGAAGGGTCCGGACCGAGTAAAAGATATGATCGGATCGGTGACCGATCCTACAATTGTTTCCAAGATCATACATCCGATCTTGTTAAAAAACGATCCTACACCAATCTTGCTCAAAATCATTTGGTAGGATTGCAGGTACAACCGATCCACGATCTTACGCGACGACTACTCGCGATCTTAATAGCCATGACTTTAAGTATTGAACCATATTATTAATAAATATATGGATTAATTTTATTTAGTTTAATATTTTAAGTTAATTCTTGAATTTTCATATTTCTAAATTTTTAAACTTAAATTTATGTAATTTTTTAAATCATCTTTAATTTTAATACGTAATTTTTTTAGATTTTAGATTATATAAAAAATTAATAAGTTCAAGTAATTTAAGTTTTTGTGTATATTAATTAAATATAATATATATCAGTAAATTTGTTTTAAATTGTATCCTCCTAAAATAAATTAATTATATAATTAAACAAAAAGTTAAATTCAACAACTTAGAAGTTTATAGATTTAGACAATTAAAACATAATTAATTATTTAAAAATCTAAAAATAATATTATTATTTGACACAACTATTATTTTTCTAGATTTATAATAAGATATGAATAGTAATTATTTTTTAAAATTCTTTTAAAAGTATTTATTAAATTTATATATTTTAATTGATACAAAATAAAATTTTTAGTTTATGACAATATTTATACATTTTATTATGATAAATAAAATCATTGTCATTATTCATTATTGTATATTTTTTATAAATGCCAAAATTTGCAGTTTAATAAATGTTAAGATTTTTTTTTCGATAGTCAAATAAATAAAATATTATAAGAGCCATTGGAGCCTCAAAATACGTATTACATAAGATCACTACAAACTATTTTTTGGGCAAGAGACGAATGAGAAACCAAGATTTCTAAACACTCGACTCAATAATCAACTTTCATGGCATTAAAAGACCAGCATTTCTAGTTAAATTATAAATTCTTACATCTGATACATATAATAATGAGTAATGACAACAATTGTAACTTAGCAAAGATGTCTTCATCTCCGATCTTATCTCTTTTCTCTCTCACAACATGAACCAGTCATTTTCTCCGCCCTTAAACTAATTAAGTACTCAATTTCAATTATTATGATACTCATTGGGTTGTTAGTCGATCCTGGAGATTACAAATATATCATTAATCCAACAAGGACGTCACATATGTTTTTTTTTTGTCAGTAACATACAATTGCTTGAATTGACGCAGGTGTGCTACGAACTTTTCAATGATAACGAGTTTCGTGCGAGGTTTAACGATATAGTGTGGTCTCGCAACATGGAAGTTGATGAGTTCGAAAGGAAATGGAACTTATTCATAGGAGACTACAATTTAGCAGGCAACAGATGGTTTAATGACATTCACAAGGATCGTGAGTTATGCATTCCTGCGTTTTTCGTTGATGTTCCGATGAACGGGTTAATGAGAACAACATCTCTTTCTGAAAGTGAAAATTCCTTTTTTAAAGTTTGCAAAAATTACCAATCTACTTTAGTTGAGTTCATGATGCGATTCGAAGGCGCCATGGAAAAACAGAGAAATGCTCAATTTGAGTTAGATGTAGAAGATGACACAAGGAGCGAAACAATGAAGACCCACCTTGCTATTGAGAGGCACGCCCATGAGGTATACTCTCACTCGATTTTCAAGTATGTCCAGGATGAAATTTCTTCGGGGTTAACAGCATGTGTCCAGATCGGGACATCACAAGATGAATCAATGGAGGTGATCACAATAAAGGATAAAACTGCGGAAAATTTTCAGAAAAAGGATTTCAAGGTTCAATTCCTTCAAAATCTTGTTTTTAGTATTTTTTTTCATTATCTGACTCTAATGTATATTTCTTTTTGTAGATATTCTATATAACGTATATGTAGAATGATATAGTCTATGTCAGGCATGTGTGTTGTTCTAAAACAGAAATTGTCTCATATTCTATGAAGAATATCAGTATTCTATATTAAAATAAATCCTATTCTCCGTAAAATTATAATATTCTTCGTAGAATATGTTATACCTTGCCTTATAATGTGCGTATACGTAAAAATGAACTATTTCTATTCTATATAGAATAGCATATATTCTATGTATAATTATGTGCGTATACGTAAAAATGAACTATTTCTATTCTACATAGAATAGCTTATATTCTATGTAGAATTATGTGCGTATACATAGAATAGCATATATTCTACGTAAAAACTCCCACTCTATGTAGCATAAAATCATAGAATAAGCAGAATGGTCTCATGTGCTACCTAGATCATCATCATTCTACAGATCAATGAAGGATCATTCTACGTAATTTAATGATTTTCCACAGAAATTGATTATTTTTATTTTAATACAGGTTGTAAAAGACTCCATCACGGGCTCCATTGATTGTGATTGTCGGATGTTCACTCGGATGGGGTTGCTTTGTCGTCAAATGTTTTGTGTTCTAGATGTAAACGACGTCCAAAAGATCCCCAATAATTACATTATGCCCCGTTGGACCAAAGAGTCGACTTTCTTTAACCGCATGCGCAAAGATATTGCTGAATCCAGTTATATAAGAAAGGAAGCATATGAGTTTATGAGTTACGTCCGGAACGTTGTTTTATGTCTTAATGATTCACCTGAAAAGATTAATACGCTTTTTGAAATGTTCAAGAAAGATGTCGGGGAGGTTGACGTCGATGGGAAGTGTATGGCTAGCTTCAACAAGGATGAAACCTTTGAGAGGCTTCTGGGATCAAAAGCCCCTGAAACTGTAAATATTCATGTTCCAACTAGTATTCGCAATAAAGGATGCGGGACAAACAAAAGGTTGATCGGTCTAAGGGAGAAAAAGGTAGTCGAGAGCCACAAACGCACTCGGTTATGCAGGTCCTGTAACAGCCAATCAAATCATGATTCTTGTAACTGTCCGCTTAAAGGGAAATGAGCGGCTAAGTGGGGGAAGTATGGAATGTTCTTATTTGATAAAGATATGTCAGTTATACTTTTTGTATTGAGGTGGAAGACATTTTATATATGTTATTTCTATTTTGTTCGAAGATTGTTTTAGTATATTGCGTTTTTCTATGCCCCATAATGTGTTTTTATATAAATGCGAGTTTTTAATAAATGCGTTTTAGAGTTGTCAGTGAATAGATTTAGAATTTTTCATTCTATATATATAAATGCGCGTTAGAATTGTCATAAATAGAATATTACCTATTATGCGTAGAATATTTATAGAATTATACCCAATGTTTTGTAGAATGTTTATATTCTACGTCGCATGGGTTTCAATTCTATATAGAATATTACATATATATGCGTAGAATGTTTTTAAAATTATACACACTGTTTTTACAGAATGCCTTTGATTCTAAATAGAATGGATTTCATTTATATATAGAATACTACCCTTCTGCATATAATGTGTTAAAATTATATGCAGAGTTTTTTCATATCCTATATATATATATATATATATATATATATATATATATATATATATATATATATATATATATATATATATATATATATATATATAGATTAATTCAATAGAATTCATAGAAGTTTTTATTAAACATATATAAATGCGTGTTAGAGTTGTCATAGAAATGATTATCTCCCCAGAATACATAGAAGTTTTCATTCAATATATATAAATGCGTGTTAGAGGTGTCATAGAATTGATAAATTCCATATAATACATAGAATTTTTAATTCTATTTATAAATGAACTATTCTGTGTCTGGCATATAATTCATTAATCAGCTATAGAATGGAACAGATTACAGATTGAATTCATTACTATAACCCACATATTCAGAATGCATACATAGACTTTTAACTCAGAATGCAAATATTCTATGAATGATTTTAGATAGATGCATGTTCGATAAGTCATTTTCCATAATGACAAACCCATTATGCTGATGAAACTACCAAGTTTTTTAGCCAAGCATCAGCGTAGGTACTTCAAAATAAAAATAAAATCGTCAACGAAACATGTTTTCCAACCACAAGCCTAGATCATTGTTTTTGAGAATTCATTAAATGTTTTAATCAAGAATAGATAGACGGGCCTCAGCCTCCAACTTTGATGCTTCCACCAACTCCTTCACCTTATCTTCACCAATCTTCCAGAACTCCTCGCACTTCAGCAGAAACTCCTTCTTTAGCTGGTTTATATCCGACAGAATTATTTTTGTCAGGTATTTCGCCCTCAGCTTCCGAAGTATTGATTTCTGTTTCTTTCCCTCGGTCTCCAGCCCACAATCCCAGCTTTTTTGCGCTTTGTATGTCTCCATATGTCTCATCAAAAAGACCCCACAATCCACGCTGTTCTGCTTAGTCGCCCATTTCACCTTTAATCGTTTTGGGTGCACTTTTCAATTGCAACTGCTTTCGGGTGTTCTATCAACGCAAGGTAGTGTGAGAAGTACATGTGCTGCACCAACGGAGAAAATCATAATATGTTATGATACTTTTCGATCATGGAAGAAAAATATATTATATTATGAAACATTTTATTCTAGTACCAAGCGTTCGGGGATTATTGAATATTTCGCAGAAAAATCGACCTCCATTGCACTGTTGTCGATAACGTCGATGCTTGGTTTTTTCAAGTTGAACACTATCAAAAAGAAGTGTTGGGAGCGAATTATCGGGAAAAACACCTGCGTTATCAAAATGTCAAGAAGAGTTACCGGATGAAGTTCATAATACGTTATTATTAGAATTCAGCGGTCATACCATGTCAACTTTGAACATTTCTACTTTTTGCAACCCAGGAATTTCGCACATAGAGTTCATGGTTGCGTTGAATATACTCTGGAGCTTCATATCAAACTCGTGAGTCTTTACCATGGCGTCGTTCTGAGATAAATAAGATACACTATAAAGATAATCATTTTTGTTACTAAAACAACAAAAATAAGTCGGGGGGTAACAATTCTACGTAGAATATGTTTCTATTTTATCTAGAATAATCCTATTCTGCGTAGAATATTTTTAGAATTATACACAAAGTTTGTAGAATGTCTTATATCCTTCGGAGCATGGGGTTTAATTATATATAGAATATTACCTATACTGCGTAGAATGTTTTTTGAATTATACCCTCTATGTTCACAGAATGCCTTAGATTCTACATAGAATGGATTTCATTTACATATAGAATACTACCATTCTGCATATAATGTGTTAGAATTATATGTAGTGTTCTTTCATATCCTATATATATATATATATAATAAAATGGTAACCACAGATTTATGGAAAATCTATGTGCGAAAGATTAATATAGGTTTGAATAGATTAATATAAGAAGAAACTTTCTCAAAATACGATGCACAGAATCACAGATTGCTCTTTTCATTAACGTCCGAAAACACGAATAACTTACCAAAGCATCAACGCTCACAAACAAGCGGAAGGGGTCTGTCTTCCGGGAGATGGTCTTTGGTTCTTCTTCATTCAGCACAATCGCCCATAGGTCTATAACCCCGTAATAGACCCACGCATCATGGGCTAGGCTTTCAAAGTGGACACGGGTACTAAAACCCAAACTCTCTGTTTTGAACATGCTTTCGCTGTCACAAAATGCAGATCGAGTACATGAGACAATAGGAACTGAACAAACAATTAGGCTGTTAAAAACAATTGAATACAGCCGATTACCTATGAATAACAAAAAGTTACTTGAAAATCAAAGATATGAAATAAAGTACCAGGGATCCGTGTCTTTAAAGCATAAAATGAATTGCCAAACAGTCCTCTCCACGTCGTCCAGCTTTGTAAGGCTGTTCACCATACGCGAGACATACGGTGACCTCAAAAACGACGACGGCATTCGTACTCGAACATCTGTTGGAGTTTTTTCGTCCGCAACATTCTTCACAACCTCTTTTCCTTTGTCATCTATTGGGATTGAAACTGGTGGCTCATCCTCGGCCATGACCTCCTCAACAACCTGCATAACAGCTTGGTTCGCTTGTGCAGTCTCCTTTTCTTTTACTCTTTCTTCTTTCTCGGGCATAACATCCTCCCCGACCTTCTTCCTGTTTTCTTTTTCATCTCCTTCAGTTCCCCTTTTTTCGTCTTGGGTTAGCCCCAGACTGAAGCTTGGGGGTGTCATCTGGCCCACCAGAACGGTTGACTTTCTTTTCGTGAGTTGGTCCAAGCTTTTGTCCATTTCGGCAATAACCCCTGGGGAATTCCAAAATTGTGTCTCGGTTTGTACTGTCGCTCCTTCAATCTCTTCTTCTTCACCAAACAACCGCATCACTTTCGATTCCAGTTGCTTCAAGTCATCATTATCCGGAAACTTATTTAAAGCTTCTCTAACCATCGTTGTCAGAATCTCTTTGCCCTCCAAAGCCTCGTTGTATTTGTTTTCAATTTTCTGAATATCTCTCGCAACATCCACAACAACAGCAGCCTCTTCATCATCTTTTTGGTTTGCTGCAGAGTCAACGTCATCGTCTTCCTGTTCAACATCATCAAGAATCGAGCCAATCCCAAATCCACCACTCTTCAACTCATCACCCTCTCGTCTCCTTAGGGTTGTATACTCCCAGGTCTTTATCAACGGTCTAGACCTCGACACATAGTTGTGTTCACAAGAAACATAATCTACATATAACAGCTGAACAAAAAATAATGTTTTCTGTTAATAACAGTTCCAAAAACAGAGTTGTCGGTTTCCATCATACATAGAATATTTTTATTCTATTTTTAAAAATCTATCAAAGTCTCCCATTGGGTTGTCATTCTACTATAGAATGTTTTTTTTCATTCATAGATGTTTTATAGAATGTTTATAGAATATTTTTATTCTATTTTTAAAAGTCTATCTAATTCTCCTATTGGTTGTCATTCTCCTATAGAATGACTTATAGAATTATTCATGATAAATTTAACGTTTTTCATTGTATTAAAAATATTATGTCGATTTCCATCATACATAGAATATTTGTATTCTATTCTTAAAAATCTATCTAATTCTCCAACTGGTTTTTCATCCCTCTATAGAATGTTTTTTTTTTCATTCATAGATGTTTTATAGAAGTATTCATCATATATTGAATGTTTTTCATTGTATTAAATATAATATGTCGATTTCCCTCATAGATTCTCATTCTAATGTAGAATGTTTTTTATTTAAGCATAGATGATCAATAAAATTTTCCATCCTACATAGAATATTTTTTCAGTATGTTAAAAATAATACTTCTAGTCACACTTTTGTCCCCTATTCTATGAAAATGATATATAGAATTTCCAGTTTTCTAATAGAATGATGCAACATATCAATTTCAGTTATTCCAGAAATAACTAGATTTTAACATAGAATATGACCAATAAGTTTTCATGCTTTAATATATAATAATTCCATTCTATGTAGAATGATATATCATTCTACGAAGAAAACAAAAAGCCCAGGAACATAGAATATGACCAATAAGTTTTCATGCTTTAATATTTGGTTCAAAAATAAATATTTGGTACTTACAGTTAATAAAACCAGAGGGCCGCAATGGCAGAATCCGCTTGCTACCTTCGGCCAATGAAACTTGCACTGCTTCAAGACGTCAAGTATGTATCCACACCAATCCAAAGTTTGAAACTCTTCTCCCGGCCTCATCAATGGCAAAAGTCGCTGGTTGACTAAGCCCATCCGGGTTCCTTCAGCCAAAATAGTCGAAACCAAAACAATGAAATTCAGAGTGAACATTCTGTCTGAAATGTTTTTGTCCGAAATAGCCTCTAAAACATCTAACGGCCTTATTTCTGAAATCTTAAATTGGTCCTTCCACATTCTTGTCACTACGTCCCTCTTATTCGCCACCGCTAACCGGGATATATCAATCCCTTCCTTGGGTATGCCAAACACGCTGTGGATCCTATCCTTCGTTATTAATAGCTCTCCTTGCTCCAGCAGTATGCTACAGCTTTCTGGGTTGAAATTATCTATCACGTAGTATCCAAGTTTTGACGGAATCCCTGAAACTTTCATGTCTAAAAGACTACCCAAACCTAGTTGCTTGACAATTTTTTTTTGTCCTTCAGTCATCATCGACGCAGCCTTCATCAACGTTCCGGGTGAGAAGCGCGATTTCAGCACCCTAACTCCGGTTTGATCATCCACATCCTCATTTTTGACCGATGCTTCCTCCTTGATTTCTCATTTAACGTTGTCTCGAGTCAATCTTGGTCGTTTATCCCTTTGAAATTTCCCTCCTTTGGTCCCTTTTTCTCCTAAAGCTTGTTGCTTGGTTTTAGATGCGAGTTTCTCTACTATTGCATCCAAGAATCTTTCCGAAATATCAAAACCTGTATCCTCTCTCTTCCTTTTACGCTCCTTCTTCTTTTTTGTCTTCACTCGTTTATCTGTGATAAAATGAAAATTCCTTTAAATCATCTTCGTCGGTTTAGCAACATTATGATCTCCGATAGGTTATTTGTAAAAAAGAGGGCTGGGTAGTTTTATCAATGATTTATACCTAGAGTAAACCAATTTATTTAACATATTTAAAATATATTCTACGGGGAATGAACTTATTCTTTGTAGATAAATCTCATTATATTCAGAATCTTATACGGAGAATGAAATTTTATATTACACGTAGTTTATAAAAAAAACAGTGTTTTCTTATTTGTTCAGATAAATAAATTATACCTTCAGACGATGATGAGACGGATGATTCCGAATCATCGGAGCTATCAATTCTTTCTCGTTTCGTCCGCCGGCTAGGAATCTTTTTCAGTTTTCCTCTCTTTGACTTTTTCGAGGACACTGAAACCGTGTCCCTAGATTCACTTCCTTCTTCTTTGTCATCGATCCTCACATGCTTTAGTTTTCCCCCCTTTCGGGTTTTCTTTGTTTGCTGTTTTTCTTCTTCGGAAGATTCTGCCAAATTTAAATTATCAAATCCTGTTATAGGACTTATTTAAGATTATGATCCCCTAAAAAGCAAAACAGAGGGTGTATATGAATCATTTTTCGATTATTGAGCATAGAATCATATCGTAGAATATATGATTATATATAAACATTCTATGTAGAATGTTATGCTTCTTCGTAGAATAGCAACTTTTTTAAACAGATAACATTTATCATTTTCGTATAACGGACAGTATTCTATCTAGAATACATTACCATCATAACCATCATAATCAAATTATCGTTATTGAGCATAGAATCATATAGTAGAATATTTGATTCTATAAAACATTCTATGTAGAATGTTATGCTTCTTCGTAAAATAGCAACTTTTTTAAGCAGATAACATTTATCATTTTCCTATAACGGACAGTATTCTACCTAGAATACATTAGCATCATAACCATCATAATCAAATTATCGTTCTTCCAAGTATTAAGAGAAATAAAGAGAGATAACATTAAAGTTCTTTTTCTAGAAGAATATTGAGTTCTATTTAGAATATCATTCATTTCATCAGACTCCACAGGTCAATGGGTTGTAGAATACTTTTCTAACCTGAATCAAACACAACATACCCTAAAAATAGCATCGATAAATTTCTCATTCTACGTAGAATAACATATTCGTCATCTTCTTTAACTCTTTTTTATCCCCAAAAAATAATCTAAAATTGACCCAAACCCTAAAATCTAGGGTTTTTATATATACATTTCAGAAAACTCACCCTCCCAATAAGCCAAATACATAAAACATTCTCCAAATAATCATCATAATCATCAAATCGACTGTTTATCTACCGTAGAATGTTCATAGAAGGCAAAATCACTATAAAAAAACCTTACCAAACTCATCCGAAGACGACAATCGTACTGGCTTACTCGAAGCAAATCTTTTCACCTTAACTTTGTCATCTTCTTTTCCCTTTAGTTTAGAAACACCCTTCCCTGTAGAATGCATTTTCGCCAAATGCAGGTCATCGAAAATTTTCAAAAAAAAAAACCATTTCTATTAAAAGAATCGCATTGTTCTTACGCTTTGCTTTGTTGTACAACTCGTTAAGCGTTTCTTCTTCAGTCGCCGACGACGAATGCATGGCTTCCGGCGAGGTATCAAGTTTCTCCGGCGGAAGTTTTTTGAGAGTAGAGAGAAGGTTGAGAAATTCGAGGGAGGGAAATGATGGAGAAGAAGCGTGGCCTAACCTTTGAAACTGAACGGTTGCTTTATTTTTTTTTATCCCCCTTTTACCCTTAAACCGCCCATTTGTCCAACAAAACTATCCCTTAAAGCTTTCTTATTTACAAAAATGCCACCTTACATCGAAGCCCTTGATTCTATGAAATCAATGGCTGAGATTACTTCTTAGGTTCCCACAATATTTGTGGTTCTTAGAAGAACCCTCCCCTATATATATATATATATATATATATATATATATATATACACCATGGATCTTTTGTGAACAATATGTAGGTTGTGAACAATGTGAACCAATGATATTGTGACAAATCAGCATAATCTTATTTAATTAATAATTATCTTCATAACCGCAGTTAAAGGTAATGGAGTAATTAACAAAATAAATGAATGTTGTTTTTTATATTTTCATAACCAGATTGCCGGAAAAATAGCATGGACCCTTTTTTGCAATTACATGATGCTTATCATATAATATATTTATTTTGTTGCTTTGTATTCACAATAATATATTTAACACGGTAATACCATTTTTGTTAAACATAAAATGACTTTTTCTACTATTTGTAATCAACTTTGGTATTAAATAAAAGGACATTTGTTCTTGTTTAAAAAAATTTTTATATATGTAATGAATTCATATACTAAACACATTGCGGACTGACATTAATCGTATTCAAAGAGTTCATGATGTTACAGAAACACATTGCGGACTATTATTCATTAGATTCAAAAGATATTTTACACACCGTCATGCTTTTTTGGTTTTCTATAGTTTATCAATATAGATTAGTGGTATTATGTTTCTGCACTTTGTCCTCGACTACAAGTTTTATCTTAGCAATGGGTGTTCATTTTATAATACATAGATATAGTGGTAATAAGTCCTTTGTGCTTCGTATTTGGTTGTAAACGTGAATGGGTGCTGATACATCATGCTTACATCAAACGCTTCAAGTAATGCTTGGAATTCGTTAATATTTTAAATGCCGTCATAGATAGATGATAGATAATATTTAGCATTTGTTTATATTTGTGAAAATTGAAGACGTTAAGAACCAACAATATCACATCTTATCAAATATGAATTTGAATTTGAATTAACAAAAGAAAAAAGTAAAAGTAATCAATCATTTCATGATTTTCACTTACCAAACTACACACTCTCTCTGGAGATTCATTACACCACTATCGTTCACAATACATCAATGATTCACACCATTGTTGCGGTTCACCACATCATCGGTTATTTGTGACACCGTTATGGTTCATGACACCACAAAAGATTCATAATCGATACAAGGCTATATTCACGACTCAAACATGTGTGATTCACGATATTAATGATTTACAATTAATACAAACATGTGGTTCAGTGGTTCACGACTAATTGTTTACATAATCTACAATCATGGTTCATAATAAACATTAATCACATTCGTGAGTGACTGTTCATCCGTTGGATTAAGAGAGAGTGGAGAAAAAGAAAGAGAATTGTTTGAAGGTAAAAGAATAATTGATTTAGATGATTGAAACTTTCATTATTAATTAACTTTCAAATGTTTTTAATTTAATATAAATTTAAATTAATTAAAATTAATGACATGTCATATCATTATTGAATTTTACCATCTGCCCCAAAACACACACACACACATATACATATACATATACATATACATATACATATACATATATATATATATATACATATATATATATATATATATATATATATATATATATATATATATATATATATATATATATATATATATATATATATATATATATATATATATATATAGAGTCAGGTTCAAAAAAGTACCTCTCGAAATCAAGTGCACCCGAAGGTACCAACCTTAAAAAACTTTTTTTAAATTTTTTTTCTCATAACCATGTTTAAATTAATGTTATACACATGATATATGAATTTCACATACATTCACACTTTCTGTGTCCTTAAAACTTATGTGAATGCTCAATGCATATTTATGTGAATGGTCATCCATGTGAATGGTCATTTCACACAATGTGAATCGTGTGAATGACCATTCACATGATCTTTTTTTATCATTCACAAGATTTATGATTTTGCTTCTTTTGAAAAAAAGTCTTATAATGTTGTCTTATACATGTTTATTCAAAAAAAATATATGTGAATGATCATTCACATTAGGGTACGCTGGAATCTCATAGGTACGCTGATGAACCTGATTCTATATATATATATATATATATATATATATATATATATATATATATATATATATATATATATATATATATATATATATATATATATATATATATATATATATATATATATATATATATATATATATATAATATGGTTCGTGTGAGTACCTAAAAAATGCAGAGTACCGTGAGTACCTGTGAACACACGGGTTTAAGATGTGAACATGCTCCGAAAAAAAGTTTTTTTTTAATTTTTTTTCATATTAATTTAGATACAAATAATATAAGCCTATTCGTAAAAGATTACACACATTCACACTTTCTAGCCTCTTAAAAGTCATGTGAACGTGAAAAAATTCATGTGAACATGCTTAGCTGTGAACATACGTTCACAACAGTGCAGTTCATGTGAACTTGCACATTTCACATAGTTCTAGTGTGTGTTTAGGTGTGATTTTTTGCAAGTAGTCTTATATTATTAATTTAAACATGATTATGAAAAAAAATTTCAAAAAAAATGGTTTTAAGCGAGGTACCTCCGGTACTCCGCAAAACTAGTGGTACTCATTTGAACCCAAATCTATATATATATATATATATATATATATATATATATATATATATATATATATATATATATATATATATATATATATATATATATATATATATATATGACAGGTCAGATCCCAAGGCCAAAGGAATATACGTTGGTTTAACTTTTACAAACTATGGTCGGGGATGGGAGATGATTTGTATAGAAAACATTTTCGACATACACACCAATTTTATCTAAAATGACAAACTCATCCTTATTTTTAGAGATAGAAGACAAACATGATAAAAATATAATTAATGATAAAATAATCATTTTAGTTAAAGTCGTTGTATATGGTAAAAATGTTTTTTTGTACAAATCACCACCCTTTGTGAATGGCAAGCCTGTAAATAGTTCACCAACTCATTCACTGTCATATATGTATATCATGTTGCTATTATCTGCCTCTAAAATGACTATCATCAACATATAGCAGCTCTATAACGGTTAACAACTAAATAAAGGTATATAATGGTAATACTTTTGTTTACTGTCGACTAATGTGCTGTAATATTCGAAGGTTCAATACCAATTGACTTATAATAGTCTCTATCGGCGTTTGATACACGCTCGCGAAACAACTTCCACTCTTTAAAACATCTATCCCTCACCTGCCATCACAAGTTGCAAAACCAAACCCATTAGAACCACCACTAATAATTCATAGGTAATTAAAGCTTCAATCATTTAGATGAGGTTTTATGAATCTTTGAAAGGATGACAATGATGTGTGTTTGTTTGATTTTTCTGTTACGTGCTACCATTATGATAGCGTGAGTAATCACTAATTACCGATCCTAGAAACAATTTCAACAAACAAGAGTCAGATTTGTACCCCTTTCCATGGCGCTTTACCATTTTCACCATTTCCCTGCAAACAGAACATGAGATTAGTCCATGTTAAACTCAGAATCACCCAAGCTCACAAGGGTAAATCCAGATTTTTGCTTTTTTTACCTGATTCCCAAGTGAAGGAACGCCTTGATGAACTACCCATTGTGTGTCAACAACTCCAATCTTTTCGTATGCAGGCTACATCACCAAAAAAGCATCAAATATAAGGGAATAGCCTATCAGCCTGATCAACTTCATGACTTTGATTTCTTGAAAAAATGGCATGATCCTCAGTTTTTGTGAGGGCTGGTGAGTGTATATATATTACAAAAAGACTGCTTTTGTTACTAGCAAAAGTAAAAGCAATCTAAATGAGAGGTGGTTATATTACCTCAACACATTTTCGGAGAGCAAAGTCAAGACCCCATCCATGGATCAGGTCATTCTACATTTATAATTGGAAGAATTAGGTAACATTTATATGTGAAGATTTGCGTGATGTGAAGGGATATGATTATATGAATACCTGGATTAAATGCCACACACAGCGCCAAGCATCTCGAGAGAAAACTGGAGCCATGATCTCTACAAATCTGTACCCGAATATAACCAAGTCAGCACAAATAGATAATACTCCTGTCCCATGAAAATTGCAACATTTCTTTTCTATAGCAAATGTTGAAGTTAATAGTTATATATTTATTTACCCATTGTCATCGTTACAACTGATTTTGGTATGCAAGGCACCTTTTCTTTCAACCATTTCAAAGTGAATTTTTCATGAACTGGATTTATGTAATTAATAAAGTAATTATCAACCAAATAATTTGCACATACGCTGCACATGGAGGCAAATGTGGGTCTCTGCACCAACCTGGCTTCTCCTCCGTTTCTCTAACAACAACAAAAAAAAAGACATTAAAAACACTAGCATAAATGTAAAACGTTTTCATCTTCAACAATCTTTATTTACTTCTGCTAAAGATAAACAAAATTTCATATACTAAAAAGCCAAAAATAAAAAAAAAGGTGAGGAATTGGCAAAGTTAGTTCATTCTTGGACAGTTAGACTTACTTGTGAACTTCATGATCTCCCCTTCTCTTGGTCATTTGCCATGTTAAACCCTTACTACTAGGATCCAAACCAGGCTGTGATATTTCTAGTTTATGCTTCCTCACAAGTTTAATGTATCTGAAATATTCAAATAGATTCGAATCAAGTGTTGTGTTGTAAAATTAGCTTAGGATAATTAATTAAGAAAACTTCAAAAGAACAAAAATCCTGTCTTCAACACTCACTCTTCAGCATTAAAATGATCAACCCCAAGATCTTCGTCCCAGATAAATACAAAATCATATGGTGCGACAATGTCAGGGTGAAGAAATCTTTTTGCATACCACCTTAAAAATGAAGCTGGTTAACATTCATAATCATAAACTCAAAGTCAAAAGTCAATGACAAACTAGATCTAACAGGAATAAAAAGTGGTACTTCTTACCATTTTGTTTGTTTTGCTACACTAATATGGATGGCGCGCTTTGACCATTCAAATTCATCCCATTCTGTTGTTCGCCCATCATAGTGAAATAGAAGGATTGTAAAATTCTCAGAAAATTTTTTGACTGCCTTATCGATGTTATGTTTCTGGTTATAACCAACAGTGAAAGTAACGAGATAGTTTGGTTTTGTAACGAGATCCTGCAAATGTGAACAAACAATGTATGAGGTGTATTAGCTCAATATAAATAAGAATAAACAGAATATTTTCGTTTTTGGATCCCTTTTATATGGTATTAGGGGGAAAAAAGCAATCAACTTTATGAACCATCAATCCATCATTACTAGCTTTTCGTAGCAAACGTTGCACAATTTTTGCAAGAAGTCTATGTTGAACAATAATACCTAATACTTTTTGTCCAACATCTCTAGTCAAAATAGTGTCTTCTTTGCATTCTCACACAGAATGATGGTCTATTTGCAACAAAAACAAAAAACAAGTATGATGATCCGAAAGTCGATTACTCTCATCATAAAAATGAAGACGTGATGAACTGATAATTAATCCCATTTACTTGATGCCAGAAGAACTGGATATTGGACCCATGAAATGAAGAGGGGAGGAAATGGTATTAACAACTGAAATCTCATATTTATGCATAAAACAGTCTCCAACTTCTCTTATTCTTTAAGTCAATAACCAAAATCTTGTTCGATATACAACATATTAATTAAGTTTACAAAAAAAAACACGATTCAAATATAGATCTATGCATAGTACCTGCATTGTGGAAAAGAATCTGTTTTGGCTTCTTCAAATCAGTCCTAGTATGTTCTAAATCCATGCTCGATTAGTTGTCATACTTTGCCTGTATCAAACTTACCTTTCACCAAATATTTTCATATCAGTTTTTAAATATGAAAATAGGGTTTGAAATTGAAGGTCAAAGTATGACAATTAATAAATAATGTAAAATGTAACCAAGGCTGTTTTTATCCCAACATGTTTTGTCTTTTAAATTTAATGTGATGAATTGTGATAAGCTTGGAAAGTAACTCGTTTTGATTTAAAATTGCAAAAACATATCTTTCCTCTTGGTATCTAATCATAAACAATAATAATAAAAAAATTATAAAATAAGAATATGCTAAGACACAATAATCTACCCTTTCATGATGGTAAGTAATGGAGGCATAAAAGGGAAAACAAAATGTCCATTTGTAAGTTTGTAGCGAGAGATAGACAAACCTCGCTAGGTCGACCATACAATCTGCGAGGATATAAATCTGATTCAGACGCAATAATAGCCGGAGGAAGTCTTTGGGCTCCTCGTGGGTTAGATGAAACCCATATCTGCACCAAAAGTTGAAGTCCATGGATGGAGAACTTTCTATTAGTTGAATCATAAACAAGTATCCACAAATTTAATCTAACATATATCTCATTTCGACCAAAAATTAATGATGTGTATATTTTGGTCAATAGGAAATTTTACAGACAAATGAAAGGTATAAACAAAATTTTAAGGCTTTTAAACAAATGGAAAAGCAAAAAACAGACGTATACCTTTAATGGATCCTCAAGGTTTCGTGCTTTATCCTTGGTGACAGAAATCACATTTAAGATTGTTTGTGCAGAGTGACCAGAATTTTTGTCCCAAAGGTATGTATCAATTGGAGGAATGAGTTTGATCTATCGAATTTGAACCACCAAACGCTTGTTATTAAAGGAAGTAATCCAAATATGATACTATAGAAGGTAGAAGAGCAACTATAAAGCTAACACATGCATACATTTTGAATAGAAGTAATTAAGTGCTCACTCTTACCCTTAAAAATTGCAATGCTTCAGCGAGTATTTGACTATTTGTGAAATGTCCAAAATACCCTCAAGATTGACAAAATAAGGATTCTTTTGTGGAATGATGATAATGGTCAATGAGTAATTCTAACTCGAAACCTATACAAAGTGATTAACTTCTTAAACAATTGACCCATTGTATTTGACACTTCTTAAGCATCTTGTGTTTTGTCACAAATTGCTGAGTCTTGCAAAAAAATAGCTTTTTTTTCCCTGCCATTTTAGCAATAATGATGGTTTGTTTGCATCAAATGAAAAGCAAGGCAGGATTCATTCCTTTCTAGAAAAATGTCGCAGTTTTCATGCAATGTGGGGGTAAGACTATTAAGTGAGAAGGTGGATGGTACCTTTGATGGTGAAAAGGTTGGATATGATGCCCCAATAAAGAAGCCAATAAGAATACCAGCTGTGACAGTTAAAATATGCCTTGTACAATCGTTTGATTTCCTGAAAGTTGAATTATTCCCAAATAAATAATTATTATTTTCATAAAAAAAAAAGACTATCATCAAGAAGATACAAACCTTCTATTAGAGTTTCCCCTTCTTCGACTTTCTTCGAAATTCATACTAACCATTGCAAATCAAAGCTGCACAAGCAGCTTTGTATTCCTAGGAGAAAGTTCCCCAAAAAAAAAATTCTAAACACTCCAATAGATCCCAGCTTATAACACAAAGCAAAACCTGTAAAAGCCAAACCAACATTTAAAACTAAAGCATCAAGAATATGAATTAATAGCATAAAAGGAAAAAATATTATTCAAAGTCCCTACAAACCAACAGGAATAAAACTAGTTCTTCATTATGATCATTTGAATTGTATTCACCAAAAAAAAAAGTATTCTTTCTCTGTTTTTGGGATTAAAGATTAACAGAAAGAGTTGCAGTAGACCAAAATGCGGTTTGTGAATTGTGACTAGTTATTTATAGCAAATTGAATTCCACACATGAAAAAAACCAAATTTGAATGCCCAAATACATGTGCTTCCTCCCTCACTTTCCTCCACACGGATTTGCTTTGATATCAGGCAATTTAACCAATCATGTGCCTACTTTTGCCAAACCATATTATAACATGCAACAATTCCAGCACCCATAATAAAACATTTAATAAGTTTAACAAAACCCCACAACAGCATAATAACTGTACATTAAAGTCGCAATATATGATAAGAACCCTAAACCCCGAAAGTTGAAGGAAACCATGTATACTAGCTTGCTTCATTTGTATAATGAAACCTTCGTAAGATCATTTACTTAAAACATACAACTACAACTTTTTTTTATGTGTTTCTTCCATTACAATATTATGCAGAACACACAGTCACACACACAAGAATGATGAAATGTCACCTGGGGATTGTTCTTGATATGATGAAACCCACGATTATGTTGAGGAAACCAACGCGGGTTGGTTTAAGAGCTTTTATCTCGAAGATTTCGTGACTCGAAATACGTAAAACAAAACCGAAGGAAGAGAGATTTTCTCGTGAAGATTTGAGCAAAATATTCGTACTTCCAGAGATCGTCGCCTAAATTGAAGAAAATCTTGGAGCTTATTATGTTGTGAAATCAGAAATGTGAATGCTTCAATTTACTTATTTTTTAAAAAAAAAATGATTTAAGGAAAATGTAATCTCTTCTATAAAGACTCACTTAATAGTTATATTTTATTAAAAAAAATATTATAAAAAAAACAAACATGGTTTCATGATTTTTACGTTTTTATTTTTTAAATTTAAATAATTATTAAAACAAGTTTTTAAAAAACTAAAAAATAAGATTTTGATTAAATAACATGAAAAATCAAAAAACCAAAAACATAAAAACATACTTGTATTTTCAAAATAATCCGTTTGTAAAACTGCCTTTTTGCGTTCCTTGTTTTAAATGCACCATGAGATTCTTCCCCTTTTTTAATATTTTTATATTTTTCCTACTAGAAATTACTTTATATGTCATGAAATAAAATACTTCTTGGATCCAATGGATGATTGCATTTACGTTATAACTATTACGATGATTAAATATCATAATACTATAATTAATTATTTATACTGAAATAATTAAAATTATTGATAACAATTTATCATCTGTTTTTCAATGTTTAAATATTAATATCCGGAAAATCTTAATCAAATTTTATTTAATTACATGGTATGAAACTAATATTGATTGCATATCCAGACACTTTAAATGTCATTTAATACAAAACAAAACTAGCTCTTTTGTGAAATTAATTTTATAGACATGTCATGAAATATTTTTGTATCGATCATTGATAGTTTGTCGGTTAAAATAGGACAATAAACTATTGATATTAATTTCTTTAACGTAAAAAGGGAAAAAAGATAAATACATGGCTTTCATAACCAAAATTTTCAAATAAAATGCAAAAAAACTTGTTAATGTTTGGTCAGAATAACAATCGATTTTTAAACTAACTGTTAATTTTTTCTGATAAATTGAAAGCTGGTAGTTGATTATGATTTTTTAAAATGACACATTACATAAAATATAAAAGTTGACACATTACATTCACAAGATGTATGATGTTGCTTTTTTTAATAAAATGTCTTATACATATATATATATATATATATATATATATATATATATATATATATATATATATATATATATATATATATATATATATATATATAGATTTGGGTTCAAATGAGTACCACTAGTTTTGCGGAGTACCGGAGGTACCTCGCTTAAAATAATTTTTTTTAAATTTTTTTTCATAATCATGTTTAAATTAATAATATAAGACTACTTGCAAAAAATCACACCTAAACACACACTAGAACTATGTGAAATGTGTGTGTTCACATGAACTGCACTGTTGTGAACGTGTGTTCACAACTGAGCATGTTCACATGAATTTTTTCACGTTCACATGACTTTTAAGATGATAGAAAGTGTAAATGTATATAATTTTTTACGAATAGCCTTATATTATTTGTATCTAAATAAATATGAAAAAAATTCAAAAAAAAAAAACTTTTTTTCGGAGCAAGTTCACATTTAAAATCCGTGTGTTCACAGGTACTCACGGTACTCTGCATTTTTTAGGTACTCACACGAACCATATTCTATATATATATATATATATATATATATATATATATATATATATATATATATGATTTTTCAAAGTATTTTATTTGACTTTTCTAGGTCGGTCAATGGTTTGAAAACTATGAGTCCATGTGGCTGAACATATTGACTATTGAGGGCGGGATCATGAATGGATGAGGTTAATGCACTTGGCAACCTGTTTGGTTAACGTCATAACAACCTTATTTATTTTCTTAATTCTTATACGTGTTAAAATCGTCAACCGCTCCATGTAATATATTTTCCAATAATGTGACAGTTTGGTTTATGGGATTTCAGAGAAACTGGTAAAATTTTCGTTTGAAAATCACTTTCTCATCATGTTTGGCAAAAAAAATAGACTGATTTCATTTTCATTTAGCATTTCACAATCTTCCATTTTAAGGTCTTAGAATTCTTCCCTACCCCCTATTATTTCATAATCTCATATCTTTACATTTCGAAATCCAAACCAAATGACAATATTACTTTTATCCTCAACCTAACCACCACCTACCTAAACCTATTGATCTTACCCTACCCTACCAACACCCACCCCACCCCATCACACCCCACCCCCATTCCATCATACCTTACACACATCTACTTATACACACTCACCCCACACTACCACTTCACATCCCAGCACACCTTACCCACCCCTCTACCTACATACCACCCTACCCTTATCGATCGACACATTGTCCACCTTTTAACATACCTTACTTTACTTTTTGTACACATACATGTTTTACCCATATCATTTGATACATTTGAAAATAAACAAGATATTACAAAATATATAATTGAATTTGAAAGCTTGGGAAATAAACACATGACAAGGGGGCGTTTGGTTTGTGAATTTCATAGAATTTGCATTTAAAATCCTGTGTTTAGTTTACAGATTTCAGTAAGGATCTAAAATCCCAGGAATTTATAAATCTCTTCCTTCTTTGTTATTTACAAACCCAGCCTTCCCCCTAAGATTTTAAATCCTAGTTACCTTACATTTTTTAGTATAGCAATTTTTTTCTATAAGATCGTGCAAATTCCTTGACAATTCCTGACAAATGCAAATCCCAGAGAAAAAAAATATATGAACCAAACGCCCCCAAGTTTTGTAGTGTTCATCACGTTTGTTGACGATTATGTTAACTTATTATAGTTTGAAATAAGATTCAGTAATGTTTAAATTGGTATTTGTTTTTTCAATTTTCACCTGTTGAAATCCATTTTGATTTGATTTTGATTTATTTTTCTTGTTCTTTGTTAGGGTTTGAATGTTTTATAGAATCGTAAACAAATAAATATTATAAATTAAATAATAATCACTAATGATAGTAATAATATAATTAAATTAGTTTTTAAAATTAAATAATATTAGAAAAATAAAAACTAAAATTTTATTATAAAATTTCATAAGCAAGTTTGGAACTTAAATAGAGTTTATTTTTGGTGTTTATAAAATCTAGAAAAAACTAAAAAAATAAAAATGAATTGATTTTAATTTGATATATTATTGTTATTGATAGAAATATGAAAAGATTGGTTTTTTCAATGATAAAAAAACGTCACGTAATTGTCACGTCACCAAATAACCTGTGATAACAGGTAAACTGGTCGAACCAATAAAAAGTGAAATTGTTAGTGTTTTGATCGGTTGGAAAAAAATTGAGTTGTTAAATCGAAAAAATCATAAAAGTTCAGATAGTTTTTTCGATAATAACCCTTTAATATATATTCATTCTACGTAATCATTCTTTTTTCTTCTCACACATATTAAAATTCTATTCATATTGTTCTATAAATAACTTACTATTTTTACATAAAAATTTAATTCAAAAATTATTTACATATGTTTAGTCATTATTAGATGGAACATTAATATCATAAAATATGTTGGTAAAAATATCCGTCTTATTTTAAAAATATTAACAAGATACGTAATAAATTATGTCAAGTAATATATATTTTTATGATGTATCTTTGATAAAAAATTATATTTAACTTACAATTTAATAAAGGATTAAAGGTTATAAAAATATTTATAGAATTATAGGCACTTGATTTTTTACTGGGACCCACTTATGATTTACTTGTTTTTAAAAAAATAAATTTATATGATTAATAACTATAAAAAATATTTAGGTTCAAGTGAGTACCACCTCTAATGCAGCGCACCAGAAGGTACCTCCCTTAAAAGTAATTTTTTTGAAATTTTTTTTCATGAACATGTTGTAATTAACATTACACAGATCATATGTGAATTTCACGCAAATCCGAACACTCTAAGTGGATGAAAACACGAATCACATAAATGCACGTTCACATGTCTTCAAAATTATGTAAGTGTGCGTTCACATCATTTTTTAGGAGCTAGGAGATGTGAATGC
Organism: Centrapalus pauciflorus; assembly: GCA_020465985.1. Classification (NCBI taxonomy): domain Eukaryota; kingdom Viridiplantae; phylum Streptophyta; class Magnoliopsida; order Asterales; family Asteraceae; genus Centrapalus; species Centrapalus pauciflorus. Next base: position 696,639 of record JAANYP010007579.1, read on the forward strand.
ATGTGAAATTTACATATGATCTTCATAATGTTAATTAAAACATGTTTATGAAAAAAAAAATTTAAAAAGTTTTTTTAAACGTGGTACCTTCTGGTGCGCTGCATAACGGTGGTACTCTCTCGAACCATATTCCTATAAAAAAATTATATGATACAAATCATAATGATGATCATATGATACTTATGATAAAACAAAACCGAAAAACGGAGTCGAGCCGCTCAAACCTTTTGATTTGAAACCGGAAAAACCGAAACGAAAAATCACTGGGCGGTTTAAATTTTCATTTTTAGAAAACTGTGAATAACTAAACCGAACCGATTATATATACAAGTTAGTAGCTTCTATTTATAATTTCATTAGTCATTCTAATACATTTAATACTAGATTTTCAAATGATTTTTTTATTTTAACTGTTTTGTTAAATACATTTAGCGTAACTTTTAAGATTTATAATCAAATAGTTTACTATTACTTTGTACTTAAAAGGAATTCGTGTTTAAAAAAGATATATTTCTATAATTTTATTTGTTTTTAATAATATAGCGGATAACCATGGACTGAGTCGCTGGTATACATCTTCTAACGGGTAACCGAAAACGAAAACACAGCTCACATTTTAACTACAAACCGAACCGATACTCAAATAAGGTGTCATGTAGGATTATAATACCCATATAAATCGCTCATTTTTAACTTTCATACATACATAGTGTAAGGATTTGGAGTCACTAATTATACTAAATCATAACTATTTGATATCATAATCATAAATTAGAAAAAGGAAAAAAAAAAATTACTTTCATATGTAAGAATCAAAATTGTTACACTAAATGCATGTTTGGACTAAAAAATATGGAGAAAACAAAATAACCCGAGTCAATAAGTTTCTTTTATTACGTAATAATACCATTAATTATGATCGAATGAAATGAAAAAGTAATTCTGATGTAAAGCTCATTTCATTGCATTCCTTAGTTAAATGGAGATAGTTCACATTTTGTTTCTTCATTTTATACATAAATAGTTATTTATATATAGTTATCATTTATTTTAAAAAAGTGAGAATTTCATATATACCATTCCAAAATTTCATAATATCATATATACCCAACCTAAAATTTTAATATCATATATATCCCTCCTAAACATCATAATATCATATATACCCATGTTTAATTATTAATATCACATATATCCCTCTTAAACATCATTAATATCATATATACCCAAATTCATTAATTTAATTATTTTTAAAACATTTAAAACTCATAATCAATATTGCTTATTAATTAATGACCATTATACCCTTACTCATTTCTTCTTTCAACTAAATTTCAAATTATCATATTTATCCAACTTAAATTAAAATATCATATCCCTTTTAAGAATTTTATATAATTGATTTTTGTAAACTTTGATAAATAAATTCTTCAAACAAAAACAAATTAACATTAAAAATAAAAAAAAGTATTATGTTTTTGCTCGTTTGCAATCAAATCGTATCGTCTTATTATATTTTCTTATTTGTTTTTTTAACAGTAATCTATATACAATTTATTACATATTATGTTCTTTCTTTCCCTTTTCTTTTAGAATTTTATAATTGGATCACATTTTGTTTTTTTTTTTTAAATTTAGTATATATTTTTTGTTTTCTTATATATTAGTTTCAAATTTTTTTCAAGTTTGGTTTCGTTTTATAATTATTGTTTATTTAGTATTTTTTTTTAATTTTCATATTTAATCTAGTATATGAGTTATAACTTGTTATCCGATGTAATTAGTTGTATATATTTTGTGTTAACGATAATCTTGTAGTTAACAGAAAATATACACAACTAATTACATTGGATAACAAGTTATAACTCAGATTCCAGACTAAATATAGAAATTAAAAAAAGTAAACTAAATAAACAATAGTTATAAAACGAATGCAAAGTTGAAAAAAAATTAGAAAATAATGTATTAGAATACAAATATATATATATATATACACACACACACACACACACATATATATATATACACTAAATTAAAAAAAAAAAACAAAATGTGATGCAACTATAAAGTTCGAAAAGAAAAAGAAAAAAAGAACATAATATGTATATAGATTACTGTAAAAATATAATAAGAAAATATAACAAGACGATACAATTTTATTACAAAACATATACAACTTTTTCTTATTTTTAATGTTAATTTGCTTTAGTTTGAAGAATTTATTTAGTAAAGTTTACAAAAATCAATTATATAAAATTATTAAAAGGGATATGATATTTTAATTTAATTTGGATAAATATGATATTTTGAAGTTTAGTTGAAAGAAGAAATGAGTAAGGGTATAATGGTCATTAATTAATAAACAATATTAATTATGAGTTTTAAATGTTTTAAAAATAATAAAATTAATAATTTGGGTATATAGGATACTAATGATGTTTAAGAAGGATAGGTGTGATATTAATAATTAAATTTGGGTATATATGATATTATGATGTTTAGGAGGGATATATATATGATATTAAAATTTTAGGTTGGGTATATATGATATTATGAAGTTTTGGAGGGGTATATATGAAATTCTCCCTTTAAAAAAAAAAAACTTTTAAAACTAAACAAATTTATCCTCGTGACTCTCTTAGATCAAATGTACCTAAGGTTATAAGATTGACCTTATGCACAGGATAACTCGGTCAACCGTACAAATATGCTTATCAACCATTATGTAGTGCCACCTTAAAAGTGTTGCTATAGGCCTAATGCGACACTTTATGTAGTGCCACCTTAGCCAACGTCGCCTTAGGTCTAAAGCGACACTTTCACTAGATAATGCAACACTTTTCAAAAGTGTTGCCATTATTTTATAAATGCAACACTTTTTATATTCTAAGACAACACTTTTTAGTGTGTTGCCATTATTTTATAAATGCAACACTATTTAAATGCAACATTTTTTATACTCTAAAGCAACACTTTTAATTTATTGTTACCAACTTATAGCAACACTTTACTTATCAATTGCAACACTTATCAAATGTTGTCATTATGTAAATGCAACACCATTATCAATCTATTGCAACATTTTATTATTGTTTTAAATTACATAAACACAATATATTCTAGACAAAAGAAACACATTCATTATTTTTTAAATTTAATGCAAATACAAATATTTATTTAATTGCTTCGTGATAGTTTTTCAACTTACAATTCAATCTAACAAAAATAATATCATTTCATAACATATCGATCAAAAAGTATTTCAAGTACATAAACGTCTACAAATAAAATAAGGTTCATCAAACAAAAAAGTAAATTACAATATTTGGTATGCATATTCAATTCCTCTTCTTGTAATTTCTTCCATACGAAATCTACGCTTATCATGCACAACTCTCCTTCTATGGATCACCTTCACAAAAAATCTGCCCAAAGTAGCAATCAACTTTCCTAAAACTGCATAATATGGCAACAAACTTTCAAATTAAGTCAGTTTTCGATGAAACTTTCACAACACCTTAAAAATCAAACAACATATCTATAAAAAAAATTACACTTCCCACATTAAATTTGTATTTTTACTCGTTAAACAACAATTCTTTGCATAAAATAACAAAAAACTTTCGTTTGACGTCCAATTTTAACGGTACTTTTTGTAACAAGTCTAAAATCCTTAGGAAAGACAAAATATATAAACATATTTCATCATTCATTGATATTTCATACTTTTGGGCATTAAAGTACCAAAAGTTTGTTTAAAATAGCAATGAACTTTCATGTGATGTCAGATTTCGATGATTCTTTTTGCAACACATCCTAAATCCTTTAAAGACATCAAACTTATATAAATATTTCATCATTTATTGCTATTTCGTGATTTGGTATATTAAAGTCTCATTTATTCATTATTTGACTTTGAAAAGCCAAATATGAGACTTTTGTTAACTTCATCAATTTTGAAAACTCTATTTAAGTATTTTAACCATATTTAAAGTTTAGAATTACCTGAGAATAGAGAGTGTTACATCAGTGCTCGAATCCTTCCATAAACCAAGAATAGAAATTTGTTGAATCTCCTGCAAAACCAATGTCAATCAGGTGTATTCATTAGAACAAAATTTCAGCGAGTCAATCACTAATGCTAATAAAAAAGGAAATGATTAATGATACATATCGAAGATTGCTACAGGGAAAATGAATCCTCAAATTGCTTTCATGAGGTATAGATTTCTTTCTGATTTAGAAGTCATTTTACATTTTGAAAAAACCGATGGTTTCGGTTTTGGCACAAAAGCTAAACCGAAAAAATCAAACTCAAACCTTATAAGGGTTTTCTTGTTTTAGAGGGTAGAGAGAAGACAATAGACATCATTAGGGTCCATTTGTTTTTTTAGAGTTTTGATGTCTAAGACTTTTTCCCGTGTGTTTGATAAGAGGTTACACTAAAGTCTTAATTCTAGAAAATCAACAAAAATATGATCTTGATCGATATGTTTTATAGAACATATCTTATAAAAATGCATAGCATGCATATATACATTAGCTTCCATCTTATTGGAATTGTGTGTGTGTATCCATTCCTTAATTAGAGAGTTGGTAACACAATGGACAATCAAAGCATGTCAAAAACAAAAAGAGGGAGACACAAACTGTTAAAGAGACATGGATCAAGAGTGAAGTGAAACCAATCCATTCACCCTTTTTCTTGGATCCAAGAGATGGTTCCAAGCAAAAATTATCCTCTTGAAATAATGGGCATTTCTTAGAAATTAATTATTTTCGTTATGGGTGTGTCTTCTTTCTCCTATTAATCATTTCAGAAAAGCAGGAAAGATTTAAGAACAACAAGGGCGAGGCGAGGGATACAAACATTAGAAATATTTTTATGCACGTGCAGTCGTGCACCTCAATAATTCCATGATGGGTATAGTGCAAAGTGATGGCCCCTTGTGTTGCAATTTATAGCTGAGGCATTTGATTGTCTTGTTTATTGTTGTTGCCATCTATATGTGAGAGAAAGAGTCAACCAACTAACTGATGTTGCTTTCTAAAACACTAGTTCAAAACTAAAAATTCCAATAGCACAAGTGAAATACTAGAGTCCATGCCATCTACCCCTATCAAGGAAATGATAATTACCATAAAGTATCTGAATTGTTTCTCGTGTACCACCTCTGCCATCATTGAAAAATATTTTTGTTTTCTTCATGGCAACAGCATAAATCAATTTCATGGCAATAGATACATTCATAATCAACTACTGAAACATCAATAGAATATACTTCTCAAGTAGATTGAAACGGAGCCCTTGACAATAGATTATAACCCTTATTCAAGAACAAAATTTACAAGAACATGGGTTCAATAGTATTGGGTTTTGATCTGCAGAAGTTCTGATGGTCAGCACATGTACATCTCCTGCAAGAGCAATGCAAAGGCTAGAAGAAATTATTCCAATTTTCCGTAGTCATATGGGGGCACTATTATTCCCACCAACTCCTCACAAACTTTTTAATTTCACAAGTACCACCTTAGATACAATATAAAGCATGAAACATTACCATTCATAAATACACACATCCTAAAACAAAATCACCAAATTTCAGGCCACCAATCAAGAGTGAAGTATAAAAAAAAACCCATGTTCAGAAAAGCAAAATTCCAAAACCCATTTCAATTTCATAGCCCCAAAAATTGGGTAGCAAATAACAAATCAAACATACTACAGAATCATTTTGAATCAGATTTCAAACAATATCAACATAAGAAATTGCATAAAACAATCACCAGATGGACAAATGAAATACCAGAATGTGATGTGCTGCTAGGAGACGCTGGTGAATATGGAAAATGCAGTAGTCGTCGAAGGTGAGAGAACAGTGGAGGATAACCTAGCTACGCAACGCTTGTGACGGCGATTGACGGAGAAAGAGCCGATCAAGAGAGGGCATCGATGAAGAGGAGGCTGCAATTGAGGGCGGAGGTTATCCGTTTGAGAGAAGGGGTAGGGGTGTGGGCGGAGGGACTGTCTGGTAGGGTTTGCTTGTTTTAGAGATTAGAGAGAAGATATAGACCCTATAACTGCATTCTTTTAAAAAAAAAAAAAAAAAAAAAAAATAATAATAATAATAATAATAATAAAAGATGTATTATCAAATCTTGAATTTTATTAAGAGTAAATTACAAAAATGGTTCATGTGGTTTGGTCGAATTTATGAATATGGTACCTCAAAACACTATTTACTTGTAAAATTGGTCCCTAATTCTCTTAACTTTTCTTAATTGAAACATATTAATGTTACAAAATAATAAAATAAATTTAATAAAATAGTAAATTTGAATCCAAACATATTAACATATAAATGTTTAAATCAAAATGTAAAATCCTTGTTTATATATTTTTATTAAAAATATAATTAAATCAAAATATATTAACGTAATGAAATAGTTATATAGAAACATAAAAAAGATAAAAATGTATACATATTTTATCAGATGAACATAACATAAATAAATTTTTAATAATTAAATTGAATATATAAAAGAACCGTAAAATAAATAAATTAAATATTATAATAGGGATAAATATTATACATGCAACACTCTAAAATGTGTTGCATTTTTTCATTATAAATGCAACACTCTAAAAATGTGTTGCTTTTTTTCATTATAAATGCAACACTCTAAAAATGTGTTGCATTTTTTTATTGAAATATGCAACACTTTAAACAAATGTTGCAATTTTTAGTAAAAATTGCAACACTTTAGAAAAATGTTGCATTTTTTTTAGTAAAAATGGCAACACTTTAAAAAAAGTGTTGCATTAAATCATTATATGCAACATTTTTTGTCAATGTGTTGCTTTAGATCGAACTTAAATAAAAAAGCAACAGTTTTTAAATGTGTTGCATCAAAAGTGTTGTCTTAGCTTCAAAATGTAGTAGTGGTGTTAAAATTTCAATCGTGTTTTCAGTTTCGGTACCTATCTATGGGTAGCTGTAAGAAGGTGAGTTGCCTTCGGTTCAATCATCGGTAGCTCATAGTTCACTTTAAAAATAATAATAAGTATAAAGTATATTTATTTTAAATTTTATTTCTCTTTTAAAATAAAAATATATTACTTATTCTATCATAGATAACAAAGATTACATTGAAATTGTGCTATTGATTTAATTCTGTTATTCAATATTTTCGAATGTATTAAATAAAACTATAAGTAAAGGTTTTTAATATATCTCAATACGTATTTATATATTTAGTTATCCATGATTTTGTAAATGAAAACCAAAAAAACCATTCTGTCATCGTCAATTTTTTGAATTATTAAGTTAGATAATAAATAGATGGGAACGAAATTATTCCTGCTTTTTTTCCAAAAATAAAAATTAACATTATTTTAAGTAACATTTTTGTCATTTAATTGATTTAATTTAAACTTTATTGTTGAAACTTATTAATTTTGTTACCTAAAATAATTCAAACTACAATTAATATTCATTAAAACTTTTCAAGGTTAACAAGCTAAAATAAATTTTTTTTTAAAATCAATAAAATAATAAACTTCATGTTTAAACGTCCTAAAGAGTAAATAATTTTAAAAAGTCGGTAAATAAAAAATTTAGTTTTATAATAAAAATTATAAAAGATTGACTTAGAGTTATCATTTTTTACCACTGAATCAATAATTCAAATATTTTAAATCACATTTTAGTCGTATTCTTTGACTTAAACATTGACTTAGAGTTATCATTTTTTACCATTGACTCAATGATTTTGCATGTATTTCATCTTTTTATTGGTTTTTATTGTATCTTAATTTTTAAATTTTTTTTGAAGGTTTTTAAGGTATCCCATCTCTTTATTAATATTTAATTTATAACAAATCTTTTACATCAATCCATGTAATACATGGGTATTAATCTAGTTAGATGTTAAATTAGGAAGCATTTAAAATCATTAAATTATATTAGTAATATTTTAGTTTCTTTAAAAATCAATTATATAAATTAATTGAAAGAGTTATATTAGGCAAAATGAGCGGGAAAATAAAAGTTAGGAGAGCTGAGGGAGTGACACGTGTCAAAAATTATTTTGCTTTATATATATATATATATATATATATATATATATATATATATATATATATATATATATATATATATATATATATATATATATATATATATATATATATATATAGATTGAGGTTCTATGGGGCACCATATGCATCGGGAACCAAATGGGAACCAAAAATGCATTGCTTGTGTTACAAATGGTGCATTAAGGGGATTTTGAAAATGCTTAATAATATATTGTTAAATTATAAGATTTAATTTAATATTTATCATTTATTTAGGAAACTAAATAAAATGATCAACCACCTTTCCATAAATCCATCCCCTTTTCTCTCTCTTTCCCTTTCTCTTTCTCTCAAACGTTGATGAACACGTTTAAATTTCAGAGATGCATCACGAAACTAACACGTTTAAATGTCGAAACGCATCACGATTTTGGTGATGCATAATGATGGAACAAAGACGAGGATGAATATGGCCGAAATTCATCACGATTTTGGTGATGCATAATGACGGAACAAAGACGATGATTAATATGGTCGAAATGCATCATGTTTGAAATTGAATTGAATGAAGATGCATCGTGTTTGAAGACGAATCCAATAAATTGGATGAAGATGCATCATGTTTGTTTAGATTCGGATAGAATATTTTCTGAATTCAAGCATCTTCCGATTTTGCCCTTCCGCGCGCGAGAAGTGATGCACCCGTGCACCCATTTTCAATTTAATTACCCTTTTGCCACTACAATCTGAACCATTAAAATTCAAGATCTAACGGTGCATACAGGTTCCCAAAGTGCACAATGCATAAAGGTGCCCCATAGAACCTGACCCTATATATATATATATATATATATATATAGAGATGAGTAATTACTTCAACCATATATTTTGATATAATTTGAATAATTTTTATTTATGTCATCTAAATCTCCAAACACACTATAACTAAATTTTAGTTTCTTTAAAATTTATTCCGTAAACTAAATAAGTCCTTAAAATTTACGGAATTCTGTACCATTCAAGGAACTCGTAAAGCAATTCAGTGAAAAAGGATTATAACACGAAGGAACTGTTCTAACCATGATAATTAATTTATAAACAAAAATTCCCATGCATCACAAATTAACAACACCTTTACTTAAAATATAATATAAGGCTGTGCGGAGTACTCATCCCGCGGTGTAGCGGCCTTGCCACATAGGCTCGGCCCCGGCGGCTACACCACCCCCGCATAGGCGGCCCCGCGAAAACGCAACCCCGCCCGGCTCCTATACCCCGCTCCACCCCGCTCAACGGTCACACCTTCAACGGTCATGTGACCGTTTGAAATAAAAAAAAAAATTTTTTTTATTAAATATTTTTTCCTATAAATATATCTTCACCACCTTCACTATTTTCACCACCTTCACCATTTTCATCATCTCTTCCACAATCTTTCCCATTTCTCTCAATTTCTATATTTTTTAAAGTCATGGATCGAAACACCGGCAAACAACCCGCCGCAAGTCGAAAACGCGGCAAACACCCCTCTTCTCAATCACACTTTTCACCCCCCAATCCACAATATTACCAACCATCCCCACCCAATCCACAATATTACCAACCATCTCCACCCAATCCACAATATTATCAACCATCCCCACCCAATCCACAATATTTCCAACCATCCCCACCCAATCCACAATATTACCAACCATCCCCACCCAATCCACAATATTACCAACCATCCCCACCCAATCCGCAACATTCCCAACAATCCCCACCCAATCCGCAATATTCCTCGCGAGAATTTCACGAGGGTTTCGAACCATTTGCTTATCGGGACCCCGCATCTAGAGACGAGTCAAACGAGGAGACGGTACCCGAAACTCAACCCGTCGATTCCGACGAGGAGACGATTCCGGTAAACACCGCGGCAACCGGGTCTACACGAAAGGGTCCAATGAAAGCGAAAATGTGGACCTCCATGGAAGAAAAGGCTTTGGCGGAAGCCTGGATCGATATTTCCGAAGATCCAACTACCGGAAATAATCAAAAACGTTCAAATTTTTGGGGACGAATCCTCCAAAATTTTGATAACCGAGTTGGTGGAACTAGCCGCACCACCCACCAACTTAATTCAAAGTGGAAAGACATGAACCGCAATTGTACAAAATTTGGCGGCATGTTTAACAACAATGCGATGCAGCGACGGAGCGGGGAAAACGATTACGACGTTTTCACCAACACCCAAGAACAATACAAGGCCCTTAATAAAGGTAAGCCGTTTCCACACCAATCGGCTTGGGAGGTGCTTCGACGTCATCCAAAGTGGAACCCCGTTCCACAAATGGATGATTTTGTTGAGCCGCAAAGAAAGCGGTCCAAAACTTCCGAATCTCACACGATCGGAACACCGTCTTCTGATGCGGCATTTTTAGGTCTTGACATTGACGAAGATGACGAGGGCGACGCGGATCTTGAGCAGCTTGAACGACCACGCCGCAAGGGGAAAAAACCAGCATCAACATCAGTCGACCCAGAGATGCAATCAAAATTCGAAAGGATTTCATCATGTCACGAGCAAGATCTTGAAGATAAAAGACGTCACCGAGCACGACTTGAAGAATTAAAAAAATCAAAACAAGAAAAAGAATTGGAGTTGAAAGAGAAAAAATATAATGCGTACATTGCGTCACTGAGTGAACAACAACACGAACGTGACTTGGAATTTTTCATTCGGCCACACGACCATCTGCAAGGTAACGCTTTGGAAGCCGTATTGGCCCGCAAACAAAGAATTGCGGAGCGTTGGGGATGGCGACTATAATTTTTTTAGATTATGTACTTTTTTTAATTTTTAGTTTCGTAAGTTTTTATTTTTTAGTTTCGTAATTTTATTATGTAATAGTTTTTTAAATATTTATGAAATTAATTATTTTATATTTAATAATTGTTTTCTTAATTAAAATGTTAAAAAAATTAAGAAAGATGGAAAGGTTAAGAAAGGTGGGTATTTCCTAGTTAGAAAGGTGGGGAAAGGTGGAGAGAGAAAAGCTGATGTGGCGCTGACGTGTACAGAAAGATGCTTTTCGGGAAGATGGGTACTCCCACCCCTCTTTCAGGCATAAAAGGATCGGAACCGGAATTGAATAATTTAATACTCATAACCATATTTTGAAATTCTGACATTAATTAGGTTTAATCGCCAATTTAATTTTTGGCTTTACGACCAAATCAAATAAAGTTAGAATGGTAATGTCTCCAATACATCGATTAGGGTTTGCCAACGTTATAATAGTAATGTTCAATGTTAAACATGATCATATTTAATACAAAATCTGAATATTAATCATTTATATTTTAATTATAAAGCTTTTTTCATATAATTAAACATAGTTAATTATAAATGAAATCATTGGATGGATGATGAGATCAAAGAAGCAAGCTCTGCTATTGAAGATTGACTTTGATACAACTTTTGATACTTTGAACTGGGCATTTCTTCACCATCGTGAGATAAATGAATTTTGGATATAAATGGAGGTCATGGATTAACAATTGCCTTCATCCGCTAAAGTCTCGACATTGATTAATGGCGCTCCAACTAAAGAATTCTTGATGCATAGAGGGTTAAGACAAGGTGACCCACTTGTACCTTTCCACTTTATTATTGTTGTTGAGAATCTGAGAGGGTGTTTGGATCTACGTTTGAAAAAGTGTTGCAGTATTTTGAAAACTAATAATCAGATAATAGTTGTAACAAAAAGTAATGCCGAAAATTTAGTGTTTGGTTTACCTTCTGCTGTTTGCTATAACAATTATCAAATAAGTAGTTTAAAGTGTTTGGATTTGCGTTTTAACTTGTAAAATGACAAAATAATCACTTATTAAGCAAATAAACTACATTTTTTAACTTATGAAAATGTGTGGTACGATTAATTCTAAACGCAAATAAAAAAATTTATTTACATTATTGTAACATAATAATCTTTGTCATAACGCAGGACGAAACACCCTCTAAGTATTATTTTAAAGGAAGTTATTGGTGAGATTTTTCATGGTATCTCACTTCTTTACAATGGCCCGATCATGTCTCATCATTAATACATCGACGACTCGATTTTTATAGGTAAATAGTCTCTTCTTAATGCTCTAAATCTATCATACGATGCTTTTATCTTGCTTCGGGCTAAAAATGAACATGAAAAAAAGAACATATTGTTTGGTATTGCCGTATTGGTGTTGAAAGGTTGGGGCCCAACAAATGGCTTCTCGAATGCAATGTAATCTAGGTTTTTTTACTATTTACTTATCTTGGTTTTATGGTTGGTGGTTCTTTGTTTAGAAGGAAGGTTTGGGTTCTGTGATTAAATTCAAGTCTAGACTTGCATGCAGCCGGTTGTGTGATCTTTTGATGGAGGTTTTGTTTTAGTTTGCCTTTTTGGCATTGGCAGACCCAAGGGGATGGCGGGTAGCCCGTGCAATGGGTCCCTTCTTCATTAATCTCATTTTGAAACGTAACTTTTTTTTTGAAATTTTATGTATGCAACCAACGAAAATTTAATTGTGCAACTTACACCATTAAGCAACCGACGAAAATTTAATTGTGCAACTTACACTATTAAAACAAATAAAAACTTTTAATTGTGCAACTTCATGTGAAAAAAAATTATACCATAAATGAAACAAAAAATATTAAATTTGAATGCCTAAGTAAGTAATAAAACTAAAACAACAAATAAAACCCAATAATTTAAGCCCAAATTAAAATCAAAATCCAATGATATTTTTAGTCCAACTTAAAGTCCTATATTTTCTAATAATTGAATTATTGAAATCTAAGTCTTGAAAATGTGTATTTGGTTAGTTAGTTTATCCTTTACTATGTAATTGTTATTGTAGGTTTTATATTTTCCATCGATAGATAAATCTTTAAAAGGAAGTTATTAGAAAGTGGTAATAACGAATGGCAATCTTCAAAGGTTTGATTAGATGATTCTAACGAATCAGATTACATGACACAACCACAAATACAACCAGAACCGTCGAATCCTTTAACCTCGATTACAATTAACATAAACGATCTTCTTTGAGATTTTTTTGATAGACCACAGATTTTAAATTCTCACGCCAACCAAAGAAAATGAATAAGACGTTTGAAGTTGTTATTGATCAATTTAAAAAGATGAAAAATAGCAGAGAGCAATAATGAGAAATAACTTATTAGCTTATATTTTCTTAATAAATTGCATTTTTATTTATCATAGTTAGTTTATTTATTATCTTAAGTTTATATGTTATATTTTAGATTATAAACATATATTTTGTAGGTCCGACCCTACCAAGATAATTATTTGAATTATTAACCGTAAACGCAACGAAAATTTGTGGAGCGGATTTTTTTTAATGGCGGGTCGCCGCTGCTGTTTGGTGTTGTGTGGTGATTATACGGTTTGGTGGTTACTTGTGTTGGCTTCTAGTTAGAGGTTTGTTGTCGGTAATAATATTGTTGTCTTTAAAAAAAAAATTATTTATTTGAAATTGGATATTGGAAGATACTACCATCCACATAATGAGACAACGTGAACCATGCCCTGCAGTGGAAGTCCCATTTCCAAGCGACAGCCGCCGGCTCATAAGTCATAATAATTAGGATTTATTACGAAAAAAACCAACATATTTTTACGTTTTTTGCGTTTTCATCCATCCATGTTATTTTTTTCCAATAAAAGTTTGCAAGTTAATTTTTTTTTTTTGTTTTGTAAAATTTAGACATTAGAACCCGGTTTTTTCAGTTTTTAAAACGATTTACTACATAACCGACATCTAATGTCCAAATTTCACTAAACCAAAAATAAAAAATAAACTTGAGGATTTTTAGGGGAAAAAAATAACATGAATAGACGAAAACGTAAAAAACCATAAAAACATATTTTTTTTCTTTCATGATAAATCCTAATAATTATAAAATAAATTTATAAACGGATTTTGTAGGCACATAGCCCCCCATATTCTACTTTCCGTCACCTTAATTTACACCTTCTGAATAAACGACGCTAATTGTTAATATTTACTTTATGAGGTTGACAAAACCACCTAACCTCCTCCCTATAGGTTTTTTACTCTTGAACCAACAACCAAACGGTCCAAACCTAGTAAAACTATCTAACATATATTTATTTCTTATAATTTGTTTTTTTTAATCAAGTTTCAATCCAACACACATATACAAAATGACGATGCTAATCATGATATAAACACACACATACTATTCTATTAATATGTTACTATACTATGTAAATACCCATATACTACATGGGTTTATTTAAAACTAAATATTTTTAAATATATAAAGATAATTTTAAATTTTTAGTTTAATGAAGTTTTTTAGTTAATAGTTAATTTAGATTTTAATAGATTGGATTAAATTAGATTTGATTTGATTTGATATTATTAGTAGTTCTAATAAAAGATATGTCAATTTGTGAAAATTAAAGAAGAAGATAACAAGGGACAATTTTAGTACCCTTTTAATAGTATTTATTATAGATAATTAAAATGAGAAGTGAAACAATTAATATCCGGGAAAATTATGTAGAAAAACCTTAAAAGTATAAACTTTTTCGATTAAGACCTTTTATTTTTTTTTTCCTGATAAGTCCTCACATCATTTAAGACTCATAGAATCACTATAAAGTTAACATGCAATCTGTTAAACATGTTACTTATTTTGTAAAAAACCATTAAACAATAAAACTTTTTCGATTAACTCGCTCATTATTACTACTACTATTATTATTATTATTATTATTATTATTATTATTATTATTATTATTATTATTATTATTATTATTATTATTATTGAGAAGTTTTTTAATTATATTAAAAATTATTTAGTTACGATTCTAAATTATTGCAAGATTTAAAATTACTTTTTATGTTTATTTGGATTACTTTATGATTATTTATTAACGATTATATATCATATCATTGTTTTTTACGATTATTATATGAATTCTTTTGAGTTTAAAATTTTTGAAAAAAAAAAAAGACAAACTATTTAGATTTTCATTTTTCGATCGGTAACAATATAGAACCCTTTTGATTTTAAATAAATAGTTCTAGCTAAACTGTACAGAAAAACAAAATGAATTGATTTTTTTTTTTTTTCGTTTGAAAAAATTAAAAATCAAATTGGATTGTCGTTCTTTTTAATTGAAAATCAAAAAATTGGAACCATTCTATTTAAGTTGAAATGCCAATCTATTTACCCCATGGGAAAAAAAGATGAGCCAAACTGAATTTTGACTCATTTCCGTTTTTTCGAACGAAAATAACTACAACTATTTATTTATGATTGGAAAATGAAATCGAAAGATATCGTCGTTTTTCTGATCGGAAAAAAATAAAAATAAGAATGGTTCATAATATTTTATTGAAAAGTTGATATAATGATTATAAATAAACAATGATATAATATATAAACGTAAATAATAATCCAAAGTAAATTAAAAAATAATTTTAATCTTTAATTTAATCTAAAGTCATAGATAAATAATTTTAATATTAAATTATTGTTAATAATAATAATAATAATGATAATGAATAGAACGTAATAATAGACTTTATATTTTGATGGTTTTAAGAAATAAATTTAGGTATGTTAACCTGTCATAAAATTCTTATAGATGAAATTAAAAAGTTTTAAGTCGTTCAAAGATTTATCAGAAAAATATTTAAAAAGATTTAATCAAAATAAATTTATACTTTTGGGGTTTTTTTTTCATCATTTATACTATATGATTTCGATCCAATTCTTTGATGTAAATTTTTTTGATAATCTACAAAAAGCACATCAAATTTAAATTGAAAAACTACCAACCAATCTATAAATTTACTTAAATTGGCAACTGCTTTTGGGTTTTAAACCGAGTAATAAGGTGAATACTGAATAACTAATGTTTCTTGCCATCATCGGATTACGAATCTTGTTTTTAGTTGAAATGGTTGATCTTGGTGTTGATTCAGTTCTTGATTTTATCAATTTAAATCAAACTTTAAAGATGTAAAATAGGCTTTTTAAAACGTAAAAACTATCAACAATAATATTAGATACTTAAAAATGGATAAACATTTTAAGCTTTGATTTGGGTAATCCAGTGAATACTGAATTTTTGAACCATTGGATTATTTCTCCGTGTAAGGGTATGGTTTCCAGTGTAAGAAAAAAAAAAGAAGAAGAAGATAAATCCTTTGCAAATTCTAACAATTGTGTAACAAAGGAAGAGAAGGATCACCATATATCTCCATGATCAAAGCTTCGGTTCTTCTCTGCATGCTAAGCAACACATTGTGCCATGTATTAACCCTAGAACTAGCCCTAATCGGCAATATTCCAACATTCATTTCCCCTAAATCATCAACCCTAATTTCCATAACATCGCCGGCCGCCGCTCCATCCAACAACCAAATCAAACAGTAGCAGAAACCTTTCGTGATTTCCGAATCGCTATCGACTCTAAATCTCATACTTCCATCAACATCCATCATCACCTCCAGCCACACCTGAGCCGTGCATCCGGTGACTCTGTTTGATTCCACCCTACCTGACTCCTCAAACTCCGGGAGGAGACCGGCGTAGTGAATCAACCGTTTCACCCTGTCAATTGGCTCCGGTAAGGATTTGAATTCGGAAACCAGGATCTCGAGCTTCTCCCCGACGGTAAGTGTCGTCGAGAAATCTGGAGGCTGTGGTGGCGGTACGTGTTTAGGATGGGAGATTTGTAGAGATCTGGTGGAGATGGAGCGTTGGTTTGGTTTGTATTGGATGCGAGGATGGCTAGGGTTGGAGGAATTTGGTATTGTTGGAAGAATAGAGCGTATTGGTGGTCTGAAGACGGCGGCAGAGGCGGAGGCGGAGTTCATTTTTGAAGGTGGTTAGTGACAGTTGTTAAAATGTGAAAAAAGGCCGGAAAGTTAGTTAGTAGACGACTGGGAGACGGCGGAGGGGGAGGATGATCCTCGAAATGAGGAGAATGTAACAAGGTGAGTGGATTATTTAAATATGTTTTAAGGGATTTTATAATATAAAATAAATAAAAGATTATTTATATATAGGGTGAAAAAATAAAGACTAAATTACATAAATGGTCCCTGTGGTTTATGTAGAATTATGGTTTTAGTCCCTGAAAGACTTTTATTACACCAGAAGTCCCTAAAATCAAAAAGTTGTAACATTTTGGTCCCTGAAACTAACGGCCGTTAACTTGAGCCGTTAGTTTCAGGGGTATTTTTGTCTTTTTGACTTTCAAGGACCATTTATATAATTTTCAAAACTTTCAGGACCATTTATGAAATTTTCATACTTTTCATATATATTTATCATTTCTTTCTTTTTTATAATTTAATTATCCAAATATAACATTTTATTTTTTATTCCTTTTGTTTTTAATCGTTAATTTTTATTTGTATGTTTATTGTTATTATTAATGTTATTTTTCTAAATATTACTATAATTATTTATTTAAGATTATTATATGATAAACCTAGGTCATTTTTTTCAATTATTTTTTCGTTTAAGAAAATTAAAAATAAAAACTAGTTGTAGTTTTTTCGTTCGGAAAATCTAAAATCAAAATGATTTTTTTTTTATGTATTCAAAAATTTTCAAAATAACAAAACGTGTTGAAGCTTTTTTCGTTTGGAAAAATAATATAATAAAAATGTTTCGAAGTTTGTTCATTGCAATACTTAATAAATTTTTTTAATTCTAAATGGTTTGAAAAAAGCAAGAATTGAAATGGTTCGTTGCTTTTTAGTCATTAAATTCCAAATGGTTTATTGTTTTTATTGAAAAATTTGAAATTGTATTGTTTTTTTATCTACATTTAATTAAAAATCAGAATGGTTTACCGTTTTTTGATCAAAAAAATTAAAATCAAAATGGTTCGTCATTTTTTTTATAAAATAAATTTAAATACAAGATGGTCATCGTTGTTTAAAAAACTAAAAAATTATAACGGTTCATCATTTTTTGATCAAAAAAATTATCGAAATGGTTTATCGTTTATTTGATCCAAAAAACAATACTGGAGTGGTTCATAAATTTTTTTTTATCGTTGTTTAATCAAAAAACGATGAACCCTTATAATGAACCATTTCGATTTTAATTTTTTTGATTAAAAAACGATGAATCATTATGATTTTTGATTTTTTTTAAACAAGGATAACCATCTTGATTTTAATCAAGAACCATTTTGATTTTAATTGTTTTGATCAAAAAACGGTAAACCGTTATGATTTTTGATTTCTATCAAACAAAAGAATAATTCTGATTTTTAATTAAACGTAGATAAAAAAATCAATGTGATTTCAATTTTTTCAATAAAAACAACAAACCATTGCAATATAATTTATTGACTAAAAAGCGATAAACCATTCCAATTCTTGATTTTTTCAAACCATTAAAAATTAAATTTTTTTATTAATTATTTGCAATGAAGAAACTACGAAGCATTTTGATTATATTCTTTTTCCAAACGAAAATAGCTTCAACACGTTGTTATTTTGGTTTTTTTTAGTGGAAAAAAGAAATAAATCATTGTGATTTTAGATTTTACAAACGAAAAAACTACAACTAGTTTTATTTTTATTTTTCTTAAATGAAAAAAACAATAGAGAAATATTTGGATCTCAATAAATAATTGAAAAAAATGAACCAGGTATATCATATAATAAACTTAAATAAATAACTATAGTAATGTATAAAACAAAAATAACATTAATAATAACAATAAACATACAAATGAAATTTAATGATTAAAAAAAGGAAAATAAAATAAAATGTTATATTTGGATAATTAAATTATAAAAAAGAAAGAAATGATAAAATATATATATGAAAAGTATGAAAATTTCATAAATGGTCCCTGAAAGTTTGAAAATTACATAAATGGTCCTTGAAAGTCAAAAAGACAAAAATGCCCCTGAAACTAACGGCTCAAGTTAACGGCCGTTAGTTTCAGGGACCTAAATGTTACAACTTTTCGATTTTAGGGACTGTTGGTGTAATAAAATTCTTTCAGGGACTAAAACCGTAATTTCATATAAACCACATGGACCATTTATGTAATTTAGTCAAAAATAAAATAATCTGAAAATTGGAGGAAGAAGAATATTCTAGGCTGATTTGGTGGTTCTTCTTTATACTGTGATAAACTATATTTATTTTTTAATGGGGTTTAACCCATTTGGTAAGAGTGGTGTTATGTGAGTGAGAGGTCACGGGTTCGACTCCCGTCGGAGGCAAGTTGAAATTTAGGTGAAGAAAGTAAGTCGTTTAATAGTAGAAGTAGGATAATTTGACGTTTAAAAAAAATTAATTTCTAATCCTCGATGTTACCAATGTTAATTATTCATTCTAATAATCGATGTTAGTAATAGTTATCCATTTTTAAAGATGACATAATCAATTTACTAAAAATGTATACGAAATTAGTGGAGTATCAATTTAATTAATACAAAAGTGTAACTATATAGAATGATTAAAAAGATATTATCGACTTTCTTGACAAAGGGTGTACAAGTTGAATGTGGTTTGTCCCCATTATATCGTCATTGCTTACATTTTAGTCTCCTATGAAAAGGTGTTTATTTTTAAATTTGTAAAATTTGTTTGGATTCTTTTTCTACGTTTTAAATTATGTTTATATGACTTTAATCATACTAATATTGGTCTGTTTGGCATACAAAGTTACAAACTTTAAGAGTTTTTGAAGCTTAATTTATTGCTTTTAAAAGTTGCAGTTACTTTTTATTCATAAGTTGCGTTTGAATAACTTTTTTTTTCAATATCTTATTAAAACCTAAAGCTCCCATAAACTTCCAACACATAAGTTATTTCAAGTAGCTTTTAGAAACAGCTTGAGCTTATGAAAGCTAAAATTATTATAAATTTATAACAACCTTAATTAATTATGATTCCAATTTGGTTAATTTTGTAATATGTACTCTTATGTATTTTTATATTTATCAGCTTCAGCTCCAACTATTTTACCGAACATTTTATTAATAAAAGTTCCAGCTACTATAAGCTTCAACTACTATAATTCCAACTCTAGCTAGTTTTTGTGAAACATTTTCTATAACAATGTCATTACGGGCCTATTTATTTGACCTTTAAAACAAGGGCATCTGAAAAACGTGTTTAAATTCATTGTTTTTTTTATGTTTTCAATTTTTAAAATCACAAGAAACTTGAAAACTCTTTTATGAGATTTTCGTCTTTTGTATTCAATCTAATCATCTCAATCTCATCTTTAAAATGTGACACAAATAAGTGAAAAATAAAAAAGGTAAAAAATATTTGCAACATATCTACAAACATTTTCATATCTATAATGTGTTTTTATAAAAACCATCATGTTATCAGTTTTATTAAAAACTCTAAACCGAAAATTAGATGCATATGTGTTTTTAGATTAACGCATCATGGTGCATTTAAAAGAAAACGCACAAGGGTATTTTCGGTATATAATATTTTTTTAATTTGAAATTTTATTATTATTTTTATATAAATTGTTGCATCGTCAATATATACAATTTTTCAAAAAACAGTTTGAAGAAATAAAAATCATTATGTTGAAAATCGAGACCTTTGTGTAGTAACTATTTATCTCTCTCTCTCTCACTCGGTTTTTCAGATTTTAAAAATTCAGTTTACCAATTATAATCGAGCTCTAATAGTCAAAAATCACAAAACTATAAAAGAAAAATTAACTTGATGAGCTTTCTGGAAGAAAACAACATTGGGGGATGAAAACTTAAAAACATGTTGATTTTTATCATAATAAATTTTTTTTATATAAAACTATGATTTTGATGGTGAAAAAAACAAATAAGTATTTATCACTCAAGTTTATTCAAACATCTAATTTAGTTTTTTAAATTTCTAACATCTTAAATAAGCAAATATGCACTCACAAATCACAAATAAATCCCAAAAACCTATACAAAGAGAAAGAACTTCTTTAAAATTTGGAAAATAATTCAAACTATTTTTCTAAATTAAGAAGAACAAAAATAAATAAAACTGACAAAGAAGGAGGTGGTTTGTAATTGTATGTGATACCTGAACCTCGAACAAGGCATTTGGTAGGGGCCATTGTCTTTTCATTCAATATGCATTTTCAACAATTGATTATTAAATACAAAAAACTCTTTAAAACATCTTTAGAAAAGTAGAAAACGCAATCACAAAACATTTTTCTTGCGTTTGGAAGATATCATAATCATTATTTTGTTATCGTAGAATGAATATATTGAGAAGAAGCAAACAAACTTTGATGCATTTATTGTTTAATTCTTTAATTTTTCTCACATGTTGAAACTTTTGAACTTTATTATTATTATTTTAAATATATACTTTTCACATTACTATATGAAAGAAACATTTTTATATCAATAACAAACTCTATAAAAAATAATGATTACTATGTCCTTCAGGAAAAAGAAAAAAAAGAAAAAAGAAGAACATAAAACATGGAATAGTTTTGAGAACACGTAACCCGATTGAGTATAGAGATTCACCATTGCAAACGTGCAAGCCAAAGAAAGGCTATTGGCTATTCGTTTAGACTTATATGTAATAATTAATATATAACAATAATTAATAAAAATATCATTTTCTAAATATATATATATGAAATGATTCAGGGCCGTTTGGTTCGTGAATTTTTTGGGATTTACTGGGATTTACATTGTAAATCCTGTGTTTGGTTTGCAGATTTCAGTAAGGATTTAAAATATCAGGATTTCTTAAATCTCTTCCTTCTTTGTTAACTAAAAATCCAGCCTCCCCCCTAAGATTTTAAATCCAAGTTACATTGCATTTTTCAGATTAACACATTTTTACTAAAAGATAATGCAGATTCTTTGACAAAATCCTGACAAGTGCAAATGCTGCATAATGTAAGTCCTTTGACCCAGAGAAAAAAAAATCTACGAACCAAACGTCCCCTTAGGGTTTCTACACCATCCAATGGTCGGGTCATTATCCGACAATTCCAACAAGCCTGAAAAAAGGAGTCGAAGCTAACGTAATATCTTCTCTTTATAAGTTGTAATCTTGAAATTTTAACTTTATATCTAATCTTAAACCCACCTACTCATATACCTTTTATATTTTAATTACTTCGACATGTTATTTACTTGTCTTCTGATTTATATTATATAAACACTGACTTGAGTGTCAGAGGTGGATTCTAGGATGCAAGCCCTACCTTCTACATCAAGATGCTCCTAAGGGAGATACGCTCAAACAATCACCAAAGACCTTTTATATAGCTTAACATTACATCGGTGTTAATTTGGATTTCAAGTCAGAAGTTTGAGTCTTCTAATAAACAAAATATGTAGATTTGTGAAGTAGGAGTCTATCTCATCTTAAAAGTCATGTGAACATAAAAAGTTTAATGTGAACATGCTCAGTATACATACGTTCACAACAATATCATTCATGTAAACATACATGTTTCACTTGGTTATAGTGTGTGTTAATGTGTGAATTTTTACAAGTAGTATTGTATTTATAATTTAAAAAATTTTCAATTTAATTGGTCTTAAATGAGATACTCTCGTACTCCGCAAAACGAGTAGTAGTCACTTAAAACACACACACTAAAGTATACAAGTGATACACTGATACAATACATCAATTCATGTAGTTTTCCTCATTTGCATATTTCTAGGTCCTCTACTAATCACCCACTTACATATATGAAATTATTTTTTTAATAGTGTCATCATATTCAACCAACTATTAAGGATAAACAAAGTGCCCTTAGCTAGTAATACCCAAATCATCACTATAACTCAAAAGTGGCATGCATCAAAACAAAAAACAAGCCTGCGGAAATATGTAAGCAACCACATTATAAAATAGCATTAGTTTATCAAACTCTTCGATTTGAATAGTTTTGACAATATAATTGATTCCGCAACATGACTAACAATTCAATGACACACAAGTACCATGGTGTGAAGGTCTTTTTTTTTTTTTTTTTTCTTTTGCGTATAGAATGACCAAATCAAGAAACTTAATATTCCTAGATGGAGGCATTCACAAAGAATAAGATACAACAAACATTAGTGATTTACTTTTTAGATTACCAAACTAGTTTTTCGTTGCAAACAATAGCATGTTCTTGCCGAAACACAGAAGAAACACACCATATTTTGCAAGAACGAATGATTTTGAACAAACAATTGCCAAGTATGATGGTTCTTTCCGCAGCTGAATAATTCGCCCAAAATCACTCAGTTCTTGCAAACCGTAATGCCTTGAATTTTGACATTCTCACAAGAACAATTGTTGGTTCGTAATGAAACTCCCAAGTAGGAGGGTTCAAAAAGCTAATCCTCCAAAATAGAAGATGACTATAAGGTCTAATCTTCTTTTTACCTTTCCCTATCTTAATTTACACCAACATTGCTAATCCACAATTGTAGAGCTCCAAAGATTACAAGAAACTGCAGTGTATATCGATATCCTCCGCCCTAACATCTTCCTGCACCTACCATCCATTCTAATCCTTGTCCTAAAGTATGTGCTTCGATAGGATCCTTTTTCCTTTTACAGGTTGTATTTAAGAACTCGAAGATAACCAACACCCAGAAAGATCAAGATCTTACGTTTAGAAGAAAAGTAGTGTTATGATCAAGCTTTGCACATGCAAGATGACAAAGGGTTCTCCCAGATATCATAGTTGGGAAATGTTGCTTCTGGAAGTCCAGTGCGTGTCTGGTGGGTGATGACAACATCTTCGACAAATGTAGCCCAACCCATGTAGGGATCACCTAGAGATTTGGAAAGCAGGCCTTTGTCGGGTTTTATGGATTTTTGGCGGTGACCATTGTACCTTCTTGCACCAATTATTAGTTTCGCGAAGTTTCCTCCATGGGTCATTACAAAAACATCGGATTTCAAGCACACCAAGAAATCTAATGCAGCCAAGCTTGTCACGTGCTTCCTGAAGCCATCTAGTTCGTCCTTTGTTGTTAATTCCTCCTTTGTTACCTATTACAAAGTATGGAACCCCCCAAACAATCAGATGCAATGATTTGTTGAAGGGAGTTCTTAGGTCTATAGAGTTGAAAAGGGTCCTTACAAGATTAGGGAACATGTTCCTAAGTGGTGCCATTCGATTCTGTCCACCATAGACCTGTCCAGAAGCAACATATATTTGAGTTTCTTTCGGATAGCCCATCGCACGTAGCATCACCGCCACTTCCCCAGGCTCAAGTGGGCATCGGCCTTCTTTCCGTTTTTGTAAGGCGAGCGGCCATAAATGGGAACCATCCTGCACCCAGAATGATCTTCTGTTAACCAGTGCCATAACATAGTAGCAACAAAAACGGACACATTCACTTCTCTAGATTGCATGTTTTAATAGGGGTTGGCATTTGGTTGTTACAAAAGGGTCATCTTAGATTAGATACTGGAAATTTATGCAAGTATTCAAATCTGAGAAATTTAGGATGATGACTAACCTTGAACCGCCTAGGCCATTCTTTTAATCTGTATAATCCCATCAAAGATTTCTCATCCCTTGTCCCCACAAAGTCACAAAATGAAAGCCCAACCATCCCTTTCTCAAATCTAAGATGAAGAGCCCTGTTGACCAAGATATTCTTGCAGGTCTTTACGCAGTTAAGTAAAAAATCACAGAATTTTCACCATAATTTTAACACACTTACATAAAAGGATTGGAACTGCCGGTTCGATTTCTCATCCTTGCTACCAGCTGATCAGCCATTTCATCAATCTCAGGAAGAAACTTGAGAGCATGATAGTTCACCCTGCACCTTAGCCTGTTGATTTCTCTAGGGACATTATCATAGCTGTACAAGAACAAACACATACAATGTTGAAAATTAATTAAAGATGTTTTATTCATCAGAAAATAATTTTTCCACAACATACCCAAGTCGATCTACAAAAGGCTTCAAGGCCATTATCTTCTTCTCTTTGATCCGGGGCAATACATTGTCGATGTAGAATTGTGCTGGAGCATACTTGGGGATGTTTTTCACCGTACGTCTATCTTGCGTTAACACAAAATTGTTTACAAGACTATTATACCATAGATAACTAAACTAATGTCAAAATAAAACTTGATCAGAAGTCAGTATGCTAAAAACACTTTGCAACTTTAGCAATGGAGTTTAGACAACTCAAACTAACATGTTATGATACTATCATCAGATTGTCCATAACCGTTTCAACTTCATGATCTTGGAATGGAAGAAACAATAATATTGTGTTCCTCTGTTATGTTTTGTTCAAGAGCAAGTGTATGCAACTATGCATGAAGATAGAAAGAGAGAGAACCTTATGCTTGTGAATAACTCTGATTTGTCAGTAAACCATGACGGAATATCACGCACAATTTGCACATCGTCCTTCAAGTAGTCGATGAAATGATCCACATCAAATATGTCCTCAAATTTTCTGGGGAAAATGTTAAACCCGTATAGGAATCAAGAATAGACTAAATATTTGGAGTGTGAGCACAAAAACATATATCATAGGACATGAATACTGGAAGCAGAATGTAACATGAAATTTTACAAAACCGTCTCTAGACATAAAAAACAGTCTACAAATCACAGCAGATGGATTCAGAAACCACCACAAGAAATGTTGAATAGAACGGAATTTGTATAAATAACATATGCATATCTATCATACACAGTAATGATACAGGCTAAGAGCTGATAGCGGTGATGAAGTTAATAAATTAGTATCATTCTTGTTAGGGTTAATCAAACAACGCACACACATGATTACAACAAAGACGCAAAAGATTTACGTGGTTCGGTCTAAACTGACCTACGTCCACATGGACAACTAAAGTACTTTATTATTCAATGATAAACGATAGTACGATACAAGTACAAGGCATCATATATAGAGAGACAATTAGCCTAATCATCTATTAACTCATCAATGTGGGACAAGATAACAAGGCAATAAACTAAATCCCAATGTGGGACGAAGCCTAGATCTCAACAATCTCCCACTTGGAGGCTTCGAAACACGAAAAACTGTGCTCCATAAGATAACCTTTTGTACTTTTGTATAAACCCCAGCCAATACATTAAGCTAAGATCTCCCTTAGTTGCCACCAGCGTTCTCAACACTATTCACTATTCCTGAAGGCCAGACGAAGCTCTACACAAGTACACAGCTTCAGCTTATCCAACGTTATCAATTTAGTAAACATATTTGTTGGAATCTTCGCATCCGAGATATTCTTCATTTTCATTGATCCTTCGCAAATCAATATATTAATAAAGTGATACCTCATCACGATATGCTTAAGATGCATTTGGTTTGTTGATGGGTTTAGGAATAAGTATGGGTATAGGTATAGGTTTGAAAGAAATGAGAGAATGTATAGGAGGAATAGAAAACCCATGAGTGTGGATGGGTTTGAATTTTTAGTATACATTTCCACATAATTGGTAATCATTTCTCAAACAAACATCTATGAAACCCAAACTCATTCCATGTCTTAAGAACCCACCAAACAAACGCACCCTTAGTCTTTCCACGATAGACCGGGTTCTTCGCAAGCTTTACAGCACTCTCGTTGTTACGGTATAGCGGATAATCTGTCTGTTTCTCGTCTAACTATAATAGAAAGTTTTCAACCAAACAAGCTTTTTACTAGCTTCAATTGCAGCCATGTACAGCTGTACGCTCTGTAGTTGACAGAGCCATACTCTTCTAAAGTTTCAACATCCAACTGACAGCGGTTCCTCCCCCTGTGAAAACATATCTAGACGTGCTTTTGAACGTTTTCTTACAACCACCTAGATCAGCATCAATATAACCCTTGAGAATCGAATCTTTAGCTCTGAAATATAAACTCATCTTCGAAGTACCCTTCAAATATTTGAGAACCCACTAACTTCTTTTCAATGTTCTTTCCCTGGATTCGACATAAAACAACTAATAACCCTGACGACATGAGTTATGTTTGGTCTCGTGCAAACCATGTCGTACATGAGACTACCAACTGCTAATAATTACAGAATTTTAGCCACTGCTTTTCTTCTTTTGTTCTCGGAGACTGGTCTTTGGTAAGTGTAAAGAGACTTCACGAACAATATAGTCTTCTATTTACCAAGTACGCACGGTTCTTAAAACTCCGAGTCAACCTTCTTTAGATCTGGTAGTTTCCCCTTAGTGATTAACATTTTCATTCCCTTTTCGCTCATGCGGCCGAGGCATTGATGGCACAGTTTGGATAGATCTAGTCCACTAGTAGTTGCACTAATCCCATCCTTTGAGACTTCGGCCACGTAAAGTGTACCTTTCTTCTTCCTTTTAGCAATTACGAGATTCCCTTTCACTACTTTCCATTTACCTCCACCAAAAGTGACGTTTGATCATCCAACTGCCCGATCAACGTCTTTTTTAGGCCTGGAATAACTCGTACGTCCTTGAGAGTCCATGTGGTACCCAAAGTAGTCTTAAAGTCACTGTCTCCCATCCATGTAATGTACTACATGTCTAGAGTGTGATTGTTACCAAGACGAACTTTACCGAAGTTACATGTCCTCATATTCGTCATCATCTTCGTGCTAAACGTGCATGAAATGATGCTCCAGAATCCATAATCCACGACTCGACTGAGTTTTCAACATAAAAAATGAGAATGTCTTCGAAATTACTCATTGTAGCATTAACTTCCTCTGTTTCAGTCGGACACTGATTTTTAAAATGCCCATCTTCTTTGCAATTCCAACACTGAATATCCTTTCTAGGCTTAGACCGGCTCCTCTTGGATTTCGATCTTCCTCTCCCGTTTCCTCTTTCTTTCCTTCTACCCCTCCCTTCATTGTTGAACAAGGATCTCGATGATTCTCTGGTAGTCCTCCTTCGAATATCCTCTCCAAGTATAAATATCGAATCTCTTCAAAAGTAAGCTTAGTAGTTCCAATTGAACTACTAACTGCTATAAAATATCTGGACCAACTTTCCGGTAACGAGGACAATAGTAACAAGGCTTGTACCTCATCATCAAACTTAATGTCAACAGATAATAACTGAGAGATTATATTGTTGAACTCGTTAATGTGAGAACTAACGGACACACCTTCTCTCATCCTGGTATTAACTAGTTGTCAAATTAGGAATACCTTATTAGTAGCAGACAGCTTCCCGTACATGTTCGACAATGCAGTCATCAATCCCTTCATAGTCGTCCCTTTCAAAAAAAAAATCCCTTCATAGTCGTCTCTTTCACAATGTTAAACGCCACATTCTTGGCATGTGTGAATTTGATGACAACTATCATTTTCATATCCACGGTAGCCCATTCTTCGTCTTTCATATTCGTAGCTTTGGTTTCGACCAAAACCTGATCCAAATCCTTCTGACATAAAAGATCCTCGATTTGCATCTTCCACCAACAAAAATCATATCCGTCAAACTTCTCAATCCGATTCTTTCCGTCGTCAGCCATAATCCCGAAAACCAACGAACCAACAAGGTGTTCAAACACAGCAGTGCCAGCAACCTGAACTTAACAGTTGTCTATTTAAACATCTCAAACGACAGCAAAACCCTAAACCAAACGATCACTAGGTTTTTCAGCTTAAAACGGATTCCCAAACGACTAGGTTAATTTGCAAAACGACGGTGGCAAACTTGCTAGGTTTTCTGCAAAAAAAACAACAGTTAGGTTTTCTCCGAAAACAACAAACGGCTACTAGGGTTGCTAGACAGACGTGTCGCAAAAAGAAGTGGCAATGGCAGTAGTGGCTGCGCGAACTAAAACCCACAAAAAAGAACATCGGTAGATGAACTTCTGGCGGCGGCGGAGATCTGTGAGCAAACAGACAGGGCTACGCAGATTGGCAATAATGACAGAGAGAATGAAAACATGCGAATAGTGTGGACAGCAGTGGCGGGTGGTGGATACTGGCGGCACAAAACAACAGGCGGACAACAAGTTGCAAATTCAGACAGACCAGATAGTCATCTGCGCAGGCTGACAGCAACAGAGGGTTGTTTAGTGGACAGAGGCGGTGACAAAAGGCTGCACAAGTAGGCAGCGACGGCGCAATAGTGGTGGGGTTTGTACGCTAGAGTAGAGAATAGGGAGCAGATCGGCAAGGCAGAGAGGGTAGAATTGGGGCTGCCACATACTGCAGCGGGGTTAAGGCAGGGGCGGCTTGTGTAATCTGATCAACCGAACAATACCACTTGTCAGGAAGGTTAATCACACAACGCGCACACACAATCACCATAAAGACACAAGAGATTACGTAATGGCAACTAGGGTACTTTATTATTTAGTGATAAATGATACAAGTACAAGACATCATATATATAGATGGACAATTAGCGTAATCATGCATTAACTCGTCAATGTGGAACAAGATAACAAGACAATAAACTAAGTCCCAATGTGGGACGAAGCCTACATCTCAACAATTCTTTTGGGTAACTTGGGTCTCCAAACCGCTTTGCAAGCCAACTATTCAGGGCGACCACCTGCTTTGTGGGTAGCCGGAGTCGTAGTTGGTTAACGTCTATGGCCACAATCCCCACAAGGGGTATTTTTTGTTGCTCCTAGGAATCAAACTTGGGACCTCCAGGGATTTTGACCCTTGGAGACCAAACTTACCACTAGGCCACCACCCTTGTGGTTGTTAAGAAACTACTATCATGCTTTGAGGCTTGAGCATCATGGGGACAGCTTAAGATGCCTGTGTCACCATGTGTCATAGCTCATTATTGACTAATGACTATTATTCAGAGAAGATGATGAAGAAAGTAACTACAATAAGCATTAAAGATATTTTAAGATCTGCATACTACTTCAAGTTTTATGTCCAGCCTAGGTTTCATGAAAATACACTACATTTCTACCAGAAAAATATGCAAATAACTGTTAATAGATTATATTCACTTTTCAAACTTTTAGGAGACTCACAACTCCACAAGTATAAAGTTTTTAGGTAAAGGTAACTCACGTTTGGTCTTTCCAGATCTGATCTTGCTTTAACACAGGCAGAATAAGAGTGGCATTCATGATTTTGGCGACGGCAACGGCATTGCATATCTACATGAAAAATGTGTGGGGATGTAGCATTTAGCAGCTGGGAAGCTTGTCACAACCAGTAGGGTCACAGTGAGGCAAACAAATTATCACAAAGTTAGCAGTTGGCTTGTTCTTTATACAAATATTGGTAGCAAGAAAATTAAACAATCAGGTAACATGGTAGATATGTCGGCGTGGATACAAAAAATGGGCCAGACTTTAGGTTATAACTTTAGAATCAATAAACATTGGGACATAAGTATAATAGAAGTAGTTATGAGTAACTTCTGAAAGATTTTTGAATCATGACATAATTTTGCTTTAGCTACCTAGTAGGAAATTTGACTTTGTAACTTACTACACCCGTCAACTACAAATACTGATATACAAACATAAATCGCATATGTTCCTCCTCCCAACTAGTGTACAAAAGAGAGGTTGAAATTTTAGAGAACTTTGGATCAGTTGTAACTGTGAAGTGGAAATGCATAAGGTAGAGTTCCCTTACAAGCATGCAACTAGAAATTTTAAACTAGTTCTCTCAATTAGAGTACAAGTGCAACATACGGTACCATTGCATCTTAATTTAATTTGACCAACGAAATTAAAAACAAACATTGTTTTATTTATTCATTTCTACCCTCCAACTCTGCAGCCCCCCCCCCCCCCCTCCCGCACTTTTTTTCCCCAATAAGAACACACCCATCCCATCCCAACCCAGCTTCCTCCCCTCTCTACCACCTCCATGTAAACAAAGATATAGACTTCAAAAAATCCCAGGTTAGAGTTTGATTGTTCCATTTTCCAGATGGTGAAACCTCATTTCCAAGTAAACCATTGAAATCAAGATTCTGTTCATTTGCTTCTTTCCTTCTTTAATTTCATCCTCAGCTTTTCTAACCATCATCCGTCTAAACCAATATCTAACTATGCATTTACCAAAGAAAAATAGAAAATGCTCATATATTATTGCAGGACTGAGAGAGAAATTCATGTTAAAAAAACAAAAGCACGCCAATCAAAAACTCAAAAGGTAATTATAACAAATTTGCAGTATGATTGAAGTGGCATCAAGGATGAATAAAACATTTTATTGAAAGAAAGTTCGAGTTTCAAAAAAAGACAATAAAAA
This sequence comes from Centrapalus pauciflorus, assembly GCA_020465985.1. Taxonomy (NCBI): domain Eukaryota; kingdom Viridiplantae; phylum Streptophyta; class Magnoliopsida; order Asterales; family Asteraceae; genus Centrapalus; species Centrapalus pauciflorus. The sequence continues at coordinate 727,951 of JAANYP010007579.1, forward strand.
GTTCATTATAGGCACACTTCTATAGAGCTTCACTAAGGCAGGGTGATGTAAAGTGAGTTTACAACACCATAGATCTTAGGTTTGAATATGCTTTCAGAAGATCTAGACTACTGCAAAACAATGTTTTAGACGATTAAAAACAGACAATTGTAACAGATCCACCCAATAGCCTTTATTAAAAAGTGCTAGAATATAACTTACAGCAATTCTTTGCTGATTTAGCCCACCCTCTGCATGAATAAATATATATCCATTTGTTTCATTTGCCTCGGGGATTGCTGCACAGAACCAAGAACCAGGGGCCGTATAAACAATTAGTAGGAATGTCATACGAATCTTATAAATTGAAGTTATACTAAATCTATTGTTTGATTCAAGGAAAGTGAGAATGTCGAAACCAAGTGAACTACAAGTGGTTTCCTAATCTAAAAACCTTGCAGTGAGAAGTGCCCCATTCATTTCAACTATTGACATATATAGAAGGAACAAAACTAATTTTGGTGTTAGAGCAACCAAATGTATTATGTAAACCCATTCAATTTCAGTCAAGCAAAAAATTATGTGAAGATAACTTCTCTTTGGAATTGTCTATGCAACTATATATCTATCTACGCTTGGCATTATATGTGTGTATGCATTTGAAAAACAATGGACTGATCCAAAAACCATAACATATAAGGTTCCAAACCAAATATTTTGAAAGTTGGGGAATCGAAATATAACTGAATCATATATGAACTTGCGAAAAGGGCATGTTTAGGAACTTTACTTTTTTCTCGTTGAGGTAAGGTTTAGGAATAAATTTATGCAATAAGTGAGTGCAAGGATTGAAGGTGTATTCGAATAAAAAGTGGACATAGCAACTTAGCAAGTGTCAATTTCAAAAAATTTCATGAGATAAAAGGTTGGTACTTAATCCATTGGTGATTGGTTAGTTGAGAACAAACCTAATCTAGTCTGGCATACATGCCATGATGATGTAATTGTTGAAGTTCCCGCAAATGCCCAATCAAGAAAAGAGTATTATTTAAGGGATATCAAAAAGAAGAAAAAAAGAAATTTATTTGCAAAACATCAATATGTTAGCCATTGATTTTGTAAAACAATTTTTGTTTTCTTGCTGAATCAGTATGCCAATCTACACTTTTAGTGATTCATATATTCTCTCCCTCAATTCTCATGTATGTTCCATCTCAACATCAGTTCATGATAAAGGGGTCTACATAGAGTTATGCATATGCCCAGGTTTTACCTGAAATTGCACCAATGCGTCTTTCAGCACATGGCTTCCAAGAAGTGGTGGCTGATAATGGATTCTCCCACAAAGAAGGTGGCTCCTTGACCTAATCGCAGCAAAAACAAAAAAAACAAGTTCAAAAATAATAGACGATTAAGATCCATAGCAAGTTAACAACCAATATGGTGCTTGAACATTGTACCCTATTTTTGTAATCAATAAAAATTCCATTCAAAAAAAACAACCAAGATAGTCCAGTAAAGCTGTTAAGAGCTGTTAAGCTTACACGGGGGCAATGAAGTGTGATGCCATCTTTCGTACACAAGTATGGAGCATTCTGCAAATAATTAATATAGAGTACAGCAACATCAGTTCAGTTCTACATATCAACTAGGAAATATTCTACAAAGAGAAACCAAAGAAAATAATAATTATACAATTTAAAATAACCGTAAGGAACAAGCAAAACTTAAGATACTGATAAATTGTAAAATATCAATGGGTGAAAAACAACTTCTTCATGTGAACAACCCCAAAACTATAAAGCTGCAGAAATTAGCTTAAAAAGTGGTCGACTGGATTTGACCAAGGCTGAGCAGATGCAATTGACCACTTCTTTCCATGTTGTGATAGATCAATTCTCTCGCAAAGCGCTCAAACTAACAAGCTAATTCTAATTTGCAACAACATAGATTGATCTATGCCCAGTCTACATGAATCTAAAAACTGCTCCACATCACTCATATCCTAATTCCTGATTTCATCTAGATGTGAGATTTTTACATCATTCATTCGCATTAAAGATCATGAATAAATGTAAACTTCTACATAAGTAAGAACCCCTAACATCCTTTCGAACTAATCAGGCTTAGAATTTTAACTAAAGTCATGTGTACTGTCGAAGTTGTCTTTCGCTCTGGAAGCATTGTAATTTATTTGAATAAAAACCGTAAATGCATTACGTGACGAGATTGATTGGAGTTGAGATAGGATTACTTACCAGATGACTTATGACCGAATAAACCGAAAACATTCCGGCAAATGCAAGGATAGTTATAACTAGAAGCAAGATCTTGGAGTTGTGCGAATAAAACCTAACACCTTCATCTAGTAACTGAAAATGATTAGAGAAGAGTGAACGGAACCGATCTCTAGGGTAACGATCGCGACCACCGTCATCGTCGTCGCGAAGGGGATGACTTTCTGAGGATAGCGGCGAAGTGACGTCGTCGCGTTTCCTAGGAGACGGTGTTGCTCTGCCGCCGATCGAGCTAGAGTGACGGAGCTCCGCCATGGCTCGCTTCGGACTGTAGGCCAGCTTCGAGGTTTTTTGTTACTCGCTACTAGGTGTGCGTGGTGTTTACTGCTTTGCACTCTATGTTCTATTATTTTCAATATTTACAATGAACAGTCCCTGCACTCTTTTCCTGTTTGAGTTTTTTAGTCACGTGACTTCTAGTACTATACTTTCAGCCCCATAAATTTCTAAAAGTATTCAGTGTTGCTCTACTCCCATCATGATTGTTAAATTCGATATGATCTTGATCTTAAAATCTTATAATTTTATAATCATTTAGTAGGATATCTCGTAGATAATTTCTTAAAATCTCTATCCGATCAGTATCTACTTTTACTTAAATTGAAAATTAAGAAATTATAAGTGAGTCAAATTAATTAAAGGTGAAGGTTGTATAATATCAACATGTTTCTCAAAGTGTACTGATATGACACCTACATTTTTTTTCTTACACATATGGTAAGTGTACTATACACACACACATGCACATGTGTATTACATGCGGTTTAGTTTTCCGCTCTAATGTGGTATTTTTCTACATATAGTTCGATTGAAATACATGACTCTATTGGTATTAAAAATCAAACTCTATGTAGAATGTATCATATTCAAACGAAAAATAATAGATATACACACACACATACAATATGTGTAAAAAAATTCATGTATTATATCTGTACATCTTGAAAAACACATTATGTTGTATGACCTTAACCCTTATATTAAATAACAAATACAACAGATGTGTTAATTATCTATTTTTATACATAACAACAATTTTTATATAATCTTAGAATTTAATATTTTAAAATATAAATCTCTCAAATGTTGTACGAACTATCATCACAGTGTTTATATTTAGATATTTCATGAGTTTAACATACGGTTACTTTATTTGTAGTTGCATTTCACATTATGAGTATCTTTGACAAAAGTATATTTAGCTTCGAGTTGTAGTTTTTGGAAGCTGTAGTTTTTAAAGAATTGAAACTTTTAGTCAGTGTTGGCCTTAATAGGGGCCACATGGGCTACAATGCATATATCACATTATATGAAGCATTATTTTTTCAATCTAATAAGTAATATACTGGTCCACACGTGTGGAATCATACGAAATGCCTGCAATGGCATGCAATATGAAATTGATTAAATGAGATTGGGTTAAAAATGAAGTCTAAAATTGAATAAGCTCTCTTTTATTGTTCAATGTTCACGTTATTATCAATGCGGAGATCATGGTTATGGATTCATCATTCATACAATATAAACTATAAACACGTAAGGGCCCTTTTAGTTGAGTTATTTTCAACAAACCTTTTCGTTTAAAACAACCGAACACACGTTCAAATTCATTGTTTATATGTTTTAATGTAACAACCTATCTTTTATTTCAGTATCTGAGTTAATGATGTAATATTATTACATTATTATTTTGTAATATAATTTAATAATGAAAATATTAATTAAATTATATTTATGATTTTTAATTGTTAAAAGATGATTAAAAATAAAGAGATGTAAAATACAAAAGTTTAGTGGGTTAAATACTCAAATGATAAAATGAAATATATATAAACATAAATAATGGTCATTTAATCACAATTAAGATTTCAACACTCTCTCTCTCTAATCTCTCTCTAACCCTCGGCCAAACTCACAAAATTACTCAAAATTGTTCATTAAATTGGCATTTAATTGAAGATTCAAGACAAAGGAAGTTACAACAAATCATCAAACATCATCAATTAGCAACAATTCAAGGTAATTATTGATTAAACTCCTTAATTTCAAGAGTTTGGTTCGGTTTTATTAAAAACCGAAACCTTGGATTTAAATGTGATGATTTTAGATTGCATGTGTATATAATTGATAGATAATGATGAATTTAAGTTAATGGATGTTTAAGAAACAAAAATTTGAGGATAGATCATCCAAAATTAGTACAAATCGGAATTTTGATGAAAAAGAATGTTCTTGACAAAAATGATGAATTTTGGATGATCTTGATCAAAATATGATGTAATTGATAGGGAAATTAGTATAAAATTAACCCAATAATCATAATATATCAATATATTACATTGCATGTTAATAAAATAGGTTTTTGGGAATTTTTATGTAAAATCCGTATGAATATACTCAAGAACATGAAGAACAAACCTGGAAAAATATTCTAAGTATGGGATCCGAATTCGGATGACCCGAATTCGGATGAGGCCATTTCGGTCCCCATGATTTCTGATGATACCCAATTCGGATTATTAATTCGGATTTGATCTCGGTCCCAAATTCGGATGAAGCTTATTTTGAACCTAACCTTGTACCTAATTCGGATATAGTATTTCGGATCATGAAAGATCCGAATTCGGTACCCATTTTATGATCCTAAATTCGGTCTAATGATCAATTTGGATGTTATGCTAAATTCGAATATCTCAATTTTGATTGGGGCATGATCCGAATTCGGATTATACTATTTCGGATGTGGTCAAATTCGGGTGCCCAATTCGGTCAGATCCGAATCCGGATCCCCAATCCGGGCTAATCCGAATTTGAGTGATCTGAAACCCATTTATTATATTTTGATATTTCAAATAAATAAATGATTTTATGCATATACTTTTAGCTATATATATATATATATGATATATATATAGAAGGCTTTTGAGAATTTAATGACCAAAAGATTGATGAAATATAAGTTATCAGAATCAGATGAAATAAAAGATTTTAAAGACTAAAAGAATGATGATAATGATAAGAGATTGACATGACATGATATGAATGATTTTGAAAAGGTTCAGTATATTCTGAACAAAGATTTAAAAACTTAAAGACTTGAAAGCGGGTCTCTGATTTGAAAAGAATTGACAGATTACAGATTGACAAAGATAAAATCCTGAGATAACTCAGGTGGCAGATTTTTATATCTGTTTGATAAAGACCCAGACCTGTGAGTTATAGATATTCAGATTGAACATGCATAGATTCCGGTTGAGATATATTGCTGCTGTTAGATTTATTGACATTCATTTAGCAGCTGGATTGAGACCTGTGCACACCATGGTTGGGTGTTGCCCAGTGCATCATGATAGCTATTTGATTATCACTTCATATTGCATTTAAGACTTCTTCAGACATTGCTTTATGATTCTTTGCTATCATGACTTCTATGATTTAAGCTTCCATTATTTGATCAGACACTTGATAGACTTATTCAGCTTGACTAGCCTTGATGGTCTCTTGTTCTAGACCTGGCTATTTCACCAGTTCTTATGAACTTGGTAATGACTTCCGATGTTCCGCCATATTGACTTACTGGTAGCTAGCCCAGTATGTGGCTGATCCCCACGATTTAAGCGTGAGTGTGGCCTGAACATCATCCAATTCTATGATTCTATATCTCAATCATGAGGGCTGTAGCGGCAGCCAAGACATATCACGCTAAGACTAATGACTCCGCTTGACACGCATGTTGATATTGAAAATCTATAAACTCACTAAGCTTTGCTTACAGATGTTGCATTAATATTTTACAGGAAAAGTCAAAGGAAAATCATCTGCAGGACCTAGTACTTAGGTCATTCAAGATCCAAGTTTTGAAGCTTTCTTAGACCACTACTCAACAAACTTTCTGGTACTGATTGGAAGACAGTAAACGTGGTGGTTCTGGGTAGACTTGATGTGATGTATGATGTTATGACTAGATTAGATGTTACCCTTTTATAACTTTATTTTGAAATATGTTATGTAAAATCCTAATCTGTAATGTACATGTAATTTAATTTTCCGCATTATAATTACCCTATCTTAGTATGGTTGATATCGTATTGCCTGATGTGGGACCTAGACTCTGAGGACTGCCCCGGAAGGGGAGGTCTTCACATTTAAGTTCTTAACTTTCAGTTTTCAAAATTACAATTGAAAACTCTTTTTTGAGGTTTTCGTATTTTGTTTTCAATCTAGTCAGCTTAATCTCATCTTTAAAATATGACGGAGGAGTGAAAGAATGAAAATACAAAAAATATTTACAATACATCTAAACACATTCTTAATATATTTTTATTAAAAATCATCATGTTTTTAGCATTATTAGAAACTCAAAAACGAAAAATTTTGTTTGCTAAACACAACTTAAGTTTCCACTCAATGAAATCAATGACATAAATTATAAACTAGGACAATAAGAATAATAAAATAAGAAAATGTAACACATTACTTAATATTATTACATTAAAAATACACAATGTGTTAGAAGAAACGAAGAGGAATTTGTTTTACACTCTGTTATCTTATTATGAGAGGAAGAATATGAAAAATAATAAAAAGTAGAGTTCTTGATTGAGAAGAAAAGAATAATGAAAAATCAATGGTTTTTGTTATTGAATAGAGGAGAAAGAAGAAAATCAGTATTATTGAAGTCAATTATAAGCATGTGTCATTGTTTCCTTTATGAGTTTACGTTCTTTCTAAAAGTGGGAGAAATTTTTGAAAAGAAAGTAACTTGCATTTTATTTTTTGATCACTCTCCTTCATTCCTTAAAAATGGGTGAATAACACATTTCCTTTTTGTTTTTTCAACTTTCCTTCCCTCTCTTCAATTAAATGGTTTTGAGAACATAATGTTAATTCTCAATCAGATAATTTTTGTCTAGGATTTTAATCACACAATATAAAAAAGTGATCAAACTCCTTTAAAAAATAATATGTAAGCGTACGCATAAAAAACTAGATATTAAACTGAAACACCCATACAACTAATACGAGTATTTCGATACAATTATACGTTAATTTATACAGAGTACTTGCGGAAATACGATCAATTTAAAACTTTTGCAATTAATAATCATAATCGTGATTCCAAACACTTTGCATAAGACACAACAGAGTGTCGGGAATCACAGAGCAAGGTAACTGGGGTTACAAGATTAAGTTATCAATTTAGTTACAAACGAATTAATAAACAGCAACTAATTCGCGTAAGTCCAAAAATGGAAGTCTGCTACTCCCGCCCCAATCATCTATAAAATATTGAGCTCCTATCCGAGCTCCAAACGATGTTTAACAACTCGGGCCAGCCGGGCCTTTGCCCTTAACAGATCCTGAAAAGAAATAACAACTATCGGGTAAACAACAAAGTTGTTTAGTGAGATTCTAGGTTAAAGTACCATGCGATATATGAATGATGCCATGCAATGCCATGAATTCGACTATCAATTTTGGAGGCCAACTAATGGCTATAAGCTACCACATTGCGGTTACCATACACAAGCTTACCGTACAATGGGTTTACAATCTACTGCTCGATTACCACACCACAGGCTTATCGATATGCAGCTTACAATGATGTCGTACGATTACCACCACAGGCTTATCGTTTTACAGGCAATAATGGTTACCACACTCAGGCTTACCATTATGATTCCGCTGGGTTACCACACTCAGGCTTACCGTCTCGGCGGAGAGGTCAAATGAACGATCAACAACTTATCAACCGAGTGATAAACAATAATTATGATGTATATGATGGCAAAGCATGAAAATGACAATAATGATACGAAAGCAGTAACATACAATTCATGATATGCATGCAAATACGTTAATACTAGAACTCACAGTGATACAAAATACGCTCTCGGCCTCAAAACCGAGTTACAATCGTCAAGGTAAGAGTGATAGTCTTCACGTGACTTAACTCGTCAAAACCCCTACAAGTAGGTTCATAATATAATAATTATAAGTCTCACCGCTTACAATTTCTCAACTTTGGTCCGGACACATTAGTCGTAAGACCCAACAAATTTTTGGCCTTGACCTACATAATTATTTTGGTCTAAATACTCTTCCAAATTGGTACCATAATTTATTATGACAAAAGATCCCAAGGCTAATCAACATTTACAATTTCGGGCCAAAACAGGGATGAACTCGCCGAGTAAGGGGGACCGAACTCGCCGAGTTCACCATCCGAATTCGGATCAGCACCAATCGAATTTCGGATCACCCGAGTTCGGTTCATGGACCATCCGAACTTCGGTCCAGCATATCCGAAGTGTGGTCCGAATTGGGTACTCGGCACATCCGAATTTCGGACCAACCATCCGAATTTCGGATCCCAAGATATCCGAATCCTTTAACTTAGAACTTTTTCTTTCAAAATTTCAGACCTACTCGCCGAGTTCACCAAGGGAACTCGCCGAGTTCGTGCGCAGGTCTGCTATTCTGCCTTACGGATTTAATGCTCAAAACTACCAAAACTTCTCACATTTATTATAAACGGTTTGGAATCATTCCCAAACATATATATACCTTTCTAAACTCATTTTTACATTAAGAACACCATTTCATTCATTTTTAAATCCATGGGAGTTCATAAAACTCCATTTTCGGGTTTTTGAGCTAAAACCCATCAAACTTCATAAAACTTGCATATTATGTTTAAAATGATGATTCTTACTATGTTTCACTATCATACTTCAAGATCTAACGATTTCTCCATAATATTCATAAAAACCCATTTGGGTTTCTCATCTTCTTCAAACGAAGATGGAGAGGAGAAGAACAAGCAAGAGATTTATATAAATAAATGAGGTTACCTCTTGGATCTTTCAAAATAACCAAAAAGCTTCCACAAATCTGATTTCTTCTTCTTCTTCTCTTTTTCTCTCTATTTTGGAGTTTTGGAAAAAGGATGAACACAAACACACAATGTGTGTGTCTGCGTGGGTAAAAAGCAAGGGAAAAAGGGAGATATTCTCTTCTTTCCTTTCCAACCCTTAACATCCATATATTTACCATTTCTACCTTGGAATTATTTGCATTTCTTTTAAAGTCCTTTTTATATTCAAGGCATATATTCATAATTATCCATACACAACTTTTATTTATGTGTTTGAAATAAATTAATATCTCGAATCGTATTTCGTTACAATAAATATTATTCATCAATTATATAAAATTCGGGTCGTTACAATTCCTCCCCTCTTAAAAGGATTCCGCCCACGGAATCAGTTTCTTTCAAACAAAGCGGGGTACTTGGCCATCATTTCAGCCTTCGTCTCCCAAGTCATCAGAGACCCACGGTGATGCTTCCAACAAACGAGCACCATCTCGATCTCTTTATTCCTTAGGTTAATTACTTTGTCGCCGATAATCTTTTCCGGTTCTTCGACATAACGTAGCCGCTCATCGATTTGCACATCGTCCAAAGGAACGGTCACTGCAGGATTGATCGGACTTCGCTTCAAATAGCTAACGTGAAAGGTGTTATGAATTCCTGCCAACTCAGCGGGCAAATCTAACTTATAAGCTTGAGCACCGACACGCTCGGTAATAGGAAACGGTCCAACATATCGAGGACTTAACTTTCCTCGCTTTCCGAATCTCATAATTCCCTTCCACGGAGATACTTTCAGCATCACTGAATCTCCCACTGCAAACTCAATATCTTTATGACGTTTGTCCGAATATGCTTTCTGTCGATCTTGGGCAGCTTTGATCCGCTCGCGAATAATCTGAATTTTATCATGCGTCTCTTGAAGCAATTCGGGACCCGCTAACGGTTTCTCGCCTGCTTCACGCCAACACGTCGGTGTTCGACACTTTCGGCCATACAACGACTCATACGGAGCCATTTTTATCGAAGAGTGATAACTATTATTGTAAGCGAATTCCACAAGTGGTAGGTGCGTATCCCAGTTTCCACCAAGTTCGATCGCGCACGCACGCAACATATCTTCCATTGTTTGATTAGTGCGCTCAGTCTGGCCGTCAGTCTGGGGACGAAACGCCGTACTCAAATTAACACGCGTCCCCAACTGATCTTGCATACTTTGCCAAAATCTCGAAGTAAACCTCGAATCACGATCCGAAACAATGGACTTTGGAATTCCATGGCGTACAATAACCTCATCAATATACATTCGCGCCAGTCTTTCCAAAGGAAGGTTTTCTCGTATCGGCAAGAAGTGTGCGGATTTCGTCAGTCGATCCACAATAACCCATATAGCATCATGTTGTCTTTGGGTCTTCGGAAGCTTTACCACAAAATCCATCGTGATGTGATCCCACTTCCATTCGGGTACCTCGAGGGGTTGCAAATTTCCAGATGGTTTTTGATGTTCGGCCTTGACTCGCAAGCAAGTCAGACACCGTTCGACATGATTACCAACGTCTCGCTTCATTCCGGGCCACCAATATTCGGATTTCAAATCCTGATACATTTTTGAACTCCCGGGGTGAATTGAGAACTTCGAATTATGACCACCTTCTAAAATGGTTTTGCGCACGTCGCCGATCTTAGGTACCCAAATGCGATCTCTAAACATCTTCAGACCATTGCTACCTTCGGTTAACAATACACTCTGACCCACCATTCTTTCAGCTTTAATATTTTCTTCCTTAAGGCCCTCGACTTGCCACTTTCGAATGTCGCCAAGGATAGAGGAACTCACAACCACATGCGTTAGCGCATAACAAGTCGCTTCCGGGTATCTCTTTCGGCTTAACGCATCAGCCACTACATTGGCTTTTCCAGGATGATAAAGGATTTCGCAGTCATAATCCTTGATTAATTCCACGGCGCGCCTCTGTCGCATATTTAATTCTTTCTGATCAAAGATATGCCTCAGGCTCTTATGATCAGTAAACAACTGGCATTTAGTGCCGTACAGATAATGTCGCCAGATTTTTAACGCAAACGTGACAGCATCTAATTCCAAATCATGAGTCGGACGACTCTTTTCATAATCCTTTAACTGTCTCGATGCATACGCTATCACTTTTCCTCGTTGCATAAGCACGCAACCCAACCCATTTATTGATGCATCGCTATAAACGGCAAAATCTTCGTTTCCTTCCGGCAACGCAAGCACAGGAGCGTCAGTCAAACGACTTTTCAAAATTTGAAACGCCTCAATCTGCGGCTGTTCCCACACAAACTTCGCATTCTTACGAGTCAACGAAGTGAGTGGGACGGCTATTTTAGAGAAATCTTGAATAAATCGTCGGTAATAGCCGGCCAACCCAAGGAAGCTACGAATTTCAGCAACATTTCTCGGCGCTTCCCAACTTTTAATGGCCTCGATCTTGGAGGGATCCACAGAAACACCCTCACAAGATATAACATGCCCTAAAAATTGCACTTGTCGTAGCCAAAACTCGCACTTGGAGAATTTGGCATACAACTGTTCGCCTCGAAGAAGTTCGAGCAATTGTCTCAGATGAACTGCATGATCCTCCTCCGTCTTGGAATACACTAAGATATCGTCGATAAACACTATGACCGACTTGTCAAGCATTGGACGGCACACCCGATTCATCAAGTCCATAAAAGCTGCAGGAGCATTAGTGAGCCCAAAAGGCATCACTAAGAACTCATAGTGTCCATATCGGGTCCGAAAAGCCGTTTTTGGCACATCTTCCTCACGGACTTTAAGTTGATGATAACCTGAACGAAGGTCTATTTTCGAGAAATAAGCAGCTCCTTGTAGTTGATCGAACAAGTCATCAATACGAGGCAAAGGATACTTATTCTTTATAGTCACCTTGTTCAATTCTCTATAATCTATGCACATTCGTAAGGTTCCATCTTTCTTTCGTACGAATAGAACTGGAGCACCCCAAGGCGAGGTACTCGGCTGAATGAACCCTTTCTCTAATAATTCTTCCAATTGTGCCATCATTTCCTTCATTTCCGAAGGTGCTAAACGATACGGGGCACGCGCAATTGGTGCAGCTCCCGGCACCAATTCAATCCGAAATTCTACGGATCGATCCGGTGGTAATCCCGGTAAGTCATCAGGAAACACGTCGGGATATTCATTAACCACTGGTACATCCTTGAGGTTTTTCCCTTCTTTCTTAGTATTCAACACACAAGCCAAGAAGCATTGACAACCTTTACTTAAATTTTTCCGAGCCTTAGCTACCGAAATCACTGCGGCTTCCCTTTTACGTCTATCCCCATACACAAATATTTCTTCGCCTTCCGGCGTGAACAAACGAACGATTCGTTTCGCACAAGCAATAGTGGCAAGATTATTGGCCAACCAATCCATGCCAACTATTACGTCAAATTCTTTCGTATCTATGGGGACAAGGTCGATATCAAAGTTATGTCCATCTAAGGTTAGCACACAGTCATGATATATTTGGGTGGCACAAACCGATTTCCCGCTTGCCACATCAACAGATAGAGGGAAAGGCATCAAAGAGGGTATAACATCTAACTTTCGTGCAAATGATTTAGAAACAAAAGACACACTTGCACCGGAATCAAATAATACTACAGCAGGTAAAGAGTTCAGGAGAAAAGTACCGGTTACGACATCCGGCACATCCTGCGCCTCAGCAGCTGTAATCTGATAAACTCTGGCTTGAGGCTTGGGTGGATTCCCCTTTAATTGGGAGGAACCACCAACAAAACTAGGCTTTGCGACTGAGCCTTTACTTTCCGATGCCGTCAATCTCTTCTTCGGGCAATTCCGAGCGAGGTGGCCCACCTGGCCACATTCGTAGCATGCATCACTTCTTTTGGGGCACGCAGGACGTATGTGTCCCTCTTCCCCACATCCATGGCAAACAATAGGGGACAAACATTCCCCACGATGAAGTTTCCCGCAACGGTTACACGTAGGCACCGAATTGGAAAACTGAGATTTGTACTGAGAGTTGTTGGAGCTAGCAGGCTTCTTTGAGTGCCTTGACGATTGGGAACGTGAACGGGAGTCCACGTTCTTCGAAAATGATTGCTGGGGTTGCTTAAACGTCCCCGACGAAGACTCAACCTTCGCTTTCTTTGATCCTGATAATTCCTGTTCCCTACGGAACAATTCATATTCTCGGAGTCGCGCATACTCCACAGCTTTCTCGAAAGATTCAACTGCGCGAACCGTTACCATCTCGCGGATCTCACTCCGCAGTCCTTCCACAAAATAATCGGTCTTTTGCTTTTCATCAGCAATTACCGTCCCTACAAACATTGCTTTCGAGTTAAACTCGATCAGATAATCGTCCACTGACAACTCTCCTTGCTGAAACGTGAGAAAGTCTCTTTTTATCTTCTGTACCGCAACAGCCGGACAGAAATGCTTGTCGAACCTGGTCTTGAACTCTACCCAGGACATTTTCGCCGCAACATCTAAACCCATTATCTCGACCTCTGAATCCCACCACGTTAAAGCAGGACCAACAAATTGCGCAGTCGCGTACTGCACCTTTTTATCGTCGCTGACGTCAGTGACTCGGAATAATTTTTCGATTGCCTTGATCCAGTCCAAGGCCTCCACAGTAGTTGCCCGTCCATTGAACGCTGGAGGACGACAACCAATGAAATTCTTATACGACATTCCTCTTTTTGACTTAGAGGAGCCGTGCTTCCTTTCTTTATCCTTCTTAGGCCTTTCGGCCCTACTTCCACTCCCAGCGCCTTCAGTATTATCGTTACTTGCTTGCTCCCCCTCAGCATTATTTTTCTTTCCCTGAACATTCTGGGAAGCAAGTAGTTGGGTCATTAGCTCATTCTGCTGGCGATTTTGCTCCAGCATTTGAGCCATCATCTGCATCATTTGGTCCTCTCTGGACCCTCCACCAGTACGGAAACTGGATTCATTTTCGTAATCTGGAGACTGATCCCTGCCTCCCCCATCATTTGACTGTTCTACCTCCTGGTGTAGAACGCGATTCGACTGATTATCCGACATTGTCTGCAACCAACAGTTACAGGTCGGTTCAACACTTCTTTCACACCAAAGTGTGCACATGAAATTTATTTGTATGCATATGTATGTATATATATATAATTATGCTTACGTCAAGTCATAATCTTAAAAGTCTACCCAATATTATCCCATCCTAGGCCAAAGGTCAATTGTAATTGTTATAATATTGCCGCCTAGGTGGGTCAATAACAGCATCTGAAACCGTGCTCAGAGTAGAGTATCGTCGACTATACTCTGTCTATGAGCTCCCTCTCTGATACCAAATTGAAACACCCATACAACTAATACGAGTATTTCGATACAATTATACGTTAATTTATACAGAGTACTTGCGGAAATACGATCAATTTAAAACTTTTGCAATTAATAATCATAATCGTGATTCCAAACACTTTGCATAAGACACAACAGAGTGTCGGGAATCACAGAGCAAGGTAACTGGGGTTACAAGATTAAGTTATCAATTTAGTTACAAACGAATTAATAAACAGCAACTAATTCGCGTAAGTCCAAAAATGGAAGTCTGCTACTCCCGCCCCAATCATCTATAAAATATTGAGCTCCTATCCGAGCTCCAAACGATGTTTAACAACTCGGGCCAGCCGGGCCTTTGCCCTTAACAGATCCTGAAAAGAAATAACAACTATCGGGTAAACAACAAAGTTGTTTAGTGAGATTCTAGGTTAAAGTACCATGCGATATATGAATGATGCCATGCAATGCCATGAATTCGACTATCAATTTTGGAGACCAACTAATGGCTATAAGCTACCACATTGCGGTTACCATACACAAGCTTACCGTACAATGGGTTTACAATCTACTGCTCGATTACCACACCACAGGCTTATCGATATGCAGCTTACAATGATGCCGTACGATTACCACCACAGGCTTATCGTTTTACAGGCAATAATGGTTACCACACTCAGGCTTACCATTATGATTCCGCTGGGTTACCACACTCAGGCTTACCGTCTCGGCGGAGAGGTCAAATGAACGATCAACAACTTATCAACCGAGTGATAAACAATAATTATGATGTATATGATGGCAAAGCATGAAAATGACAATAATGATACGAAAGCAGTAACATACAATTCATGATATGCATGCAAATACGTTAATACTAGAACTCACAGTGATACAAAATACGCTCTCGGCCTCAAAACCGAGTTACAATCGTCAAGGTAAGAGTGATAGTCTTCACGTGACTTAACTCGTCAAAACCCCTACAAGTAGGTTCATAATATAATAATTATAAGTCTCACCGCTTACAATTTCTCAACTTTGGTCCGGACACATTAGTCGTAAGACCCAACAAATTTTTGGCCTTGACCTACATAATTATTTTGGTCTAAATACTCTTCCAAATTGGTACCATAATTTATTATGACAAAAGATCCCAAGGCTAATCAACATTTACAATTTCGGGCCAAAACAGGGATGAACTCGCCGAGTAAGGGGGACCGAACTCGCCGAGTTCACCATCCGAATTCGGATCAGCACCAATCGAATTTCGGATCACCCGAGTTCGGTTCATGGACCATCCGAACTTCGGTCCAGCATATCCGAAGTGTGGTCCGAATTGGGTACTCGGCACATCCGAATTTCGGACCAACCATCCGAATTTCGGATCCCAAGATATCCGAATCCTTTAACTTAGAACTTTTTCTTTCAAAATTTCAGACCTACTCGCCGAGTTCACCAAGGGAACTCGCCGAGTTCGTGCGCAGGTCTGCTATTCTGCCTTACGGATTTAATGCTCAAAACTACCAAAACTTCTCACATTTATTATAAACGGTTTGGAATCATTCCCAAACATATATATACCTTTCTAAACTCATTTTTACATTAAGAACACCATTTCATTCATTTTTAAATCCATGGGAGTTCATAAAACTCCATTTTCGGGTTTTTGAGCTAAAACCCATCAAACTTCATAAAACTTGCATATTATGTTTAAAATGATGATTCTTACTATGTTTCACTATCATACTTCAAGATCTAACGATTTCTCCATAATATTCATAAAAACCCATTTGGGTTTCTCATCTTCTTCAAACGAAGATGGAGAGGAGAAGAACAAGCAAGAGATTTATATAAATAAATGAGGTTACCTCTTGGATCTTTCAAAATAACCAAAAAGCTTCCACAAATCTGATTTCTTCTTCTTCTTCTCTTTTTCTCTCTATTTTGGAGTTTTGGAAAAAGGATGAACACAAACACACAATGTGTGTGTCTGCGTGGGTAAAAAGCAAGGGAAAAAGGGAGATATTCTCTTCTTTCCTTTCCAACCCTTAACATCCATATATTTACCATTTCTACCTTGGAATTATTTGCATTTCTTTTAAAGTCCTTTTTATATTCAAGGCATATATTCATAATTATCCATACACAACTTTTATTTATGTGTTTGAAATAAATTAATATCTCGAATCGTATTTCGTTACAATAAATATTATTCATCAATTATATAAAATTCGGGTCGTTACATAAACTCCCCATATATTTTTATTATTTTCTTTCGCATTGGGTATGAATATGTTAAGGACTAGTCCTGGTTTTACTTTTAGGGGGCGTTTGGTTCGCTGGAATCTGACGGAATGGAATGGAATCTGTCAAATGAATGGAATTCTGGAAAGAATGGAATCTGTCTGAATCCAAATACTATAGTTTGTTGAGAACGAGAATATCTGTTGTTAAAATGATTGCTTTGAAGGAATAGAATTTAAATTCCTTCCATTTTGCTGTGGAATGGTCATTCCTTCAAATTGGAGGATTTTTTTTAAAAATATGGAATGGTCATTCCATTCCTTTGGACTACCAAACAACCCAGCAGAATGGAAAATTCATTCCTTTTCCGCCAGATTCCATCAGATTCCAGCGAACCAAACGCCCCATTAAGGTGTGGAGTTGTCCCTTATTCCCTGCACCATTATTCATTCCACATCAACTTTTCTCTTTTATCTCACTTTATCCCAAAAACACTCCAAAATTAAGGAGACACACGTTCCCCAAAACCGAATGTAACATCCGTTAATTTGACCTGGTACGTGGAATTATTTTAGTGGATGAATAATTTATTAATATTGGGTTGGTCCAGTTATATCCCGTTTCGTGGATTGATACGTGTCGGGATTGGGGCTTGCGTGTCATCGGGTTGTAATTTTAATGAACGGATTATATTTTTGGGATCGTGGGATTAAATGGGTTAAATGGGCATAAATAGTGAAAATGTGATATCGGGTTCGGGTTAATGGGTTCGGGACCGGTTAAATAAGAGACGTACATATATGTGTCATCTTCTTTTCACCCTTATCCATTTCCTAAATCCCTAAAAGTGTATGTGTGTGTGAATTGTGTGAAGAACTCTAGCAAGAATCCAGATTTGGGCATCAAATTGGCTGGGAAATTCTGAGGATTGCCTGATATCTCCATCTCCTTGTGTTCTTGAAGATCATTGAGGTAAGAAACCTTGGTTTTAAGGGCTTATTTTGTGTTGTTCAACGAGAATTGATGAGAAATCCTTGTGTAGTTGTTATGTGACAATATGTGCAACTTATATGTATGTATTGAGCTAGAATTCGTGTATGTAAGGAGTTTAACACTCCTGGGCAGAGCTGAAATTCGCAGGTCATCTATGGAGTTTTCGCGGGGTCGCGGCGCGACCATCAGGGGGTCCGCGGTGCGATGAGTAGCCTGCAGTGAAAATTCGAGTTTAGTCTTATGAAATGGGTTCGGGTCGAATTGTGTCGGGTTTCCTTCGGGATTGCTCGGGCTGTGTTTTGTTGGGGTTGGGGTCTTGTTTGGGATTACCTTGAGTCGGGTTTGAGTCGAGTTTCGGGTATTAGTCGGGTTTCGGTTCCGTGGGGTTATCGGGTACGAGTCGGCTTTGTGATAAAATGAGATTGATATATGTGTTATCCGAGAATTGTGTTTAATTATTGGGCCACCGTGTGATTACAGGGACTAGCGGATCTCGGGCCGGATTCGATCAGGGAGGCCAGACTTCGGGAAACCAGTCAGGTGAGTACTCGAGACGTTTTCTAAAACGCGCGCCATCCTTTACGTTATAGTTGAATAGCTATATTGTGCGTGTTATATCTATGCGGGACAGGGACGTGAACCACAGGTATGCTCTATTCCTTATACGTGTTATGTATGAGATACGAGATCGGTTCAGGGGTCCGTGATGAGTTCCATACGGACGATAAGTCGCGAAGGGGAATCGCGCGGGTTGACTGTCCCTTACAGTCCTTGGGGCGTATATATACGGCAGGGCCTGTAGCCGGGTAGCTTCCGTGCTACAGGGTATTACCGACCATTGCTGTGTGCAATGTGTCCACCGGGGAGGGGTCCCCGCAGGGCTATGTGTACTCCGATCTCATACTTGTGCCTTATACCTGAGATGTGTGTTGGGCTATCGGGACAGGGACAGGGGCAGGGATTGTGTGTTATGTGCTTATGTGCAGTGTCAACCCTCGCGTGCTCACGGGCTTTATAGCTCACGTTATCGAGTCTAACATGTTCAGGGAATCAGAAAGGACCGCAGCCACAGCCGAGGTAGATCCGAGATAGATTGAAGATCTGTGATGGTTTTGTGTCTGTATAGAACAATGTGTTAGTGATCGGGATTATGTGTTTTGTTATATGGGATTATGAAATGTAATCATGGGTTATTATGTATGAAGTTTAAAGTTTTAATTAACCGTAATCTGCATTATCCTACGACACGTGTGTTATAGATCCGTTGCGTTATTGCCACCTATGATATTGTATTGACGTGGCATTTCCGGGATCGGGAGGGGTGTTACAGCATGGTATCAGAGCTTGTGGTTTGAAGCTTGAGTATCATTAGTGGATGCTTAACTTAGACCTTGTTCCGGTCCATGGGGGATCATTTTGCGATTATATAGCGGATTAACCGACCTGGCTTAGTGTATAATGCTGGGTGATTTATCCCTTGTGCTTAATCGTTTTGCTTTGTGCAGATTATCATGGCAGATCAAGGAGAGGGTTCGGGTGCGGGTAAGCCGCCCAGTGACGAGTATATCCGTAAATCCGAGTTGGTAGATGTTCTTACCGAATTTTACCGACAGCAAAAAGAGCAAGAGCGTGAGCAGGGTCAGAGTTTGGGGCCAGTTGTTCAGCGTGCCGAGACTGAGTCTAGGGGTGGTGCTTCGTCATCTTCTCAGCGGGGCGGGTCCTTCAAGGATTTTATGACAGGAGCTCCGCCGCAGTTTCGGGGTGACGGTGAGCCGGGGGCGGCCATCGCATGGGAGCGAGAAATTGAGGGCGCGTTCCGAGTGGCCCATGTGGATCCTAGAGATATGGTTGGATACGCCGCATATCAGTTACGAGGCAGTGCTTTGCAGTGGTGGAAATCGATTGAGTCTTCGATGACTGAGTCCGCCGCTTATGCCATGACTTGGGAGCAGTTCAGAGCTATGTTTGAACTCCAGTACATTCCGAGGGATGAGAGACGGGAGATGGAGCGCCGATTCCTCCATTTGCAGCAGGGCAATATGACGGTCCAGCAGTATGTCGACCGATTCAACGAGTATTCACAGTTTGCGCCTCAGCATGTTGACACGGAGAGCCGTAAGGCATACGCATTTATTGATGGGCTCCGATCTGATATCCGAGAGTTTGTGGGATTACACGATACCCCGACATTTGCTAGAGCCCTTGAGATGGCCCGCATGAGGGAGCGGGAGATCCTCAAGCAGAGGGAGCAGCCCTCATCTCAGAGGCAGCGGACTGGGACTTCCGAGCAGCCGTCCAGTGTATGGAGATCTTCCGGGGACGCCCCCAGTGATCAGCGTCCGGATCAGTGGCAGTTTTCAGGTCAGGGTGCTGGGAAGATTTCAGGGCAAGGGTCGGGTCAGAGACGTGATAGGGACCGGGGTCGAGATCGCCGATCGAGGCGTCAGGGCCAGGGTCAGGGATCTGGATCACAGAGCCAGAGTAGTGTGGGACAGGGGTCCCAGGCGTCCGGCAGTCGTGTCGAGAGTTCGTATGGTGATCGGGAGTGCCCGAAATGTCACCGGCGCCATTCCGGACAGTGTTTATCGGAGCAGCCACGTTGTTTCCGGTGCGGCCAGCGGGGCCACACCGCTTCAGTTTGTACGGTGCCTGAGCCGTTGTGTTTCAGATGTGGGCGACCAGGGCATCGGGTTAGGGATTGTCCAGAGCCGGGACCGGCAGTACAGGGGGCTAGTTTAAGTGGGACCAGGGCAGAGCCGTCGTCGTCCAGCCGCCGTGAGTCAGTTCCGAGAGGCCGCGGACGAGTGTTTCAGGCTACCGCAGAGGAGGCACGGGATGCTACAGACGTTGTTTCGGGTACGTACATCCTTAACGGACTTCGAGCTCGTGTGTTATTTGATTCCGGGGCAGATCGCTCCTATGTGTCTGTTATATTTTGTGCGTATTTTAGTATGTCTGCTTCTTCTTTATCTGTTCCGTTGATTGTCGAGAGGGTTGATGGGAGTTCAATGTTAGTGAGTCGTGTTTATCGGGGCTGTGTGTTAGAAATAGATTCCCATCAGTTTGAAATTGATTTGCTGCCGATTGAGATCAGTAGCTTTGATGTGATTGTGGGTATGGACTGGTTGACTGCCAGACGGGCTGATATTCTGTGTGCCAAGAAAATCATCCGTATACCCATTTCTGACAGTGAGAGTGTGATTGTGTATGGGGAGCGTCGTAAGGGAGATATTGGGATCGTGTCTATGGCCAGGGCTCAGAGATATGTCTCTAAGGGGTGCGAGACCTTCCTAGCTTATGTAGTTGACGCGAGGAAGGAAAAGAAGACCTTAGAGGATATTCCGGTGATTCGTGAATTCCCCGAGGTATTCCCAGAGGAGTTGCCTGGGTTACCGCCAGATCGCCAAGTAGAATTCCGGATCGATCTTGTTCCCGGGGCGGTGCCGATTGCTAAGACGCCTTATAGGCTGGCACCGACAGAGATGCGAGAGCTGATGTCTCAGTTGCAGGAGCTTCTGGATCGTGGATTTATCCGCCCTAGTTCGTCGCCGTGGGGTGCGCCAGTGCTTTTCGTGAAAAAGAAGGACGGTAGTATGCGGATGTGTATCGACTATCGGGAGTTGAACAAAGTGACCGTGAAGAATCGTTATCCGCTTCCACGTATTGATGACCTGTTTGTTCAGCTCCAGGGCTCGAGTTTCTTCTCCAAGATCGACTTGCGGTCTGGTTATCATCAATTAAGGGTCAGGGACGAGGATGTGCCGAAGACGGCGTTTCGGACTCGTTATGGGCATTACGAGTTCCTTGTAATGCCGTTTGGATTGACTAACGCACCCGCCGCTTTCATGGATTTGATGAATCGGGTGTGTAGAGCTATGTTGGATAGATTCGTGATTGTGTTCATCGATGATATCCTGATCTACTCGCGGAGTGCCGAGGACCACGAGCAGCACCTCCGAGAGATTTTGACTGTGCTGCGCAGGGAGAAGTTGTATGCGAAGCTGTCCAAATGTGAATTTTGGCTTCGGGAAGTGCAGTTTTTGGGTCACGTGGTCAGTGCCGAGGGTATAAAAGTGGATCCAGCTAAGATTGAGGCAGTGATGAGCTGGGAGCCTCCGAGATCAGTGCCTGAGATTCGTAGTTTTCTGGGTCTCGCCGGGTATTATAGACGCTTCATCCAGGATTTCTCGAGGATTGCCTTGCCGTTGACGAGATTGACACGGCAGTCCGTTCCGTTTGAGTGGTCCGAGGATCAGGAGCATGCGTTCAGAGAGCTAAAGACCCGATTGTGTCAGGCTCCAGTGTTAGCCTTGCCGGAGGGTACCGATGATTTTGTGGTATATTGTGATGCTTCGGGGTCAGGGTTGGGCTGTGTTCTGATGCAGCGAGGGAAAGTGATCGCTTATGCCTCGCGCCAGCTGAAGACTTACGAGGAGAACCATACCGTGCACGATTTAGAATTGGACGCCATTATGTTTGCGTTGAAGATTTGGCGTCATTATCTGTATGGGTCTCGGTTCGTTGTGTATACCGATCATAAGAGTCTTCAATACCTGTTTAGTCAGAAAGATCTGAATATGCGACAGCGCCGTAGCCTTGAGTTGCTTAAGGACTACGATTGCGAGATTCAGTACCACCCGGGCCGGGCTAATGTGGTAGCTGACGCGCTGAGCCGTAGGGCATGCGGCCAGACTGTGATTTCCAGAGCTTCGAGGCTTGAGATTACCTCGACATTGGTCGATAGTCTGAGGTTAGCACAGCAGGAGGGCCTGCGAGGTGATAATGTGAAGCGTGAACGATTGATCGGGCAGCTTGAGTCATTGATCAGGGACGATCGTGGGTTGCTTGTATTCCATGATAGGGTTTGGGTCCCAAGGGTTGGGAATCTGCGGCAGTTGATTCTTGATGAGTCGCATCGGTCGAGGCTATCTGTACATCCGGGGAGTACTAAGATGTATCGTGATCTCCGTGACTTTTACTGGTGGCCGGGAATGAAAAGAGATGTGGGCCGATATGTTGAGCAGTGCATGACGTGTCTCAGAGTCAAAGCCGAGCATCAGAAGCCGCACGGGCATCTACAGCCGTTGGAAATCCCCGAGTGGAAGTGGTATCATATTACGATGGATTTCATTGTAAGACTTCCACGCACGGTCCGCGGGAACGACATGATCTGGGTTATAGTGGATCGACTAACGAAGAGTGCGCACTTCTTAGCCGTTCGGGGTACTATCACCATGGATCAGTTAGCGAGGCTGTATATTAACGAGGTGGTATCGCGACATGGGATTCCGATGTCGATTACTTCGGACAGGGATACACGGTTTACGTCTCGTTTCTGGCAGAGTTTCCAGCGGGAATTGGGTACCAGGGTTCAGCTGAGCACGGCGTATAGACCGCAGACTGACGGGCAGACCGAGCGCACCAATCAGACCCTCGAGGATATGTTGCGGGCGTGTGCTATCGACTTCAGCGGCAATTGGGACGTGCATTTACCGTTGGTCGAATTCGCGTATAATAACAGCTATCACGCCACGATTAAAATGGCTCCGTTTGAGGCACTATATGGGCGTAAGTGCCTGACCCCAGTGTGTTGGGGCGAGGTCGGTGAGCGACCTATCAGCGGGCCGGAGTTATTACAAGAGACCAGTGACAAGGTGGCTGTGATCCGGGAGCATATGAGGGTCACCCAGAGCCGTCAGAAAAGCTATGCCGATCGCCGTTTGAAAGAATTAGAGTTCAGTGTTGGGGACCGCGTGTTGCTTAAGGTGTCGCCGTGGAAAGGGGTCATTCGATTCAGACATCGTGGGAAGCTGAGTCCGCGGTATATCGGGCCATTCGAGATTGTTGAGAGAGTCCGGGATCAGGCCTATCGACTGCGATTGCCTTCAGAGTTGGCCGGTGTGCACGATACGTTTCACGTAAGTCATCTTCGGAAGTGTCTGGCTACAGATGATCAGTATGTGCCCTTATCCGAGATTACAGTCGATGACCAACTGCGATATGTGGAGCAGCCCGAGGCCGTGACCGACCGAAAGATCAAGAAGCTGAGAAATAAAGAGATTGCCTTGGTACTCGTTCAGTGGAGACACCATAAGGGTACCAACGCTACCTGGGAGCCCGAGTCAGAAATGCGATCGAGATATCCTCACCTATTCCAGAATTCGAGTTAGATTCCGGGACGGAATCTCTTTAAGAGGGGAGGATTTGTAACATCCGTTAATTTGACCTGGTACGTGGAATTATTTTAGTGGATGAATAATTTATTAATATTGGGTTGGTTCAGTTATATCCCGTTTCGTGGATTGATACGTGTCGGGATTGGGGCTTGCGTGTCATCGGGTTGTAATTTTAATGAACGGATTATATTTTTGGGATCGTGGGATTAAATGGGTTAAATGGGCATAAATAGTGAAAATGTGATATCGGGTTCGGGTTAATGGGTTCGGGACCGGTTAAATAAGAGACGTACATATATGTGTCATCTTCTTTTCACCCTTATCCATTTCCTAAATCCCTAAAAGTGTATGTGTGTGTGAATTGTGTGAAGAACTCTAGCAAGAATCCAGATTTGGGCATCAAATTGGCTGGGAAATTCTGAGGATTGCCTGATATCTCCATCTCCTTGTGTTCTTGAAGATCATTGAGGTAAGAAACCTTGGTTTCAAGGGCTTATTTTGTGTTGTTCAACGAGAATTGATGAGAAATCCTTGTGTAGTTGTTATGTGACAATATGTGCAACTTATATGTATGTATTGAGCTAGAATTCGTGTATGTAAGGAGTTTAACACTCCTGGGCAG
Organism: Centrapalus pauciflorus; assembly: GCA_020465985.1. Taxonomy (NCBI): domain Eukaryota; kingdom Viridiplantae; phylum Streptophyta; class Magnoliopsida; order Asterales; family Asteraceae; genus Centrapalus; species Centrapalus pauciflorus. The sequence continues at coordinate 752,492 of JAANYP010007579.1, forward strand.
AGCTGAAATTCGCAGGTCATCTATGGAGTTTTCGCGGGGTCGCGGCGCGACCATCAGGGGGTCCGCGGCGCGATGAGTAGCCTGCAGTGAAAATTCGAGTTTAGTCTTATGAAATGGGTTCGGGTCGAATTGTGTCGGGTTTCCTTCGGGATTGCTCGGGCTGTGTTTTGTTGGGGTTGGGGTCTTGTTTGGGATTACCTTGAGTCGGGTTTGAGTCGAGTTTCGGGTATTAGTCGGGTTTCGGTTCCGTGGGGTTATCGGGTACGAGTCGGCTTTGTGATAAAATGAGATTGATATATGTGTTATCCGAGAATTGTGTTTAATTATTGGGCCACCGTGTGATTACAGGGACTAGCGGATCTCGGGCCGGATTCGATCAGGGAGGCCAGACTTCGGGAAACCAGTCAGGTGAGTACTCGAGACGTTTTCTAAAACGCGCGCCATCCTTTACGTTATAGTTGAATAGCTATATTGTGCGTGTTATATCTATGCGGGACAGGGACGTGAACCACAGGTATGCTCTATTCCTTATACGTGTTATGTATGAGATACGAGATCGGTTCAGGGGTCCGTGATGAGTTCCATACGGACGATAAGTCGCGAAGGGGAATCGCGCGGGTTGACTGTCCCTTACAGTCCTTGGGGCGTATATATACGGCAGGGCCTGTAGCCGGGTAGCTTCCGTGCTACAGGGTATTACCGACCATTGCTGTGTGCAATGTGTCCACCGGGGAGGGGTCCCCGCAGGGCTATGTGTACTCCGATCTCATACTTGTGCCTTATACCTGAGATGTGTGTTGGGCTATCGGGACAGGGACAGGGGCAGGGATTGTGTGTTATGTGCTTATGTGCAGTGTCAACCCTCGCGTGCTCACGGGCTTTATAGCTCACGTTATCGAGTCTAACATGTTCAGGGAATCAGAAAGGACCGCAGCCACAGCCGAGGTAGATCCGAGATAGATTGAAGATCTGTGATGGTTTTGTGTCTGTATAGAACAATGTGTTAGTGATCGGGATTATGTGTTTTGTTATATGGGATTATGAAATGTAATCATGGGTTATTATGTATGAAGTTTAAAGTTTTAATTAACCGTAATCTGCATTATCCTACGACACGTGTGTTATGGATCCGTTGCGTTATTGCCACCTATGATATTGTATTGACGTGGCATTTCCGGGATCGGGAGGGGTGTTACAGCGAACCCCAAAAATCACCATTTTTCCGCTTTATCCCCACCTCTCGTGTTGTGCGGTACCATCCCCAAAAATGAATTCAGTGTGGGGCGATTTTTTTAAGTGGGCGAGTGAGGGTTTTTGTGCACCGAAAAATGGTTCAGAGTTTTAATCGAAAAAATGATTCAACTTGAAGGTTTTTGCATAAATATCCATTTACGAAACTATTTGTTTTTGGTTTGATTTCCCAGCAATTCATTTATTATTGTTTGTTAGATAAACATAAAACTATGGACTCAATTCAGTTGAACATACCAGACAAAAACCGGACTGATTCGATCAACGGCGGACTTAGAGGAGGGAAGGGGTAGCCGGTGCAAATATGTAACGGGTCCCGTTCCTTCCTTAATAATATCGTTTTGTAAAATTTATTTGAAAATTTTTGTGTGCAACCGACGAATGTTTTATTGTTCAACAACTTACACAATTCTCTAAAAATAAAAAATTAAATGGGCAACTGATCCTTTTGGTGGCTAGGTCTGCCGTCAGATTCAACTGGGACCAAACGTCTGAACTGGGCCAATCCGACTCGAACCAGTCTTCATCAACTGATGAGTTACCAAGGCGTTTATAGGAGCGAACCTTGTTGCAGCAACAATGACACCACAGTAAACTATGGATTACCATATATACGGTGTCGTACAGCGACGTTGATGGTACTTAATGCTTAAATAACTGTGAGAGACTGATTACGGTGGTGGATTGGTGGGGTTTTAGAGCACGGAGGAGCACCGACCTCGGAGGTCGTCCATCTCTGTTCATTTCCTGTCAACTATCTCGATAGCTTGATCTCTCTTCCGATTACCGAGTGACTGAGTGCGTGTCTGCATGTAAAAATGGAGACGCCATCGTTAAGGGTTCGTCTGGAGTTCGGAGATCGTTCTATTCTTAGCAAAACACAGCGATCGGATGGGATGAATCGAAGCTGGATTCTCCTCAAACTACAACAACACCGAACAATCTCCGACGTCTGCACTCATCTTCTCCACATTTTCAAACTCCATCGCTCTTGCCCTAATGGCATCCTCCTTTCTGTAACTCGCTTTCTCTTGCATCCCTTCATGTTTGTAATGTATGTGTCAAAACCTAAATTTTATCTAAATCACTAATCAGATAGGGGGACGTGTGTTCGCTCCATTGCCAATTTTGTTAAATCGGTTTCCTTTGGTCTTGATGAGTTACTGCCTAAGATTATTGCTAACTTTTGTTGGTTGTACCTTTAATTCTCCTGGTTGCAAACTATTTTTTTTTCCTGATGAGTTACTGCATAAGATTATAGTCTGTCGCTGATAATTAAGAAAGGGATTCAATTTAGTAATCTCTCCCTCTGTTCCCATAAAAAAGACATGAGTTCACACGTTTCAAATGTAATTTTGATAAAAAAACGTGTGCTTTCGGACTTTGTTACTTCAAAAGTTCCTATTTTTAAAGTAAGGTTTCCAAAATCATGTAAATGTTGAAGTTAGCTTGAAAATCAACCCATTAGACATCGAAAACAAAGTGTAACCCTTTCCTCCAAATGGGTCCGTGTTATCTATTCATACGATCCATCTATCATGTTTTACTTGAATGGTTTTCAAAATCGTGTAAATGTTGAAGTTGAAATTTAACCCATTAGACATTGAAAACGAAGTGTAACCCTTTCCTCCAAACAGATCAGTGATATCTACTCATACAATCCGCTTTTAGTGCCATAGAGATTTATTTATAGTGAACTTGAGTTGCCTTTTCATCGTTCTTTATTAACATGAATGGAAAAAAAAAGGGGGGGGGGGTGTCTCTTACATGTTTCCAGTGGTTAGTGTAGTTCTTCATATTTTGATACATGCAAAGGTAATGAACACAAAAACAAGGATAATAATTCTACCCACATTGGACTCATTTCTGTTGCCTGTCGTATGTTGTTATTGTGGGTATTAATTATATTTATGTAGTGTGATACCAATCTTTTAGTTACGGGAAGACCTATCCAGGTAGTTTGCATTACACATTGAGTTGATGCGTAAAATAAGTAAATAAGTGATGTTTATGTTTGTTATCCTATTCTGTTCATAGATGATCATTGTATGAAAAAGCCTTTTTTTCCCTTTCTTTCTTGCAGATGGAGGGTTTCGTATTACCACCTTTTGAGTCATCAGAAATCTTGAAAGATAAGGAAATTATTTGGTTGGTCAAAAATTAATTTCATATTAACATCCTTGGTGAACACATGGACTATCTGTCTAACAGAAAAGTATCTTTTTGTTGTTTTAGTGTGAAAAAGAAAGGTGGGGCAACTACTGATGCAGTACAGGCGGCAGATGCAGGTAATTTGCTTGACGAGGTTGAAGTCGATGGGTTGGAACCTGGAGATAATGGTTTGCTCTATTTAGCAAATAAAAAGTTTGATAAGGAAACCGGAGAATACCAATGTGAGTCTGAGGAGGTCCATGAAGAACGATCACAAGATGATGATTCATCTGGAGAAGCAGTTTCTAAGAAAAGAAAAGCCTCCACAAAATTTCAGAACTTAAAGTAAGTTTTATCGTGTGTACCCTTTATCTTGCTATGAATTTATGCTACACTGAGGCCTTTTCACCATTAATTAATAAAATATATGTGCTACTTCAGTACTGAGGCATTATCGTATGATTGGTTTACTCAATGACCCACACGGTGCTTTCTCAGGATTGCTTATTGTATGTTGCTTACATGTTAGCTATTGTGAACCACAGAAATAAGAAACAACGTTTGGAGGTGGTGGAGGATGCTGAAGATGAGGTTGAGACAGATGAAACCGACAATGTTAGTAATGATCCATCTCATCCCAGAAAGACCAGCAGTAGGGAAAAGAGTAAACCAAAGGATGAGACTAATAGAGGTGCCACAAAAAGTAACAAAAACGTTAAATCTCCTTCCAAAGTGAAACGGTAATAATAATATCAATTGCATATATCTACATGTGTTTCCATTATTCTTTTCCTATCTAGGTTTAGTGGTGTTTCTCAATGCCAACATATGATGCTATAAAGTAGTCATCTGTCACTTTCGTGGTCAAGAGATGTACTTTATTGTGCCCTGTTCAGGTAATTTGTTTTCGTTAATCCATGTTTTATAGGAATGAACAACATCAAGATAATGTTGAAGAAATCAATCAAGCTTCCACTGTTCCTGGTGCTAAAAAGGTTTGTAATATTGATGCAAGGCCTTATTACTGCAAGATAACAGTAAAATGCATCATGTCCGGCTTGTTATGTAATTATGTGAGCTTGATGCAAGCCTTAGTACTGCATGTTTCTTCTGTGATTTATGTGTGTGTGTCAGTGTGTGCATGTGTGTATATGTAATCACGGTGACAACCGGCTAGACAGCTAGACTAGAGTTGTGTTAAACCATTGGTTGTGTAAAGGCAATTTGCTTTCAATATTTTACATAGCGGCAGAGCTTATTTTACAACTTTAAACTTATCAATCACAAATGTGTCCCATTAACTTCTTGGAGTTAATTGTTAGATGCCTAGTAGAAGTGCTAGACGGAAAAAGGCTAAGAGACAGTGGATGCGAGAGCTAGCTAAAATCTCAAAGAAAAAGGTAATTTGTTCGTTGAAGTTCATGAAATAATATATGAAAAAAGTGAATCATCGCCTGTTGTCCCCTGATAACATCCATTTCTTGTAATATTGAAATTGCAGCCACAACCCTATTCAAAGCCTGAACTATCTAAAGCTGAATACAAAGAGGCTAATGGTCGGCCGAAGGGACTAGTAAGGAACTATTGTGCAGAAAACTCCTTGGAATTCTGAAGTGTTGTATGCATTGACAAATAATTCAATTTACAGCTACACTGGAAACAGGCTTCTAAAAAGCCTGTGCCTAATGGGGATGTGGGTACTGATGTGGTTCCCTTCAGGCCAGGACATATTCGGTTTGAACCTCTTGATGAAGGTATATGATATCATGTACCCTAATTATGTGTACTAAATAATATACTTCTGTCATTTAGCTTCCCTATTGTATGTTGACTTATTGACAAACGTCTGGACATTTCTGTAGTTTTCCTTGAGAAGTGTGAGAAGAGCATTGATTCAATAATTTTGCATATTGATATATCTTTTCAGAAATTGTGATTCACTAATTTATACATGGATTCATTATTCTATAAAATTCAAAGACTAGTGAATCAATGTGCTTTTCACACTCCTCAAGATATATTTAGCTTCTCGTTTGATCCTTAATCTATATATGTGTGTGTGTGTGTGTGTAAGAAACCAAGAACCCTATATTTTTTGAGAACGTGAAAACCACTCTTAAATGCACAAATTTAAAAATAAAATTTTATAACATAAGGACATTATTGCTCTTAAATATTATAATCTCATACTAAGTTTACATGTGAAATTTTTTTTATTAATCTATACATTAAATGCACAAACTTGAACATCGAACAAAAGTTTGCAAGCGGTTCTTGCATTCACACGGAGTATAAGGTTCTTATGTGAACCTGGCTCTATATCCGAATAAGGTAACTAAGGCATATAAAATACCTTGGAAATAAACCACAAACCGACATCAATGTATTTGGTGACGGTGGTGTTCTTTTTAATTTTTATAACTCAAAAGACAATTCTAGTGTACTTGTACTCTTTCTTCTGCTCTCCCTTTGTCCAATGGAGACAGGAGTGAGGAAGGAGGGAGGATGCTATAATCATATAAATTTGTTTTATTTGATGCTGGAGTCACCAATGTACTCTCATCTAGTAGCTAGTTTCTCTTTTATCCTTATTGTTAGACTTGGCATTTATTTTAGGGAGAATTTCATATATACCCCTCCAAAACTTCATAGTCAAGTTTTAATTCAATAAGTAGCCATGAACTTGAAGTGATTATGAAAGAGACAGCCAAACAGGGTAGGACTTTTCCTGTAGTTTGTGATTATCTCCGTACTGAATTTCTCTGGTGCCATTACAGTGTGCTAATTATCAAAGTACTCTTTCCATGCAGATCAAGCTGCAAACCAGACTGGAGTATCAAATGTAAGTTTCACTTGCCGTGACAGAGTGCTAATAGTTCTGTCTTCAATTCATTGGGGATTACAACTTTCCATGTTGATAACTGAAACTCTTGCCAAGACCTAGGAAGAAGGACTAAAAGTTATAGGTATTAACTAGTATAAAATATAACATAAACTGAACATAAATACTTGGTTATATATAAGACAAAATCATAGAACTTTAACCCAAGTTTTGAAATGTACCCAAACCCAACAACTAGATAATTGTAGCTTTAACTTCACCTAAATCGATATCATATGTAATTGTATATAGTGATTGTGTCATTTGTGTGTAGTATGTACATGATTATTAGATTATATGTTAAATAGCTATATTAGGAATTCCATTAAGATACAAAAACTATAACTTCTTATGAGGACTTGGACATTTACCCCGTAAATGCATCAAGGGAAAGTGGATCTACATCATGACATAGAAAGGAATTTATCTTTAGTTATCTGATAATATGACTAGCCATACGTTACCCACATTTTAGGTTTTCATCTTTTTGCATGTAAAGTAGCACAATTGTATCATTTAACACAAGTATTTGATCATCTATGTATGTTTGTCATATAATTTCCTTATTTTGACTTGCTACTTTTTTTGGCCTTAAAGCTTTTTCATACCATCAATTTTTGAGTTGTGTTTCAGGAAATTTTAAAATGGAATGGTAGTACCAGCAAGAGAAAGGGTAAAAAGTGGGATGCAGAAAGGTTCTCTGTGCCTCGAAGAAACGACCGTAAAAAAATAGCTAAAGAAGCTTTCAAAATGTTGATTACAGATACACAAGTACCTATAATTGACCCCAATGATTTTGACAAGCTTCCTCCTTGTTGCACACCAAAGGTCTCTCTCTCTCTCTCTCCACATACACACAGTGCATCCAGCCACGTACACATACAAATATGCTTTATATGCAGTCACTTTTTGCCGGCACAGACGTCTGTTTCACCTCACCTTACGAAGCCAGTTTTTTTCAGCCTGTATTTCTAATAATTTGCAGGAAGGTGATGTGATAGCGTACCGTCTTCTTCAATTGTCTTCTTCATGGATCCCTGAGTTTTCATCCTTCCGGGTAACTTTTTCCCCAGAAAGTATATTCTTCATGTATATCAAGCCACTGCTATGTACTCTTCTTTTGTTTTCTTTATTGGGTAAAGGATAAATTTGCACTGCAGGTTGGAAGAATAGCATATTATGATGCCAGAGACATCATTCTGATTCCAGTGCCAGAATATCCTCTCAGTTCAGATAAGATGGATGAGGATGGGCCCAATGATTCTCTTTATGGAGAAGATGGTACTTTAGAGGTAGTCAGAGCTTTCAGCATGCTCTAGTGTGTCTATCCTCTGTTCTGCTTCTGCACTGTGTATTCTGTTTGTGTGATCCTTCATTTGGTCCCCATTGTCTTGCTAATTGAGACATTTGGCCTTGAACACTTTATTGGTGTGGACTACTACGAGCTTGTTTTTTGTGCAGATCAACTATTCAGCTCTTGTTGATGTTCGCAATGTCAAGCAATATGATCCGGATGCTACAGAAGAAGTCAGTACTGGTGTTAATCATACCCTGGGTGATGACAAGGATGCTGCAGGAAATTTGGTGTCTAACAGTAATGGCAACAAAACAAATGTCCCAAGAGACTCCATCTCAGGTATCCGTTGCAACTTCTTAGTGCTTGAATAAACTTCTGTCTTCCTATATTTCTCACACCATGAGTCCCGATTCCAGAACAAATTTAATAAATCAAGGTAGCCACTAGCCACTCATGCATCATGTATTCAACTAGAAGTGTATCCATAATATACAATGATATTTCACCTGATAGAACAATTTTTGCTAAAACTTAAACTAAAAAATTATCAGATCTTTAAAAAATTGACTTTCCCTTGATACTTAAAAGAATATGTTGATTGCATGTATATTAACTCAACTAGATTAGGCTAGTGTACTAAATTTCAGCACAAATTCCCCCAAGCAATGTACGAACCACCAAGCTGACATTAGACCCATGTTTGGACTAATAGAGAGAGAGAGAGAGAGAGAGAGAGAGAGAGAGAGAGAGAGAGAGAGAGAGAGCTTTATGATGTTCCTTGTTCTCATTGCTTTATTAACAACTTCACTTTTTTTCCAACTTGGATTTTGTAATTATTTCCTGTCAAGTCTAAAGTCTAAAGAAACTAATCTCCATCTTCCAGACATGAGGAAATAGGTGAGAAATTAGGCAAGTGAACAGACCCGTGCACTTTGCCTACTCTCGAGTCTTAAGCTAAGATATTTTTGGCTCTCTAAAACATAGGAGATATGGTTCCATTGCCTACAAGCCTACTCTTAAGAATTACTAGCCAATGGCTTGGGGTGGGGGAGGTTGGTGGTGATCTTGTTACACACCTTTTCATTTAAATTGTTCAGTCTGTCAAGAATGGTTGCAGGAAACTGGGACACTCATACTGGTTTTCAATAATGTTTTGCAGGAGTGATAATCACAAGCTAAAATCACTTGTGGTTATAATTCATGCATTTAGATCGATCACCAGGGGTCTGTTTAAAGTGCTAGATTGCTATATTATATTTAAATTAGACGTAATATAGTCTTGATGAACTCATGACACGGCCAGATGATGTTTCATGGTCATGGTGGGCCAGGTGGTGAAGCCAGAATCTCATCCATGAGGCCAGTACTTCCATGTTCCATCATAGAGAAAGTAAAGATAGCCTGGCCTTGGATTGACAGGACCTTGCTGTTCTTCCATTTGTTGTGCAAGTTTCCACATAAATGCCTTTATCAATTCGGTCCTCAACCTCTCATCGCCTTTGAGAATTGAGACTGAGATATCCACACAACTTTGCTTCATTAGCAGGCACAATGGTTCAGTGTGCAAACGGAACCCCATTCCGAGTGGCCCTCTAAATGGAAAGGTGGTGACTGTAAGTCAATCATTTACCGGATTGGGTATGATCTATCTTATGCTCTCTTCCCATGATAGTTAGTGATGGTCACTTGCACCTGTGTGCAAATGGTCGTGTAAAGTCTTAAGGAGTAGTGCTTTGGCACAAGAATGGCTAAGATAGAGAATTAGGTGGCATCTGGTTCGTGTTGAGTTGTAGGCTTCGTCCCACGTCAGGACTTAGCATTTATTTTGCCCAACATCTATTTTATCCCACGTTGCCCCCGTGGATTTAGGTCTGAACATCGACCGAACCACGTTATATTCCCGTGTTCCTTTTATTGTGATCGTGTGTGTTTGTGTGATTAACCCTAACAGTTTGCAGAATGTTTTAGAAGGAATTAGAATCCGTGAATAGATTGGAATCCGAAACATGTTTGGTTGGCTAAAATGGAATTGGAATCCAATTCCATATATTTGTTTGGTTTATAAACCTGTGAAAACAATTATAATTAAACAAGGTCAAATGCCAAATTGTATATTTTTATTATTATCATTTTCTTCTTGCTTTATATAGGTGGGTGGGTGTAGGTATTGTGGGTATGATAAGGTGGGGTGGGTGGGTAGGGGTGTATACGGTAGGATTGGGTGGGGTGAGTAATGGTAGGATAGGTATTGTTGGGTTGGATTGGTATCAGTATGATAGGTAGGGTGAGGTGGGGATGGGTGGGTGGGTGGTGTGGTTGGTAAGGCAGTGTGGGTGGGGTAGGGGTGTGGAAGAGTGGGAGTGGGTGGGGTGGGATGTGGTGGGAGTGGGGTGGCTAGGGTGAGGTGGGTTGAGTAAGGGTTGTGGAGGGTAGGTAGGGTAAGGTAGCGTGGGTGGGTGGTGGGATGGGGTAAAGTGAGGTAGGGTTCAATTGGGTTTTAGGTTAGGGGCATTTATGTAATCAACCATTTTTCTTCTTGAAAGGAATTGAATTTCATCCATAGTATGAATGAATGACATTTTCCTTCATCGGATATTTCAATTTTAGAGGACCCAATTCTTTTTTATAGTTGAATCAAACAAATGAATTAGCTGCAATTGGATTCCTTTCCACTTCAGTTCCCTTGAATTCCAACGAACCAACATCACCTTGGCATATGAAACATGTCAGTATGTAGATGTGATCATATGGAGGATCAAAATTATTGTCATAGTAGATATGATTCCTGAGATCTTCAGTTCTATCATGGAAAACTCAGGTTTGAGTAAACTCGAATGGTCCCTCACATCAACATTTTGTTTAGGGGGCGTTTGGTTCCCGGATTTCCTGGGATTCACTGGGATTTGCATTTAAAATCCAGTGTTTGGTTCGTAGATTTCAGTATGGATTTAAAATCCTAGGATTTCTTAAATCCATTCCTTCTTTGTTATTTAAAAACCCAGCCTCCCCCTAGGATTTTAAATCCCAATTACCTTGCATTTTTTAGATTAACAAACTTTTTCTATATACTAACGTAGATTCTTTGACAAAATCCTGACAAATGCAAATCCTTTGACAAAATGCAAACCCCAGAGAAAAAAATCTGTGAACCAAATGCTCTGCAAGCAGTGGAAGTGCATATTTGATTATAGATGAGACTATTTACCTTGTCTTTGCTTAATATATGCACTCAACAGTTGGAATTGGTTTTTTTTTTTTTTTTTTTTTTGGGGTTGGGGGTGGGGGGGAGTGGGGGGTAAATACGATGATATATTGCTATAATTAATCCATGACCAAGTGTTATAATATATTCTATATTATTATTTGAGGCTTCACACTGTTATATACTTCAAGGACCTTCTGTCATTTAAGTATGTGATATACGCAACGACTCATTTTCTCGTAGAAAGGTTGTGTATAAATTTAGAGGACAATAGAACATCATGTTTTATGTGCTTATGTATTTTTTGTTATCATATTGACCATTTGTAGGGGGGGATGGAGAAGTAAACCCATGGGATCGGCTCAGCAAGGTAAACTCTAACACAGAGATGCCCGAGGTCAATCATTCAAGCATCGTAGGTTCTGGGATGAATCCTTGTTCAGGTGGTGCTCCTGGCCTAAGCGAGGCTCCAGACACCAATAAAGCAGAGTCATCTGGGGAGAAAGATGAGCCAAAGGGTAGTTCCCTGGGCAATCCATGGTCGAATGCAAATAAATCTGAGTTGTCGCAAGAGAATGATTTTTGTAGCAGAAGTCCCTTGGCCGGTTGGACAGATGTAAAGAAGGCAGGGTCCTCCGAAAATGATTGTGAAAAGGGAACTTCTTGGGGAAGGCCATGGTCCTCATTTGTAGTTGCAAGAGGCAGTTCAATGAAAGTACAGAACAAAGAAAATGACTGGTATGGGGGAGGTTCTCGTGGCAATGGGAAACCATGCGTACGTGGTGCTCCAAGAGGAAGAGGTCGAGGTCGTGGCCGTGGTCGAGGGCGGAATTTCAAAATGATGTAAATCATGGAGAAGAGTTGGCTTGAGAGGTACGAGACTATGTGTTTTTCATGATATGGAATCCATGACTATTTTGAGGTACGAGACCTATTCGCTCTATCATGTCCAGAATCCATGCAATCCAATGTTATACAAGTCTTGGATTTGATAATTAGGTTTCTTTGTACTGTACAAAGGCTGACGTTTCAGTATGTAGTGGCATAACTGTTTTCTTCTGTTTTGTGCCTGGCATAAACTAAGAACCCCTCTTTCCCAAAAGTACCTGTTGATTTCTGAAATATTAATGGAGGAGCTACTTTCTAACATTATATTTGATGGGAACTGTTTTTAAATCCTGCAAAAAACCTTGATAGCCACACACTATCCATCCTTAAAGGTCTGGTGCTTTCCATTTGTATTATCTGTCATTCCTTGTTAGGTTCTAATGTTCTATCAAGATAATACAACTCGACAGACAAGTAACTTTACGTTCTGTCATCGATCTTTCTGATGGAGAATGATACGGCGAAGCGATTAGCCAATTAAGTCACTTAGAAATAGAAAGTACATTTCAATACATCCCAAAGGGCAACACCTTTGGTGTTGTAGAATAACATATACAATGAAGAAGTTGATTCCAGTTTCTCCTCTTTTCCTGGAAAAGGGTTTGGTCCACTTCTCTTATCTATTAATTAATTTAGAATAGCTCAGAAACTGTACACGATTCAACATAATGGAAAAAATGAAACCATATTAATAGCAGAAGAAAACCAACATATTTCCACTGCCTCTGATGCCTTGATTCATCACTTCTAACCTTTCCCTGCTGCGTTCTGAAACGAGAAACAGTGAAGATGCTTCCACAGTTGCTCTGGTTCCTCGCCTTCTCTGACTATCTGTTTGTTATGCATAAAATACTTAGTAATATGACTCTACAGTACAAGGAACGTAGTGTTTTCTAAGCCTCATGATTCAACACATTACCTGAACAATCGTGCTTGTTGCCAGACCTTTCCTAACAAGGAAATCACGACCAACCATCTGCCACTGGGCATGATTGTCGTTGCATCTATCAACATCCCCATCGATACCCGAAGCACCACGTCCCACCCAAATATACACTACATCTGGACTCTTGGTGCCCAGACATGAATCCACAACACAAGTTATATACACAGCTTTGGAATCAGGAACACCCACACTGCCCATCTCGACTCTCTCCATGGTAGGCCATTGATAAAGAACAAAATTAGCATCTTGACTCCCCTCTGTTGGGTCATTGCAGTGATTATTTTGCACCCTGTTTTCAGCTTCAAATGTAGACTCCTGCCCATCATCATCATCATCATCATCATCATCACCTGAGCTCTCTTCTGCTTCTTCCATGCTTTGATCCTCAATGGAAAACGACCAGGTTCTGACCAGGTTCTTTGGGATCTCACAGGCCTCGGCAGTAGAAGGTGAACTCTCTCCTACCTTGGGGTTTGGATTGAGACCAGGACTAGGAGCCGGAGCTTCCAGTCCAGAAGGGGAAGGTTGAGCTGATACAGATAAGTCAGACCAGTTAGATGATGTGGGTGAGAACGAAAATGAATTGGAATAATCAGATGTTGAAGGTGAGAGCGAAGGAGACGTGTTATCGAACTTTCTTGGATCTTTAACCAGAAAAGAAGAGAATGAGTAGGGTGACAGGCATTCTGAGTTATCATCTTCATTTTCATCAGAAGCAGTAGTCCTTAACCAACTCTGGCTGACTGAAATCTCTGAAAAAGAAGAGCAGGAATCTGCAGAATCACAAGGAGATTCAGGGAATTCAACTTCTTTAGATGATGTAATCAACTCCTTCATGACTCCAGTTGCGAATTTCCTTCTTAACCTTTCCCACCCACTTTGTCTAGCAGGCAGGCACATCTCAGAGTTGGTTCCTGAGATTGATAAAGGTGGAACCACCCCACTGTTTGCCGCCTTGTCAAAAACTCCAAAATCTATATCGTAGTCAATGACTTCCCTTTGCCCAGCAATACCTCTACCTCCTATAAACTGTTGTTGATCGTTCCCAAGTGCATCCCAGAATTCAAGCGGCTCTTCGCCTTCTCTAACGGTCGATGCCGGACCATTTGCCTTCTCGTATCGAATGACCTGGGATGCTGCTAATCTTGCACTCTCAAACATTAGGGGATCACAATTCTTCCCTCTCCACACGTAAATGGCAGACGGAACATTGATGATGAAGGCTCCACGAGAATCAAGAGCATCTGCGTTAGGTCGAGCCAATAATTTAGGCACAAGGTGAAGTGGTGCATACGAGGAGTGTGGAGCCATACGGTACATTCTCAAAACCGAATTTGGGCTTACAGGCACAGCATGGACCCGTTTTTGGCACTGGAGAAGCTGGCTAGCAAAACCCATGTTTGGATTAGTCACTCCTCTTGCTGCCTTCACTTGTTGGAAGGCGTCTTCAAAGCTTTGCCCCTCTCTCCACATGAGGTATGCAATAACCAAAGACGTTGATCTCGATACCCCCTGGCAACAGTGCACGAAAACACGCCCCTTTTGTTCCCTAACATCCTCAAAATAGTCAAAAACATCGTAGAGGATACTGGTAATATCCTCAGAAGGGCTGTCTTGAAGCCAAAGTGTCTTGTACACCAAATCATTCTTGAAATACTCGGGACATACAAAACCTACACAATTCAAAACATGGGTAATCTTGTTTTGGCGGAGAACATCACGATTCTTGGCGACAGCATCACTTCCTAGAAACACATGATCCATGATCCTTGAGCATTCTTTGTCAAAGAAGGCAAGCTTATCTTTCTTGAACTCAAATTCTCTAGGTGGTTTCTTGTCCAAGTTCAAGGGAAGTGCAGGCCTAGCACCTGGGGTTTTAGCTGTGACATTCGGCCAAACCCCAAGATCATCGGAACCCGCCCTTGGCCACTCCTCGGCTTTTGGCCGGGAAACCGAAAGAGGAGGCAAACAAGCCCTTGCCTTGCTGTTCCAAAGTGATTTAGGGGGAGGTGAGTTTGTAGGTGACCTCCCAGGAGCCCATGAAACGGATCGGGAATATATTTTGCGGTTATCTCCTCCTCCTCCGGCGGCAGGTGGCGGCTGGTCTTCTTCCCCCAACATTACAAAAAACTAAAATATTGAAAAGCGGATGAAAGGCATGTATGTGATGTGAGGATGGTTCTAGGAAAGGGGGAAGTGACAAAAAATCTCACCTAAAACCCTTGACCGTGTCTCTTTCTTGGAAGAAAGATAAGACCAAGTAAACGACTGAGCTATCGTGGGACATAAAGTAGAAGGAAATTCAGAAAAAGAGGGCGGGAATCGTTGAACGACGACTTACTAGATGAAGACGAAGACGATGAACCAGAACCAGAAGCAACCCTAGAAATACAAAGAAAAGGTGTTTGATGCGGAAATTATAGGGGTACAGAGAGAGGTTTTGAATGAGATTTTTTTTGGATTGAATCGCAGGAGCAGGAGGGAAGGGAAAAGGGAAGGTGGCGTGGTGGCCATTTTTGACCGGGAAACAACTTACTCTGGTCGGTCAAACTGCCTGCGTCATCCTATTCCTATTCCTGTTCCTGTTGCTTTCTCCTTTTTAATTAATTTAAGGGTCTGCAATGCATTGCATTACTGGATTTTTTTCCCCTCTTATTCCATTCAAATTTGTCTATAAAACATTAGATAATAGTAATGACACACATATCATCTGATTTATATATGTTTTATCCATTCAATAATTTTGTTTTGTTTTCTTTCTCCCCAATTACGTTCTTCTTTGATTTTGTCACGTGTCGTTATTACGTTCACAAAGACATCAATCATTAATGGTTGTTTTGATCAAGTTGTATTGGTGAATCTTCAAATCTGGAAACGAAAATATATGGGCGTGTTTAGTTACCAAAAATTTCCATATCACTTAGAAAAAAAAAATGAAAACTTGTTTACATAACAACAATTTCATAAATTTTCGTTTCACTTTTTAAAATACATAATTTTCATATTTACTCTCTTATTTTTCTATTATCTACCCTATATTTTTTATAATACTCTCTTGCTTTTCTAGCACCCATACTATTTTTCTTATTTTACAATCACTCATCTTATAATTCTTAAAACTAAATTTCATCATCTAAACAAGTTTTCATCTTTTGTTTTCTTTTTTAGAAAATTATAACTTAAAAACTGAAATTGAAAAATGATTAGTTTTCGATTGTTGTGTCGAACTCAAGTTTCAAATTGTGGCAAAAGTGGCGAAACATGGTTGAATTAAAATTTGAAATAATGGCCCATTTTGGTCAAAATTATAGAATTGCGGAAAAAGTGGTGAACATGGTTTATAATAAAAATATTTTGGGAAAAAAAAACTTGCTGTATGTTGGACTAAATTGCTACGTTTTGTAGTTGGTTACTCTTGCAAGTAAGTATATGTGTGTCTTTGATTTTGCTTTTTGTTGTTTCACGTATCCATCATGTTTCTTTGTAGACAATAAAGCGTTGATGAGATAAATTAGAAAAAAACCACGACGCTTTGTTCATGATGATTGATGTTTGTAAAAGCGTTTTACATAGTTAAAGATGGATCAAACGGTAATTATGTCATCTAGATCACTTGAGCAAACTTTTTTCAAACTAGTTTAAGCACCCAACTTTTAGAAGTTTTTTTTTTAAAATTTTGAATGAAAGCTAGATACTTTATGTTATAATTACGATAAAATTAACATATTGTTATATATACTACCGAACCCTTCTATTAACCTATTAAACTTATTGATCCTATGAATTTGTTGAATCCTATAAATCTTGTTATAAAAACTACTATGAACCTTTTGAATGTTTTGAATCTTGTTGTAGACACTTCTATGAACCCTTTAAATCATATGAATCAAGTTACAAACACTTGTTAATATATGAATGATTATATTATTTTTTATTTGTTCACAACGAATAATGTTCACAATGGATCCCATTCACACACACACACACACACACACACACACACACATATATATATATATATATATATATATATATATATATATATAGAGGTGGGTTCAATGGAGAACTTCCATGCATCGAAGAACCTTGAAGAACCTCCATGCACCACCACAAATGCATCACAATTCCCCCGTGATGCATCATTATTTCCACGTGATGCATCAAATTCCCGTGTGATGCATCAGTTTTTACATTATTTCCACATGATGCATCAAATTCCCGCGTGATGCATCGATTTCTACGTGATACATTTCAGTTTTTTTAGCGATGCATTGTGGTTCTCCAAGGTTCTTCGATGCATAAGGTTCTCCATTGAACCCACCCCTATATATATATATATATATATATATATATATATATATATATATATATATATATATATATATATATGTGTGTGTGTGTGTGTGTGTGTGTGTGTGTGTGTGTGTGTGTGTGTGTATATATATATATATGTGTGTGTGTGTATATATATATATATGTATATATATATGTGTGTGTGTGTGTGTTAATTTGGGTAACATATCGATTTTCTTTTCATTTAAGAGATTATACTAACAAAAACACACTAATTAAAGTAACAGATTACCTGATCAGATAACTGATGATCTTTAAAAAATGTTACGTCAAGTAGCATAGTCAAATGACACATTCAAAAATTTTACTGATTGGATGAAAAAGTTATCATTTCAACATAATTTACCGGTAATATTCCTAGATTGATGATATGTTTATATTTCAACCTACATATACATAGATAAGCTAAAGTGAAATAATTGATACAAAGTTGGTTGTTATTAATGACATATAGCATTTGTAATTTGTCAAAAATGTAATATAATAATAATATACAAGGCAAGGTCTTGTCTTCTTTATGTTTGTTTTGGCGCAATTATTTATTGGTTTGTTAGATGTGATTTTCTACTGAACCAACATTCTAGTTCCAGGGTCGACTGCTACTAGCAAACATATCAAAACAGAAAAAAAAACCTAGCGATGTTTTGTTTTCATTTTGAGAAGATATAAATCCATGCTTTATCATCACATTTCAACATTTTATTACTAGGGAAATAGGCAAATAGCTGACCCCTTTTTAGTTATTGTTTTTTTTTTGTTCCTTTTGGTATTAAACCTTTGATGATGGTCTGAATAAACTTTTTGTAATAAATCCATTATGACAGACAATCAAACATTTAAAGTTTCTGAAATGTATCATTTTGGCAAAAAAAAATTTCATAATATTTAAAACGAATCACAGCCAAAAGTTTAATATCTAAAGCAATCTAAAAAAAACTATGATATTCTAATTTCTTACAAAAAAAAAAAGTTACTCCATCACGATTTTAGATGACAGATAAGCTGACATTTTCATAAATCCATTATGATAAGTAAACATTTTAACGTAAAATTCAAGCATCCGTGCTGTAAAGATGATCAAAATACGAACTCGATCCCTGTGTCAATATCCATTCAATTAAGCTATTACCTTAACTTCATCATAATCATCGTCAACACATTCTAGACATGAAACCGTGGAGAAAAAAAAAAGTTGACGTACACTCAATGACCATGAATCAAACGAATATATTGCCAAATTCTTGGGGAGTTGTGGGTCGGCAATCTCTCCCGGCTGCAAGGCCAACCAGGGAAGGTACCTTGTCTCTCCTTCAACTGAACTGAGAGTTTTTTGATTTTCAGGCTAGGCAAAGTCACAATCTGATGATGATATGCATACTGTCTTCATCTTGGGAATTGAGATACCAATGGAGCTCTTGGTAGAAACCGGCTTGTATACGCTTCTCACATTGACAAAGCACTCCAAGGGCTTAACGACTCAGCATTGACTACAAGGCGTATTGCATGTTTCAAGTTGCTCAATATCAACTCATTTACACACTGGAAGTTTATGTAAAAGTTAAAAAGACTTATTCAGATTGATTGGTGACCGTCTTTGCTACATGCTCAGTTGCTCATACAGAAAATGAAGCCAAAAACCAAAGGAACAGAGTCACAGACCCAGCCTTTCACGTTCAAAAGAATTGGTGGACCGTGGGAGATAATTTCAATGCAGTCACTTTACGATCATAGAACTTATCTTGGCAATACTAGTGTATCAATGTACTTGTGGGAAGAGAATGGTTGGGTTATGTTTTAGTAGGAATTTCATCAGATATCATTCATTTTTGTTGAACGCTAAACAATTAACACATTACCTGTTGTGGTTTCGTAAGAGCTGACTTTTGTGATGAAAGAACTGCTGTACATCAACTAATGTTGATATGAAGAAAGAATATGCTAGAATTACAAGTGAATACATACAAGTAAAAAAAACTAACCCAGAGGAGAGAACAAGGATGCTGTCAGATAAGAGGTTCAGAAAGCTCCATTTCATTGGAACTATGTGGCTGTCTATCAGATGTGTGTGGATGGGACCCAACAAAATTCAATCCGAGCCAATGCCATGGCCAGCATACATATCTAGGCCCACTTAGACTGCTTGAATTTACATGTGTATCGAGTTCTTCGAGTTGACGAGTCAGTTCTTCCACCCTATCCCTCAAACGAGTAGCCCTTGAGTCTGCTAATCTCAAAGATTTCTCTGCTGCGTCTCTAGCTGCCATGGCAGCAGCTGCTGTTTCTTCTTTGAATTTCAGTTTTTTCTCGGATTCGATTACAGCTAGCTTTGCTTCTTCCAGTTCCTGGCACACTGTAGATAACTGAAGGAATAGTAACAGAAGACATGCTAGTCAACCCTCAATGCAAAATATTATGAAATTCAGTATCTCAAGTTTGAAAATATTTAACAGGCATTAATGTCACACTAAACAAAGGGCTAACATATAACCCTGCGTCAAATACTTGTGAATGCCATTTATCTCTTTGTTCATCCAATCCAGGCTCTAAGAGCATCTCCAACAGGCTTAAAACAAAAAGGTTTTTGCACATGTGACAATGACACGACAAAGTCATTGTCCCAAAAAGCTCCTCAAATGCAAAGCTTTTCATCAACGACTTTGTGGATTTGTGTCTACATCTCACCAGTCTCCTCAAAAGTCTTTTTCCACAAGGTTTTTACTATTACCAGGACAAAACCTTTAATGGTCCAATGGAGAAGCCACAAGTGTTTTTGTCATCTAAGTATTTGTTTGATGAATTTGTTCTCTTCAGATCCTTCACTCCTAGTCTCCCAACCTCAACCCCCATACAACCTAAACTCGTATGAAATATTGTCAATTGGTTCATTCTTTGCTGAAAATCATGACTGGATTGAACATATAAAATAATATGAACTACGACCATGTTTGTTTATTTCTTAATGAAACCATTAAGAAGTCATTTTACCTTTGAGTGACTTCTTAATGATTCCGTTAAGAAATACAAACAACCCCTAAGTACTTAAAAAGAACTTCCACTTGTTTCCCAAGATCACATGCACATTCAGCTTAGGAATCCCCGTCCATATATCAACTAAGAAATAGACAGCATGAGTTATTAGATAGATTTTGCGATCTAAAAAAACATGAGGTTAGATCGATGGGTGTTTTATTCAACTCCATATATAAGAAGATAATAATGACAATAATATGTATAAGCGAACTAAAAATGATGCAGTATCCATTCAAGCCTACCTGTGCCACGTACTCTTGTTCTATGGCTCTGCCTGCCTCAGCCTCTTGCTGTGCGGCCACTTTCCATCTTGTAATTTCTTCTTCGGCCGCAGAAATGTCCATCATAAGTCCTTCAACCTAGACCACAGGCAAGTGAACATACAATATGATCAGCGCCTCAGCGGGCACCAAAGAGAAGTATGGCAATGAGCTTATGGCTCTTTGCATGCTAGCCAATGAATAACCAACAGTTGAAGGGATAACCAGACGCTATTTTAGCATCAACTTTCAGACGAAAACTTTATAGCTGAAAACTTTCCACACAAACATGCAAGTATGCAACAATAGGCAAATAATGATAAGTTTGGTAACTTACATTTTCATTTGCCACCCTCTCCTTATCTTTAAGTTCCTCTACTTGTTCTTTCCTCTGCAGAAGTTCCTTTGCTTGAGCTTCTGCATTTTCCTTAAGTACGCTTGTCTCTGCCCTTAATTACAAATAGCATCCAAAACACAACCACGGTCAATTAGCGAACATCTGATGCTAATCCACACTATTGAGATTTATAAGGTGCAGCAAACATCTTTAAATCATGTGATTGACATATTACATGTCGAGCTACCCATGCCTTTGAAGTATGATGCATCTCCAGGTTAACAAAAACATATCAAGTGGGGCTCTTGATTACAAATTTAACTTAAAAATCAAAGATCATGAAAGAGACTAGAACACAAAATTTTGAACAAGAAGCTGGGAATGTAAGAAGAAGCTGGAAATTGGAATACAGTATTTAAATGATTAAGAAAAAAAATCAGAAATAGTAACCACAGAAGGGTTCACCCTTCTGCCCAAGCTAAACTAGTCAATCAGGAGCTCTCCTGCCAAGCTGAAAAGCTTTACTCGCAAATATAAAAAATACCCAGATATCTTCCCTCATCCAAATCTATTATTATATATTATTCTCTCTGCCTCAGCATGCATAACAACCTAGAGAATGTGAGTCCTACACGTGTCCTCTAATCCTTCTTCTGTTATAACTTCCTGGCCAGGGCCGATCAACCATACAGGCTTAGTGGGCTGATTTTCCCTTAGTCTATTGGGCCATTCCTTATCAGATCATCATTGCAACAACTGATCAAGTAACTCCCCAATGAATGGAATGGAATGTCATGGGAACAAGTCACGCTAAAAAACCTCTTTGGAAGAAGTGTTCCTCCCAACCTTGAGAGCATCGGTGCACTAGGGTAGCCATTTTTTTTTCTTTTAAGCAAGGATTGACTAAATGACCTGTTTAAAGCTAAATCAATAATTCTCCAACCCAAATTCAATGGCAACAAGATCGGTAACATATGTAATGCACTGATTACTATTACTTCTCCCTAGAACGTTGTAGATGTTGATAACCTCTCTCTCTCTCACATCACATATATTACCATCTTCTACCTTAGATTGTCTATTGTCATGAAGATCACTACCGAGTACCGAACTTATTTAACACTCTCTTAAAGATAAATTATACAGTAATTCAACTAATTGAAGAACAAAAAGACTGGTATTCTCAATGAACATACAATAGAAAAAAGAATATACCTTAGTTCATCAACAGTATGCTGCAGCTCAATAATCTCAAGCTGAGATTGCTTTATAATGTTTTCAAGAGCACCAGCCTGCACAAAGGATATTGAAATCAGCCAAGGGAAAACATAAGTGTCATGCATGTGTGTAAACTTGGTGCTAAGACACACACCAAAGTGTATATCTCATCGTCTTGGCTGGCCATATTACCAGCATCGTTTGAATCTGAAAAAGTTCTGTTGCTGGCATAATTGCTAAATCTATAATTAATCCCTGATTCTCTTAACCCATGTTCTGCAACTCTGAAAAGTTCGTTAGTTTTAGATGACATATCAGCTGACATTCTGCTTGATAAAGCACTTCTCAGTAGGGATCCAATATGCTCTTTCTCCCTCACCAGCTGGGTAACACTTTCATTTAGACTTTTCACTTCTCTGTTTCTTTCAGCAACCAAATCCCTTGTTTTTTGGTAAATGTTCGAGCTCAATTCACTTATGGATTCTAACCCTGCTAAACAAGCCCGTATATTCTCCTCAATATCTGTTTCTTGAGGGAGAAACAAGGAATCCAACAAATCAGACTGGTTTTTCTTATCAACATCCAGTATCTTAATAACATTACACATCTGATCATGTAGTTTTGAAACATAAGCCAATTGATCAACCAGTAACGGCCTTTGTGAATCCATCCGCAACTCCAAGTTCTTCAACTTTACACCATAATCATTTACTAAATTTTGCAACTCCAAATTATTCATCTCCATTTCAGATATCTTTCCATCTTTTTCAGCTATGGACTTCTCCAAACCCTGAACAACAGAATCCCTCTTCGAGACATCCTCTCTTAGTCCGTCAATGGTAGCTTCAAGCTGAGATACTTCAATGGCGATCTCATAATTCCTTTGCTCCACCTGCTCTCGTGCCTCATTCCTCGACTTTGTTGCTAATTCGATCTGTCTAAGAAGCTCCTCAACAATCTCATTTGACCTCTTGATGACTCCATAAGCAACAGCAGGCAATCCGGTATACTTTTGAGACCTAGGCAATCCTCCGACCATGAAGTTCTTGTAGTTACTCACTTTACCTGCTATTTTGTCGATTCCTGTAACCAACATTTGTGCCGCAGTTTCAATCTCCGACCTAGATGAATCCTTGGCCTTCACGGATTCCTCTAATTGCTTGACAAAATCATGTTTCTGCTTCAACATTTCATCTTTCTCCTTAATAGCTTCGGCCAACTGCGCCGATAACTTGTCATTGGACCTAGAAACGTCATCTCTTTGGCGAGATATGTCGTCACGTTTTCTGATGGCTTCGTGTGCGAAAGCTTTCAATCGGTTGAAGGAAGTTTGCAATTCAGATTTGGAAACCTCCAGCGCTTCACGAGCTTTCCGTTCACGATCAAGCTCTGCAACCACCTCTCGGAATCTCTCAACCGACACATCCTCTGTTGACATGGAAGTTCCATCAAACACCGTCGCCGAAGGGTTATCTTCTTCTTCCACGTCACTTAAGACGGCGTCGTTTTCTAGATGACCGGCCATTGTTGGTAGGTAAATTTGAGAAACAAACAGAAATCAGCTCACAACAACCAATTAATCACCCAAGCTCCTCCCATTAGGATTAAAATAAAACATGAATTGGCAACGAAATTCCTTAAGTTAGGGTTTAAGGGGGAAGTATTGGGGGGAATTGAGTTTGGGCATCCAAAAGAACAAACACAACAACATTTTCCTGTCTACCATCTTGGTCGGTCCTTTCTTCCCAATCAACTTAAAAAAAAAACAATTTAATTTACATACATGGTATCAAATAAAAAAAGATAAAGTAAATCATTAAGATTTCGTTTCGTCTTGCGTTATTATAAATGAGATTATTAGCTTATACGTTACAATAAAACAAATAATTAGTTTAAAGTGTTTGGATTGCATACATTAATAAGTAATTATTTGCGTTTAGAGTTAATCCTACCACACTTTTTCATAAGTTAAAAAATGTAGTTTATTTGCTTAATAAGTGATTATTTGGTCATTTTACAAGTGAAAACGCAAATCCAATCACTTTAAAAACTGATTATTTGATAATTATCATAGCAAACAGCAAATGCTAAACCAAACACTATATTTCCGACAACACTTTTTGTTACAGCTATTATCTGATTATTAGTTATCAAAACGCTACAGCACTTTTTCAAACGTAAATCTAAACACCCTCTAAATACATCACTTGTATTGTCTTATTTATATAAATTTCTATTAAAACTTAATTAAGTTTAATGAAAATATAAAAGACTCAATGATTTAAATCTATAATCTACATCCAAAAATACTATTAATCGTCATCTACTTAAATAACATGTCACTTGTTATTTTTTTAATTTGTCATCTCATTTATAACAATTTGATTTAAATTTTAAATCAAATCAAATTCATTCTATTAAAATTTAACTTAATAATTAATTAACCAAAATTATATAAACTCTAATTTATTATTATTATTATTTTCTATATATTATAAATATTTATTTTTAAATATTATCATTAAGTAAACCCACCTAATACATAAACTAGTAAGTCAATATATTAAATATGTGGTTTGTTGCTAGTGCTTCATTTGCTATTGTTTGTGCGGCTTGCTTCTAGTTCGAAGATGTTATTTTGCTATTGGTTCAATGGTTGTTTCGCTACTGAACATGTGGTTGTTTTGCTACTGATTGGTTCTGATGACCTTACTCAAGATTTTGTGACTGTTTCACTACCGGTACAATGGTTATTGTTTTCGTTTTGATACTTTGGGAGGTTTGGTGCTGTTGGTTAGGGGCATCTTTTAAGGTGTGGTGCGGGAGGCTCGACTGCACAGGCCCCTCAATTTCGTAGGGTCTCACAGTCATAATAAATATTTTATATTTATACCGATAAATTCTGTTTTTTTTTTTGTATTTGACATGTATACGTTGTGCATCAGTGCATTAAAATGAAATTTATGTCAAATTCAATTTGATTCGTATTATTTGTTTTTAATTTCTCAATAAATAATAAGTTTTTTTTGTTATTCACGACCTCCAGTTTACCTATTAAAATTGAGTCTCAAAATGATCAATTTATTATTTTAAAATTTTAAGGGACCATGTTATAATTATAAACACAGGGCCGACAAAATCCATGAGACGGCCCTGCTGTTGATTCATTGCAGATACAGTAAGGGTTCAGTATTGTTGGTTCGTTGTCGTTATTGGTAGGCTTTGTAGGTTCTTTATTGTTGGGGGTTTTTTAGTTGTCGTCTTGAAATATGCAATGAAGATTCATTCATGTTGTTTTCTATTTTTACAAAGTCTTTACGGTTTACATTCTTAATATTGATATATTAATTTAACTATAAATCATGAATATCATAATTATTAGATGATGAAATTTTACATACCAGTAATTATATTATTATGCAAGTAAAAAAAAAAAAAAAGGCAAAGGCATATATGCATTGAACATTATCAACATAACAACAACTTCAATTATAAACCTTTCCAATTTCCATTTTGGCGGCTTTCATCGAATAAAGTTTGGAGTTATTGCAATAAATACAAAATATTATTAGTAGGTGCCGAATGAAACCAACACCTATCCCTATAACAAACAAATAAAAAAAGAATGTGAATGTGAAAGAGTAATCATTAGATTATAGAAATAGGTTGGAATAAGATTGGTTATGGTCAAATTATGTGTTATTCGATAACACTTAATTATATATTTTATGATAATAATTAATTTGATAAACATTCAAGTCTACGAGAAGTTTGAATAACACCCATAATGAAAATTTTCTTTTTTATTATACCATACCTAATCTATGTGACTTGACACCTAACTCTTGAAGTGAATATACAAAAACTTATAGTAATTTTTGAAACTTAATTTATAAACATTCCATGTAAAATGACAACATCTCCGGTGAAAATTTATTTATTTATAGGTGCCACATACCAGTGGCGGACTCAAGATTTTTGGTCGCCGGTGGCACAAATTTGAGTCGTGTTTCCGATTTTACAAATTTATTGATTAGATTGGTCAGGTCGGGTTAACAGCCGATAATATTAATTGAAATTTCATAAATTTTGGGATCGAATAAAATTAATGGTATTGAGTTTGATGAAATGAACCAAAAAATGGCTTGTTTGGTATTTAATTTTCGATATTATATTATTAATCCATTGTTTTTTTATTTGTTACATTAAATTATAAATAATGATACTACAAATGTATTTATTTGATTGAAGATTATAAAATTTTTGATTAAATTATTTTAATTATGTTTTAATATTTAAAAAAGTACGGTTGCACGTTCAAAAAACCACCGGTTGTACATACAAAAAATCGTAATAAATTACATTACATAATAAAGTTATTGGCGGAAGGACCGGTGGCACGTGCCACCCCCCAATTACACCTGGGTCCGCCCCTGCCAATTACTATTGCTTATCGTAGTACATTACAAAATTGAAGACTTTGATTTAGAATAAACATATAAATAAAGATGTAGAAGCTTAATTAAATGATCGATAGATGATTGTGAGTGTCATGACTCCTATGGAACATGTATGTGTCCAATGTTATTCTTAATCACTTGTTCTAAATCAAGTCACAAATTAAGGACATTGTCAAATATACCTTAATGACATGATACATTTTACCATACATATATTATCAAAATGATTTTTAGTTTATAAAGCGATAGATTAATTATAAATATAATATTAAAATCTATGTTTTTGTATTGTCTTACAAAAATACAAGTCTTAAATAGTTATATTAATCGGATTTGATTCAAACTAAACTAGAAAAATAAGTTTGTTATTAGAAAAAGATATTTATAAACTAAATTAATAAAGAAAGCAATAAATTTAAATTAATAAATGAATTATATTAAAATTAAGTATATAAGTAAATTCTAAAAATATAATTATATTTATAACGTTAAATATATTTATAAATGAACTAAGCATAATAATAAAGAAAAAGAATAAAAGCAAAAACAAAATAAAATAAAATTTGGACTCATAAATGGGATTCATAAAAACAACATGGACAAAAAGCGTCCCATCTCAATTCTCAAATTTAGGAATAAAATCCGAATAAATTATCAAACCACATGAACGAAAATTACCACTTTGTATGTATTTTCTGAATCAGTAAAAAAGAAATTGATTCACTTGTGGTTAAGTGAAAGTATCAAATCCTATTATAATTCCAATCTAGATCATCAAAAAACTAGAATTCAGTCCTTAATGTTACGAGCTTTGATGGGCCATTTCTATGATCTATAAAAAATGTTATAGTTTCATATTAAATATTGTATATTCAATTTTAGTAACTTAGAGGGTGTTTCATTTTACGTTATAAACGAGATTATTAGCTTATTACGTTACAATAACGCAAATAATTGGTTTAAAGTGTTTGGATTGCATACGTTAATAAGTGATTATTTGTGTTTAGCGTTAGTCCTACCACACTTTTTCATAAGTTAAAAAATGTAGATTATTTGCTTAATAAGTGATTATTTGCTCATTTTACAAGTTAAAACGCAAATTCAAACACTTTAAAAACTGATTATTTAATAATTATGATAGCAAACAGTAGAAGTTAAACCAAACACTACATTTCCGGCAGTACTTTTGATTACGACTATTATCTGATTATTAGTTTCCAAAACGTTACAGCGCATTTTCAAAAGCAAATCCAAACACCCTCTAAGTGTAACAACGTAAGATTACACAACTTTTAAGCAAGAAAAGATGAGTCATTGCCTCATTGGATGGAGAAGAAGCATTGCCAAAAAAAAAAAGGGTATTCGAGTATTTGGGTTGCCTTTAAAGTCTTGAAAAAACTCCAATGTGTGGGCTTTACTTCACATGCATTTTTCCATTTCCTTATGGAATTACCAAACGGGACATAAAAATTAAAATACAACAACATGCTAATAGAGTTTTTTTAAGTAATAAATAAATGTTTCAAAATAGGAGTAGATTGATTGTTTCCTAGATTGTTATAAATCTTATTAATGTCCTTGCAATAATTTATCACATTAAACTCAGAAAAAAATATTCATTTTATGTTAAGGTTTGTATTTTCTTAAGGTTAATATTAAAAAAAACCTATCAACTTTCTTTTTTTTTCGTAATTAAGTCTCAATTTTTTCTTCTTAATGTTTAAGTCCCTAAACTTTTCTTGTCGTATGCAAACGTGTATATTTGACTTGTTTGACCGGTTACAAAAGAATAATCTTAGTTTTTTACATGATAAATATTGGAAAAAACCCACAATCTTTTCATATTTTAGTGATTAAGTTCCTAAATTTTTTTGTTTTATCAGTGTTGTTTTACCGGCTAATCCGGTAACCGGTCAAAAATAAATACTTTTAAATAAGACAAACGTAATTTAGAGACTTAAACAATTGAAATTTTTTTTGAAGGACTTAATTAAGAAAATATGAAAAGTAACCCATTTTCTTATGACATTTTATACTCTTATATAAGAATAAGAGTGTTATAATTATAATATAATGTGTTGTCAAATATTTTCTTAGATTAATTATCTATACAATAATTATGTACGAAGGAAAATAGATATAATGAAATGTAATAATTCTAGCATCTATTTCGGAATTGGAAGATAATGAAATATTAAAGGTTGCGTTTAGTTGATGAAAACTTTTAAAGTTTTCATTTTACTTTTCAAAAATAAATGAAACTTATTTACTTAACAACAATTTCATAAATTAATACTTTTTAAAATACTACTTTTTATTTTCTTTATTATTTTTTTATTACATATCCTATATTTTTTTAATACTCATTTTTCTCTCTTACTTTTCAATCACATATCATATTTATCTTATTTTATAATCACATACTTATTTTTCTTAGAACTAAAATTTATCATCTAAACAAGTTTTCACTTTTTATAAAAACTTTTATTTTTGTTCTGAAAACTATAACTCGAAAACTAAAATTGAAAAATGATCGGTTTCTAAACCTTTATTTTAAAAATTATTTTGTTTCGTACGAATCACTTTTTTACAGTAAGGGCAAAATGGGTTTTGTGACAAAGGAATAGTGAACCGGTGGGTGGCAACACGACTTTTCCATTATATAATTATTGCCTCAATGGGGTATCCATATATATACATTATATATATACATATCGTGAATTGAATATAGTAATGAGGATGGGTTTGAATTTCTTATCATCATTTCTTCTACTCCTCCTCATTGCGACCGTCGGCAAGGCGGTGGCACTTCCACTTTCCACCAACTCTCGGTGGATCGTAGACGACGGAGATGGAGGAGAAAGAGTGAAGCTATCTTGCGTGAATTGGGTGAGTCATCTGGATGCAGTGGTGGCAGAGGGACTAAGCAAACAACCTGTGGATGTGATCTCCAAGAAAATCTTGGAGACAGGATTCAATTGCGTGAGACTGACATACCCACTTTTCTTATTTACAAACGATACCTTAGCATCTCTTACAGTCAGGCAATCGCTTCGCAAATTCGGGTTGATTGAATCCATTGCTGGATTTCAAGCCAACAATCCTTCCATTATTGACCTTCCCCTCATCAAAGCTTTCCAGGTAATTCTTTTTTTTTTTTTTTTTTTTTTTACTTCATCAATCATCATCACACACACCACCCAACTCACTGACTCACACACATACATATATACTGCATTTTTCAAGTTCTAAAATTTATAGGTCTAACGATCATGATACATATTTAAGTTCGAGTCAATAAAATTCTTTTTTTAACGTTGTGTATAGATGCGTTAAATAAAATTTATGTCAAATTTAAATTTGATTTGTATTATTCCTATTAATTTTTCACTGATCATATTTTTTTGTCGTTCAGACCTCTAGTTTATTAAGTCTCAAAATGAACAATTTACTATCTTAAAATATTTAAGAGTCTACGTTGTAATCGCATACACTGGACGACGCTGCTAAAAAGCAATATGTCAGGAAGATTTTCATTTTGGAGTTTGCTCTTAATGCAAAAAGGTTGTGGTACAACAAGTAGTTGTTATGTTTACAAGTATAATTTAATAAATTCATATTTGGTAACCAACTTTTAAATAATCCAAATGTCTAAATCATAACTAAAAAAGTAGAATTATTGTATTTAATAATGTGAAAAAAAAATAATATTATGTATAACTAATTTTCTAGCCATAAAAAAGCTGAAGAACAGCTGATACCTGAAATTGACTTATGGTATGGCGGCATAACATTGACATCCATCTTATCTTATCTTTGTCCACTACATTAGAATTTTTTAAATTAATTGGTTGGATATGTTAATTTAACTTTTTTGCACCAACAGTTTTTGATTTTTGAAAATACACATCAAGTTTCTCAAATGGGGCATATGTATAAAAGATTAAAATTTTGTACATGTCATTTAATTGTAGGGTAAAAGATTAATCTAGTATTGCAAAGGACAAATAAATATTATACAAACTTGGATTTGATATTTTTAAAAAAGAACCTCTAAATGTTTTTTTTTTTTTGCATTGAAGATAGAAATAAGTTTTGTTATGCCTTTCAATTTTCATCCACATTTTTATTCACAAGCCTTGCTTAAATTTATTGGCAAAATTAAAAAAAAAAAAAAAAAAAAAAAAAAAAAAAAACTAGATTGAAGCGTAGAAGAGTACAACAAATTATAGCATCAAATGAACTGATAGCCTCAGTACATCAAATCAAAGCATGTACCTTTAGCTTAACAAGGATGATTCTTATTTCACAGGAAGTGGTTTCAAGCCTTGATAGAAACAATATTATGATAATATTAGATAACCAGATAAGCAAGCCTGGATGGTGCTGCAGTGACTTTGATGGTAACGGCTTCTTTGGTGATCAATACTTCGACCCCGATCTATGGCTCAAAGGTCTCACCAGAGTTGCCAAAACGTTCGAGAATGCAACCAACGTCGTTGGTATGAGTTTGAGGAATGAACTACGAGGCCCTAGACAAAATGTCACAATTTGGTATAGGTACCATACAAGATACCTTCAATTATCATACACATACGGATTCCCAATCGTTTTGTTTCTAATTCGACTGTTTTAAAAACCAGGTACATGCAAAAAGGTGCAGAAGCAGTCCATGCAGCAAACCCTAATGTTCTAGTCATCTTGTCCGGGTTGAGCTACGACAAAGATTTATCATTCCTTCAAACCCAACCAGTAAGCTTAACATTTACCAATAAATTGGTTTTTGAAATTCACTGGTACGGGTTTTCAGACAGTGAAGAATGGAAAACTGGCAACCCTAATGAAGTATGCGGTCGAGTGGTCAACAACATAATGCGAAAATCAGGGTTTTTGTTGGACAAAGGTTACCCTTTGTTTATAAGTGAATGGGGTGTGGATCAAAGGGGTACAAATGAGAATGATAATAGGTACTTGAATTGTTTCTTGGCATGGGCAGCTGAACAAGATCTTGACTGGGCTCTATGGACACTTGCTGGGAACTACTATTTAAGGCAAGGTGTGGTTGGAATGGAGGAGTTTTATGGGGTTTTGAATTGGGATTGGTGTGAAGCAAGGAACTTGAGTTTCTTGGAGAAGATATCAGCCATCCAATCTCCTTTTCAAGGTAGGTAAGTTTTTTGATTAGTGAAACAAAGTCAGATTAACATGGGTCTGGGAGTGGAAGATGGTTCTAATTGATCCGATTCCACATTTCCGCATAAGGGATGTAATCCCCAAGCCTATTGTATCATCTGGCGTTAAGCTCGTTTTTTTACTTATTTTATGGTATTGTATGCCATGCAGGTCCAGGGTTTTCAAAAGTTCGTCCACACAAAATCATATTCCATCCATCTACAGGGCTCTGTGTGCAAAGACAATCATTTTTCAAACCGTTAACATTGGGTCCTTGTTCCGAGGCAGAGGGTTGGGATTACACTCCAAGACAGACCCTAACAGTTAAGGGTACATACTATTGCCTACAAGCAGACGGAGTGGGGAAGAAAGCAAAATTAGGCATAATATGCACAGACACTTCTTCAAAATGGGAAGCCATATCAGCCTCTAAACTGCATCTTTCATCCAAGATCAACAACAGCACAGTTGTTTGCCTGGACATAGACTCTGAAAATAATATTGTCACAAACACCTGTAAATGCTTAACCAATGACAACATGTGTGATCCTGCTAGCCAATGGTTTAAAATTATTAACGCCACAACACATCAGGGTGCAGCTGAACCCTACACCCGGCTTGATTCAATCCTACAATCCTTCGGAGCATACTTTTTAGGATGAAATCTATCCAAGTGTTGTACATTTGTATACTAACAGTCATAACAATTAGCAACTTTATTGACACATATGCATACTAGTGCAAAGTCTTCAGACACAGTTAAAGATTGTCGTACACATTGTGATTAAACATGCTTACATTTGTTTACCATAATAACAACATACTATGAAAATTATAAATACCAGCAATGCAATTTATTGTGTTACACATATTAGCAAACATATTTTTATATATACTGTTACCAGCTATAGCAACATACTTCTAATTATTTCCACCAATACAACATTTTGTTATATTTGGTAACATAATGGAAGTATTAGCAACACAAAAAGGTAAACATATAAATATAATGCTATTTTGACAATTAGCGATTCACACAGTTGTTGATCCAGACTCAAGATTCACTAACAACGTAATATATGTGGCAGCTTGTAACTACGAAGAGACGATTCAGAATTTGGGTTGCACACTGAATCAAATTTGCTTGGATTGTCATTTAACTATGCCTAAGAGCTTCCAGCAATATGTAGGTTAAATTTTATGGATATATGCTGATTGAATCTTCATATTGAGGTAATCCAACAATCTTAATATGCATTGATGGCAAACAACTGGATTCCATGTAATTGAAACATAGTTTGAACATGGTTGAAAACTCAACCAACTGATTCCAAAAGAAAAGAAACATAATTTGCTGAAAGAAACCTTAAAAAATAGAAATGACAAACTTATTCTTCCATGGCATCTCCTCCCACTTGAACTACATCAACCAGCTCTTTCAGAGGTGTAATCTTTGTAAGCAGAACCTCTGTAAAAACAAATTCGATAATCGATGTCATATAATGCGAAGGCAAGTAGAATGGAACTCAACCCTTTAAAATTTTTTATTCCCTTTACATTTGGAAACTATTGATGAGAGTCAAATGATGATGGATCAACACATGAAATCTCACATGGAAGAGAAACTATGTCCACTGCCCTCAAGATAAAACTTAAAAGCTTAAACTTAGAATGCTGGATAGAATTACTAACCGGCCTTTTTGGAGAACGTATAGCCTCTTGAGCTGATGTAAGTGCGAGGATTTGGAGTCAGATGATTCCGCAAATACTCCTTTTTACCCTGTTGAAATGAATATCCAACATGTCATGAACCATTAGCCAACAGTAATCATATGAGAATCTACGATATGATTACATGTCCTAATACATTGTCACAATGGCAAAAAATAAACAAACCTTTTCTATCACACAAACATCTACATTGCTTCCACTTCCAAGGTCATTAAATATGCCAGAGCATATAGCCTTGGTTACCAAATTCACTCCTTCATCCCTCTGTAAAAAAAAGTAACTCATTGATCAAAAGAATGTTCCAAGTTCTAAATGGTACTAGGAACATGGGAAACAAAGAGGGGATGAATCTTTCAAGAAGAATTATATGCTTAAACTTACACGATAGAGTAGAGTTAAGAAAAACAAAGGAAATTGTGCATATATAGAACAAGGCTATGTACAGGAATTGATTATGTGTGAACTTATATCAATAGCAGTGAAAACTCACAGTAAGTCCTTCACGATACTCTGATTCAAAGATAGCCATTGCAGCAAGAGAACCAGAACCCATTGTGGCAAATGGGAGTGTGTCAGTTGAGCCATGAGGATAGATCTAAAAAAAAGGTGATTTTGGAACAATTAGTATGTTGTCTTACTTAGTAGTAAAAAGAAATTCCTAAATGCCTAATACACAATCAACTCACTGTATGTAGATGTGGGCCTGTCACATCAACTCCGCCAAGAACCAAAGCAGCTGATACATGACCTTGGTAGCTGAGCAAGCGACAGCAAAGTCAGATACTTCCAAATTCCAATCAACAAATAAAAACCGATATCCCAGAAGTGTTTACATGCTACACTTAAGCTTACCGGAAAAGATGAGACTTCAATAGCGTAAGTGCCGTTACAACCCTTGATTCACGACCAGTATGATATCTGTGCAGCTTCAGTTGAGAGCTGATATTGTCTATCAAATAGAAACAATTTTGAATAAGTTTATTGGAGGGAATCCTTGATAAGAGCGATAGAGTGCAGTAAAAATGGCTAGAAGAATACCTGTAACAGCTTCTGTATCAGCAGCAGTTCCAGCTCCGCAGCAGTATATATTTGGTGCCATATAATGAATCTTTTCACAGTTCTTGTCAGCAACAATTGGACCCTCTGTGGCTCTGGTATCTGCTCCAAGAATGACACCATTCTGCAAATGGAAAAAAATATAGGAGATTCGTTTCAAGAGTAACTATTGCGACCACGATAAGCACTTTAATAAATTTTCATGGTATAGACAGCAGAAAAAAAATGTCAACGTCTGTACTGCGTAATTGTGCATTATCATACTTGCATGAGTACAAAAAATAGTGGACGTAATAACTTTACTTAGTCACTCAGCATGTAGTTTCTCCTCCAATTCATGGTAAACATATGGAAATTCCATGTGTGTAGGATTCGTGGAAGTTGACATATTGCACTTATATGTCATCTTTCATGGATATCACCAAATGCATGCTCGAACATTGTATTTCACTTATCATACCACAAACTGAACCGATTTTATTTCCTTAGATATAAAACTAATCTACTTATAGATATACCAAAAGAATACAAACCGATGATGACTGAGGCAGAAATCTACATGTATAGCTTGTTTTGAGGCAGGTCCAACTTCACTCATTTTCTTTCCGGCCTATGAAATATTTTCATGTTAACTTAACTCTAATATTTTGTCCCTCAAATTGAACACATAAATATAAATGTGTGATAAGTAGTCTCTTATGAGTTATGAGTTGAAGATGGTTATGGCGTTATGCCACTTGGTTCCTTCTGTTAGGTGGAACCATAAATGCAAGATGCAAAAAACTGCCAACGATACGACTACGCAGTATTGTAAGTTATAAGGGAGGATGTTGAATATTTTTAAGTGTTTAGACTTTAGGAGGATTGATTAAACTGCCTCATGTTCTCTTAGTGTTTGGTTTCAGCCGCATGAGGTAGACTGAACTCTTTGTTGAGTTGTAGAGGTTGATCTGCCCTTGGGCCTCATTGCCACTAAGTAGGTATTCAGGGTCAAAGATGAAATTCATGGCAGCAAACAAGACTAGATTGGTTGTCGAAAGACTCCATTAGAAGAAGGGGTGGATTACAATGAGATCTTCTCTCCGATTGTGAAGATGACTGCAAATGATTTACATCTGAAGTAGCTAGTTGTGATGACAACTTTCTTGCATGGAGACCTTGATGAAGATATCTACATGGCATAACCAGAAGACTTTCTTTCTTGTGGCTGGTAAAGAAAATCTGGTGTGCAAGTTGAAGAAAAGTCTATATGGGTTAAAGCAAGCTCCGAGGCGGCAGTATTTGAAGTTTGAGATGAAGGACTTGGGAGTTGCCATACAAATTCTAGGCATGAGCATTATCAAGAGAAGTACATCAAAGAAGTCTTGGAAAAATTCAAAATGACAAATGCTAAGGCCAAAAGCACACCTCTAGGGAATCAGTCAAGACTCTAAAAAAAATCACCAAAGACGGATGAATACAAAGAAGAAATGACCAGAGTTCCTTATGCCTCAGCAGTTGGTGCCCTGATGTATGCCATGGTATGCATGAGACGAGATATTGTTCATGCAGTGGGAGTGGACCGAGTGGTTAGGAGCCTGGGAAGGAGTCAAGTGGTTGCTACGCTACTTGAAAAGCACATCTAAGGTTGCCTTATGTTTCAGAAGAAAAAAGGTAGACATAGAAGATTCGTTGATGCAAATTTAAGAGGTTGTGCAGAACTGGGTAAAGCACCACAGGTCATGTGTTCCCCATTGGGGGTACAACCATTAGTTGGATGTCCAATTATAGAACATTGTTGCTCTTTCAACCACAGAAGCTGAGTATATGGCCATTGCAAAAGCTAACAAGGAGCTAACATGCTGAAAGAACCTCCTATCAAAGTTGGACATGAAACAAGAAGATTGTGCTCAAAATTTTTATAACCAAAGTGCTATTTACTTTGCAAAGAACCCAGTGTTTCATAGCATGACAAAACACATTCAGATGAAATATCACTTTATTAAAGAATAAAGACTTGATAAGTGATCACACTCTGTCCTTAAGAAAGATACTTGATGCTAATAATCCAGGACAACAAAGAAATTGAAGCTATGTATCGCTTCAACTGACCTTCTGGATGGATTGAAGAGAAGGCGCAAGGTTATGAGAGAAATGGATTTTCAGAGTTCATGTTTTGGATAGTAGAAGATTGGTTGACCAGCCTCCGATGGGAGATTGTTGAATTGTGGAGTCTTAGCTATGGAGTCCCGCTCTCATCACGTGAACCTAAGTTGAAAGAACAAGTCTTGTATCTCTGTAACCCTAAGTTAAAAGAAATAAGAATCTCTCTAGCTCGTCGTGGACGTAGTGTGAGCCACGTAAATCCTTGTGTTCTTGTTTTTCGCAAGGGACCAAGGGAAAATTTTTGTTTTATATATTTACATCATGTCATAAGCAAGTTTCGTATATTAAATATGTTTGGGTAGATCATACCCCTCGAGAAACATCTTGTATAATTAATCAGTTTTAGAAACTGTACCAATGGAACAATAAAGCTAGTCATTGTTTCAATCACCTCATTTAGGAGTTTTTGCAACTACAATGGTACAATTGACACAAATGTTAAGGTAATTGACACAAATGTTAAGGTAATTGACACAAATGTTAAGGTACAATTGACACAAATGTTAAAGTACAATTGACAAAAATTATAATCACTTTGAAACAAGTAACAAATACAATGCTAATGATATAGTATCAAAAGTAATTATTCACATATCTACATGATTTAAAAATAAAATATATTTTCTAATTTATATAAACCTCTTATGCATCCACTTAATCCCCACTAGAAAGTTACTCTATTGCCTAGCTCCACTTGAGATTCATGTGACATCATCAGATGATATAAAATCCTGATGAGAATCTACAACATACTAGAACACTCTTGTTGACAATCATTTACTCCATTATGGTTCCTCGAACAATGTAGCATCTCACGTTGGTAAATCCTTAACCCTCCCCCCTTTTACCAAGACAACAAAGATTTCTAGTGATATCTGACTAATACCAGATATAAGCAATGAATTCTAACGCAAAAATTTGTTTTTTAGTGTTATAGCAAGAAAGTCGACAGATAGTGACTGTGTTGCCTTTCTACATCACCTCATAACATTCAATTCTTTCAAAGTTAATGATTCCTTTTCTGCATTCAACAATCCCTGAATCCCCTCCCACCCCGTTCAGATAAGTACGTAGGACTAGTTTAGTCACTTCTCATATTACAACTACTTCTCATGTTATAACTGAACAAATCTCAACACTTAATAAACATAACATGACATAAAATTGTAAGCAATACATCTCCACAGTTTAACTTCTGAATTGCCCCATGAGGGACAGAATCACAGAAAGAGAGTGTAACAACCCTATTTTTATTCCAATCAACAAAATAAGTGTGTGTGTGTGCGTATATGTGTGTGTGTGTTCTTGAAATAAGCGTAATTTCTTATATGAAAACATAGTTATCTCGTAAAAAACCCTAAGAACCCTTGTTAAGACTCTTTTAAGATAAATAAAACAAGATTTCTAAGTCAATTAAATATCTGCCATGAAACAATACAAGTTAGCACACAAGTAGCTTACTAAGCTCCTTACCAACATGCAACATACACCACAAGAATTAGCATGACAAAGCAAAGGTAGTCTTGGTGACAAATCAAGCCTAAGATTTGAGTTGTACTACTATCCAAGAGTGTGGCAACCCAAAATTATGACAAAGCAAAGCTAGGGAA
The DNA here is from genome assembly GCA_020465985.1 of Centrapalus pauciflorus. NCBI lineage: Eukaryota > Viridiplantae > Streptophyta > Magnoliopsida > Asterales > Asteraceae > Centrapalus > Centrapalus pauciflorus. Next base: position 790,480 of record JAANYP010007579.1, read on the forward strand.
TTGAAGATAAGAATGAACAAGCTGTAAAGTTTAGTGAACAAGTACCCTAAAGCAAGAATTTCACTCCATAAATACGAGCTTAAGGATCCTTTCCTTTTCATCCCAAAAATTATAAGCACAACTAATAAGCTTTGGTAACAAGGAAAGAGATTAAAAGGCTAAGAGCAAATCCTAAAACAAGGTGAGTATGTTATGTACTTTAAATGAGATAAATATGTGCTATATAAGTGTTTTATGCATGAAAGATTGTTTTACTATGTTAACCTCATGATTATATCATTTTATATGTTTTAAGGAATAATATTATTATGCACATATATGTATAAAAGTTTTGAACATGTAACATTATATATCCAGGATATAGAATGAAGGGATGTCTTGCAAACGGAAATTTGAAAGAAAGAATGTCATTCATAGATCCGGGACGTATAAAAGTTTTAAGCATGTAACATGTTACGTGAACCCAAGATTAAAGACCTATGACAAGTTTGGTATGCTTAACATGTAAAACGTGAAATTTCTAAGAAACATTGTTATACATGAAAGCTTGTTTTGAGTAAACAATTATGTTATCATGAAACCATATTTACTCACTAAGCTTAAAGCTTATTCATGTATGTATCTATCTCAGGAAACAAAGACTAAGGAGTGCCGAAGTAGTGCTATTCTAATAAGCCAGAATTTCTTTTATTTAGATAAAAGTTGTACTTCTACATTTTCCACCTTTGTAATAACTCTATGAAATAAAATTTTAAGATTTAAGAGTTTCTATTATTCATTTAAAGGCATACAAGATGATACCATAGGAATAACATAATTGTTACTCAAAACAAGCTTCCATATGAAACAGACTTCTAAAAATTTTATTTCATTAGACCCGGTCTATGTTTATTAAGGATGTCTTTATTCGCTAGTTGTTTCCTAGAAATATTAAATTCCTTGTATTTGTAAACCCAAAAGAAATTTTATTTCATTAGACCCGGTCTATGATTATTAAGGATGTCCTTATTTCGCTAGTTGTTTCCTATACATATTGAACTTCTTGTAATTGTAACCCTAATCCAAAATTAATAGAGGGGCTCGCTAGTGCGACCGTGGACGTAGGTTATTCTTGGACCAAACCACGTAAATCTATGTTCTTCTTTTCTCGTGTGCCGTTTTCTCAAGAATGGTTTGATTGAATATTATAGTGATAAAACTCCAATTTGGTAAGCCTATGCACTTATACATCTTGATCGCATAATTCATTTATCTCCAATAAACCCTAGTAACATCACAACTAATGCTAATCACATCCTGACCCATAATACAGATGATCTGCAAAAATAAAGTATCAAGCCCTAGTCTTACTTCACATAGACCTAATTCAAATTATAAATTAATAAATAAATAACAAAACTGATAGCAGAGCAAGCAAACATTCAAACATACTAGAGCACAACATACCTCAAAGATTAAACCAACGATCGTCGTTCCCGTTTTAAGATACGACGGAGATTTTAAGCCTTTCTTCGTCAGCATATCATTTCTCCTACACAAGTCGAAACTGAATCCGGTTTTTGGAACATCCATTGCTTCATTTGACATCTTTAATACCTAGAATTTCAACAACAACCAATATTATCATAAAAATTAACCAAATCTGAGCTTAAAAAACATTAAACTCAAAATTAGGGACAAGTAGTGATCGAAAACTATAAAAATATTTGAATAAATGTAACAGATAGGAAAATGTGCATGTATGTCACGAAGAACTTACTAGCTAAGGATTGACAGAGAGCGCTAACGATTCGTAGAAATATCAAATCCGCAAAGAGATTTAAGAAAATAGCGAAGAAATCTTGGGAAGCAAGACAAAAGCGCTTTCTCACCTTCTGATTATCTCGCAGCGTTTACAATTACATATGTTCTACAAAATAACACTTACGCCCCCATCAGTTATGGATTCGTTCAATTAAGGGACCTAACTTGGTATTTTCTGGTTTTGGTCCAAACCACATAGCAACATAAAAAATCTATATTGTTTTGTCAATGACTCAATGGTTAAATTTGCATAATACCATCGTTTTTTTTTTCAAATATATCGATATGGTACTTAAAACCTTTTTTTATTACACATACAATACATGTACCAAATTGAAATATCCTGCAATACACATAAAAAATGACTCCAAACATGTTATTTCGAATTATTTCCAATTATATTTCTAAAAGATTTGTGAACTTACAACATTTATTAATTATGATAAACATGTGGAAAATATAAAATATTTTCAAAAGTCATCGAGTTCCTTTTAATTATAAAGGTAAACAAACTCAATAAAACATAAAACTGATACCACAAATTCAAGTAATCTAAATTCAGTTTAAACTTGACTTGAGGACCTGCCGACCTCTTTTCCTTTTTTTCCTGAAAATATGGACAACTCAACGGGTAAGTTTTTACTTAGTAAAGTCAAGATTAACAATTTACATATTATATACACGACCAAATAACAATGTGGATCCAAGTTAAATGCAACAGTAGTATTGAAACACAAATCAAGTGTCAAGTAACAGAATTCATTCGTACTCTCGTTGCAACCTCGCAAAGCTACAATGATGGACTGTTCACGGTACAAGCGGCATTGAGATATCTCAACTCATTATGCACATGACTAACAATTGGATTTCATCTTCAATTCAAGATGAATTCAACGAGTTAATATGACAATAATCGTATATAATGCACAAGTTTTGAAAGTTTCATAAACATGATACCATCACAAATGCTATATGAACAAATTAAAGCTCAAATGAATGAAAACATTGATTCAATACTCAGATTTGGATGTAAATATAGTTAATCTATCGCTCACTTTGTAACACCCCCAAAACACAATTGACATACCTAGTAGTAAAGACTATCAGGTGGCATCATACACACAAGTGCATGTCTATAACCCAATAAAGATACAACCAAACCATGGGCAATTAAGTTAAGCACAGTATGGAAGTCACGGAAGTCCCAAAATATACATGTTAATTATGCAACTGAAGAAAGTTCAACGAATTTTGCTAAAAAGATAGCAAGATGTAGCAACTCTTTTTATATACACAAGAATTTGTACCTCAGATTCTCAGAAGACAATTTTGTGAAAAGGAGGATTGCAAATGGTTAAAGACTTACAATGGGGCGTATTCAATTCTTATATAAAGGTACATATTTTACTTTTATCTAATACATGTATTTCATATATTTAGTAGATGATTAGCAATTAAAAGGCATAGTTGGAGTTTCAATCTCTTTGATCAATACACCAATTCACCAGTTGTTTTACCTGAAACCGAATCATGTTAAAATCACACATACACCACAACAACAACGATCATCGTTACCGATTACACGGGTTTGTTTGATGCATTATATATCTTGCATACATGTATAACATAAATCGACATCTAATTAACAAATAAGTTCATAACCATTACAATAAAGAAGCAAACAACCCCATGATGTCACAATAAACATCCATTAATCTACAATCTTCGCCCTTGGCTCCAATGTGACCAACAAACCATGCTTCATGTAAAGTGTAGTGTTTATTTTTGGCCGAACCTTATGGCCTTGGACCAGTTTCAATGTATACCTTAATAAAATTGAAGCAACCACCATTTTCATTTGTGTATATGCAAACTTTTTCCCCACGCATAACCGCGGACCTGCGTTAAATACTGTGTACTTGAATTGGCTTTCACTCACGAATTCACCATCTTTGATCCACCTTTCGGGCCTAAACTCACAACAGTCTTTACCCCAAATGGACTCCATCCTAGCCATGCCATACATGCAGTAGACTATTCGTGCACCCTTCTCAATCGTTGTCCCATCAGGGAAAATGTCGTCTTCTTGTGGCTCTTTGTGGTCAAATGAGACAGGAGGGTAAAGGCGTAAAGATTCTGTTATTGCTGCGTGGAGATACACCATTTTCTTGAGCTCTTCTTCTGTGAACACTGTGTTTTCTTGGATTTCCTTGCTCGGGTTTTCCCTTTGTCGTAAAATGTCATGGATTTCATCCAGGATTCGGGTTTCTACATATGGATTTTGGGTGATTAGCCAGAAAAACCAAGCTAATCCCACTGAGCTGGTGTCCCTGCCTGCTAAGATGAAACTTATGCAAAAATCTTGAAGTAATTTATCAGTGAAAAACACATCTTGTTTATCTTGTTCCATGATGATAAGCCTTGACAAGAGATCACACCTTGAATTTCCATCTATGCCCTCCTTGTTAGAAAATAATTCCATCTTTCTTTCTCTAACTGTTTTCTCGGCAAAATCATGCACAATTTTGGCAGTTTCATGTAGTGTTTTCTCAAACCCTAGTCTAAAAAACTTCATTGGCTTCCACACATAAGGAGGGGTCAAGAACCTCATCAAACTCATGAAAGTCACTTGCTCGAACGCCTTTGCGAAGGGTATATCTGGTAACCCAACTTCCAAACACCCTGAATCCACACCAAATGCAACTCCACAAGTATTGTCAAAAGTAAAACGAAGAAGTACATCTTGCAAATCAATAACACTCCCTTTTTTAGCATCTAAAAGCTTCAACAACTTCTCATGCACCAGTGTTGTGATGGAGTCCATGGAGAACTGCATGAAACGAGTTGAGTGCATCTCGGAGTTAGCCACTCGACGCTGATGCCTCCACAACTCATCATCGACGTTAAAGATTCCATCTCCAAGAAAATCATAAAATCTTTCTCTATAAGCTTTCCCTTTTGGGTAGTTTTTGAAATTTGTCTTGAGTATGTACTCGATTTTTGCAGGATCACATGTGACAATCCCATAAGTACCACCCATCCACATACCTCTATAGTAGAAAGTTCCACCAGATTTTATCAAAGCTTCGCAACCCCATTCATAAATTTCGGTCACGTGTAAGCAGACTGTTGGAAGTATGCCCAAAACAGGCCATGTCATAGGACCTTTTTTGGTGAGTCTTAGATGTATGGATTTGAATATGAAGACCAAAAAGAGTGTCATGGCTATGTCTGAGAACCATATATTGGAATACAACCATCTTGATGAAGAGAACATGTGGCTCTTGATCATGTTGTACTCCATCTTTTGTTTTTGTGATGGGAATTGTTTGGTTTCATGAAATAGAAAACCAAGGATAATATATGCGATAGAATTTGTAGCGAGAAGAATACAATAATCCAATCAAGTTTTATGAAACTGAAAAAATACACTATTTATCGTATGTGTATGAGTGAGTGTGTGTGTGTGTGTGTGACTATAATTTTCAACAAATATAATTGGTGCTTGACGGATTTCAATTTAAGCATATATATACACTTGAAATGTTTCTAATTTCACGCCGGCATTCTTGGGAAGTTATAACTCATGTTGTAACAACCACCTTACCACACAAAATGTGTGATATTTCTATGTTGGTTTTGCAACACTTGTGTTGTTTACGTGTGAGAATGTATATGTATTCATCCCAAATCACTTGAATCGGTATGTTGGAAAAACCATATGGAGATAGTGATTAAGTTTCATTTTTTTCTTGAATTCAACAATTTACTCGAAAGGGTGTAGTTTTGAGCTGTAACAATATGAATCATGTTGATTACATATTAGAATTTAAAGTTTCTTCAGAGTTATCCTTAACAGTCTGAAGCCTCGACTAATAAATTCAAAAAAAAAAACAGTAACACCTGGTCATTGATTAATGCAACCAACGAGTGCATACATAAGCAAACACGATAATACTTGAAAGTTGAATAGTCTCATCTAAAATCATATATGAACTGTTCCTCTTCTTGTAAACACAGGGTCTCATTGATTAATTATAGCAATATATCATCATATTTTATCGACAAAAGGAATTTCATACAAGGAGTGCATATGTTAAGGCAGAGTTGATAACATTTTAAAGTTTTTTAGTCTTACCCGTAATCAAATATTATTGTCCTTTGCTTGCGAACTGAAAACAAAATGTTGATTCAGAGGGAACATTTGTACTTACTCCAAGGAAGGTCTGAGGATTTACATTCTACCACTATAAGAGACCCAGTTTCATACGACCAACTCTTGACACAAAATCAACAATATTTTAAAGGAAAAGGTGCCTAAACTAGATTACTTCGCTCGTCCGGGGCCACTGGCTAGTAATCCGTATGAGTTGCTAAAATCATTTGAATCTCCTTGTTATCATCCTTTATGATTCCACTCTACCAAATGCGCGCTTAGACGATATGCATGATTAATTATATAGATTATATCGATGGAGGGAAATTATCTTGAGATGTTGATATGTGTTAGTCATTTGAACATCAAGACACAATTTACTTTCTAAGATTGTTTCTATAGACGTCATAAAGAAACATATGAAGATATATATTTAGAGGATAAAGTTTAGATCTTTCTTATTCAAGATTTTGCTTAAAGGTGTGGCTTTTATGAAGACTAATTTAATTATATCATAAGTCATTTGCAATGAGGTGCGGGCACCTTTGGTTAATAAAAAGTAGTGTAACTGGAATTTATATTACATTCCATTTATGGCTAATCAAATAATTCTTTTAACATTCTAATGCTTTCATAATAATAAGTTAACTAATTATTGCCCATGTATTACATGGGATATATTTATAAATAATATTCTTTTTAAATAAATTTATTATATTACAATTATAAATTTATGAATTAAATGCTAATATTAAACTCCATAGATAAATCATCTAAACGATATAAACTATGATATTAAAATACATAATATACAGATAAATAAAAATTTTAGCGAATGGATTAAAATGTTGATTCTTGGATTTTTACAATATATATATATATATATATATATATATATATATATATATATATATTCAAGATCAATGGGGTACCATATTAGACTGGGGTACCGGGGAATCATTTATAGCCAATCATTTATCATTAAAATCATTAAAATATAATATAAATTTTACTTAAAATTTTTTCCCACATTAATTAATGTTGGGCGTAAAAATGGTATTAAAAAAAAATTAAATTAGAATCAAATATTCTGTGTATCCCATGAAAATCTCTATTTTAGTTAATATCATTTATTACACTCATACTGAACATGTGCAATGATGACACTCCATAAACCACGATTGAATATGTTCAATACCATCAATATTGGTTTATCACCAAAACGTTTAACAACGACAAAACAAAAAAAAAAACTCCAACTGCACATGTTCAATAACGTGTAAATGAAATTGAACCTTCATGAACGGTTTGAAGAAAATAATAAATATCTTTATTTGACACATACGATTGAACATGTTCACTAAAACCCATTGTCGAATCCAATTGAACATGTGCACTAAAACCTATTGTCGAATCTGATTGAACATGTTCACTAATACCCATTGTCGAATCCAATTGAACATGTTCATAAAAACTCATTTTGAAACTTATTATAGATATGTTATGGAAATAAATCTTTATAATTAAGGGAACTATTATATTATTAGTTGTCATCTACTATTTAATATAAATCTAATTGACTATATTACTCTTTTAAACTTATAACCAAACATGGGTGGACTCCGGTTCCCCAGTCTAACATGGTACCCCATTGATCCCGACCCTATATATATATATATATATATATATATATATATATATATATATATATATATATATATATATATATATATATATATATATATATATATATATATATATATATATAGATTTATCAATTTTTTAATTAATAAGAAAATAAAATATCATAAACAATTTATAAAAGATAATTATAGTTACTAAATTTACTTTCCTTAATAGTAGATTGAAATTATGGTAAGAAAATAAGCAGAAAAATGAAATTAAGATGCCACGAGAGAGTGACACGTGTCAAAATTATTTTGCTTTATTAACATGTATAGATTCTATCAAGCATTACTCTTACGTGCATAGGCATAAATTCAATCAGATTATATATTTAGTTCCAAGGACTTTCACTTTACCCTTTCATATTCATGCTTTAGTTTGCTTTTTGAATGTCTTGATGTCTTCCCATTTATGACATGCTTACAAGATGGTTTAAGAACCTATCTACAATTCCTTTTACTTTATCTTTTCTTTTTCTCTCTTATATTTGTACTCTACTTTTTGGCTTTTTGAAATCAATGAAATGTCCCCTCTATATCTGGATATATAGACCCAAGTTATTAATTAAGTGCACATCATCATTTGTACACATGCAATATATACTTGTACTATGACTTTCCACTCAAGTTTTAGCCTGAAGAAAGGCTTAAACCTCACCACACTTTCCACACTCTGCATAAAACACACCATCTCTCATAGACAAAGAGCTAATTGGGAGTCACATTCATTTTTGAATTAACTGTATTCAACCATGGAGTTTAGTGGATCTGACAGTTTCACCCCTCCCTCTTCTTCTTCTTCAAAACTATCTATTGAACAAGAATTCATCATGAACAAGACTCTACTCACTCATGAAGCCGATGGTCATCATGTCGATTGCAAGATTTTGTTTCAAGCCATGGAAAATGTCCTGTTCTATGCATCCAATTCAAACAATGTATTGGTTCTTGAATCCTCCAAACTAAATTTATTGCCTTGATCGTTATAATAATAAAAACTATCAATTCATTCTTTCTGTTTCAGGCAGTTGATTATGTGCATTATCTTGACAGCATCGAAAACCTTGCCCTGGATGAAACTTTGGAGCACAGCATTTATAAGATATCACGTGCGGTACTCTCTAGTCAAACTCGACACCTTGTAACATACATGAATGTTTGGCTCGATCACCCTTTTCGTCTAATACGATGATAGTGTTTCAGATACAATGGGAGTGTCACAATACTGCAGATATTCACACGAGGACTCTAGTGTTACTGGAGATGTTAGGCACCTACAGATGGGATGCAAAAGTGGTTTTAATACTCACAGCATTTGCAATAAGTTATGGTGAACTTCGGCTCATTCTGGAAGTTTATGCACACAATTCACTAGCAGCATCACTTGCAATACTCAAGAACTTGTGCTGGAGAAATTTTGAAGCTTTGAGGCCCCAATTTAAGGCCATGGAAATGCTAATTAAAGAAATGGTGGAATTGGCCAAATGTATAGTCAGATTTGAAGGCCTGCCTCTCCAACTAGTACTTTACGATGATGATGATAGCACCATAATGGCTGCTGCAAAGTCTCAGATTTATTTGGCTACTTACTGGATCTTTAGAAGCTCATTGACATCTGCTTCTCAGATCACAGACTTGATTGCAACGAAGCAGGAGCAAGTGCATGCCCTCTTTTTTTTTTATTCCTTTCCTTTTTCACTGTTTTATCTAATCATTCAGAATATCAGATGTTGTGAATTGATTTTCAGGCTTTTATTCTTTCATGTTGTATTAAAGTTTGTAACTTTTTCCAGGAATCCGAATGTAACAGCGAATGCAGCTTGGGGTTTGTCTAGTTTGGGTCTTAGATTGAGCAGATTATGCAGTTGCCTCAGAATGCAGATTGATGCCTCTCAAGAATATATAGGTAATGCACCCACAAAGGAATCTTGAGTCTTTCCTGAAACACCCGAAAAACCATATCTGGTAATCTGGTATAGTAAACCAAAAACACATCCCAACTCGTCCTTGGTAACTCAGTGGGGAATACTCAAGAGTCAGAATTTGAACTCAGAAAGTCTAGGTTAATTATCTGAAAGAACCCAATCACCAAAGAACATAATCTTGAATCTTGGTATTAATATTTTGCAGAGAAGAAATTGTATGTAAAGCTGATTGATATTCTTAAGGATCATACACAAGTTGATAACCAAGAAGTGCTTCACCTATTCTTTTCTTTGAATGATGATTTGCCTCTCAAAGATTCTTCTCAAACAAAGGTAAGTCTTCTTTTTTCTTTACAAGAATCATTCAAACAACAATAGGACCCATAAAAATACCATGCCAGACCTACATTGTTTTTTTTATATGAACAGAATTTTTTGTTGTGTTAAGAAATAAAGAAATATGTGATTCTAGTGTATCCCTTGATGAATTTTTCTTAATGGTACACTACTAGCAGAAACTCGAAAAATAAACCACGCACCTTAGCCATTGTGTTGCTTTTATGTTTGTATGACTATAACTACTTTCTATAAACAGGTTGGCATATCTAAACTGAAACAGAAGGTAGTTCTGCTTTTAGTTTCAAAGCCAAATCTTTTACCGATAGATCAAACTCTATTGCTACTACAGCAAACACATGATCATCCTCACCACAAGAACATAGAGCAGGACTACGAAATTGTGTGGGTCCCTATCTCGTCTTCTGAAACATGGACTCTTGATGAACACACAAGTTTTGATTACTTATCAAACTCATTACCATGGTTGTCAATAAGGCAGCCATGGTTGCTAAACTCAACAGTAGTGACAATTATCAAAGAAGAGTGGAAATTTGAAGAAGAACCCTTGATCGTAGTATTAGATTCGCAAGGATTGGTTTCGAACCGTAATGCTATTGATATGGTGTTGATTTGGGGAGCAAAAGCTTTTCCTTTTTCAGACTCAAGAGAGAAAGAGCTTTGGGAGGAAGAAGATTGGAATGTGAATTTTATGCTGGATGGAATACATCACTTTGTAACGAGGATGGTAAGATTCTTGAAATTAGTTATTTTTATGAAGGATTAAGGTCTTACAATAGCAACCTACTTTTGAAAACGTATCGATATGGTACGTCCACTATTTTAATTGGCTATATGGTACGTGTACTTCATTTTTCTATATCGATATGGTCATTCTACATAATAGAGCCCGGTTTTTACATACGAAACAGAGTTCTAATGGTATGAAAAACAGGGGTCTATTGCAGATATGGTCATATCGGTATGAAAAATTGAAGTACCGGTACCATGTCAACATTTAAAAAAGTAGACGTATCATATTGATAATTTTCAAAAGTAGGTTACTATTGTATGACTTTACCCCTTTTATGAATCAAGAGATACATATAATAAAAATGTGGATCCCTTGCTGAAAGAACTATCAAGTTTAAATATTTAATCATACATAGAATGAATCAACATTTGAACGTTCAAAGCAAAGTATGATACTCAAAATTTTAATCATTCAAAAAAAAAATCAAAAAACTTGCCGAGTACTTTTGGCTTATCAATTATAACTATGTACTCACCATTGATATAATTAAAGATTGCTCCTTCCATTTTCAAGTACACTTATATCAGTGATTCTAAAGGGACATGGGGTAACAAGTGATCCACACGTAGAGATATACTTACTCAATAGCTAGTATCGATTTCAGGTAGAAGGAGGCAGAAACGTTTGCATATGTGGAAGTAGTAACCTTGACTGGATTAAGGAATTTGAGTCAAGAATCAAGAAACTACAAAATGCAGGCTTGCAGCTTCAAGTGATCTATGTCGGGAGCAGAAGCGCAAGCAAAAACATGCGCAGAACATTAGCTGTTATCAACAGCGACAATTCCTTTACTTCCCTAAAGATTCAATTTTTCTGGCTACGGTTGGAGAGGATTAAAGATTCAATTCTTCGCGTCAAACATGAAACCCTTATGAAACAGGTCTTAGAATTGCTAGACACCGATGAACATAACAATAACTGGGTGGTTTTTGGATGTGGGAGTTCTAAAGATTTCGTGAAATTACAAGGAAACGAAATCTTGGAGTTCTTTGACCGGTTTCCTGTTTGGGCCAAAAAAATTCCAACAGTTGGGTTTATGGGTGCAATCAGAAGTGTTGATGATGAAGTTAACAACACGGGCATATGTGATCACACAGCCATGGTTTCATACAATGAAGGAATGCTTCAAAGAACTATGGTTTGTGATAAATGTAAGCGTGTGATGAAGCCGTACGTTGTTTATCAATAAGATGATGGCTCCAACCAGAATGTTTCAGGCTAGAAAACATCACAAATAAGTGTAGTTCTCAAAAGTTAAATCTAACAATGTCAAGAATGTTGGTGTTTACCTTGTGGTTTCTGTTTGACTATTGTTGGATGGCTACATCGAATTTTTTTAACTATTATATTTGACTTTTCATTATGAAATAACTAGTCATTATTCTTATTTAAAAAAAATATTCAAAAGGCGGTATTTTTTTATTATAAAATACCTATTCATCATTATTATAAAGCAACTAGTAAGCAATAGTTGCTCATGAATATATATAAAGTTAAATATTATATTATATATTGTTAGGGTCTTATTAAATTTGGTATTCAATTTGAATTTTAGAATAAGCCTTCTAAAAAATGTTTCGAAATTTAACACAAGGGCCCCTATAGCTCAGTGGTAGAGCGCCAGTCTTGTAAACTGGAGGTCTGTAGTTCGATCCTGCATGGGGGCATTTTTCATTTTACCCTTAATTTTTTTGCTCTGGTCACACACTTTGACACTCACACCACTTATGTTTTTGCCCACCAAGCCCATATTTACTCAAAATTTTCTTAAGATTGTATGCAATACCTTCGAAAACATTCCAACAAACTAAAAGTTGTTCATCACCTATAAACTTTTTTAGTAAAAACTAAAAGTAAAAGAAAGTTAAAGTAATTGATACTATTTAAATTCGTCTTTTTAGTAATATCTAACAATTTTTCTTTTTGTAAAAGTATTAACCAATGGCATCACTAGAAACATGTCATCAATATGATTTAAACTAAAAAACCGGTTATAGACAATTTTTTTTTTGTAAAAGAATTAACCATCGGACCTCGAAATTTCTAGTCCAAACTTTCAATACATCATTATATAAACTCAATCCAGCTTTCTTTTCGTTGGTGCCTTGATGGAGCGGAAACTCAGAGAGACGAAACAAAGAATCATTGGAATTGAAATTCCAATCATCATTGCCACATGGATATTTCAACCGCCATCAACACAACGAGAATACCAAATAAAGAGTTATCAGAGCAATCCGTCACCATCAAATTCTTATTACAATGTTATATCTTTATGGGAAGTTTAAACAACATTTGAGATGATACGGGATCAATCAAATGCATTTTTCTTGATATAAATTTTTTTGGCACTTTCACGTTAGGTTTTTTTTTTTAATGAAAAGTGGATGATAATGTTTCATTATTGTGTCACCATTCACAATAATTATCGATACAAATTATCATTCATTCTTTCTCAATATGAAATTTTTTTGACTCTTCCACGTTAGTTTTTTTTTTTTTTTTTAAAGTGTATGATATTGTTTCATTATTTGTGTTACTATTCGCTATTCACTATGATTATCGATACGAATTGTTATATGATGAATTTTTGGAACAGAAATTGTTGGGCTCGTATGAAATGTTTGATCAGGGGCTTTGATGATTCTTCTGTTAGCCTTGATTATCTTATCTTGTGATAGGTTTTAAGATGTGGTCATTCACAAATATTGAGGGGGGTAATGTATGGATTTACCCAATTAAAATAGATCACCAATTTATTCACATTTTACCCCATTTATGTTACAATCTTTTTTTACATTACTTTTGGTAGATGTTTTTTTTTTTTTAATATATTTACATTATAAATGTGGAAAATAATGAAAAAATTGTAAACTTTGCGTTTCAAATCTAGATTGTTTTTGGTTAATGCTTTATTTATGGATGTTGTTATTGAATGTAAAGTTTGATAAAATATCATTCTGAATTACTTCTTTAAATATAGTGATATATTCTTAATGCTTTTAGAACAAAGCGGGTTTGATAAATGATGCCCTGTGTTTGGATTGCTTTATTTTTGTAAATCAAAATTATACAAGTATTTTATAATTTTTTATGGATTTTCAAAAATTCCTTATTATTAAAGTAAACTAGTTATTTTCCCATGTATTACATGGATATATTTATAAAATAATATTTTTTTAAAAAAACATACATATAAAATTAAATTATTATACTACAATTATAAACTTTTAATAATTAAATGCTAATATTAAAACTCAATAAATAAATTATGTAAACGATATAAACTATAAAATTAAAATACATAATATAAGAATAAATAAAAATTCTACTGACTGGAATAGAAGGTTAATCCATAGATTTTTAACTATATATATAAATTTATTAAATGTTTAATTAATATGAAAATAAAATATCATAATTAGTTTATAAAAAATAATCAGAATTATTAACTTTCCTTAATATTAGAATAGAAATTATGGTAATAAAATAGGTAGGGAAAGGAAAATGAGATGTCACGAGAGAGTGACATGTGGTAAAATTATTTTGTTTTATTAATAGATATAGATAGATTAAAAAAAATAGTATTGTTTAAGTATTTTCAGAAATATCCATTTATTATTATTACTAGTCTATTTACATTGGTACAAATTTTAAAACATATTTTTATTAAAATTTAAAAATATTATATCAAAATTATAGTATATACTTATATAATATAATAAACTTAAATATATATTCAAGTTCAAATTTGAGTTTTATATTAAATAAGATTTTTTGTTTAGATTTAGATTTAATTTAAATTATTTTTTATATGAATGAATTATATATTAAAAAACTATATAAATTACAAATAGTGTAGTATGTAACACATTACTATAACAGGTGATGATACGTGATAAATTTGTTACTATTTTATTAATATTTATCATAGATCATTTGGTATTTTTATAATTATCTCAAAAATATAGTATCCTTTTTAACATGAAAAGGGTTAATTTTGTAGATTGATTATTGATATATAAAAGAGCTTTCGTGTGAACATTTGGCGGTTTGGGTCGGGTTTTAGCCCAAACCGAACCCAAAATTTTTTTCGTAGTTTTTGGGTTTTAGAAACCATTCCGTCTCGGTTTTGTCCAGGTTTGATTTTTTATTTTTCGGTTTTCCGGGTTGAACTCACGGTTTATTGGTTTTCGATTTTTATGGGTTCGGATTGGTTTTTGGGTTTAAAACAATGTTTTTTGGGTTGGTTTTTTTACCTTTAAAATGGTTAATTTTTTTTTTCCATAAACCCAGTTTTTGGGTTGTGTCTGCACTTTAAATTTCATTTCTTTTGACCATATTATTGAACATATTTTATTAAAATTAACAAATAAAATATCGGCATACCTACAACTACGTTAAAACACTACTAAATTATCAAGTTAAAGTCCGATCTATACTAGAATACAAGTTAAAATATTTTAAAAGTTCAAATTATTTATAAAACTGGTTTGGTTTCGAAGGAATGTACAAACCTAAATCGTTTACTCCGATTTTTCAGTTTCTCAGGTTTTCGGGTTTGGTTTTTCTCTTTTTGGTTTTTGCTCGCCCAGAGCACAAATTTCTAGTTGCTTGAAAATCAATGCTTAGAGGTTAGAAGTTAGACCTCCCAAACGCAAATAAATGATTATGAAAAAAAAATCCATCCAAACATTTTAACTAAGAGGGTGTTTGGATTTGACGTTTAAAAAAATGTTGTAGCGTTTTGAATAAATAAATGATTATGAAAAAAAATCCATCCAAACATTTTAACTAATAGTTGTAACAAAAAATGTTGTCGGAAATGTAGTGTTTGGTTTAGCTTTTGTTGTTTTCTATCATAATTATCAAATAATCAGTTTTTAAAGTGTTTGGATTTACGTTTTAACTTGTAAAATAACCAAATAATCACTTATTAAACAAAGAAGCTACACTTTTTAACTTATGAAAAAGTGTGGTAAGATTAACCTTAAACGCAAATAATCATATATTTACGTATGCAATCCAAACATCTTAAACCAATTATTTGCGTTATTGTAACGTAATAAGCTAATAATCACGTTCATAATACAAAACCAAACACCCTCTAAGACTTTTAGTCTTTTACCTTTGTTAAACATAATAATTTAAAAAGTCCTGTACGTGTATACACATATTCAAATAATCTATATTCATAAAGAAAGAATCAAGAATCTGTAGCGCAATTATAGGAACCGGTTTGATAAGCATTCGTTCAAAACCGCCGGCCGAACACAAAACCTACGTCTCGCGCCAATTGGTTCAAGGAAACTAGAGCCCTATCTTCAATAATTAATAAAAATATTTAAAATAATAACTACATAATTTATACTTCTTTCTACTTTTCTATTTTGTATTTTAAACTGTATTAATCATATCGTTTTTCGAAGTTAATAAATTAATTTCAAATTGTTACCAAACATTATATACCACACATTTTTTTTGCAACATTCCGGATTTTTGAATTCACCAGATAAACTTTTGAAACGTATATAATTGAGTTAAGCAATGTCACTCTATGTGTTAACTATCTACCTGAGTTAAACAGAAATAATAAGTTAGTTCAAAGAGTTCGTAAGTGCACGAATAAGTTAAAGAACATAAATTAAGCAATAATAATGGTTCCTGCAAACAACATTACTAACAAAATATAAGATCTTCGTGATTGCAAAACGTCATTAACTCAGCTATTAGCACTCAACGATTCACCACAAGTACACATAGTCACAACATGGTGTGATATCACATAATTATCTAGCCGACTAGGACTAAGCCCATATGCCTCATCGAAATGACACAGAATTAAGTTTGAGTAGCAGAACTGTACGAAGTAGTGGCTAAGTCAACAGCTCCAGAAGTTGGATGTGACCACCAAGCCTATTTTCTGCTCTAATGCTCAACATAAGTAACACAATACTATGAATTGGTTGTCTCTGTTCATCTGTTCTAGTTGCTCATTTGTTAAGTCTCGGTATATTCTATACCTACATGTCAGCTACATTTGATCTATTTATACGTAATATTTTGTAATTGCCAAGGAAACCGGAACCCTTTAAGACTATATTAGCAATTGTAAATTTTAGTTATAAAAACGAGTAATATGTTCAACATAAGAAGAAGAATCCATTAAATTAGTGCTTATTATACTCTCTCTAAAAACACAACTACAAATATGAAATCACAATGTGTATTTCTTAGAAAATGTGTTTATATCTCCCCTGGAGCGCTGCACTATACATTACACAAAAAAACTATCTCAGACAGCTAGTCCACTAGATCACAAACCCTAAATACACATATACTTTATTCATCAATGATGATATCATACCTAGGTAATAATCATTGCACTGAATTTACAAGAAACAAATAAATCCCAAACAGTGGTCGTGACCATAACTCTCGGTCGACCGCAATTTGCCTTTGTAGGCCACCGTGTCGTAGGTGACAATTGCCACTCTTGGGTAGTCTCGTTGCAGTCATGACCTCAAGTCATGGTCACGATTCCCTTATCAATGACCTTCATCCGCAACCTCAAGTGATGGTCACCCTGCTACCTCATACGTTGTCGCGATCACGACTTGGGGTTGCGGTCGTGACCCCCGCGGATCTCTGATATTTTGTTTTATTGATAGCCATGGAGTTTATACACCAATTCGATTGCTTAGCTTATATACAAATTAAAGCATATAATGTTTCATATTTATTAAGATTAACTCTTTGGTACCAATTCTTTGATGAAAACTAACATTGGTGATTGTTTTTTCAATATTGGGATAAATTAGATGAAATAAAGGTGATTAAGGTTGAAGATGCAACTTCCAATTTACTAAGCTATAGTGTTTTGCTCTGTCTCCATCCCTCACTTTGCTTTCATACATAACACATACACACACAAAGATTTTTGTGTTATGAAATAATAAAAGAAGCAGCTCAACGTTAAGTACGTCTCATTAGGCAACTCTTATAATCGGGTGTTAATACTTAATATCCAATATCTATTAATTTAATAACTTTTCACAATTAATTTATCTAAAATGTCCACGTTAGATCTCAATTTGCTTGAAGCAATAAAAATATATTTTAGGTGTTGTATATTAATCTAAAATTTTTTTGGCCCATATGTTTTTTGAAGTTCGACCCTAATATCCTTATTAGTTTTTATAAATTTCACACATGTAAAAAAATTTGTTACGGAATCTAAAAAAATATCAAAACCTAATTGTTTATTACTCATTTAACAAGTAATTTAAATATACATGTGTATTGAAACTTCATTTATATGGCTAATTCATAGTTGAAAACTTCATATTTGGGCTTGAACTAGAAATATATTGTTATTTTTTATTGTTATTTGTTTGGTGTCTGTAAATAGGTGTGTAAGTGAACCGAGTCACTCGTGAGCAACTCGAGCTTGACTTGTTAAAAGCTCAAAAAAGAGCTCAATTTTAACGAGGTCGAGTCTGAGTTTTACCTATCGAGCTCGCGAGCCTAAACGAGCATTATAAAAATATATTTTTTAATTAATAAATATATAATATAATATAATATATATATAATTAAATTATATAATAAATATACTAAAAAAATATTTTGAATAAACGAAGCGAGCTCGACCTTATAAAATCTTTCACGAGCCGAGTTTGATTTTTGTATATAAAGCTCGAAATGTGCCGATCTCGAGCCTCATACATTTAAACGAGCCAAGCATGAGTCTTAACAGGCTCGGGTTCGGCTTTGATCGTCTACACCCTTATCTATTATTCTAAAAAATTGTAACAATTTACATTCACTTCAAGAAACAAATAGCCTTTGAGAGGGAGAACATGTCAACCAAAAAAACCAAACAAAAGATGAAAATAAGTCGCCATACGACTAAAATCAGGATCACGAACCCAAGACTCCCGATTCCACAACCTTTTTCCACATATGTTTTTTATTTAAAAAAAAAAAACCTATATTTTAAATCACATAGAAAATATCTTCATTTCTTAACTCTTCTTTTTATAAATATATAGCAAAAAAATTTCGGTTCCGACAATTCCATCTCATTCAAATTGTGATATACTCTATCCTTTTTCAATTTGTTTACCCTGAAAAAAAAAAACTTTTTTTTCTTCTTTTTAAACCGTAACATATGTGGCTTTCTTCAGCCAAATAATCCTAAAATTCAATTCAAGCATATATTTTAATTTGGTCGTTTTACACCCCAATACATATTCCATAAAAATTGTTGACATTATTTTAATCGGTTCGTGTGATGAAATTCGATGGAGTTGAAATTTTGTTTATTTAGGGTTTTTTGATAACTAATGTAAATGGTTCAATTTTATGTAACTTTATCAAATTTTCTTGTTTTTAGGAATTTGACATTCCTTCCGATTCATATATGATTTAAATTCCAACCTATACATGAATTAGATTCCGACATACATTCTAACCAATACTAAAAATCATCTTTTACCTTCATTATCAACTACATTAATAACTAAAATTTGAAATTTCATTCGATGAACCAAACCACATAAGATGTGGTCCCAGTCCGACATCATCCATCACCAAGATTCTTGATCTCTTTTACTAATAAAATATTCAAAATTCATAAACAAGTTGAAAATAAAATATGATACCATCATTTTAGAAGTTTTTAAAGTTTAATTTAAACGTGTATAAAGTAAATGGTGACAGATTCATTTATGATTACGAACAATCTTAATTAATATGATTATTAAATGTAATAATTAATAACTAGTGTAAGACATCTTGCTAAAAGTTGAAAAGGGGAGGCGGGATTTGTTATATTAAAACAGGGTTAGCAAAGTTTTAATTTGTCATTATCCATTTTATAATTTAATAATTAATATCTACATATATTTTAATAAAGTTGCATTCGTAGGTACGCTTTCTTTTGGGTTACGATTGTGGTAATACAATGTATCAAACATTAATTATAAAGTTAATGCCACAATTAGTCATTCTCTGTCTTAATTGACGTGCGCTTAATTTTACTTATACACATCTTAATCCACTGTATTAGGAAACTGCAACAAAAATAAAAACTGAAATTAAAAACCAAAAATATAAAAACTGAACCATTCAGTTTAAATTAAATTTAGACTTTTGGCTTTTAAGAACCAAAAAATTTTGTGATTCCTTCATGGTTTGGTTGTATGAAAAGCAGAATCAAACCAAAAACTATAAAAATCTTTTCAATTTTATCACTTTGTATCTCTGATTATTTAAAAAATAATTTTGTAATGTTCATTCCTTAAGCTTTTGGTTTTGTGATACAACATAAAACTTACCTTTTTTTCTATTCAAGCAATCATCATTATTGAACTAATAGATATACATTATACAATAGTTTTATGGGAATATATAAGATAATTGGAAATCAGGAAAAAAAAAAAAAAAGGTTAGAAAACCTAAATAAGGGAGGGAAAAAACAGATTGGTTTGGTTTCTAAAATTCAAAAGAAAAAAAGTTTTGGTTTAAACTTTGATTTTTAAAGAAAAACCAAACTGAAGTGTTGTTTGATCACCATTATTAGGGAATTTTATATAGGTGTACAAAATTAAACCGAACCATAAACGAAACCAAATTAAAAAAAAATTACAATAAGAATTGAGAAGTAAAATCATATGGAAATACCAGTCCAATTCTTAGATTTATGGTCCAAGCTAGGGTTTACAATGTCACATAACTGATCGTAATCAAATTGAAAAGAAATTCAGAAATTTTAAAAACATATGCCAAACAATAAAATTTACAGATTTCGTATGAGTACTTACTTCTAAAAACATATGCAAACAAAAAGTAACATGCCAAAAAAAAAAAAAAAATACACATGAGTCGTATAACTTTTGTTATACATTGATCAATATCCATTCCATATTACCATTTTCATCAAAATTTTCTCCATTGTCATATATTCTTTCGTTTATACATATTTTTACAAATTATTTACTTACGAATGGTTATGTTTTTGTAACCAATTAAATTAAATTAAAAAAAATTGGTGGCTTGCCCGCCGGCCTCATCCCATGTGGTAGGGGCCAGAGGGCTTTGGCTTGCCCACTCCGTTTACTCTTACGATACATGAGTTGGATTAGAGTAAAAAAATTCAATGAAATTCTCAATGATCGACATTCTAATAACTCCATCAGAGCTTTCACTAAACACTCGAAGTTTAGATCCAAAGGTAGAATTGTCTGGATCTGCCACCACCAGTGATCGAACGGGCCTTTCGTGCCCCTCAATCACTTTCAAGCAATAAAATTTTCCATCGTATCCACGTTGCCAAATCCTAACCGTCCGATCAGCAGATCCACTAAACAAAAAATCACAAGCATTGACCAAACAAAGAATCGCCTTCGAGTGCCCATGTAATGTGCCAGTCAGCACCATACGGTTACTATCGTCTTCCTTGTCCCACACTAAGATCGCTCGGTCACAAGCACCCGAAAACAACACCGATCCGTCGTCGTTTAATGCCAACGCGTTCACGGCTGACTTGTGCTTTTCCAACGTGGCAATCAGCCCGTATTTCCTTAACGCTTTTCCCCAGACTTTAATTCGGCGGTCGGCGGAGCCGGTGAAAATAGTGCCGTCACCCGCCACAACAACCGCATTGATGGCGTCGTCGTGTGCTTTGATACTCTCCACGCATCGGAAATCCGATATCCTCCAGAATTTCAAGTATTTGTCCCAGGAAACCGAGCATATCAACTGATCGGAAATCAAAGCAAGTCCAGAAACAGCGTCGTGGTGCTCGATCCAAAGTTTTTTCCGGTGACGTCTCACATTGACGTAATTTTTCGGTAAAACCGACCGGAGCAGCCGATCTTCGAACGTCGGGAGCGTTGCAATGTGTTTGTGCCGTTTAGTTCCTGTTAATTTCCATACTCGAATCTTGTTGTCCTGATGAGCCGTGAAAATGTTTCCGTTACTAAAAGTAACGGACTTGACAGATCCCGACGAAGAGCCGGCTACACTGAAGGCGTCAAGCAGAACGAACGACGTGGTGTCTATTACATGGATTAGGTTTCCTGTGGCTGCGTAGAGGAGGTGGTTATGCATAGCAAGGAAGTTGACGTGGGCAGCCTGAAGAGGTTTGAGAGAGGTGAGGCGGAGGTGGGTGACGGATAGAGTTAGGGTTCCGGCAGAAAGTTTTTGGAGAGAGAAGTTGCTGTGGATGTTGTCGGTGTTGGTGGAGGTGGTTGTGTCTAAAATGTTGCTGCTTTTGTAAGAGAGTGCTATGAGTTTCGATGGTGGTGAAGTGAGGTTTTCGTCGGCATTGGTGGAAGAGAGCATTGATAGAATTGGCCGGAGTTTCATGTTGCCGGCGGAAAAAGAGGTGATGGCTTGTTAATTGTTATTGTTTCTGTGTGTTCCAATAAAACAGTGCGTGCTGCAGATGGTAGTAGAACCGAAGAAGATGGGAAAGCACTATATATATAGGGTCTTGATCTTTTTATGTCGATATCCTATTGATCAAAATTGGATTGAATTTTCTTTAAAATTATTATATATATAATTTAGCATATTTTATCTTATCGACTTCTTATGTTTTATATAGGTTTTTTACTTTTACAGTCTTCTGCAACAAATGAAATGGTAAAAACAAAATAGAAGACTAGAAAGAGAAATGAGATTATTACATGTATCGACAAAAATAAACATTTTTTTTGATAATTTGATTTGTTTCATCTCTCAATCTTATTTTTTTATCAATTTCAAATCGACGAATCATACACAATTAGATACATTGTTGCTTAATATTTGTTTGATTATGCTTGTTCTTTGATTCTGATTTTAGTGTTCATTGAATTTATTTCTTCAATTTCGATAACAATCAGTTTCTTTGAGAAATGAGATGACCAAAGTATCTACTTATGTGACCGTTGAATAATCACCTTTTTTTCACAAGTTTAGTATAATTAATGTGAAAACAAACTAATAAAATCCTAAGGGGGCGTTTGGTTCGCAGATTTTTTTCCTTGGGATTTGCATTTTTTCAAAGGATTTGCATTATGCAGGATTTTGTCAAAGAATCTACATTATCTTTTAGGAAAAATTTGTTAATCTGAAAAATGCAAGGTAACTGGGATTTAAAATCCTAGGGGAAGGCTGGGTTTTTAAATAACAAAGAAGTAAGGGATTTCAGAAATCCTGGGATTTCAAATCCTTACTGAAATCTGCGAACCAAACACAGGATTTTAAATGCAAATCCCAGAAAATCCGCGAACCAAACGCCCCCTAAGATGTTGGTTTTCTTCTATACAAATACAGAAAAGGGAAAAAGACATGTTTTCCTTTTTTAGGATGGAATGGGAGGCATTAATAATTCATGTCTTTTTAGTTTTTTTACAATTAATTTTTATGTCTTTTACATTAAATTATCTTTACTTGTATTTTTTAAGTTTTTTAATTAGTTTATTATTTAATAATAATAATAATAATAATAATAATAACAACAACAACATTACTAATAATTATTAAACAGATAATTATAAAATGGTCATTTTAAGTTGCCAACTAACGAAATCCGTAATAAAACATGGATTTTCATATGATCATTATTATTTGGGTTATTCTTAGTAGACAAAATTTAAATCTCACAAATGATGCATGTCCTTACTCCTTAGGTTTAAAAAATGGAATGATAATGTATATCAATCATAAAGACTGTCAGTGTAATATTTAAAGTTAAAAAGATTGTATCTTTAATTTTTATTAAACCACATAGAAGAAATTTATAATTTACTATAGTTTCTAACAAAAATATAATAATGATTTGTTATAAATCTAGTGAAAGGGTCGAAATAATTCTATATTTTTAAGTTTATATAACCAAAAGTTAAATAATTAAAGGATATATAAAAGAAAAACTAAACAACTATATATCTGTTTTAAAGGTAATAAAAATTAGAATTATTTAAGTCAAAGGAAAAGAGGCAACATGCTGACTATAGGGGTGAGAATGGAGCGGTTCAGTTTGGTTTTTGGCCGAAACCAAATCCAAACCAAAAATTTTTGTTTTTGAACTGGAGAAAACGTTTGATTTCGGTTTTTTACGGTTTGGATTATCGATTTTTCGGTTTACACCCGTGGGTTTTATGGTTTTTAATTTTTCAAAAATGGTTTGTTTTTGGTTTAAACCCGAAAAATCATAGAGACTTTTTTTTTTTAAAACTAAAATTGAGTTTTTGTATACTAAACTTATGCTTTTCTTACTAAACTTAAACACTATTTGATAAATCATTAAAAAATAGTGGCTTACGTGTGGATTTTTAATCGACTTATGTGTTAGTTTGATTCTTTGATTTAATAAAATTGGATATTAAATATATATTTAGTTAGTTTGATACTTTAATTTATTAAACCTACTAACTTAGACTTTTAATTAATTTAAGTAATTTCATCATGTGGACATATAATAATAATGTTTATACCAATTAATTAGCATTCTCTACTTCACATATAATTAAAATAAGCATAACTATTAATAATGTCAATTAATTATCATTTTAACATCATAAAATATCAATTATATATATAATTGAAAAATGCTTTCTGTAATATAAGGGGGCGTTTGGTTCGCGGATTTCCTGGGATTCACTGGGATTTGCATTTAAAATACTGTGTTTGGTTCACAGATTTCAGTAAGGATTTAAAATCTCAGAATTTCATAAATCCCTTCCTTCTTTGTAATTTAAAAACTCAGCCTCCCCCCTAGGATTTTAAATCCCAGTTACCTTGCATTCTTCAGATTACCAAATTTTTTACATAAGATAATGCAGATTCTTTGACAAAATCCTGACAAATGCAAATGCTGCATAATGCAAATCCTTTGAAAAAATGCAAATCCCAGAGGAAAAAGTCTGTGAACCAAACGCCCCCTAAGAGTATGCCATAACATTAAATATGAATGAAAGTAGAAATAACTCAATAAATATATGAAATATTTATAAAAATTAAATTAAATTAAAAAACCGGTTCGGTTTGGTTTTGAGAGGGAATCCGGAACCAAACCATTTACTCCGTTTTTTCGGTTTCATTATTTTTGATTTTTCGGTTTTTTGGATTTCCGGTTCGGTCTTTGCTCACCCCTAATGCCGAGCAGGCTAGTTGCGTGATTTACTATTTCATGAATAGTGTTTTGTCGTAGAAAACCTAACAAAAATAAACTATTTGTAAATTATATAAAAAATATTTTTACGATTTCTTTTAATATTATTTTTAAAAAGAAAATCCTTAAGTTAAATTTTCTTTTTAGGTTTGTGAAATTTGACTGTTAGAGCACAGTTTTAATTAGTAAATCGGGTTTTTAAAAAGGATTTATCATGAAATAAACCAACATGTTTTCATGTTTTTGTCCCCCATGTTTTTTTTTCATAAAAGTCCTCAAGTTAATTTGTTGATTGTTTGTTTAGTGAAAAATAAATATTAGAACCCGGTTTACAGTATATAAAAACCCGGTTTAATAATAAAAATTGGGGTCTAATTGTCAAATTTCACAAATCTAAAAAAATTTGAGGGACGAAAACGCAAAACCATAAAAACATGTTGGTTTTTTTCGTAATAACCCATTTTAAAAATCGTAAAACCACATTCTAATATCCAAATTGTACTAAATCAAGAAGGAAAAAACTAACTTTAAGAGTTTTATGAAAAAGATAGGTACGCTATGAAAAAAAAGTTAAAAACATGAAACCATGATTTTTTTATAATCTATCTATATATATTAATAAAGCAAATGTTTTTCGTCATGTGTCATTCTATTGATGAATCAAAATCTCATTTTCCCCTCTAATTTTCCTAATTTAGTTTTTCCATTTATACAAGTTAATTAATTGTAATAAAACTACAATAATGACTTTTTTCTATTTTATTCATTGTAACCATAATTATGGTAATTCATATTTTTTAATGTATTGTAAATTTAAATAACAAAAATTATGTTAAATCGTTAACACTGCTTTATAATGCAATCGTTATATTTTAATATTTTACATTTAAAGTATATCGAACTATATATTTAGATGTATTTTTCGGAAATCTTTTTTCTTCTCAAATTTTCTTATAAATTCTTACATTTAATATACTCTTAATTATTTCTCTTTAACATATATTTTATTTAAAATATCCACGTATACGTGCGTCAACAAACGTAGTACCAATAAATGATTAAATAATATGTCACGTGTCGTCCTCATTTGATTTGTGATGTGTCGCTCTCTCCTTTTTACATTTCATTTAGTAAATTTAATTTATATTTTAAAATATATCATTTCTATTCAAACTGATCTTAATATTAATTAATTAAAATTAAATAAGTTTTATTATTCTTAAAATAATTATATTATACATTGTTATAAATATTTGGTTTTTAAATTAACCTCATTTAATACATGGATTAATCGGACATTAATCTAGTAAAGTAATAAACCAAAATAAATAGGGATAATTACTAAAATAGTCAAATCTTACACCTTTATTCACTTTTTAGCAACTTTATATACATTTTACCAAAATAGCCACACTTTACGTTACCACATTTACGTGATAGCCACAATTTACGTGATTTGTAATTTTTTTCATTTTTTAATGTATTACGTTACAAAAGGGGTCTGGTCACGTAAATTGTTGTACTTTACGTGACCATTTTTGCTCATTTCCCATGAATGTTTGGTGGGATGTCTTGTCACACTTTACGTGACCAAGTACAACAATTCATGTGACCAAACACCTTTTGTAACGTAATGCATTAAAAAAATGAAAAAAAGTACAAATCACGTAAATTGTGGCTATCACGTAAATGTGGTCACGTAAATTGTGGCTATTTTGGTAAAATGTATATAAAATGGCTAAAAAGTGAATAAAGGCGTGAGATTTGGCTATTTTAGTAATTATCCCAAATAAATAACCTTTTTTACTTTTTCCGCCCCCGAGTTATCGTATGTCAAAACGACGCCGTATTCGACGTTCGGATTTCATCGTCAGCTCGTTCGCTTAAGAGTTCTCATTTCCCATTCGATTCACGACTGCTAGGGGACTAATCCCATTCGCATACGTTCGCTCTTAACGGTGACGCAGAAGCTGTAGCGGCACAGAGAGAGGCAAAATGGTGAACATGACGACTTTTTTCGGGATGTCTCTGGGCGCTTTTGTGTTCTGGCAATCAATGGAAAAAGTCCATGTTTGGATCGCTCTTCACCAGGACGAGAAGGTTTCGATCTTTCTACTTCTGTCTATATTCTTATCTGGATGTGAATATATATTCTACATGCTTTCATTATGCTCATATCTATATATTTGTGTCATAGGTATACCTAAAAATTTTTAATTAGGGTTCATATATTATATTATTTTTGAGTAATTATTTTATAAATTGGATGTACGATTAGATACACAACTAGTGAACTTCAATGTAAATGCATGATTGATCCGCCTGGGAAATGGAAAATGGAATTTTGATGTTTTGGATTAAGAATTGGTGCTGCCTACTTCAGATTTGTACCGAGTATTATTCAATTTCAATTCCTAACTTTGAATTGCTGCATTTTCCGAGATAGCGTGGTGATGTATACGAAGATTTTACCTCTTTGGATTGGATTCTTTTAGCTGATTCTCTTGTTAATAACTTAATTGCAAATGGCTGCTTTGAATGATATGCATACCATTTGAAGTGTGTGTCAGAATTTACATAATTTGTGCCACATTATCTGGTAGCTGTAGTTTTCCAGAACTTAAGTCTGTGTTTACTGGCTAGAGTCCACAACAGCACTCTGCACTAGTAAAGAGAGCATTATGGGATTATATTTAGATCAAATGGACTATTTATATGAACTTTTATAACCCATATTTAAATTAATGGTGTTGAAATATTTTACCGAGTTAAGTTTTGTAGGTCACAGTTCGAATTGGAAATGTCAAAATCTTTCTCTCTTTATGGGAATGTCAGGGTTATGAATTGATGCACTAATATTAAGTGTTTGTAACAATCACAGCAAGAAAGAATGGAGAAGGAAGCAGAGATCAGGAGGGTGAGAGAACAGCTGCTTCAAGAAAATAGAGAAAGAGGCCCTATTGCTTAAGTATGATACCTGATGATGTCCATGGCATTGGATGCAATACCTTTGCACTTTTTTCCCCTTTCTGGAAATTTCATCAGTACATGACTTCTGTATTAAGAAGATACAAATGATTGCTGTTAAAGATTGTTTCTTTTGCTGTAATAATGACTGAATGCGATTAACAACTTGCTTTGATATTTGTTGTTCAGACCCTCAGAAGTCCCAGTGGAATGACTGTGTAACTGTGTTGTTGCTCACATTCCATAATAGTGATTATCCAATTATGCATTTATTTGATCTCGTTAAGCTACATGTGTCAATTTAGGACATCTGGTTGGATGAATACGAGTGGTGCTACTTGTTTCTGTATGATGTAAAGTGCGGTGCGGTGATAAATTCTTTCTGCTACCTATCTCAAACACTGCTTAAATCTTTATCCTTATCTCGAGGGTAGCTAACTGAAAGCTATCATTAGCACACAAGATAACTCATGTAAGCAGACATGACGTATGCATAGGTGTGTGCTTTTCCTTGGTATGAACAAAATTATGCTAAAAATAGCAGGCCGGCTTCTAAAAATGTAACTTACTTTATCTTCATATTCGATGAAAAAATTGTCATTATGATGCAAATAATCCCTTCGATAACAAACTCCTCTTTCACGTCAGGATATAAAGTCCCACAATTCAGGTTCATCCACCAGATCATTTAGAAAAGGCGGATGAATATGGAAATGGGTAAGGTTTTGTTAGTAGCTCTTTCTTTTGCTCTGTTTATTGGAGCAGTGAATTGCATTGACTTCACCGAAGAGGACTTGGCCACGGATGAGCGCCTGTGGGACTTGTACGAGAGATGGAGGAGCCACCACACTGTTTCAAGGGATCTTAGTGAGAAGAGGAAACGATTCAACGTGTTCAAGTACAACGTCCGCTACATTCACAAAGTGAACCAGATGGATAAGCCTTACAAGCTGAAGCTCAACATGTTTGCGGACATGACCAACCATGAGTTCAGGAGCGGCTTTGATTCGAAGATCCAGCACTTCAGGATGCTTCAGGGAGAAAGGCGCAGGACCCCATTCAGGCACGAAAAAACCAGTAATCCGCCACCATCCATTGACTGGAGGCTAAATGGAGCAGTCAACCCCGTCAAGAACCAAGGCCGATGTGGTATGTTCTGATAATTCACCGTCGCCTCATCATTTGCTGCTAAATTTCTGTACTTGATATCGAATCTTTTTAATCTTGTGACAGGTAGCTGCTGGGCGTTTTCCACCATAGTTGGGGTGGAGGGTATCAACAAAATAAAGACCAACCAACTAGTTTCTTTATCTGAGCAAGAGCTTGTTGATTGTGAACCTGATACCCATGGATGCAATGGGGGTTTAATGGAAAATGCATACGAGTTCATCAAGGAAATCGGTGGAGTTACAACTGAGCAAATCTATCCTTACTTTGCACAAGACGGACGTTGTGATGCATCAAAGGTACCCTACAAATCAAGTTTTAAGAGTTCATGAACATAAATTACATGTCAAAATGGATAAAGTTTTTCTCCGTGAAGAGTGAAGACATTATCAATCATACACCTGATTTTTTGGCCTCTGTCCTGTTCTTTTTTAAGAGTGACAAATTAAAGTCAAGATTGTGGGAGTTGAGTTAGTCTTAACTCAAAACAAGGTTATTGCTTGTGAACTAAAGAGTAGACTATGAACGGAGGTAAAAACTGATTCTGTTTGGTTTTGCAGAGAAACTCTCCAGTTGTAAAAATCGACGGTTATGAAACAGTACCCGCCAATGATGAGAACGCGTTGTTGAAAGCAGTCGCTAATCAACCAGTCTCCATTGCAATAGATGCCAGTGGTCTTAATTTTCAATTATATGGCGAGGCAAGAACTCTTATATCAAACACCTTGTAGGCTGTCGCATATGCTAAGATCTTTTATTGTATTTGGCATGGAGTATTTAATATGGTGTGCTTAAGTACCTAAACCTTGATTGTGTTTGTAGGGAATTTATGACGGATTCTGTGGCACGGAGCTGAACCATGGAGTGGCAATCGTAGGTTATGGAACCACTCAAGAGGGGATCAATTACTGGATCGTGAGGAACTCGTGGGGAAGTGGGTGGGGTGAGCAAGGTTACATTAGGATGCAACGTGGGATTAACGCACCAGAGGGGCTGTGTGGGTTAGCCATGGAAGCTTCATACCCTATCAAAGTGTCCTCGGACAACCCCAAAAGTGTGGCTAAAGACGAGCTCTAGAGCCATGAAACCACCTTCCGAACTTGGTTTGTATG
The DNA here is from genome assembly GCA_020465985.1 of Centrapalus pauciflorus. Lineage (NCBI taxonomy): Eukaryota > Viridiplantae > Streptophyta > Magnoliopsida > Asterales > Asteraceae > Centrapalus > Centrapalus pauciflorus. The sequence continues at coordinate 820,612 of JAANYP010007579.1, forward strand.
TTTAGCTAGTTCTTGTGTTTCAGTTTGTACTGGTTTTTGTTGTCATGAGAATAAGAAGACGAATAAAAACTTAGCATTCAAAGGGCCATTTTGTCAGCGTCTTAAAAGCTAAAACCCCTTGTGCAGCCATGTATTATATTCTTAAAAGCTTTTATTAGTTATATGAATCCAAATTTCAGCTTGTTTAAGTTGAATCTTATCGAAATCGAGTTTGAGTTTCAACACTTAACTAGACGAGCTTGAACTTATAAGGATTTGAGTTGAGTTCTAATCAACCTATGTGTAGGTATTGGTATTTGTTCATTGTTTTATCTTAAATCAAACTTGTTCTATTATACAAATTCTTAAGAATAATTTTGAGCTATTCGAGTTTAAATATTTCTCGAGTTGAGCCCAAGTCAAGGATGATCGTAATTAAATTGATTTTGAGATAATGTTCATACCTTTAAGGCTTTAAGCCAAGCTCAAGTTGTATCAAACGCGAGGTCATTTGACTTGTTTGATTTTGAACCCTACTCATACTTTTTTGGGTTAAACAATTACAATTGATGTTCAATATGATTTTCAACCCGACGTAAAACCGACATTTTTTCCAGAGGTGTTAAAAAATATCCGAATCTGAGAGAACAATTCGATAATACGAAATCCGATCCGAAATTATCCCAAAATTTTCATTCGGATTTTGCATAATTTCAAATGCTCGGATTATCCAAAATCCAGTTTAAACAAAGTATTTCTCTAAACTTTTTTGACAAACATTATTTGACTAATAGTTATATTCTATTTTAAGTGTATAATGCAGCTTTAACTTATTTATAACTTGTTTAAATGTATTTTAATCTCTTTTGACATGTTTTTTTTTTGTTGTTTTAAATTTAAAAAGCATGGGTTTTGTTTGTGATACAATTACTATTTTTTTTATGTTAATAGGTATATAGATTTGATTTTTATAGATTTGAATTCATTTTATAATTCTAAGTTTAAATAAAAAATTAAATTTTTGGATAATCTAATATCCAAATATTGGATAGTCTAAAATATCGGATATCCGAAAACCGGATTCGGAAAATAATTTAATGTATAAAATTTTTAGATAATCTGAAAGTCGGATAATCCAAAAATGAAAACCTCTATTACTTTCTAATTTCTAACAAGAAGCCCATTTATCGGATATGTTAAACGCCCACTCTTGATAAGAGTCTGGTTTAACTTAGAAAATGTTTTAAACTTATCTCGATAATCCCATTTATGACATTGGTAGTTTTTTTTAAAGGATAATTACACAAAATAGCTATATACTTTTAAATTTGTATACATTTTTGTGCACATTTATATAGTGTACTTTTTTGTAAAATTTTCTTTCTGTACACAATTATGTAGTGTATTTTTGGTACAACAAATACTTTCTTTTTGTACACATTTATGTAGTGTACTTTTTGTTTTGTGCACATTTGATAGTCAAACTTTTTAAAACGTTTCAATTAGGTAGTTGAGTGACCTGATGTTAACAGTTATCAGGTAACCTAATTATCTAATTGATACATTTTTAAAAGTACAACTACATAAATTGTACATACTTAAATGTACATAACTATTTGGTGTTATCTTCTTTTTTCTAAATATAACCTGTTTGATATATTGTAAATAAAAAACTGCATAAACAAACTTGAATAAAAACATAAAAATAGAATAAAACTTAAACATAAATGGGCCCTCTTAGGGCTTTGCAACCCATTGGACCTAAGTCAATCCACGTTATGGACCCGTTACCAGTTGGCGTTGCTATCTGGACAGGGCCCGGGACGAGGCTGTTCGAGAGTTTGTGTAGGACCAGTTTGCTCTGATTTCTGTACATTTATAATAGTGGCAAAATTATTATTTTTTGTTTGAGAAATAGATATATGCTCCGTATGACTATGTATCTTGATGATTACGAATTTTAACCATAATGCAAAATTATGATATTGAATATTATACTTATTTAGCCAAATTTTACAAAACCGATGTGCTAAATGGTAGACTATTCAATCCATTTAAAAGTATATGTTTGTAGGCTTGAAACATTCGGATTAAAGTTTGTTTGAAATCTGAATAAACAATTTCATAAAAGTTTTCAATATAAGAATAATTACTTTGTTACACATTGTCCGATCGTTACGCATGGCAGTGGGGCAGATATGACCGGAGATTTCATTTTCTTTTCCCGCCGCCATCCTCGTCGAGGTATTGACTTCTCGTTCCCATCCTCGATCTCATCAGGTTTCGGGGATTCCCGTCGGGGAAGTTGTAGCTACTTTACATATAAATTTTCAATGTTGGATTCCATGTTAATCGAATGTTTGGCGAAAACTGAAATAATCCATTATTTAATACGATATGAGTATGGGGAAGTTGTAGCCACTTTACATATAATTTTTCCAAATACTTTTTAAAACTAAGCTTTTTTTTAATTATGTTTTTTTGTTATTTTAACAATGAGAAAGCAAAGAAAGGCAGAGGGGATCTAAATTGCATAAATATGCAAAAAAAGACGACAAAAATGTCGTACAAAAGTTTTTATTGGTCTTCCCAAAGTACCCCGCGTATCAAAGCCATGACTGCTTTGTGTTTCGTTTGTTTTACCTTTTTTAAATGTCCTTTTTTTGTACATAACCTTAGACCCCACTCAAATGTGCATAAATAAAACATTAACAACTCCCTTAATAATAAAAATAGAAAAGGGTAAATTACAAATTTCGTCCTTGTGTTTATATAAAAATTATGGTTACCGTCCTTTTAAAGATAAAATTACAATTACTGTACTTATAGTTGGCGTTTTATTATGTTTTTGGTCCATTTATCCAAATTTTTTTTTAAAAAAGACAATTTTACCCTTTCACTTTATTTCAATTTTGGTCCCTCATCAAAATATTCTTTTATATTTCATTTCCTTAATAATTTATTATTCTTTTTATTATTTACTTAATATATTTTATTTATTATTACTATTAAAATTTAAATGAAGCAATAAATTATTAACATGTTTTATTTTATTTATTTATTTGACATATGTATTACTAGTATTATTATTATTTTATTATAATTTAAGTATTTACATGAATAAGTAGTGGTAATTGAAAATAAAATGTACATGACTAAATTTAATATATTGTATTGTTGTTAATTATTGTTATTAATATTGTTAATATTGTTCTTACATATAAAATTTAAACGTATATTGAACTATTTATATATTTAGTTTTTAAAAGGTAAAGATTTTAACTATTTATCATATAACTTATTTATCTTTTTTCTCTACTTTATATTACTTTATATAAATACCTATAAATTTGGTCATAGTTTTGTCCAAATTAATACATATATGTATTAATTTATACATTTAATTTTAATTTTAATTTTTCCTATTTTTATAAACATTGAATGTTCAATGTAATTTTAACTTAACAAATATATTATTTAACGTGTAATCCATTCTAATTTATTATTTCATAAAGTTAATATTCATATAAATTACAAATGTTCAATGTATTATGCATAACAAAACTACATACGAATTTATAACAAAAATTAATAAGTTAATTTAATTTGTATATATACTATGTCAAATTATTATATTTTGTTAAGTTTAACCACCTTTATACATATGCAGTCTAAATACATCTAAGTTTTTAGTTTCAAAAAAATTATATATTTTATATATATATATATATATATATATATATATATATATATATATATATATATATATATATATATATATATATACACACACACACATACATACATGTATGTATGTATTCTAAAATAAATCAAAATATATTCACTTAACAAAATAAATAAATTAAAGATAAGTAAGTATTTTTATGAGTAATATATAATTTTAAAATAGATAAATAAATTATATATATTAATAATTGTAAGTTTTAAAAAAGAAAAGTAATAAAAATTTTAAAAATAAATGTATATATAATTGAATAAATATTTTATCTTAATTGTAATATTAATAATAATACAATTTATTAATACACAAGTCAATATATGTAAAAATTAATTTAAATAATTTCTTGTAATAATTAATAAAAAAAGATAAACCAAATAAATAAATAAATAAATAATAGGAAAAGATAACATATTTAAAAAAAATAATACTTTAAATTGTAACAATATGAAAAAAACCAAGTATCAAATAAATAATAATAAGATAAAAGTACTCAAATAAATAATTAAAGGTAATATAAGAAAGAAAGTAAATAGTTAGGGACCAAAAGTGAAACATAATTAAAAGGGTAAAATGGTCATTTTTAAAAAAATTATTGGTCAAAGGACTAAAAGCATAACAAAACGACAACCATATATACTGAAATTGTAATTTCGACATAAAAAGGATCATAACCATAATTTATATATAACCACAGGGACGAAAATTGTAATTTACCCAATAGAAAATTACCAAGAAAAGTAATATAAAATACAAAATTTGAAAATAAAGGTATTGTAAAAATTTTTTTGCCAAGAAAGGTAATATAAAATTCTATTTTGGCCGAGAAAGAACATGAAAATCAAATTTTAGGCCAAGAAAGATAATCAAATATTATTCGCTTACCAAAAAAGTGGACATAAAATTACAAATTTACCGTCTTAATTTGTTATCAATACCTTTTTTTGTCAAATTTGAATTTTATGTTATCTTTCTTGGCCTAAAAAGTTTTGCATTACCTTTATTGGCAATTTTTGAATTTTATATTACCTTTCTTGGTAATTTGCGCTAATAAAAACTAACTATTATATGTAATTAATTGTGAAAATGATACAAATTTATTACGATTCAACACACAAACATAATTAGTTGTTTTGGTTATCACAATATATGTTTTACTGATTATATAATGTGCCAAATTAATATTCATTCGTATTAGTTCTCATAGTTACTTGTGTTCTCTTTGAATTAAAATTCTTAAAATCGTGTTTATTAATAGCCAATTATTTTAAAAAGTGATTGATTCAAAAGTAAAAGAAAATTGTTTTAATTTCAAGAGTTTATTAAAAATATAAGTATCCATCAACTCTAAATCATAAGTTAATTCAAATAGCTTTGTAAAAATGGTTTGAGTTTATAGAAAATAAAATTACAAAAATAACATTGATTAATTAAGGTTCCATTTTGGTTTATATATTCATATGTGCTTTTATGTCCCTTTTTATATTTACCAGTTTCAGTTTCAGCTACTTTATTAAACACGTCTATTGATAAAAGCTCGAGCTACTATAAGGGTGGTGGAATACCCATCATTCTCAAATGTCAACTTTCATGACACATCAGCGTCATATCGATTTTTATCTCTCTATTTTCTCCATCTTTCTATGTTGAAAATACTTATCTTTTTATTCCAAATAGCCATTAATATTTAAAGTAGAGAGAGAGGAAGAGCCGAAGAAGGGGAGATTCACTTTGGGCCCGACACCTCTAAGGTGGTGTACCCGCCGAGGTCGGTCCGAGGTAGCACCCCAAAAGCCTTTCGGTGTCGGTACTCCATATGCACTAAGTTCTAGCTCCGGCTACCATAAACTCCAGTTTCAACTACATCTACTACATATTCTAGTTCAGTTAGTTTTTACCAAACAAGTTTTAGATCTACAATGACAAAAGCATGAAAACGGAGTAATGTCTAATTTATTAATGTATAAACTTTGTCTCGTGTAGAAAAGTTTATAACTTAATTTCATCTCTTGACAAAGAAAATATGTTGTTTTTGGCATTTATATGATATAGTGGCGTTGTTAAGATTTGTTTGTATGTCTTACATGTAATTTTTTACCCCGATACACTCGTATTATCGTTTTATATTATATAGTATGAGATTTATAAAATACGATAAGAATAATGTATATGTTGACAGCTAAGATATATATAATAAAAATAATTTAGAAAAGAAATGTATAAAATAAATAAAAGGTTGGGAGCATAATAAGGAGGCATAAAGAGTTAAGAGTATTGGAAAGTTAAAAAGATGGGTAACAATCCAAGTGGGCAATCGTGTGGCTTCGTTAACATAAAAATAAAAAACAATATATATATATATATATATATATATATATATATATATATATATATATATATATATATATATATATATATATATATATCTATTTATTTATTTATCTGCTCATGTTTGACTACTCACTGTTCCAGTCAAACACCACACTCTTCTTTTGAGTTTTGAAACACAGACACCTCCTCCCTCCCTCCTTTTGAAGAACTTCTATACACACAACACACTTCCCCTTAATTCTTTACATTTTGATTCTGTTTTTTATCAACCCATCCAAATTATACTCCATTAATACACTTATTTCCATTAATAGATGGGTCGCTTGGTCAGTGGCCCAAAGGAATTACTTTTTTTTTTTTTTTCAAAAAATTCATTTGGGTTTGTTATGGTGTGTTTGATATAGCTTATCGGATCTAATTAAACGTGGACCTCTTATTTGGTAAGAGGTTTTAATGATAATTATGTTTCATAGTCATAGGTGATAATAGGTAAAAATATCTCATCGTTTCTTTTACTAATGAAGGTTAAAACATAATCATATAAAAAAACATGCACTTTCTTACTCTCTTGAAAACCCTAAACACAGTTAAGTTAACCCTCCTCCCCACGATGGCGCCCCCTGAAAATTGCCGCCACCACATCTCCCCCTCGTCGTTGGCGACGCCGACCACATTCACTCCAACAACGCAGGTGTTTATCGACTTTCTTTCGATTTTTTGTTGATATATTCTATTTTAGCCTAAAATTGTTTGTATATATTTCGATAACAATATAACATTATCAGATAATTTATAAAACAAACAGACTTGTTAAATTCTCTTATTAGACATTAATATCTTATCACTTATCAATCATAAGTGGAATCAGACATCAAACAAGTTACCTATTATGCAATCAAACAAGGGTTCTTTATCAATGCGTCAACACTGATACAGTGCATTAACTGTATTATTGATTTATGTAAATATAACACCAAAAGATGTCCTTAGTGGCATCTTATGGGCTAATTCTCAAAAGTGTATGTTGATGATTAAATTAACTTTGTATACATGATGCGAGGTGACGTTTTCTGATGAAAATATTATTAAATTACATACCATGAGATCGTATTTGATCATGTGTTCTTTTAATAAGAATGAGAATTTATCAAACGCATAGGTCATAATCAATATGATATATGAGAAGAAATCTAGTTTTGACCTTGTTCAAACCTCAATTCAGCCGAGAGTTACTAGTATAAGCTTCGATCAAGTCACGGCTATAAAAGAAGGCAAAATCTTCATTAATGGTGAAGCAGGAAGAGTCTTTGCAACACCGTTCTGATGTTTAAGTCAGTCAATTGATCAATTTAGAGAATTTTACTATACTTTCTATGGGAGTCGGACTCGTTTATTTATATTCTTCCATTTGGTTATGTGGTCATGGCTATACCCATTGGATGAGGACATCTAGCTGCCGTTGAAAGAAACTTTTTTTCAATCGAACGTATTGGAAAGTAGATGTGGTTAAGGCGGTTTTAAGTTTTAACAATTCCAGGTGAAAATAACATGTAGATTATTAATGAAGAAAGAAAATGGGTAGTGATTTTGACTAAACTATTGACACATGGCAAATATAAGCCGTCCACGTGTCGAAACCCCAGACAAAGCATAAAAAAAAGGGTGAGATGAAAAAGCAAAATCGATCCACCACTGCCACTGGACCCCTCCCACACCCACACCCACACCCTCTCCCTCTCCCTCTCTTTTCATGTAAAATGTGACAGGGCATCCAAAGACACGACCAGCTACGCCCCAAAGTCAAACCCTCTCTCTCTCTCTCTCTCAATATTTATTTTGCCAATTTCCTCTTTTATTATTATTTATTATTTCTTTTTGTAAGAAAACATAAGAATTTTATTAGAATGGAATCCTAAAATAACATCAAATATTTGCATGGGAAAGAAATTAACTCAAGATTATTATTAAGTGATATAGATATGTATAAAAAAAAAAACTATTAAAAAATATAAACTTTTTCATCATCCATTGTAACATAATTAAAGGATTAAAGGGGTGGCAATCTTGACCAAACGGGCCGAAGAGTTAAATGGACCCATTGTAAAAAACTAATATAGAACATAATTTTTTTTAAAATGAAAATTTATAAAATGATGTATTAAAAAAAAAAATTTGAAAAAAAATTCAAAATTATGTACAATTTATGACTTTTGGTCGTCAACCCGTTTGACCCGTTTGTTTAAATGGGCTCAATTTGCCACCACCGATTAATTAGGTTTGTTTAACTAAACTGCAAATATTACTTCATCTCTTTAATAATTTAATTTAATTCTTCTTTCGAATTAAAAGAGAGGTGTGTGATCAACAATGAATATGATATGCTTACAGAGATGTTCGTAAACTATATATCATGAATTTGATAAACACGTTTGATTAAATTATATATATACGAACTTTATAAAATTATGAGTTAGATTGATGTAACAAGAATTTGAATATACTATATACCAATATTTATACCATTTATAATACAAAAATACCAATGCTACTAAAGATAACGTATCGGTAATCATTTGGACAATATACTTAATGATTTCTTACAGTTGCAATCGAACGTTACATGAATGGCTAGTGTGTTCACCTTTAACTTTATTGAAATTGAGATGAATAAATACTATAGACATTGGACTTTTAAATTAGCATGTCTACAACTTTAACGTTGTGTTCTCGAGGACGGAAAGAAAACAAAAAGAGATGAAAATAAATGAAATATTTGATTACTCCCCACTTTTGGGAGGAAAGTTTTAGAGCCAAAATACACTACAATTTCATTTCATTTCTTTTTCTTTCCATCGTTAACAACCAAAAACAACACAAACTAATTTCACTTTTATTGATTTCCTTTTATTTCCATCTTTTTTCACCGTTAAAAAAGTTTTAAGAACACAACGTAAATAACAAGGATTTAGGAGTTATACATTGTTTATGTTTCACTAGTTTATGAACTCATACATTACATGAATAATTTTTAATACATTATTTGTTAAAAAAAATGTATGTAAACTTAATATTAAACCATAAAATATTAATTTCTTATAAAAAAAAATAACAACAAAAGTACAGTTGTTTGTCATATATATTATTTATCTATCTTTTTAAATATTAATGAACCGTATTTATTTTTTTTACATTCTCTTAAATTCTTTATATTTAAATTTATATATATCTAATCGATATAATTTTAAATTTTAAATTTACGTAACAATGTTAGGAAATATAATTTTTTTAGGGTAATTCTGTATGCACATCCACTCAATTGTTAATCACACATCCCCTTTTAATGTGAGATTAGCTTACTTTTTAATCATTTGGTCTCACATCATTAACAAAAAAAATGTAAGTAAGAGGGTGTGTGATTAGTAAAAATTAAAAACAGTAGTGTATATACAGCAATGCCCTTTTTTTATTACTGTATTATGTTTATTTTTAAATATTTATTTTTAATATATATTAATGAGTTTATAAACTAATAATATATATCTTTAATTACAAATAACTATATATAAAATATAATTTGGAGGTAGATTTAAATTTTACCTATTTATTAATATTTAAAGATATAAGAAATAATATATCGTATTTGTTTTTTATATTTAGTAATGTTTATAGATATTAGAAATAATGAATTGTAATTTATCTTTTGTTTTATTTTATTTTTAAAAAATAAATTGTAATTATCTTTTTAAGTGGAATATGTTGTGCGATGTGGCAATTTATGTTCTCTTTTAATGATATAGATTAAATTACATATCTCAACATTTTACAACTTAAATCTTTAACCAACTTTAAAGATATAATCTTCACACCAAACACGTTAATAACCGTAAATATATTCCAGTTACTTTGCATTTCATTTCGTAAAGCAAACGTACGCCAAAAATGTAATACCATACTTTTACTACTAAATGACACGTAGGATATACTATCCACGTCACCCAATATAATAAGATCATTCATAGTAAACAGCTACGTAACTACTAATCAACCATTGGAAGTAGACCTGGCAATATGGGACACGACACGTATACGACACGAAATTTTCATGTACAGGTTTGGTAAATTCGTGTTTCGTGTCAATACAGGTTGACCTGTTTTTGAAATTCGTGTTTCGTGTCTTACACGTGTGAAACACGAATTTACCTGTATAAACCCGTATAAGACACGTGTGAAATACCTGTGACACGGATGACACGTCTAAAACACGCTTGACACGTCTAAGACACGGAATTCAAATAAAATTTGGGTTTTAAAACATTTTAAATTTCATATTCAAAATACATTATACATCTAGGGTTTCACTGTTTCACATATCCAAGAGACTAAACACGCCTCACATTCTTCTCTCCTCCAGATCTTGGATTTGGAATTATATATTTTGTGAGAACTTGGATTTATATGTTCTGGATGTTGGAAACTTGGAATTAGATCATGTTTTGGAAGATGGAATTTTGGATTTATAAATTCATATTTTTGTTAAAAATTCGTGTCTAATTCGTTTACAGGTCGTGTATTCGTGTTTTCGTGTGACACGGCTAGATTGCGTGTCGTGTCACAGGTAACACGAATTTTTTCCGTGTCGTGTACAGATTTCATAACCAGACACGTTTTTTATTTCGTGTCGTGTACAGGTTTGGCAAATTCGTGTCGTGTAAAATTCGTGTCTGACCTGTGACACGACACGAATACACGAATTGCCAGGTCTAATTGGAAGGCACAGTAGTCTCGATCGGACGGGAACAAGCTCCCGCTAAAAGGTCTAAGTAACCATGATCAGATTTAAGACTACAGTCATCCAAAAGAGCGGTTGATACGCTGGAACACGATACAATTATAAACTACTAACTAAAGTAGTCACTACCTACTGTCCACATGCCAGGTCTTAACTCGTTCCCGCCAAATCTCAAGCCTCTGGTCGCGTACCTAAGATGCACAACTAAAACAACAGTCAACTATGAATCTGGTGAGTTACACAAATATACAACTGTTAATTAAGTCTCTGCAATAGAGTTAGCGCATTAAAATCAACTAGAATAGTAAGATCTACGTTCGGCCGACAACAACAGTCCAACGCCTTATCAGGCTCGACTCGAAATAGCTTGCGTAACCATTGCCACGAAGTAGTGACTAGGCCAGGACATATTGCTTGGGAATGACCCAACAGGCCTCCACTCAACATATCACAACTCACCCTATGCTCCACGTGCAACGTATAAAAGGGATCCTCATGGACCCGAATAGTAAAACAACAAATGTCTTTTAAAACATTGTTATTAACGTTAGTGAATTTGCTAAAAAAAAAAAGGTAAGTAACTCACCTGAAATTTAATCTAATGGCTAAGATTGATTATTTGAAACTCTATATATTTAAGTTCTACAATAATCTCAACCTATATATACACCCACACACATTTATAATTTCATATAATTATAATTATAGCCTCAAAAGTGTAAATACGTAATATTTTGTCGTTTCAGTGTCAATGTTAATTTTTAAAAAAAGTGAAATTACTTATTAATTTATAAGAATAGTGTACTTGAGTTTATTTATTAATAAACATTCCTATTAGCACATAAGTTAAAATAATTAATAAATTGTTAGAAGAAATGAGAAAAAGAAAAAATGGTCCAAACTGTGAAACTGACCGAATCAAACATTTGGTTTGCAGCAACAAATTGGCCACTTTGATTTGGAAAAATCTCAAATTAAAGATATCGATCTGACCGAGATTTTTATCTTCAAACCGAACTAAACATATGCCAACGTAGCCATCACCTTTGTAACAAAATTCTAAACTAAAACACGGCAATTTTAAAATTTACCGTTGCCAACAAAATTCTTCATGTCAATATCATGAGAAAGAAGTTAAAAGAACCCAAGTTTAAGTGCCAAAATTTTAAACAAAAAAACAAGCTATGGCAAAAATAGTAATAATACAAATTTAATAATAGTATCAACAAGAAAGAGGAATTGCTCAAAGAAAGAAGCAACTTTTTTGATTTTTTTATCATAGCAATCTGGTAAATTTTGTCCCAAATAATTTAATCAACTCTTGTTTACTCTTGATTATAGCATTTAACCGGTAAACAACAAGTAAGTTGTTATTTCAAGCAATATATTAAATGGTAAAAAATAAAACCGATTGTCATAATAAAAAAAAATAAAAAGTAGGTTATTATTTAAAACAATAAAACCTATGTGTTACTTTTTTTACCGGTTAGTTTTGTTATTTAGTGATTAAATGCTATAATCAGTAATGAATAAAAAGTTGGTTACTTTATTTGGCAAAAAATTTACAAGACTGCTATAATAAAAGAAATGAGAAAAGCTAATTGCTATTTAAGTAATGTTGGGATTTTGTCCCACATAGGTGAGAAATAAAATATTAAATTGGTTTATAAACATTAACTTGCTTTATCAAACCAATTAAGACATGAAGCATGGAGAAAATTGGGCCATATCAGTGTAATTAATTTTTTAATTATGCTAATATTAACTTTTTAACTGCCACTTTGACAGTTATTTTTTCGGTTAATTTTGGCGCCATAATAACAGACAACCATCAGATCATTCTCGTCTCTCTTTTCTCTCCCTCACTACGAAAATTCTTCCAGAAAAAATGCACATAACAAATTCGACAGATTCAAGCACACCGCTTGAATAGATTGTTGTATCCTCTGGACAGACCGCGAATTTCTGTCTTAGGACACTGCACGCGCAGGCCTCAATCTGGATTCTCTTATTTATCAATTCGGGTATCTTCGTGATTTGTTGTTTTGTTCTATATTTTATAATCGTATGTACAAATTTGTATCATTTGAAATCTGTGAATTATTTAGTATTTTGTATGAATATAACTCTGGTTCTAACAAGTAATTCTCCCTAACAAGAACCATAATTAAGTGCCAAAATTTTAGCACAACTAGGTGTAGTTTAAAGCTGGAGCTTGAGTAACTATAATTTTTAGAAAGAGCTAAAACATTAAGTTTTTATAAATATGTTTGTCAAATATATATACAACTTTTAGTATATTTTAACACATAAAATAATGCATTAAGTAGAATTTATAATTTAAAGATTTTATAAAATTTTCTTTGGTCATATGATTCAAACTTATTTTGAAAACTATTCATTTATTTTATTGTAAAAAGCTTTTTGAGATTTTTTTTTCGAATAAAAAATTCAATCTGCTATCAACCAAACAAATCAAATTTTTAATGCGAAAAAACTTAAAAATCAAATTTTCATTTATAATTTAACTTGGTTTTTCACTTCTCAAAGGTTTCATTCTCAATTTTTAATTGCAGATACCAAAACTTGTAATATTAAAATTTATTGGATTACATATAAAATTAGTCCTGTAAAAAAGAAGAAAAAAAGGCATTGATATATGTACACACCTCTTTCCTTATACTAATCATACATTCATACACCCCCTTACTCACATGTTTTTTTGTTAATTATGTGAGACTCAATGATTAAAAGTTAATCTCCTTTCAAATTAACAAGGGGGTGTATGATTGACAACCAAGTGGAATGTGTGTATACAATTGTCCAAAAAAACTTATGTATCATTATTTTTTTCATACTTCATTTACCGATTTTTTTTTTTATATACATTCAACTTTTAAGCAACACAATCTCGAAAATATAATTTCTTGATAAGAAAAAAACCATCTTATATTCTAATAGAAACTAAATAATTGGTTTTAAGGTTGTCAAGATCTTCTTCATAAAATCATCTTCGTGTATGCAAGATCAGAATAGTTTGTTCCTACAAAATCACTACTATCAAAATAATCTTACTACGTACTCTAATTCATAACTTATAGCCTAGAGTAATTATAATATATTACAAAAAAAATAGGCATACATTAATTTGAAAACGACATACGTTAATGTTTGAGTGTTTACAATCATGCAAAGAAAAAACTCAACAAATACTGTAATTCAACCTACTATCCTACCATACAATGGTTAGTCTAGATAAAAAATAGTATCTGTTCAAAACAGGATCCTATAAGAAAACCGAGTAAAAAGATATAGTCTGAATAAAAGATATGATAGGATCGGTGACTAAGCTTATAATCTCACGATTGATCCTATGATCACAGGTCCAATTCAGATATTAAAGATCCGATTCTCTAAATCGATCTTGTAACAATCCTACTAAAAATTAGGGTGTTACTTCATGCATCACATCTACATCCTATAATTGACCTAAAATATACATTTTTTCATAACTCATCATTATAGTTTATTTGTTTACACACTTTTGTCCAATCAAAAGATAAATATTTATAGGTCAAATGCATAGAGGTGGTGTATGAGAAATTAGAGGTGGTGCATGAAGAAATAGCCTAAAAACTATTAAGTAAAAGACTAAATTACATAAATGGTCCCTGTGGTTTATATGGAATTACGGTTTTAGTCCCTGAAAAAATTTTATTACACCAGAAGTCCCTAAAATCGAAAAGTTGTAACATTTTGGTCCCTGAAACAAACGGCCGTTAACTTGAGCCGTTAGGTTCAAGGGCATTTTTGTCTTTTTGACTTTCAAGGACCATTTATGTAACTTTCAAACTTTCAGGGACCATTTATGAAATTTTCATACTTTTCATATATATATTTATTATTTCTTTCTTTTTTATAGTTTAATTATTCAAATATAGCATTTTATTTTTTATTCCTTTTGTTTTAATCATTAATTTTTATTTGTATGTTTATTGTTATTATTAATGTTTTTTTATTCATTACTATAATTATTTATTTAAGATTATTATATGATATACCTGGTTAATTTTTTTAATTATTTATTGAGAATCCAAATATTTCTCTATTATTGTTTTCATTTAATAAAAATAAAATCTAGGTGTAGTTTTTTTCATTCGGAAAATCTAAAATCGAAATGATTTTTTTCTCCATTCAAATAAAAAATCATGAATGGTTCGTCATTAAAATCAAGATGGTTATCGTTGTTTAAAAAAAATCAAAAAATCATAATGGTTAATCGTTTTTTAATAAAAAAAAATTAAAATCAAAATGGTTCATTATAATGATTCATCGTTTTTTTTAATAAACGTAGATAAAAAAATCAATACAATTTCAATATTTTCAATAAAAACAATAAACCATTTGTAATTTAATTTATTTGATTAAAAACAGATGAACCATTTCAATTTTTGATTTTTTTCAAACCATTTAGAATTAAAAAATTTTATTAAGTATTTGCAATGAAGAAGTTACGAAACACTTTGATTATATTCTTTTCCAAACGAAAAAAGCTTCAGCACGTTTTGTTATTTTGAATTTTTTTTTGAATGGAGAAAAAAATAAATAATTTTGATTTTAGATTTTCCGAACGAAAAAAAACTACAACTAGTTTTTATTTTTATTTTTCTTAAATGAAAAAAATAATAGAGAAAGATTTTGATTCTCAATAAATAATTGAAAAAACCAGGTATATCATATAATAATCTTAAATAAATAATTATAGTAATATATATAAAAATAACATTAATAATAACATTAAAAATACAAATAAAATTAATGATTAAAACAAAAGGAATAAAAAACAAAATGTTATATTTGGATAAATAAATTATAAAAAAGAAAGAAATGATAAATATATATATGAAAAGTATGAAAATTTCATAAATGGTCCCTGAAAGTTTGAAAATTACATAAATGGTCCTTGAAAGTCAAAAAGACAAGAATGCTCCTGAAACTAAGGCCGTTAGTTTCAGGGACCAAAATGTTACAACTTTTCGATTTATAGGGACTTCTGGTGTAATAAATTTCTTTGAGGAACTAAAACCGTAATTCCATATAAACCACAGGGACCATTTATGTAAATTAGTCTAAGTAAAATTACAAGACCAATTAATCATGATACTTTTATAGTACTTTCAGAGGTTTATTAAAAATGTTTAAATTCTTTCACTTTTAAACTTTAAAGTCGTCATTATTTTGTTAATTATTCTGGTCATTACATTATTCTTTTTTTTTTTTGGGTAAAACAATGCACTCATTACGTTGTTCGCTAATAGATTGGAACATGTTATAAGTGTTCAAAAATTCAATTCTTGAACCAAACTTATATTATATGTTCAAACAATAACCACATTATATTTTATTAAATCATTTTAATAGGAGAAAAATGACACAAGAATCAAACTAATAGTGTTAAAAATCAAGTTAATTTTTTCACTATAATACTTGAAACTAAAATATCTCATCAAATTTTCCATTTTAAACCGGTTAACCACAACAAAATTCACGATTACAATAATTAAAAATAACTCGATTCTAAAACGATAAAAGTATGCTTTAAAAAATAAAGTAAACTATAAAAAATTAATAACATTTTCTAAATTTGAAAGTATGAAACCTACATTTATTTTGTGGTAAAATTATAAAAAATAAAAAATAAAAACGAATGCGGTTGTTTTTAATATCATTATCTGAAATCGATCTGTTGAACCTAGAGCAAGTAGGCCGCCAGTGAGCCCTGCTTAAGCTGATGCTGATGCAATGCACAGTAATTAAATTAAATATATATTAAAAAAAACTTAAACTTCGTCCCATTTTATAATATTTAATAAAACAAAGCAGAATTTACTAATTTTTATCAATCATGACCAGCGCCGCCGTCACTGGCAGCAGCGTCGTTAGTTTCATCGGAACACACATTACTACTATTATGACATCCATCTTCTGACAAACTCAAATCATTATGATCCGCCGACGTTCCCATACTCCTCCCTACGACAATAGGTGTTGGTTCACTCAGTCTCCGGCCGTCTCGTGGCGGAGCAAACACCACCGGCATATACTCCTCCGCCTCGCATGGAAACCTGGAGTTCTTGAAGTGCTCCTTTAACGCTTCCAACCCCTTTTGTAATTAATTTCCAGAAACTAATTTAAGAAACATATAATATATACATATATAACTATAATACAATTAAAAAAGTAACGTAAAAAATGGAACCTGCAATCTAGCGTAAGAAACCTCGCAGATCTTCTTGGAGTTAAAAACCTCCCAGTTTTGGTGGTGAAACGCCTTGTATAGCCTCCAGGTTGCTTCCGGCGACGTCATGTTTACAAACCCATACCCCACATTGCATTTGTTCCTGCCCACACATTTAATTTGATTACATGCTCCAAATAATATTATATAATTATTATAATATAATATACGTTTCGTTTTCCTAAAAAAACAATGAACAGTGTTTCTCGGTCTAACTTGAACTTTTTTAGAAAAGTTAACCGTCAGAAACCAAAAAAAACCATCGTTAATCTCAAACATTGTTTTAAATGCATACATGAAATCTATAGGGAGGTAGACGAAATCATAGGATGACAATGGCTGCTCTCCGTCGCCGGCTATCAGCTCGTTGCAGTGAATGCAGTGGTTATCCAGCATGTTCAGCAACAGTTTCTGACTACAAATACATCCATCCATGAACAAAACAATTTCAATTTATTATAACTTTCTTTAATTTCTCAAATTAATATATAGATTGAACTGAAGGACGTTATTTAATTAACGAATGAACCTGTATTTGTTCGGAATGTTCTTGATCATCACTGTAGTTCTTGAATCTGAACAGCTGGATTCAGAAATTATCCCATCTTCTTTGATCAAAAACTGCGGATTGTATTTCTCTCTATTTTGTCTTGAACCCTTTCGTTGCTTACTCCAGACACCGCCACCGACGGCTTGCTCCGGTAGCTTCTTTCCGCTCTTCTTTAACGAACCACGATACCAATCCACCACATTACCGTTACCGCCATGCTCGCTTGCTCCTTTTAAATTCCTTGAGTTGGAACGTGATGGTGGCGGAGGAGATGGAGTCTTAGGCCGATACGCAAGTGATTCCAGTGGGAATTTACGTGGGAGGATGATCGGCGTTGGCCGGATGGGGTTAAATTTTTGTTTGTGGCTGTACTTGTGACCACCGGGACGGCTAAACTCTACGACCACCGTCTTTCCGTTAATTTCTTTGCCATTCATGTTCATAAGAGCTTTCGCCGCATCTCTGGTATCGTAAAACTCTACAAACTTTTGGGTTCTCTTCAATGGCGTCCCTCTTAATTCCTTCACATATCCTTCAATTTTACAAAAAAGTATGACTAGGAATGAGAAATCCAGGTTCTTTAACGAGTCAAATGTAGAACAGAAAAATGCCAAAAATAGAAACAAAAATATCAACATCAACAAGATTGATCTCAAATTGATAAAGAAAGCGACCAATCAAAACAAATATCTAAAAATAATTTTGACTGATTAAATTATGCATAAACCAACAATTTATATTCTTTGGCTGATTAAATTACCAAAAGCTTCAAATATTTCTCTGAGGTTTCCAGCATCAACATCAGAATCCAAGTTGAAAACAACTATTGTGCCCTGATTATAGCCATCAGGAAGCCCGGCGGCGACTGGAAAAGTGAACTGCGCCCAAACAGCGCGACCGGCGATGAGTCCGGCGGCCGGCGGAGGGAGTGGAGGTGTTGAGTAAGTGTTAGTATGGTAATTATACGGCTGAACATAAAATTTTGGAGAGGAGAACGAGAGTGAGTCGAAGTGTTTCCTGAGACGAGACTGTTGTTGCATGTGTTGTTCCTGAATCTGGTGTAGCGCTTCTTTCGATTGCCGAAGATCGTAATAATGAACGGTAACTATTCCGTCTCTAAGTTTCTCCATCTGCACAGCTCTGACGTCACCAAACACCTCCAAATCTCGGCGGATTATGGACTCGCTGACGTCGGAGGGGACTAAGCTTAGCAGAAGAGTGCGCGTAGGTGTGGTTGATGGTGGCGGGAGTGGGGGAGGGATCGGAGTGAGATAAAGAGGAGGTGGAGGAGGAGCGTAGAAGTTGTGAGGGTATGAATAGGAGAAGAAGGGATGATGGGGCAAAGGGTAAGTTGGTCGGAATTCTTGTGCAGTAGGGTCTAAGGTGAAGGAAAAAGGATCAAAAGCAGCATCTTCCATGGCGATGGCCGGGAAGCTGGAAAGACGAAGAGGAAGAAGATGAAAAGGGTTACTAGTTTCTTCGAGTGGGGTGAAGAAGATGAAGAATTCAAGATTAAAGATTCCAAATGGTGTGTTGTTTTGAAGTGTGTGTGTGTGTGTGTGTGTGAGAAGATGGAGAGAGGGAGGGAGTTTCTAGGGTTTATAGGTCTAGAAAGGAACAAAAGGGAGGTTTGTGGTTTTCCATATGCATTATATAAGTGGAAATGTTTCTTCAAAAGTAAAAACTAGTCAAGCCTTTCTTTAACCACAATAAAACAAGAAAATACATACATACATGAACAATTTTAATTAATAATCTTTATTTACATACAAGTACGAACGTAACAGTCAAACACACATACAAATGTTACACAACAAACCCTATCTTTTCATTGGAGAGATATATATATATACACACACAACTATTAATCCAATCTAAACCAAGTTTTGATTTATTAACTCAACATATCTATTAAATTTTAAATCCTTTTTTACATTTTACATACAAAACTATATAGCTATTGAAAACATATCCTTCAAATAATCTGGATTAATTAATCAATTAACATAATATATCATTATTGTGATAAATGTTACTATTAATTATGGTGCGTTTGATAGTGAGCTTTTAGAAGCTTCAACCTTTGATATTTTGAAGCTCAAGCTTAAAAGCTTTGTTTATTTGATAGAAGCTTAAACTTTTGATTTGGATTTGGAAGCTTTCAAAAGCTCTTACACGAAAAACTACTTGAATTAACTTTCAAAACAAACTTAAACTTTTTGTCAAACAAAATTACATTTTTACCTTCCAAATAATTATAAATTATTATTTTTAATTAATATCAATATCTTTTTATGTCATTTAAGCTAAAAGCTACAACTATATCTAATTTTACCAAACACATTATAAAACTAAAAAGTCTCAGCTTTTTTAAAAATCCTCAACTTTAAAAAAAACTTCAGTTACTAAAAGTTTCAGCTCGAAGCTACAGCTAGTCAGGTCAAAAATACATTTAATAGACAAATATTGAAATTTGTAAAAGACAACTGTTTTCAAGTAACAGTCCATCATCAAATTAAAGGAAATATTTTGAACTCCAGTTCCACAAATTTGAAGAATCTTAACTTAAATTTGAAAATATTTTTTTACGTGCCTTAAAATTTAGGGTCTAAAACTTTGAAATATATGTCCAAATATCTAATTAATTATTATTAAATTATTTAAATACTCAGAACATCATCATTTTAATTCTCATCAAAATACTCCTCCTAAATCGACTCCTAAACCCCAAACCAAAAAATACCAGTCTTTGACATGTATGTCCAATGTTATACATGTCGTATGGCTAAAAATACACCATTAACACCCAACTTATCATCCTTAATTGTTTATATAAATACAAAAAATAAATCACGCTAAAATGGTTAATTGTAATCCAATTTAAAAAAATATGTCTTCGATCAAAGAGAATTTTTATTAATACCAGCCGAGAAGACCAAACCATCCAAATAGAGATTATTTTAGTAATTTATTTATAAGTATTAGGAGTGTAGCAAATTAAACTTTTTTTAAATTTATTTAGAAAGTTACTTCAACTATATTCACATATAGGATATTTTATTTCGAAATCAAAAGCTTAAACTTAATCACCAAGATAAAGTTTTTGAGTTTAAGCTCTCAAAAACATCTTTATATAACATCCATAATCCAAATAAAGATCCTAAAAACTCTCAAAATTCTTTGTCAAACACGTTCTCTCAGATAACGTAAAAGTATTTAATTTATTGTACAAGAAATTATAGTGTTTATCTGAATACAAATATAATGAACTTTAGTTAATTAGATTCCTAAGTTATTAAATTGTGATTCTGTCTTGACTCTTGAACTTGTTTCTCCGTCCCTCTCTATCTCTATATGTGTGTGTGCACGTGCATGTTAGAATTATATGAATTAGAAGTATATTATATATAATTACAAAGAAAGGAATTTCAGTTTTTAAATGAAATGTTATTAGACTGGAAAGTAAATAATGAAGAGTTGGTACCTAAATATAATGTTGTTTGATTTTTTATAGGGTTTATTACGAAAAAAACCAACATGTTTTCACGTTTTTTTTTGCGTTTTCGTCCCTCCATGTTATTTTTTTCCATTAAAACCTCAAGTTATTCTGTTGTTTTTTGTTTAGTGAAATTTGGACATTAGACCCCAGTTATAATTTGTGAACCGGTTTTAAAAAACTGAAAAACCGGGTTCTAATGTCCAAATTTCACTAAACCAAAAAGAAAAGAATAACATGAGGACTTTTATGGGAAAAATAACATGGAGAGACGAAAACGCAAAAAACATGAAAATATGTTGGTTTTTTTTTCACAATAAACCCTTTTTTATACATACAATACAACAAATATCTGGTGATGTATTTCGAAAACGAAAGTGTGTAAATAATATAATATAAAAAGGTGAAGACGGTCCAAGAACATTAGTAAAACTATAACGTTGCTTAAATCTTAAAAAAAAAGTTTTACTAATTCACTATGAAAACACCAAGAATTTATTAATGTACGTTTATATGTATAAATAATTTAATTTATGATATGGAAATCTCTAACCAACCGGCCCAATGCAACCTAGATACGTCCCCACTTGAATGATCTAGAATATATATGTTGTATGATGATATGATATACGTCCCCAGCCCCAGGTGTTTTATCTGTATGTTGTGAAGCTGACAAATAATCCTATAATTTAACATTTACATATTATAACAAAGTAAAAAAAAAATAATAATAAACCAAAAGATGCATGCAAACAATTATTAAAAAAGATCATATACACAAAAGCCACATACATACATGTACACGTATACACATACACAGTGGCGTAACTAGAATTTGATTACTGAGTGGGCCAATTAATTAGTAGAAATTAATAGGTACTAAAAGACGAAATATAAAAAAAATAAAATTTGATAACAATAAAGATTGATTATTTAAATAGTCGTAAAATCATTTAAATACATACACACATGCACTTATACACACACTTGTCATGATTTATGCGTCATAGCGGAATAGAAATGATTGTAATACATGATAACGATACAATAATTTATATATGTAGGGAGGTTGAGTGGAAAACTTTTGAGCATCGAGGTACAAAAGAACCTATGACATCCATTAGATCAAATATGGGAGGGTATTTTGGGCACTTTCGGGGAAAATATATATTCAAATTAATTATAATTTTTATTAAGTTTAATATTCTAACAACTAATTAAATAATAAATTCAATTAATACACTTCCAAATTTAACAAAATCTACACAAATTCAAAAAAGATGATAAAGATGTCGATGCATTTTAAGTTCATCATTCAATTCTTGATGCATCTCGAATTTATCTATACAAATTCGTGATGCATCACTTTTAATCATCATTGTGTTTATCGTTCATCTATGCATCGTGTTGTTGTTATGCATCATTATCGTTCATCAACCATGTTCATCATCCGAGTTGTCGTTGTTATGCATCGTTCATCTTATTCATCGTCTTGTTCATCATCGGTTGCCATGCATCATTGTTCATTTTCATGTACATCCGGATTTAAAACTAAACATCATCATGTTAATTCGAATTTGAACATTTCCAATCATGCATTATCTTTAATTTAAAACATGAATCTTCATCCGGATTCGAAAACAACACATCTCCATGTTCATTTTCATGTTCATCAACAGTTTATCATCATTTCGGGCCATGCATGGTGGTGGTTGGCGACGGCGGCAACAGAAAGAGGGAGATAATGGCGACCGAAAGAGAAAGAGAGTAGGAGACAATGACGGTGGTGTGGTGTGGTGGCATTGACCAGTGGTCTAGCAGTGGCGATGATGTTGGTGGTGGTCTCCATTAGGCCGAGAGAGAGAGGGAGGGAAATAGGGAGATAATAATGAAATTTGTTTTAATGTGATGATTTAGTTACCTAAATCAAAACTCCTAATTATCTTTTAACCATTTAAAAACTTAATTAAAGTATTTCTTAAATACTCATAATGCACCCTTGAATGATTATAATATGTACAAAAGTTCACAGAGGTTCCTATATATATATATATATATATATATATATATATATATATATATATATATATATATATATATATATATATATATATATATATATATATATATATATGTTCAAGTAAATATCACTCCTTATGCATGGTAGCAGAAAGATCACTCTTAAAAATAATTTTTTTGAATTTTTTATCATAAACATGTTTTAATGAATATTATACATATGATGTATATAAATTTCACGCGCATTCACACATTCTAAGTGTATGAAATCATACATCACGTAAATGTAAGTTCACAATTTCACATATATACAAATTTATGTAAGTGTACATTATATCATTTATTAGGACTTAGAAGATGTAAATCTATGTGAAATTTACATATTATCCTCATAATATTAATTTAAACATGTTTTATGATTAAAAAATTTTATTTTTTTTAATGGTAGTACATTCTGATGCGCTGCATATTAATTAGTTGGTACTCTCTCGATCCAAATTCTCTCTCTCTCTCTCTCTCTCTCTCTCTCTCTCTCTATATATATATATATATATATATATATATATATATATATATATATATATATATATATATATATATATATATATATATATATATATATATATATATATATATAGATTGAGGTTCAATTGAGAACTTTTATGCATCGGGGCACCTCGAGGCACTTTTGTGCATCAGATAATCCACCAAGGGTGCACAAAGGGCATTTAGGAAAAACTAAAAACATGATAATTAATTTATTTCTAAAAATCATTAAATAGTAATTAGGAGTTACATTTTGAATTAAAATCTCATATTAACTACATTCCTCATTTTCCTCCTCATCTCTCTCTCTCTCTCTCTCTAATCGTGTTCTTCATGGTTTTCTTAGTGATGATAATTTGAAGACGAAGAATAACGATGAACAACGATGATGATGAACATGAACAAGAGAGGTAACCGATGATAATTATGAAGAACATGATGCATAGATAGATGATGAACGATGAATAATGATAATGCATAGATGGATGATGAACAATGACAATGCATAGATGGATGATGAACGATGAACAACGAAAAATGATGATGCATAAATGGACGATGAACAATGACGATGCATAGATGAATGATGAACAAGTTGAACATGATGCATAGCTCAATGAAGAATATGAACGACAAACACGATGCATAAAAGAATGATGAACAAGTTGAACACGATGCATAAATGAATTTTTGTATTTTTTTTGTTAAATGCGTCTTTTTTTAACATGATGCATAGATAAACAAGATTAACGATGAAATGCATCGATATCCATCATCTTTTTTTTGAATTTGTGTAATTTTTGTTAAATTTGGAAATGTATCAATTGAATTTATTTGGCATTTATTATTTGATTATTTGTTGAAATATTAAATTTAATGAGGTATGCACATTCCCCAAAATGTCATTCCTTGTTTGTTCCTATAATGCACAAGTTGCATAAAATTGTCCAACTATTTACCCTTTTGCCATTAATCTAATCCATACAATTTTTTGATCTAATGGTTGATATGGGTTCTTTTGTACCTCGATGCATAAAAGTTTTCAATTGAACCTACCTATATATATATATATACACACACACACACACACACACACACACATACACACACACGTATATATATATATATATATATATATATACACACACACACACACACACACACACACATACACACACACGTATATTGAACATGTGCAATTATGGTTTATTGTGTTTTTAGTCGTTGTTAACCTTTTAGTGATAAATCCAATATTGATGGTATTGAACATGTTCAATCATGGTTTTATGGTGTGTGTAGTTGATGAATTTCATTTTCGTAAATAAACCAAGATTTATTGTATGTCATCGTTGCACATGTTCAGTATGGGTGTAAGTAATAATACTAACTGAAATGGAGAGTTTCATGGGATACAAAGAATCTTCGATTCCATCTTAAAATTTCAATACCTATTTTACCCTCAACAATAATTAATATGTGAAAGAATTTTAAGCAAAATTTATATTTGATTTAATAATTTAATGATAAATGATTGGCTTTAAATGGTTCTCCGGTACCCCAGTCTGACATGGTACCTCATTGTCTCGTGTTATGCTCTTCTTTCGTTTGCCACGTGTCGCTCTATCCTTTAGTCACTTCATCTACTAGATTTACATTAATTTTTAATGCAAATCAAATCCATCCAAATCTACTATTATTAATTTAATAACTAATCAACTAATATTGTACAAACTTTATTATTCGTATAATTATTGTATTATAAATATTTACAAATATTCATTTTTAAAATTAACTCATTTAATACATGTGTAATAACTTTGTATTATATATAAAACTACTTATGAAACTAAATATAAGATAAACTACAAGAATTGGATTTACCCTGAACATGATTTACACGCATAGTGGGCTTGGTTGTCTAATAATCACTAAACAAATACTAGTGTTACATATAGCATTGTCTCTAATATTTATGGTCTAGCTTCTTTCTTTACTTTTTTAAATATAATAATGTAAGTAGATTGGGATTATTGTTTGTCTTACGTGTGAACTCAATCCATATTTTAGTGAATAGCATTGTTTCTTTGTTCCCCTCTTTCACTTGTCTCATCTCTTCGTATCTTCCTTTCTAGGGTTGGGTTCTAACGAAAACACACACATATAAAGAGGGAGATGAGATCGTTACAGAACCTAAATTTAATGTAGAATTGTAGAACCAATATCATCCATAGATTAGATTAATATAATGAAATTGATTAACATAAGCAAGTTTGAAATTAATGGAAATAAATTGTTATTAGTGATATTTTATGATAAAAAATAAAAAAGATTGATAAAGCAAAAGATTAACATTAGCAAAAAAATCATATCTCTTTAAATTAAAATAACATTAATATGATTAATTTTTAAATCAAAAAAATTATACCATAAAAACGAAAATTTTATACTCTTTAAAACTAAACCGGTCATGATATATATTTTGTTCGAAAAAATTTTACGTGTTTATTTTTCGTAAAATTTTTTTTTTTTATCTAGACCATTATGCAATATAGCATATCGAGATCATTCAATGTTGAAATAACAATTTATATCGTATACTCAACGTCGAAGTAATACTGTATGTCATATATGCAACAATTTATATACATTCAATATTAAAATAGTCAAAATAATGATCAAAATTAGTAGTCATACTTGGCGGACTACCCTTACTTTAATGTTAATTGCATATTTATCATCTTATCTCTAGTGTTATATTATAATTTATGGTATAGATTGATTATATAGTTCTGCTATGATCCGAACCCTATACACACACACATATACTCATTCCACATTTCTATTGTGAAAAAGGTGTGTTTCATTTAGACGTTGGAAACCATTATAATATAATGGTACTATTTTATGTACCCACGTATTACGTGTATAAATTTTAATAAATAATTTGTTATATAAAGTTTATGTAACATAAAATTTAAACATATAATCATTTTATTAAAAAAATTTTCAATAATAGTATTGTATTTCATATTTGTCATAATTAATATTTAGTAGTAGTTACTTTTTAAACAATTTTTAAATTAAATTTATATGTAATTTATCAATATAATGTAAAGTTTCAATTTTACATAAAACTTAATATTTATATATATTTCATTACAACAAATAAAATGTTATAAAATATGATTTTATTAATATTGTATTATGTTTACGTTTTACTTATATCTATTATTGTTTAGTATATTTTGAAAATTTTATAACACATAATAGGTTTTTTAATTAGACATAATAAAGCGTATTTATATTTTCTAGATTTTATTTAATAATATTGTATTTGTTTCATTTATAATAAAATCTTATTTATTTTAATATTTTATTTGAAGTTTATTGATAAATTATATAATTTAAGGCTTTTTTTAAGTTTAGATTTAAATTAGCTAAAAATTATCAAATGTCAAATTAGTAGTGATGGTAAATAACATAATTAGATAATGTAAAATAGTGAATTAAATTAATCATTCATTAATGTTTATAGATATGAGAAATAATAAACTGTATTTATCTTTTTATTTTATTTTATTCTAAAAGCTATACAACGTGATCACGTCATACGGCGTCGTGTGTTCTTTTTTATTGTGGGTGTGTATATAGATGAGAATACGTGGTCAATCAGGATAAATATCGTTTCACAAAAAACTTTTTAGGTCTTTATCAATAATGAATATCAATTATTACTCCCATGTTTTTCTTCTTTTGGTTTTATACAGCAAACTTGGATGAATACAACATGGAAAATAATCATATTTAAATTATTGAGAAAATTGAGTCAAATGGGTACTCACACGTAAGCATTTATGCTAAGTTGTGAGTTGTGACCATCATGTTTTATTTTCTTGTTTTATCACCATGATTATGACCATATTTTGCTTCTTTATTTTTAACAAGAAAGATAGAATTAACCGAGAGTTTCGACAATTCCATCACTCCCGCTTAGAACACCCGAAATATATTATCATAACGAAACCAAAATAATCCTGTCGCTAGCAAGCCTAGCAAGAAGCTAGCAAAGGTACAATAAACTCAAAAAAAAAAAAAAAAAAAACGAAGAAGGACAAACAACCCCCAAAGCCAAATTTAATGATTTACAGTTCGATCTAATCTTTAACTAGGAAAAAACGGTACCAAAGAAACTCCTCCTTTACTATTGAAGCTGTGACTTTTTCATTGTTGAACACCACAACGTTTCTTGCTTTCCACACAGACCATATTTTGCTAGCTTATACGTCAACACCTAAATGTTTCTCATTCTTTTAAAAATGGTTTTCAATGGATTCTTTCTTTTACATACACACACAATCAAAATCAAATGACTATTTCATCTTTCGCAAGTTATTGATACCGTCTCAAACGATAACTTTTTAAAAAAAAATTTTAAATAACATTAAAAATATAAGTGATTTAGTTTCTTAAAAATTTATCAAGTTAGAATTTAAAAAAAAATGTGAATGAATGAGATAACCTGTAAATATGTCATTGATTCACATAGTCATTCATAAATTCACAATTTCGACCACATGGTTCATTTTAGGACAAATTACAAAAAAAAGGTAATACAAGATACAAATTTTGACAATAAAGGTAATGTGAAATTTTTTAGGCCAAAAAATATAACATAAAATTCGATTTTGACAAAACAATGTATCGATGAACAATTAATTACGAAAGGAAACTTTGAATTTTGTGGACCTTTTTCCGGCAAAAAAACAACATTTGATTATCTTTTTGGTTTAAAATTTTGAATTTCATATCCTTTTATTGTAAAATAGAGTTTTATGTTAATTTTCTTGGTCTAAAAAATTGTAAGATACATTTATTGTCAAAATTTATATCTTATATTAACTTTCTTGAGAAATTTCCCTTGATTTTATAATCTTACATAATAAGAACTCATGATACCAAATTATATTAACTTATAATATTATTTTATATATTTTTATATAAAAAGTTTTTAAAATATATCATTTAAGTGGTACTTGTAAGATGATGATATATATAAAATAAAAATTTGAAGTGGAAGGCCATGCATGCGCGGTCGCTTACCAATATTGTACGTATACAACACAATTGTTTTCCAAGCCTAATATTAAATTATAAATAGTTATAAAAAGTAAATATATACTTAAAAAGAAGTGTAAATATTAAAAAATGTTAAAAAACCGTAAAAAATAAAAGTTAGATGCATTTATATAGATATTGGTAAATTTAAAAAAAAGATAGTGTTAGTGTGTGTGTAAATTATGGTTAAAAAGGTATTTTAAAGAGCAAATAAAAGTAAGTTTTTGGGAGTTGGGTGGTTGGCATTAGACAATGATCCATAAGACCATCCTTGTTTGCTCCCCGGCCCCTTGTTACAAGGACTTCTTCTACTTAGAGGGGTGGGAGTACCCACCTTTCCCAAACCCACCTTTCTGTACACGTCAGCGCCACATCAGCTTTTCTCTCTCCACCTTTCCCCACCTTTCTAACTAGGAAATACCCACCTTTCTTAAACTTTCCATCTTTCTTAATTTTTTTAACATTAAATTAATTTTAACTAACAAAACAAATACTAGAACTAAAATAATTAATTTCATAAATATTTAAAAAGTATTACATAAACTAAAAATTAAAAATTACCGAATTAAAATAAAAAAATACATAACAATAAATAAAAACTAAAATTACGAATGAACATAAAAAAATACAAACTAGCCGTCTAAATTTGGTATTTGGGCAAGTGCAATATGTTTCACGAGATCTGATTGAAGGTTATTGTGTGTTTCCTGATTACGAAAGTAAAATACGAAACTGTACGAACGAAACAACAATTACGAAACTAAAATAAAAAAATACAAACATTTATGAAACTATGATAAAAAAACAAAAAATAAAATTATAAAATTATAAAAGTAAAAAGATATATATATATATATATATATATATATATATATATATATATATATATATATGTGGGTGTGTGTGTGTTTGTTTTGTTTACAAAAAAAAAAAGAATAAAAGTGTTCTACCAAAAAAAAGGAAAAGAAGGGGGAAGAAGAAGGGAGAAGCGGGGTGGAGCGGGGAAGGGAGGCCGGAGCGGGCCGGTTTTCGGCGGGGCCGCATGTTGGGGATGGTGTAGCCGCCGGCGTGTTGCCGAGGTGGCAAAGGCCGCCCATACGCGGCTTGTGTACTCCCCTCTCCCTTATGCCTTTCCCACGTGGAAATGGTGTACCTCGTGATTCTCCTCATCTCAATCTCTTTCTCATCGTCTTCGGGGTGTTTGTTTGCTTCTTAATGAAATCATTAAGAAGTCGTTCAAAGGTAAAATGACTTCTTAATGATTTCATTAAGAAGTAAACAAATATGCCCTTCCACAAGGACGGATCCAGAAGTTTTTTTATCGGTGTCATTTTTATTAGAGTAAACTTAATACTTAGATTTTTGAAATATTTTCTAAGATGGACCGGGTCACCAAAACGGTTTGACAACATAAAATTAACAAATAATAAGAATTTTCTAATTAAAAAAAGTACATAATACAATATCATTATTGAATTGATTGATTATTATTTGAAAATTCGGACTCGAAAGATGATTATTGGGCTCTAATTTTTTGGGCTTTCTTTGAAAATATTTTGGGCTAACTTAACTTAATTAAGTTGATTGATTATTTAGTCTTGTTTTTATATTTGTTGGGGTTTTATTAAATGTTTATGATTAAACTCAATAATATTTCAATAAATTTGAGCAATAAAACAACAAATATAAATGAGATATGTATATTATAATTTTATAAATTTTTCGTAAGTATCACTAAAAAATGTTAGGTTCATTCGAGTTTTTGATACATAGTTATCTCAAAATTTTAAAATTTTATCAGTATTGAGTGACACCCTTACCCAAAAGCTAGGTCCGTCCCTCAACTTCCATTAATATTTTCAATAACTAACACTTACTATTTACCTATTTTTTTATAAACTTTTTATATTTTTCCAAAGACTACCTATATATGCAATATCTAGTGAGACTTGAATCTATAACTGTTTTATTTATTTATCTGGACTACCTACATATATTGAACTAGGATGGGCAATAAAAACTATAAATTCGTAGTACTTGATTGAAATCCATTCGAGTCATAAATATTCAAATCTAACTTAGCAAAATGTAATATAGTTTCATGAAAGTTCTCATTCAGTGTGTTAAGTATTAGCATTCCCATTCCATCAAAGGTACAATCACTAAAAAGTTATTTATAAAGTAATATGATAGAACGTACCTATATTATTATTTTATCTTACAAGACCCCATCAACATAATATTATTCCAAAGCATTTTACTCTTTAATTCGTGAAATGAAATTTAAACAAATTAAAATTAAAATTTGATTATCAGTATGTTTGTTGAGAAGGTTTGAAAGATAATTTTTAGTCTTTGACAAATGATTTAGATTGTGAATAGTTGGAATTCAAAATTATTTGAAAAAAAATAGGAATGATAAATCCCTAAAAACAAATCTTTTGATGGAATGAATATAAATATATCTAACATTTTATATTTTTAATTTAAAGTTTCAAACACACTAATTTAAATTTCAAGTGCATTAAAATTTATTCTGCGAACCAAATCAACAAATGCATCCTAAAGTCCTAAACATATATTATTTGAAGGTTTTCATATTTTTATAAAAAATTTGAATACTATAAATAAAATTTTCAGTAAACTACGATAATTATAATTACTATTATTATTATTTTACCTTTTTAATAAGTGCAGATGACCGATAAAGATAACATAAAATTCAAATTATAACAATAAAGGTTAGGTGAAATTTTTTAAGTCCAAATAAAAGTATAAAATTCAAATATAACAAAAAGGAGGTATCGGTCAAGAAAATTGAATTTGCATATTCTTTCTCCGCAATAAATAGAATTTTATGATCTTTTATCAACCTAAAAATTTTTATGAAACATTTATCGTTGAATTTTGAAATTTATAGTACTTTTATGGTAAATTGTCATTTTTAATAAATGTAAAAGTATGTTATTTAGAGAAGATAACCATTAGTGTCCTTTTTATATGTGTTAACCCATACTTTTGGTTAGTGTGAAGTGACGGGTGTAGTGGTGTTGTGATAGATGTTGCAGAAGGTTTACACATACCACTTTTCCAGGGAAAAAATAACTCTTCAATTCATTTCCACCAACTCATGTTCTTTTCAAAAATATTTATATAGAAAGACGGGAATCTATATCGAAATTTTCATTAAATTTCGTCATCAAACAATAATTTTTTCTAAGAAATTAACAATAAATGTATAAACAAAAAAAGTAGGTGAAAAATAAAATTTTGAAATGGTTATCCATTACTCATTAACTATCCCCTATATGACTATATATATATATATATATATATATATAGAGGATCAAGTGAGTACCACATATTTTACAGAAAATTAAAGTACCACGACATAGGTGCGTTTTGGTCCATTACCGAGAAAATCGGAACCAAACAAAACCGAATCAACTCAAACCAAAGCAAATTAGAAATTTGGTTTTTTGTTTGGTTTCAAACCAAAACCAAACCAATTATGAAACTCAGTTTTTGTATTGATTTTCTGGTTTAGCTGAAAGCGGATCAAACCAAACCGAATTACCAAATACACACACATACACACACAACACACACACACACATATATAATTAAAATTTGTGGGTTAATATTTTTTTGTAAAACATTTTTATGTATGTTTAACTTGATATTTAGGATTGCCTACTTAATATTTGGCTATTTGAGATGTTTGAAAGTTTTGTGTTTTTCGTTTGACTATTCGTAGTTTGTTTTACATATTGAATATTTAGTTTTTTGGTTTATAAACCAAACCAAATTGAATTCGGATTTGGTTTACGTAACTTTGAATTTAGTTTGGTTTTTTGTTTAGGACAAAAAAATCCCAAAAGAAAGAAACCAACGACCCATAAATCAAACCGTTAATCACTCCTATACCACGATACAACCTTTAATTTTTTTTTTATAAATATTTTCATAATCATTTTTAAATAAATAGTACAAGAGTACTTAGTGCTTACAAAAGGCACACATGTGAAGAGTGGCGTTTAAAATTATCCGAAAATGAGAATCCAATCCTAAAATATCAATATTTCAGTTAATCAGAACTTTCAATACGAATTTTACCATGTTTCTGGATTGTCCGAAACGCCAAAAAAAAAAAAAAAAAAAAAAAAAGAGTTTTAGTTATTTTTCCCGTTAATTGACAACTTATATTGATTATTTGCTTTAAGTTTTATGTATTGTGTTTAATTTATTTATTACACGTGCAATTCATTTCTTTTATCGCTTTAAATAGAAAAATCGATATGCTTTTATTTGTAAAACATTGACCTTTTATCGCTACGTGTTGCGTGAATAAACTTGATCTATAAATGATATAAATGGTAGTTGTTTTTAATGATGGTTTTAAATATTTTATTTTTATACTTAATATATTTTAAGTGATACAAAATGAGATTTTAGTTTATAAATAATAATACTCATATAATTATTACAAATTAATATTTAAAGAGTAAAAATTAATAGAATGTATTTATCTTTTTGTAAATAATAATTGTACTTATCATTTATTATTTATAGATAAAAAATAATACAATATATTTTTCCTTTTGAAAAATAATAAATTGATTTATCTTTTATTTTTTATAATAATAAGTTGTATTTATCTTTTCTGATGAAACAAGGAGGTGACACATGGCGTTTGATGTTCTCTTTTATTATATATATAGATATAGATTACTTTTCATATAACAAAATTTGGATATTTCGATAACATGAATTCTGATTTTTGGATAATTTGAAATTTTTGAAATTCGTAGAATTAGAAAATTAGATATTGATTTGGATGGTAACTTTCATGTATCTGGTTTTCGGATTATCCGGAATTCAAATATCCGAAAACCGGATTATTTGAAAAATAACATGAATTCTTATTGTGAACGCACATATATTCTGTGTAAACATGTTGTACAATTTTTTTTTTATATTCAAGTACTACAAATAATATAAGAGTATTTATAAAAAATCACACATATTCACACAACTTATATATTATCAGAAATCATATAAATATGGAAAAGTATATATATGAACATACACTCAAAATGGTACAGTTAATGTGAAGATGCATTTTCACATACTTTAAGTGTTTGTGTGTTAATTTTTACAAGTAGTCTTGTATTGATTGTAAAAAGAATGTAATCAAGTTTATCTTTTTTATTGTTAAAGATAACTAAGTTTGTTTGTAATAAAAAAAATGAATCTGAATTTTATTTTTAATCATTTAAGATATCAAATTTTTATTTAAAAAAAATATTATGTCTTAATAATTTAATGTAGTCAACATTATATATTTTTATCGTTTAAGCTAGGTAGGTAAATAATCATTTCTATTCATTTAAGATTTTAAGGTAAACAATTATCCTTAATGGTAAAGAAATGAAAGCTTGTTCATTTTTTTATTACTAAGAAACTTGATTGTCTTAAACAATAAAAAAGATAAAAGATGGTTATATATTTGGCAATTAATCCTTAATTTAATCATGATTCAAATAAAAAATATTTAAGAATGATATATTTGATACTCTGTAAATATGTTAAAATGTTTTAGTGATAAACTAATTTTTAAAATTAATTTTCTTAATAAAAAATACAGTCTAAAATACAGAAGTTATATATGATTAGTTAATAATTAAGTAACAACATATATAGAAAGGGAAAAGTCAAGATAGAAAGAAAAATTGGAAGCTTAAAAGTAGGGGTTGTTTTTTCCATTTTCTATATTAAAAAAAAAAATGTTGGAATAATTAATTAACATCCACACACAGTCTTAATTTGACATTTGTTGTTGCGTACGTACTTGAGATTCAATTAAAATATCATCAACCATTAAAACACCGAACTTTATGCTCAACAATTCGTTATTTCCTTAATTCCTCCCCTTTATATCAACTCTTTATTGTATTTCACTTTTCTCACATCAAATTCCACTCCATTTAATTTCACTATACCTTCTTTATTCTATACATTCTAACATATATATATATATATCCACATCATTTAGTTATTTTCCAACAACTAATTAACCAAATGGCTATCCGTAACATCACCGTTGTTGCACTTGTCTTCTTTGCCGTTGTCGGGATGGCATTTGCCGCTTCTGATGCTCCTACTCCATCCAAAGCACCCGCTGCTGGTGGAGGTGAAGGTGCCGCTGGGGCCACAAAAGATGGTTCAGCTGGAGCACCTGCAGCTGCTGATGCCGCAGCTGCTGGCTCTCCCGCCGAAGGACCAGGAAGCGAAAGCGATGCTTCAACCTTTAAGGTTTCAATCGTCGGTGCATTCATGAATGTTGTCACTGCCACATTGTTTTTCTATTAAGTAGCTAGGTCAAAAAGATCGACACGTACGTAATATCATCATATAAGGTGTTAACTGAGGGATCTCGATTGTCTTAGTTTTGGCTCTCGATGGATAGTTCATAGCCTTGTTTGATGAGATTTTGGGCATGTTAGCCTCACCTAGCTCTCAAGTGTTAATAAGTTCGATCAACGCACAAACAGTGTTTAATTACCTGATGTACGTAATGCATGCATGATGCCATTCAATAAAATGTTCGCCAAAATAATCATCATGACACTGACACAGATCGACACGCATGCATTAATTAATTTTTATAACTTATAATTATTTCTCTTTCACAATGTATTTGATCGTTCAATCAACTCCAAATTTCTTGTTATCTCGTACGTAATTTACTTAATTATGGATCGATTTGAACAAGTAATGGATGATCAAATTTAGTTTATTTGTATGAGGATCTCATGCGTTTGGTACCATATATACATTGCCATTAATTATATTTATAGCATTGACAAATTCGGTCATTTTTTGGCCGGCCTTATTTCTTTTATTTTAGTAGTTTTATTTTTCTTGACTCGTAGAAAAATACTACTTTCATTAATAAAAAGTACATCAGCATTGTATTTTTCAAAATCAAATTCAACTTAATTACCAAAACATATAACATGCAAAAAAAATTGAGCGAAACACTATTCATAGATGGGTTATGCTAAAATATGTCACTCACGTTAACTACGATATAATACTTATAAATGAGAATTGCTGATTTATGCTAGAGAGAAAATGCTAACATTAATTAATTTCTTATTGTGCTTAACGTATACCAGAAGAAGCTTTCATCAATTGCTATTTATCTGTGAGTTTTGCTACATATGCCATTTTATATTTTATTAGTTTATGTAATTATATATTTTTATCATTTTACATATTGTTATTTTTTTATCTAGTTTAAAATATATTTTGTTTACATACAATTATAAACATAAAAATCTAAGATATGATCTTTGTAGGTTTATGTAATTTAGTTTATCATAATTTTTTATTGATTATAATTTTTAACAGGGTTTATAATGAAAACAACCAACACGTTTTCGTCCCTCCATGTTATTTTTTTCCATAAAAAACCTCATGTTAATTTTTTCTTTTTGGTTTAGTGAAATTTGGACATTAGAACCCGGTTTTTCAGTTTTTAAAAACCCGGTTCACAAATTTATAACCGAGGTCTAATGTCCAAATTTCACTAAACCAAAAAGAAAAAACTAACTTGAGGTTTTTTTATGGAAAAAAATAACATGGATGGACGAAAACGTAAGAAACACGAAAATATGTTGATTTTTTTTTCATAATTAACCCTTTTTAACTTGTCATAATGTCTTATTTCATGCTTTCATTATAAAAAAAAGTTTATTTTACATTTAGTTTGATATAATGATTAGTACGTAAATTTAGGTTTAAGATAATTTATTTATATTATTAATTATTAATTTGTATATTTTCTGTTTATCATCATTTTCAATTATTTTAATTTATTGGTTATTTTAATGATAAACATGTATAGTGTGTAAATCATATCATCAACTCATATTGTTTGGTTTCCAATTAGGTATATATTTTCAAATTATTAATTTATTATAATTATTGCTTATTTTATTATCTATCGATCTTATTATCTTTTATATTTTAATTTTTGTTATTAGTTATTTATAGATAAAATATATGATCTTAAACTTCTGTCCATTCACAGAAAGTAGTTTAAATTAAATATATATTCATTAATTTAAAGTTTTATTTATTACAATATGCTTTTTCATTTTATCATAACTTTTAAAGAAATTTCAATTCAAGTAATTTGAATTTGAACTTAAAATATTAAAAAATTATTAAGGATTTTTTTTAAAAAATAAGAAAGATATCAAAATAAAATATTATATCAATTTTTTAGTTATTAAATAAGTTGCAATTAAAAGTCGTACAGTTTATTTAAACCTGAACCTTAGGATTTCACCATAATTCAATAGTTTAATAAATAAATATTCAACTGGGAACATTCACATTTCGAATTTATATAAATCTATATATCTAACCAAGGACCAATTTGGAATTGCACCTTTAGGCTTTAGTCCCTCGTGATATTCTTTTAGAAAAGCTGAAAAGGGTTTGGGCTTAAATTTTAAGCCCAATAATATGCATTGGGTTTGGAATAGAAAAGTGGGCTGCAAAATGGATTATGAGATTATGTTGGGTTTAGGCTTTATATCATTATATAATGTATCTTTGCTACTAAATTATTATTTGAAAGTTTTTTTTTTTAAATGTTCAAAAGAATTATACAATAAGTTTAATTATTTGATAGGATGACATAATTTTTTTTACCATATATGTATAACAAATCCAATAGTATTTATAAAGCACTTTTATGCTTAAGAAGCCAACGGTTAAACATAAAATTTCAAAAAAGTTAACACTGTGAAACTAGATTATTGGTTTAGGAAACCGTTGTCTACATTACCCCTCCCTTCTCCTAGGTACACCATACACCCTAACTAGGAAGGGCTTTTTGGCGGATTTTGTGGACTGAACTTTGCAATGATCGTATGATTTTGAACAAGCGTGAAAATACTAATTTTGAGCCATCCTATGCCAACTGATTTTGGGTTATGCATATTTGACCCTGTGGGATTGAAATCCCAACTATCGATATTAAACGTAAAAGCTAATAGTAATGATGTTATTATATGATATAAATTTGTTGTTTTGCACATCGGCTATATCTCATTTTGAGGTCGAGTTACAATCTTTCCGGACTACCTATTTTTCATATTGAATGGAATGATAAGAATAAAGTCAATACTATTTTCATTTTGCATGTTTGTTCTGTTTTTATTATTTACTAGTTATTAACCCACGTATAACGTGGATATTTTATAAAAAAATGTTTATAAAAATCCATATAAACATAAATTACATACAAAAATGTTTATTTCGCTACAAAAACTACAAAAATATTATTATTTTTATTTCTAATATAATTAAAATATTTTCTATGAATAAATTTACCGTGTATCATCTTTTAAATTTTTTCTACTTTTATATTTCTATATGAAAAAGTTTTAAATTTTATTTTGACATAAAACAGTATTTAGATAATTTATAAAGCATTTTATTACAAATATTGCATTATTTTCAATTTTAAATGTATAAATAAACCTAGTTAGCTAAAATTAAGAGTTAAATATGAAAGTAATTAAAATTATTTTATTTTTATTTATAAGAGCTATATTAGGTGATACGTATTTATATTTTTTATTGATTTTTTTAATACAAATAGATAACTACTTAAGGAGATTTTATATATGGATATCTTTTAATATATATAGATAACTAATTAATGAGAATTATATATGGAAATTGGGCGGGAAAACAAAATTTTGATTAAATGAGAAAATGATACGTGTCATTGAACATTTTCTTTTATTAATATATATAGATAGAATGAAACAGGCTAACATCTATCTAATAAACCAAATATAGTAGAGTAGTAGACAACATTTGGACTCACTATCTTTATGAATAAATTATTGTTCATCCATCAATCCAAAAATTAAATAGTATATTATTTATCAAGTTATGATTTCTTAACTTGAATAACTTACAAGCATTATATCAA
Source organism: Centrapalus pauciflorus (assembly GCA_020465985.1). Classification (NCBI taxonomy): domain Eukaryota; kingdom Viridiplantae; phylum Streptophyta; class Magnoliopsida; order Asterales; family Asteraceae; genus Centrapalus; species Centrapalus pauciflorus. The sequence goes on from JAANYP010007579.1 coordinate 859,495, forward strand.
TGATAGTAACTCTTTTTTTTTTTTTAAAATCTATTTGTGTTATATAATAATAACTATTTATTGACTATAAAACAGGAAATTGTTTATATAGTATAGATATATTTTTTGCAAAGAATATTCCAAAAAGAAAAAAAAAAACATACTAGTTTAACCCTTTGCGCAATCTAGTGTTAGTGATAAGAAAAATGAAGTGGGGACTAAAATGTGAAAATATGAGGCTCATATCCCCTCAAAATCCTCCTTTGGATAAGACACCAATCCTCACTAACACCATTGCCTCTCACTTCCTATTTCCTATATGCCCCCATTTTCACCCATTTCTCCTCTTCTCTCTCACCAGAAAACTTTGATCATCAATGGCATCCACCCTATCAACCACCATGGCCATGCTTAACGCCAAGTGCATGACACCCTCTTCAAAGCCAATCCCCAACAAGCCCATCTCCCTCCTCTCCCTCCAAAACCTTCCCAAATCCATCTCCACCTCCAATCCTCCCACCATCTCTCTCACCGGAAGCGCCATCGCCGGAGCAATCTTCTCCACCTTGAGTTCATGTGACCCTGCTTTCGCAGCACAACAGATTGCCGATATCGCAGAAGGAGACAACCGTGGAATTGCACTTCTGTTGCCTTTGGTTCCAGCCATTGCTTGGGTGCTCTACAACATATTTCAACCGGCGCTTAACCAGATCAACAAGATGAGGACCAAAGGAGTGATTGTTGGGCTTGGGATTGGTGGGGGTTTGGCAGCATCGTCCGGGCTGTTTGCCACGCCTGACGCCACAGCCAGCGAAATCACGGCTCTAGCCGAGGCTGCTGCTGCTAATGACAACAGAGGCCAGCTTCTGTTGATTGTGATCGCACCTGCTATTCTTTGGGTGCTCTACAACATTTTACAGCCTGCTCTTAACCAGATCAACAAAATGAGATCTTGATTAGCAATATATATGTATAAATGGGGTACATTTGAACTAGTAATCTTGTAATTGCATTCCTTGTTAATGAACTTCCATTGGAAAAAAATTTATATATATATATATATATTTTTTTTCTCTTTTTCCCGTTTCATGTATTCGATCTCGATCAAGTGGAATTTTTGTGATTCAATGCGTCAAGATAACCTGAATGGATGAGCTATTATTTGCAAACATGTTTGAAGATTCAACTTACAATCACATTTTCTATACACAAATTGGTGTAAACAGTAAATATCTTTTTGTCAATGGTATCATATGTTCGGGGCGAAGTAATATTAAAGAAACATGTTATGATGATCAAATAAATAGTCGTTATGACTTAAGAGCTCTTTGTTACAATAAAGATACAACATACATCTTGGAGATAAAGACCAAACTTCCATAACACAACCTGAGACCATAACTGTGACCTTGTTGCCAGGACCTACACGAACCCATGACGCTAATTAACTCTAGAAAGAAATATATGGAGCGTCATCGATCATTCGTTTTTCAGTGAATCCTTGAGTTGTCCCCTCTTTCTGATATTGAGGCAGAACCCGAGGCGCCAATAATCTACTGCAACCTCAGGCAATGAGTACAGCAAACCCCAAATGATGGAGTGAGGCCAGTAAGGTGTGCAACGTGGGTCATGTCCTAACCACCGTAGTCCTGCCTTTGCGTATCCGGTTGCTGAGGGTACAAAGAAGGAAGATCTCTTGATGGATGCCATCTTCGTTGCTACGTATAATGGGACCTGCAACCAGTTTGCAAAATCAAACTCAGAAACATTTTTTAGGTTTGATATAATTTATAGAACAAAAACCAGAATCAGGATGCCAGGTGCTGACATATGAGTGTAAGTGGTTCGGTTCAGTTCACTTATGTGCTAAACCACAAACTGTCTGTGGGCTGAACCAATGAAAGTTTCCCCACAAGACAAAACGGCACCGTTTAAGAGTGACCATAAATGTATCCAGGCTCATCGATTTTGAATCGGATTTTAAGCCATTCCATTCCAATGAACGAACCACGTAACACTTGTTTGGCTTAAATCGGGTCCAATTTCAATCACAAGTCTAATAAATAGATAAATAACTCTATCTGTTTCAACACGAATTTGAGAAGCAATAAGAGCAATGAAATTACCTGGCACTGTACATCAATTCCACTGTTCTTGTATTCGACATACAAACACCTCGAAAATTGATCGATATACCTAAACAAAGGAAACACAAGTTGTATTAACGCAATCAGATCTCACAACAAAATGGAAATATGATTGAAGACTTACGCTTTTGTTGCAGCATAAACAGCATAAAGAGGATCAGAAGGGATGATAATAGCAGAACCAGAGCCAATATTCACAATTGCGCCGCTCTTCCTCTTCAACATCCCAGGTAACACAGCCTGTGTCACTTTGGTAGTTCCTTCAACATTAATCTTAATCAAATCATTTAACAATTTATCATCCAATTCATGGAAAAACCTAGCATAAGGATATGAAATCCCAGCATTGTTTATCAAAACCCCAACATCTAATCCCTCAATTGCTTCAGCAATCTTCTTTAAACCCTCGGATAAATCACCACTAAGATCAAAAACAATATTCTTGATCTGGGTTTTGGAGTATTTGGATTGAATCTCCGAGGAAACATCCTCTAGTTTCTTAGGGTTCCGACCCACCAAGATCAAATTAAGACCTTTTTTAGCCAATTCAAAGGCAAAAGCTTTGCCAATGCCATCGGTGGAACCAGTAACAAGTGCCCATGACCCATATTTCCTGATGTTCTTTGGAGGTCTAAAGAAATTAACGTAAACCCATCTGAGGACTGTAAGTGAAATCTTTAAGAAAGAGAGGGAACCCAGGACAAAGAGAAGAAGGACCCAAAAAGGTTGGGTTTTTAGGGTTTCCAAGAAACTGGCCTCCATTGCTGATTGTGTGATTTGATGTTAGATCTGAGATTGGGTTTTGTAGATGGGAGAAGGTGAATAAATGAAGTACTGGTTGGAAGTGTTGGTTTGAAATATAAATGCTTTGGCTTTTGACTATTATTAGGATGCCCCAGATTACTACAAGGAGTTTGTTGAAGCAGATGAACGAACGAACACCACCACCAATCTGTTTTATTTACGAAAATACCAAAAAGGTTGGTTTTCTTCATCAAAATTATTAAATTATTACGTTATAACAACATAAATAATCAATTTAAAGTTTTTGGATGCATTTATTAGTAAGTGATTATTTACGTTTACAATTAATCTTTCCACATTTTCTCATAAGTTAAAAAATATAGTTTATTTGCTTAATAAATGATTATTTTATTATTTTACAAGTTATAACGAAAATCCAAACCCATTAAAAATTGATTATTTGATAATTGTGATAATAAATCCAAACTTCAACTTAGCTGGAATAACATGTCCATCATAGTAATTTTAAAAAACATCAATTATAACAATTATATATTATTATTATTACTATTTTTTATGTATATTTATTATCTATTATAACTGGATTTTTTTAAATATATCAATTACATATTAATCAAATAATATTTTCTAAACAAAAATTGAAGCAAAAGATATAAAAAACACGAACACAAACAAAACAAAATAAAAATGATAAAGGGATAAGGCAAACAAAAAACTCGAACTGACGAAATTTTGAATATAGGAATATGGTGCAAACCATCGAACTAAAAGTAAACTTTAGTTTTGTTTTAAATATTTAGATAGTTAAAATGAAAAAACAAATTAATAAAAAAAACAGCCTTCAAAAGAAACAATGACCACATCTGATTCGACTTATCAGTTGTGTTCTAATATTAAAAGAAATGTGATATTTTAAGTATGTATTATATTGGGTTTATTATTAAAAAAACTAAGATGTTTTTGCGTGTTCGTCCTTCAATGTTATTTGTTTCCATAAAAATCCCCAAGTTAATTTTTTCTTTTTTGTTTAGTGAAATTTGGATGCTATAACCAAGTTTTTCAGTTTTAAAAACTCGATTTACTAATTATAATCAGACTTTAATAGTAAGAAATAACTTAATGATATTACTAGAAAAATAACATTGAAAGACAAAACTGCAAAAACTATGAAAACGTGTTGGGTTTTTTCGTCATAGACCCTGTTATATTTACAAGTTTTAAAGGATCTTTTTATTAGAATTAACTTTTTAAACATCAAAACATAATTTATCCACAAGGAAGTAGGAGTTGGATAGACGTCATAGAAGGTAGTGTACTCTAGAAATACATATTTTGGTTTAGGCATTTAAGAAGTCATCTATGGCTTCAATGTCTTTCTTTTCTAAATCATTAAATCAATTATCAAACATTATAGTAAATGAGTATCGCGTTGTTTGATGTATTACTTGGGCCTTGGGGTACTGTTTCGTTTGCTATATTTTGTACAAGGATGAAGTAATATGACTTTTTCTTTTCTTTTCTTTTTTCGTATTTATTTATTTTTTGTAAAAATGGATTTATTTTAAAACCCTTTACAAATGTAGGTCATCTTTTCTCATTTTGTAAAAAGGGGTTGATTATGGTTCAAACCTACAAATCTAGGTCACTTTTTCTCTTTTTGACCCCTTAACCTTGCACAGTTATTATTGCCTAATTATCTCTCTACGTTTTTATCATTATATAATTATCTTTTATCATATTTATATATTAACTTTATATGTTATAAAATAATAAAACATGTTTTATTCTTAACAAATTGTTATATCATTTATATTTTATATTTTAAACAAAATATATTCACATATAATTCTAATCAAGGGTATTTGTTAAAAAAAAATTCAAAATCAAATATTCATCTGGTCCAAATAAGATCTAGTAAATTTGTTTAGTTTAAGTCGGTTTGGTTTTTAGTTGATTTTTTTAGGTTTAACCGAATAACCCAAATAAGAATATTTTTATTTTTTAAAATATAATATATTAAAATAATATAAGACAATTGTATTAATATCTTATATTTATAAATTAAAGTTTAGAAAACATAATATCAATAAATACCAAGTCTTTTTTTCTTAAGTTATAAAGTAAAATAAATGATCTTTATCTTATTTTTGGTCGGTCTAGATAACAAATGAAAAATCAAATTAACTGATCTAAATAACCCGAAAACTGAATTAGCTAAGGGATAACACCTCTTATTTTAATGTTCGGTTTAAACGAGTTTGCAAAGGGTTTGGAAAACATCCGTAGGTATTTTTTGTGGACCTGTATTTATAAAAAGAAAAGAAGTAACCAATATTTGCAAAGGATTTGAAAAACAAGCCTATTTTAACAAAACTAAAAAAACTCAAATAGAAGTCGATTTTTGTGATGCTGACTATACCTAATTACCTATAAACCAAATAACACGATTTTGTTATCAATTAAATTTTTTCTTCAAAACCCACCAGCAAAACACAATCCTAACTTCCGGTTAATCAAACATAACAGACATTGGATAGTAGTAATTGAATTATCTGATTTAAAATATTAAACGGTATCTAGTAATAAAAAAATCTAAATTAAATAATATACGATGAAATTCTTACTTCTTTTGTTCCAAAAAAAGTATTCATCCTTTTATTTTACTTTGTCCTAAAGTAAATGTCCATCCGTATAAACAATTTTTTATAATTTATATTCAAATTATACCATTAATTGCGAGGTTTTAAAGTTTGAATTTTCAGTATTTAATAATCAAGGATAAAACTATCATTTGATTGATAAAAAATTGTAAGGAATTTCTAAAAATATATGTTTTTGTCCATTAGATATTTATTTTGAGACGGATAAATACCTCTCATGTAAAGATATTTTAATTATTGTTTAAAAAGTCAGTGTAATCCTTACTTAAATTGATAACCATTCAACTTCGTCTAACCGTGTTAAGAACACTAAACTAAGGAAACATGCAAATGAAACAAAGAAGAATTTGAACTTAAAAATCTTCTATTTAAATAAAATATTAACTTTTAGTTATACATTTTACTGATGAATCCAAGATTTAGGATGTAAGTTTATATGTTACATTATTACAAGAGTATAAAGTATTACTAAAAAGGTATGTACATAGGTCAGTTGGGAAAATAGGTTTTCAATATTACTTTTGATGGTAAAATAAGATTCGAATTTTATCATCATACTAATTCATTAATGAATATAGTTGAAACGTAGCTTTACAAGATATGATATGGTGCCTTCCTATCAGTGGCGGACCCAGAAATTTTTTTTATGGGGGTCGGAATTAAACAGCTACGATAGTGTGGTGTTTGGATTGCATGAATTTAAAATGATGAACTATAAAATGATAGGATTTTGAAATCTTTAGGGGTATGGATTTTTTATAAAAGGTGGAGAAGTGGAGAATTTAAAATCCTAAATGAGTTAAATCCTTTCTTTTAATATTGTATCCAAACATGATAATGAAGGATTTCTAAATCCAAATCCTAAATGAGTTGTTTAAATCCTTCAAACCAAACACCACGTAAGTGTTGGAAAAAGTGTAAATTTTTCTAAGAAAAAAATGTATTTTCAATGTTTTTGGACCAAATATAATTATATATAATTGTGAAATGTATAGTTAATATTTTATGAGTTTGTATTCTCCTTGAAGAGAGGATTCCAATGATATAAAGAACGTCGAAAACGGAGCTAAGATGAATGAGATATCGATGCTCAAAGATTGGTGTTTGGAATGAATGAAACTCCTTCTAGTGGGAGAACTTGAATCCCACATAGGAAGGAAGATGGAAACCAAAGTGGGTTTATAAGGAGGAGTGTTTAAAGCCATGACAAAATTGTTTGTGGTTTTACTCCAATGTCTACCCGCGCACAGGGGGGTGCAAATCTTGGACCCCGAAAATCAAGGCTCGTGCGAGGCAATCTTTTTACTCCGAGTGAGAGCTGAGGGGTCGAACTTTAAAAATCATGGGGGTCAAATTTTTTTTAGCTATATACATAACCCGCAAATTTGAAAATTTATCGGGGTCGGTTGACCCCATACCTAAAGGGTGGGTCCGCCCCTGCTTCCTATCACTTTTTGTTGTAGTGCATTTTTAACTTGCTTACCATAATTCCTATCATTTTCTTGTCAGCATTCTTTTACTAGGTATCACATGATACCCCAAGTTAGCATATTTGCATTATGCAACATTTTCATTTATCAAGATTTCGTCAAAGAATTTGCATTATCTTTTAGGAGAAATTTGTTAATCTGAAGAATGCAAGCTAACTGAGATTTAAAATCCTAGAAGACCAAGTTTTTAAATAACAAAGAAAGATGAAATTTAATAAATACATACTGAAATCTGTGAACCAAACACACAATTTTAAATGCAAATCCCAGAATATCTACGAATTAAGCCGAGCTCGAGCATACCCTAAATGAATTGAGCTGTGTCGAACTCGAGCTTGCCTTGGCTCGTTTTGCAGCCCTACTCATATTTTAGAATTTCGAATTCAAGCACTCGTACCTTAGAATCCTTCGATTCAATTGCAAACAATGATTATAAATAGAACTTAGATACATTCAAGTAAAGTTTATTACCTCTTTTCTAAAGTATGTTAAACATGGTTACCTTTTCTTGAAATAATAAAGCTTGTTTACTTTCTTACAGCAAAAGATTTTGTGAAAACATAAATTACCGGTTACAACACCCTAGATGACCTTTTTTTTTTAAACTTTTATACTTTTTTGGAGTGGCAAAAATTACAAGAGGATGTTTGGTTCATGGGAATTGAGACACTAATCTCATGTGAGCTTTACAAAAATTTTTATTACACTACGAGAACTCTAATTACCAATAGAAAGGAGTAGATTATTTGTGTTTACTACAAATTTCATTTTTCTTATCAACATAAAGAGAATCAAAAACATGAAAAAAGAATGAATTTTTAATAGGTTTTTTCTTTATTTTTATATTAATATTGAAAAAACCTTATTAACTTTCTTCATTTCATGATTAAGTCCCTAAACTATTTTTGTCTTATTAAAAATGTATATTTGACCGGTTATTAAACAGGTAATCTTAGTTTTTTCATTCAATTAATGTTGGAAAAGACGCACAATATTTCCATATTTTAGCAATTAAGTCCCTAAACTTCTATTTATCTATTTTAATTTACCGGCGAATCCAATGGCCGGTTAAATATATATATTTTTTAATAAAAAAAGAATACTTTAGGACTTAAACAATTAGAAAAAAAAAAAGTTTAGAGACTTAATTGAAAAAATGAGAAAATAAGAAAAGTTGATTAGGATATTTCAGTATTAATCCTAATATTTATTTATATGTAACCATCAATCATTGGTTAAAAACCTTATAAGCGTAAACAATTCAATTCAATTACACTGTATCAAATGCTCCAAAATGCATATTTGATAAAATTATGATACCTTTTTCAAGAATCTACCTAGTTATATAATATGTTATTTTTATTCAATGAGCCCATGACCCAGGGACCCCATCCATCATATCGTTGTATGTTATTATCGTTACAACTATTCTTGGAAACGTCGCTATATTTTGTCTTCAATACAATTGTACTCGAAAATGAAACAAACGGAGTCATTTTAATATCACATCGATACTATATAAACTCTTTTTTAATCAAATGAATATTGATTATGTAACCAGAAAATATTAACCATCACTATAACTTTGAAATATGCCGAATATGAGAAGAGAAAGAAATTAAAAGATTGAAAAGAAATGAAGACTTTACACACAAGTTATTGATGCTTTTGAGCTCGACTTGATTTTACTCGAGTGATTACTATAAATAAATATATACCTCATTTACTCGGCTTGACCCCCTAGTACAGTAGTACCCGTCTCAGTTATTCATATATTAGATTTTGTTAATTTGTAAATGTAGAAGTTTGCGCTCGACTTACATCGAATCGATTTCAAAAAATTTTCCAATGTAGATTTCAGGTAGCTCGTGAGACGGCTTCATTCGTCTCAACCCTTAGCAAGAAGATACAACAATGATAGCTAAATGGAGTTGTTAAATCTTAGTTTAAAACGACGAATATTCAAGGTTTTAGCAAAAACGTTGTCTCCATGTTCACCCTCACCAGCTCCATTGACCCGCTCAACCGCATCTAATCATGAAAATTTTAGGGCATATTTAGTTAATCTATTTTTAGTAAAAATGTTCGTCCAAGGGTTTCCAAAAAATGCGTTATGATCCACTGTTTTTATATGTTTTCAGTTTTCAATTTATAACTATCTATTGAAAACATCATTTTGATGTTTTCAAATGAGAGTGAGGGTTTTGTAAAGAGAGTTTGTGTGATGGTTGAATGAAAAAAAAAAAAAAAAAAAACCATTTTGGCCCTTCCGAACATGTTTTGCTTCTAAAATATGTTTTCAGAAAAACCCTTATGTGGCGCTTGGTTAACAGAATGAAATTTGAAGGAATTGAAATTTAAATTTTAGTTATTAATATAGTTGATGGTGAAGAACTGAAGGTTGAAGATGTTTTTTTAGTATTGATTAAAGATGTAGGTCAAAATCTAATTCATTTATAGGTTGGAATTTAATTTATCTACGAGTTGGTAGGAATGTCAAATTCCTATAAACACGGAAATCTTGATGGAAAATACATAAAAATTAACACCTTACATTAGTTATCAAAAATTATAAACAAGCTAATTTAATTTCTAATTCCATCGAATTTCATCACACGAACCAAACGCCACATTGTTTTCAGTTTTATTAAAAACTCAAATTGAAAATTTTTATCAACTAAACAGACCTTGGGCTTGTTGAATTTCTATGTTCTCCGTGAAAATTTTCGTCGAAAAAAATGGATTTTTGAAAACACGTTCAGGTTTCAATTTTTTGATGTTTTAGTTTTGATTTTAACACTAGACTTAAAAAACTACATTATGATGTTTTCAGACTTGGTTTTTATTTAAAAGACCATGTCGAGAGACATTTTGATAAATGAATATTAGAAATGAAATTAATAGCCACCTAACACATTTTAATTCTTGTAATGTGTTTTTTAAAAAACAACATTGTTTTTAGTTTATTAAAAACTGAAACTGAAAATTTTCGTTAACTAAACATGTTAAGGTTTTAGCAACACTGTTGTCTACAAACTGTATTTACCATTATCAACATTTCAATGTGAAACATTATCCAGCTATGGATTCCCAGAATCCCTAAACATCTGATTGCAGAGAATCTAAAAAAAGGAAAAAAAAAACCAATTATATACTATTCATCTCTATATATCTACATTTCTAAAAAATATGAACAAAAATATTTTAAAGTTATATGATAGAAGCTAAGAACTATATATCTGTGCTATGGTGAGTACCATATTATTTGTCAAAGGAGAGTGCCTAGAAGCCATAAATGCAAGGCAACCCAATAAGCTATGAGCCCTAGCCTTGCCCGTGGCCGATTCATTAACGCGCGGCCACCTGAAACCCTGTACAGATTCAAGGAGGAAGGAGTTAGAAACTCCCTACTTACCCCTGCAACATAGGTTTTAATAGCCGTTTTTATAAAAAGAATCATCTATATGAAGCAAGAAACAACGTTCTTACGCTGCACAAAATGGGAGATGCAAGGTTCTATCAAGCTCTGATGGTCGGTGATGTTCAAATATGTCATTTCCCATTATCTTGCTTCCTTTAGCTCTCCCTAGTCCCTACCCTCTTGGTTATTTCAGAACTAGCATTTGTTATAGAGGATGATAACTCAAATTATAGCTGCCAAATCAGGATCAGTTGCCACCATTTTTTTTGGGGCGTCTTCCTTTTTAAGTTGTTGTGCATCTAGATGTTAGACACCTATCCTGCCTAGTAAAAATGTACTTAGTAAATAGCCAAGCCATCTTAAATTTGTTTGCTTGCCTTCATTATTATAGGTTTCACAGGAACCTTCTTTAGGATATGGTCATGTGTAAGCCCATTCATCTTCATACAGCGCCACATTAAACAAAAAAGCTAAACTAAATGAGTGAGTTTAAGTATTTTATTACCATATTCCATCAAGCCGATCTGCAATGATCTTCCCTTGTGTTGGTACAAGACCAGATGCATGAAGGGACTTGAATAAATGACCTGAAAGCATGAAAGTTTGATTTAAGTTTTACATATGATGGGAGTTTAGGCTAATTGAACAACATCCATTTTTCTAAGAGTAATAATACATATGTGTAATTCCTAGACTTAAAGATATGCCTATTTCACTCGATGCTTGACACATGTTTGTCTCCTCATCTTTTTTTTTTTTAATAAAAAATTTAATTTTGCCAAGTGTCGTCAACATATTCTTAGGCATAAAAATCATTTCCCTTTTAGGAACCATACCTTTGTCTTCAACAGTTTCCTGTTTATCAATCAATCGGTTAGATTCTAGATCGATATTTATGGCAAGATGGTCATTTGACCCCCTCCGTAAAGTCCTCACATGAGCAGCAGATGGCACCAAAGGCGTGGCTCGTTTCCCAATTGAACCCTGTACGAAAACCTTCTTAAAATTGAAGACAAAATGGTAGCTAAAAAGGTGAAACATCCATCTCTTACCATTCAAGTCAAATATCATGCACAGATTGAATTGTAAAAACATTTGCTTAAACTTTTCTGAGCTTTTGTGAATAGGACAAAGGTGTTTGAAACAACTGAAATACAAAATATAGGAATAGAATTTAGCATAATATTGTAGTGAATTAATATGAGAACAATTTATATCTCTTTGTTCAATTGAAGTCCGTGTCTAATTTCCTCATGCATTGTGTTCAGTGTGAAACGTTTTCAAAAAAGAAAGATCAATAGAAGTTCGTTAAATGATGGCATGGAAAATCATAAATGCAATAATACATACCGGATCTTCAATTTCTGATATCTCTGACCGTGGAGGCAATGAAGATGCTTCATTGGCACCTCTTTCACGTATTGTGTCTGGTAAACCTGTTTTACTTTGATTGAAATCTTCAAGTAGTTTAACCTTGCTTGCTAACTCCTCAGCCACCTTCTGTGTTTCCAGCAACTTCACACCAACATCTTGAGCTTTTGCTTTAGAATTTTCACTATCCAAAACAATGCCTTGCAGAAGATTTTCTAGTACTGGGAGCAGTCCTGCCACATCAGCAAAATTATTGCCTCCAGCAGACGCATCACCTCCAAATTTTCTAATAATACGTTCAAAACCTATTGATAACTCAAGTAATTCCTTCTTTTTCTTCTCGGCATCTTCCTTATCATTGATTACTTCATCAAAATTTTCCTTCAAGTGCTCAACTTTGAGGGCCTGTTTTGAAAGGATTGAATGCAATTCTTCTTTAGCATGAGACAAAAGGGTGATCTGATCCAGCAAATCATTTACACTATCAACTATGTAAAAGAGCTTTTTAACAGGATCTGAATCATTGACCTCCATGTCTTTAGTTCCAATGTCTGGGAAAGGGATTGCGATTCCGTTAATCTTATTTAACAGCAACTGTACTTCGGAAGCTGACAAAAAATCATTTTCAGCCCCTGAAAAACAATTAGATAGATGATGGTAAGTATGACTTAGAAGATGAGAATGCATGGTGCACATTGCATGATACTATCTAATGTAATCAAATCTATAAAGACATTCATTAAAATACCATGATCTTTATAAATGCAGCCCAGTTACCTTCTAACCTCATTTCATCATGTAGCTTTTGAGATGCTTCTACTTTCATCTCCAATTTCAAAACCCTGTTTTGGAATATTTCATTTTCTACTTTGGCTTTGTCACACATTGACCTTGTTTCCTCTAGTTCAGCCTGCAATTCTTTTATGACAGTGGACATGTTCTGCTTTACATCAACACAATGTTCAATTACACGTTGAACACTTCTAGCAGCAGATAACATTTCCTCAGCAACCTTAATATCTGCTACTTCCCCGTCATCAACTGCTCTAAAATACGCTGATGATGGGTTATGATTCAACTTTTCCAACCCACAAGTAGAGTCATCTTCCAGTCTACTATTCGCGACTACAAACTTCATTTCTTTGGTAACATTAGCACAAGCAGAATGTAAAACTTTAATATCATGTTCAAGCATTACCACTCGATTCTCCTGTGCTTGTTTATTAATCTGCAAAGTGTTAACATTTTCCTGCAAAGTTTTTGTGTGGTCAACCATAAACGGCACAACATTCCTTATTGCCTCCAGTTTTACCAACAACGATGTAGTCAGTTCATCAATGAATGCAGAGAAACAGCCAAAGTCATCAGTAAGAATCTGGTTCCTCAAGTTCAACTTTTCCAAAGTTTTTCCAGCATATGAAGCAATATCCTCAGCATCTGCTGCATTGACATTACTTCTTTCGGTGTTCAGAGCATTGTCAAACCCAGGAGGGAGGAAATTCAACAACTGAAAACTTTCCTGTATAAAACAAGAGTCATAAGGAACTTAACCAAAAGTTAAATTAGCAAATGTTAAGACTGATCATTCACCCCTAGGAAAGACTGGTAAGTAGAGACATGATGACCTGGATATAGATACAGGCAGTGAGCAGATTAACTGGGAGATAGGGCCCGCGGGGGGGGGGGGGGGGTGCGCTAATAATTAGAAAGATGAACCAGATTCATATGAACAGCAATAACATCACTAGAAGTGAGAACTCCTTACCATAAAACGTAAATTATCTGCAAAGTGAATACCTACTATAACATCATCATACTCATCAACTTCAAAACAATGAACTATATGCCAATAGACATTCATCCTTGGCCCAGTTTTATAATCCACTGAAGGCCTGCTCTAATAAGAGGTGGTTTGGTGGCTATAACATTTATTCATGTGAATAGTACATGTGAACAAAATACAGACGTACAAACAAAGAAATCATTGTGATATTGGTTTCCAAAAAAAAAAAAAAGACTGTTGATTATGTGGGAGAAAATATTCTGTTACCTCAATGGAAGGATAATCTTGCAGCTGTTCTAAGTTGAAATAATCCTTGATTTCTTCAAGATGGTGATCCATTTCTATAAAGATTTCGAAAGTTTTTTCAAGGCTTTCCAAGGTCAACAATCTTCCATCTTTCAATGGTACTTGAAGATTGTCAAGGAAGCTCAAGAGCTCAGAAAGTCTATTATCATTAATGCATGCCAACTCTTGCCTACATGCACTCAACTCGGTATCCATGGTTGAAATCTCCTGGTGAGCAATCTTCTTTTCTGCGACAAGAACCGAAATATCACTCTCGGCCTTCAACAATGCATCCTCTAATGTTTTAATAGTTGCAGAAGCATTCATGAACTTGTGCTCGTGGTATGCAGCTTCTTCCTTTTCACTCCTGAGCTTTGAAATGTTTTCTTCTGCAACCACCAATGACTCTTGAAGTGAGTTTTTACTTGCAATGAGATCTTGAAACTTACTAGTTTGAGAAGTAGCTTCCTCCAATGCTTTATGTAATTTTTCATCAAGACAAGACTTGGCAACTTCCAGTTCTCGTCTCTCTTCATTTAATTGAAACACATGTTTCTCTGAAACAGATAACGCATCTTCAAGGGATTTCATGGTTGTCTGGGCATCAGTTAACTTGGTAGCCAGTATAGTAGCTTCATCTTTAACATCTCCCAACTCCTGCTCTGCCTTCACCTTTGCAACTTGGCATTCATTTAAATATGCCGCACACCACTTCACCTTTTCAACGGGCTCTGTTATATCAACTGGAAGAATCAAGTCATCAGTTGCCTCAATAACCTGCTGTAATATGGTATTGCTCTCAACTAAGAATTGCTCGATTTGATCCCTTTCTTCTTTTGAACGTAGGAGATCTGTCTCCAACTTTACGATCCGTTCCACATCACTTGACAATTTACTAATATGATCCCTGTAACCACTCATTGTTGCTTCTTGTTGTTTTAATCCAAGCTCTAATGCTTCAATCCGAGCATTCTTTTCAGCCATTTGCTGTTTTATGCCCTCACGCTCTTGAACCAAGCCTTTGCCCTTCTTAACTGCCATAGATAATTTTTCTCTTAATAAAGCAGCTTTATCCTTGGATCGTTGAAGATCAATTTGCAGAGACCCATTCTTATCCGTCAATACATGAAGTTCTTCAGAAAGTTTTGCAATCTTAAATGAGTACCTATTCAACTCCAACCTATCCATCTTCTCTTCCTCGAGTATTTGCTCATAGAGCTTACACTCCTGATCCCTTTCATACAACAGGTCCTGAAACTTTTCAAGTAATTCTTTCTTAATCGGGGATAGTTTGTAAGAAGCAATGACATTTTCTTTAATCCTCGAGAAGCATTGGTCAATCACCATGGCCATATCAGAGTCTAGCCCGACACTGTCCTCTGATCTATCAAATGAAATCCCAGATGCATCCAGAAACTGAGTCACCATATGCTCCTTCTCCTTGACGATTCCTTCATACTTGTGTGTCAAATATCGGAACTCCTCTTCAAGATAGTTCTTCTTTTGAGCTTCTACCAACAGTGATACTGTTAAGCGATCAATTTCGTCACGTGCCATCTCTTTCAGGGTATTAATTTCATCTTGTAGCTTAATGGATTGGTCTCTTGCCATATTGAATGATTCCAAAAGCCAACTAACTTGAGATACCATGTCAAGGTGCTGTCCAGCTTCGGGTAATTCAAGGGACGATAATGCATCGTTAAGTTTCTGAAATTCCAAAGAGACAAATGCCAATCTGCTTCTTTCATTTGCTAGCCATGTAACCCCATCAATGATATCAGATGAATGAAGTTCCTCTGGAACACCACTGAGAGACAATATATCTTTACACTTTTCAAGGAGCATGTCCCTTTGCACAAGAGCTTCTTTCAATGAGTTAGCCAAAATTTCAATCTGTGCCATCTCCTCCTTTCTCAACTCAGCTGCTTCTAGGGCACTTGACTTCTTATGCAGTTCAATTAAACACTTATCTAATTCATTCGTCTTCTCCAATATCCCTTGTTTTAATGAGTCACGTTGCTGAACCAGTGACTTCCCTTTGGTTACAGCCAAGGTAAGCTTTTCTCTGGTATTACTATACCTTGTTTTCTCTACTTCAACTTCCCCTTCGAGTTTTCCAATCTCTGAATTCAACATCTTAATGGTTTCTCTGCCTTTGTCAAGTTGTTCCATCAGCTTCACATATTCATCTTCCAAATAATTACTTCTGTGGGCCAACTCATGCTCTTTCCTTTTCAACTCAAGCAATTCCTCTCGTATAGAAAATAAAACTTTCTCCGGGTCGGTTTCCATATGGTAATCTGACTTAACTTCTGCCAAACAATGGTTAACCATCTCAACTTCGGATAAGAAATGAGTGTGCTTTTGAATTAAAAGGGAGGTGCATGTCTCAAGATGTGACATTTTACTAGTAATTGATGTATCCAGGAGTTCTTCCTTACCAAGGACATTTGCAAGTGAAGATAAAATCCTTTCTGTGGTGGTCTCCATAAAGGACCCTTCATGTTTCTTAATAAGATCCTTGATTTCTATTTCTTTCGTGTCTAGAGTGGCATAGAGTTCTCTGATCGTGCCCTTCGTCTGTGACTGATAGCTCAAAGCAAGCTCAATAAGGCTAGAGCAGTCATTTATCATCTCATGCAAGGGAAACAAAGACTTGTAATCACCCACTACTGTTGTTGTTGTAAGCTCCTCATTAAACAACCCACCATCATTTACACCAATCAATGGATGTTTTCTAATAAGATCCTTTAGCTGACCACGTAGATTGGTCAGTTCCTTCATTAACAACTTTCTTTCATCCTGCAATAAAAGCTTAGTCAATACAAGTCAACTCAATGATGATGCAAAATGATTTTCAGGGTAGCCAACCTGGTAATGGTGGGGCAACATTTCTCTTTCGCTGCCAAATAAACGTTGTTGATTATCTTCTGTATCATCCCCAAATGTCTGTTGTTGTTCAGCAACTACTTCTGCTTCCCCACTTTCATCAAAACCAGTCCTCTCATCATAAGAAATCAAGTCATCTGGACAATCCACAAACTCTTCATTTCCCCCATCTTCGGTCATCCTTAAATCACTTGGCTCATCCTGTGAAACAGTATCTACTCTTGTAACCACTACCCCATCATCCTGCTCAACGTGATCCAACTGTAGTTTGCGAATAAGTTCAACTTATTGACATAATATACCACCAACTATATTTATTAATAAAAAAAAAAAGCATCGTCTAAATTGCTAACATAACTTGGGAACAAACCAATAGGGTAATTATCAAACTTAATCAAAACTTACAATTCGTTAAAGCTTCACAAACTCGGTAGAATATATTTAAAACTTAACACCAATGTTATACTTGTACCAAGACTCTTCCATTCTGAAAAAAATTGAAGGATGTGTAATTTGACTTTTGAAGTCAAATTTCTTACTACAAATACAAAATTTAATATGCACGGTTTTACAGATGTAGACCAACATTCTCTCATTTGTAAACTTATATGTTTAGTGATATACTTATCATATTTTTTGAATTCTGGTGTAATCTATTCAGTTGGACTTCAAAAGTCAAGTATATCCATTTCAACCAGTGATTTTAATTTTATGTATCTTGTTTTCAGTTTAGGAAGGGAGGGAGGGACAATAATGCTTGAGAATCGTTCATTGCTGCTAGTTGCGGAAAACTGAAATAAAGATGTCTAAAATTAGTTAATCACTAAATTTACCTGATTGATCGAATTACCATCCATTGAAGCTGTATCAATTGGCTCTACATGAACAAATCCGCTCTCTCCAGCTGTTGGACTTCCCGTAACCTGCTCCAAATCATTGTACTCTTCCATTTCTAACAATCATAATACATATCGGTTGGATACTTGGATCTGCAAACACAAATGCACACACATTAAAAACAAAATCTTCTTCCATTTCTTAAGTCTATGTATTTACTTTAGCCTATAAAATAATTAAGGTAGTACTTTTACATTAAACTTGAAACCTGAGATTCTACGATCGAGAAGATGCCAATATGGTGATTTTTAGGGTTTCGTGTTCTTGATTTGGAGTAGAAGACGACCGACGATGTTGCGCAGTGTGCGTAACGCACGATAGTTGCCCGCTCAGTGTGAAAACCTCGATACGACGTCGTAAGGTTCTGCTGACCTGAAACAGTTGTCAGCTAGTGCTGATTACTATTATTTAATTAAAAAATAGCAACGTACCCGTGCACTCAACGAGTCCAAAATATTTTTTTTTATATTTATTATAAATATCAATAAATAAGTAAGTTTAAATATTTCGTGTGACAGTATCAATTATAGTCGGTCATTGACATGTGACAATCGTATTAAAAAAAACAAAGCATGTTTACCAATAACCATGTTTTTGTTCGATTCTATCCATAAGTAGGGGTGTTTAAAAAAATCTGAATCTGAAAGTCCGATTCGAAAACCTAAAAATCATATCCGAAAGTTTGGATTATCCGAAAACCCGTAATCTAATTTTTTATTTTCATAAATTTTTTGTCAAACATTATTTGACCAACAATAGTTATGTTTTTTAATTTTAAGGGTAATGCATTCTTTTGACGTGTTTTTTTTTTTGTTGTTTTAGTATAAAAAGTATGATATATTTTCGTCTGTGACACAATTACTTTTTAAAATGTTAATAAGTATATAAATTTGTATTTATATATTTGACTTCATTGTATACTTTAAAGTTTGATTAAAAAGTTGAAATTTCAGATACGGATTCCGATAATAAAATTCATGCATCCGCTTTTTGGATTATCCGAAATTCGAAAATTTGAAAATCAGATAATCCGGAAATGAACACCCATAAGTATGCCTTATGTCTTTGTTGTTTTTAAATTGAGCCTTTAAAAATTGTTTATTTTGTATATAAATTTATTTATTATTTAATTAATTGTATTTATTGTTTATAGAAATTATTTATTTTATTATTTAGGTTAAATTAGAAAAATGTTAATTTAGGTGTATCATGGGTCAATATTTCGTATTTTGTAAAAGTTTATTCATAAGGTATTCTTTTTTATGAAAAAAATCATTCCATTCAAAAACATTCGACGAACCAACCAGTGACTTTCTTTTTCATTTTCTTGAATTTATACATTAACCCATTGTCAAGTCATTTCACATGCATACTGCTCATCTTGTTCAATTAGATTATGCAAAATTTAATTGCTGTAAACCTCTATCATTATCTTTTTGTTAGTTTTATTTAAATAAATAATATTATTTTATATTTTAGTTTTGTAACAACCATATAATCCATTCACGCACGTAGAATTTTCTAATTCGATAATTAGAATTAAAATGTCAAGTTGGATGGTTTACTTAAAGTTTTTGACGTTTAAAAGTTGTGACCGGAATACAAAGAGATCACGAAATAAGTAACTTAGAAGCTTTATTTAATAAAAATATTACTTTTAAAAGTTCATTAGTTAAATTGGTTCCAATTGTGTAATTACGGGTATTGCGTTTAAGACCCACACCACCTTAGGAAACATATAAATGTAATAGAAAAAGCTTAATTTCCTAAATTATACGTAATCAAAGTCAAGACTTTTAGTGTGTACGTACGTTGTGAAGAAGGAACCAGATCAGTCATCAGTGGCAATCCAAGAATCAAATGCTGGATTTTAGAGACTCCGTGCTTGTGATTACAATATAGTCTCTTAAGTATTTTAAATTAGTAAATTGGTCATTTTAAGATTCAATTTTAATAGGTAAAGCCGAGGTCGTGAATAACAAAAAAACTGATTAGTGAGATATTAAAATAAATATACGAATCAAATTGAATTTGACATGAATTCCATTTTAATGCACCGATGCACAACGTATAAATGTCAAATAGTATAAATTTTTAATTGGTCTAATTTTTCTTATAACCGTGAGGCCCTATGAAATTGGGGGCTCTGTGCGGTCGAGCCTTTCCCTCACCCTAAGCCACCCTTGAAATGCTCATATTGACAAGTCATACCACATCTTTTTCTCTACTTTGGTTTCATCCTCTTCCTTACCATAATTCAACTTCAAGTAAGGTGAAAAGTATTCTTTTTAACAAAAAGTATTCTTTTTAACAAGCTTAATCAGGTAGAATTGATAACAGTATGTTAGAAGTGATTTATAACAAGTTTTTACGTAAAAAAAATATTGTATAAACATGTTTCAATCGAGTTTTTGGATTGAAATTCGTTGCTGGGAAAAACAGAGTTGATAGCAGCATCCACACACCACGTAAGCAAGGCCATGCAGCCCGTGTGGATTTGGTTAGGTGCCCGCATAGACTGTCTAACTTAGTTTTTCTATACGTATAATTTGTTTTTAAGCTCTGTTTTGGTTCATTTTTTAGTAGTTAATACAAATTTGTTATTTTATCATATTCTGAAGCATCTAGCTAGTAGCATTTCTAATAGATTTTAGACTATGGTGGTTGGTGTTACATACGGTAGCAATCGGTAGAACCTAAAAGGACATTTGGTATGGTAGAATGGAATGAAATGAAATTTATAAGTTTTGTTAATCGATGTTGGTTACAATAAATAAAAGTTGACATAGAAAATAAAGGAAAACCTATTCAATTTCTATTGTTTTAAGAAAATAGAGTACTTAGTCGTATCTAAACTACTTGTGTATCAATCCGCGGTGAAGGGGGCATTGAGCAGGGGTAGTAGTCAAGGACTCAAGGGGAGGGGGCTGTAGGTTTTGATAAGAGGCTGATGTTTCGATCAGGGTATCAGACATCTTTTTTCTCCTTATTCAACAAGAACATGTTAATCTGGGACCTCTTATCCCAATACTCGATCAAACATCGTTATCATCCTAGCATCTTACATTCTTATCGAAGTAAGTGGTTGATAAAGGGTGGATATAAGGGCTATAAACACAACAAATTTAACTCTAGACTTTCTTGTGTTTTAAACTTTTAAGGGATTGATTCACAAACCACTCTAGCTTTGTTTAGGTTTTGTGTTAAGTGTTTCGCTATGCCACTCAGGTGCGTCTGGTATGGAGAATTGAGAGAATGAAATCGAGTTGATTTTCAAGCTTATTCTTCATAGGATGTCACCATCAATTTTCAAATGAATGATGGAGAATTGGTTTTTAGTGTAAATATTATTTCCTTAGTTTTCTCTTCAACATGGAGAGAATCAAAACAAGAGAACGAGAATTTAGATTGTGTTGTTTTTTCTTCATTCTATGTGTTCAATCTTAATTGATATGTTATGTTTACTTGTCAACAAAGCTTGAAAACTAAAATCATTCTATTTTCTTCATTTCTTCGTACCAAACTCAACCTTAATGTCTATATCCCTAAACTGTATGAATTAGCAACATTCTTCATTAAAGTTTGACTAAAATTGACCATTCTTTTTTAAGTTTAACCGTTTTAATCTCTCAACTAGTATTCTTTCAAACCAATTAAGAAAATTATCCAAAATCTCATATCAAGTTAATGATTCTCTACTTTCATCTCCAAATTCTCCAACATTCTAGTTATTTTGCATTAAATTGGTTTTGGTATATTAGTTTTTAATATGATATGTCCATAAATGCCATTGGATGTCCACAGAAAAAAGAAGAAAACAGGAGGCATGCATCTATGTATCAGTTTCTTCAAGAGTAATTAGATGAGTATACACCACATTGTCTATATATTATCTAGCAGATGGTACTAGGCAATCATTAGAAAGGTCTGGGCTTTCGATGTCAAGGAAGGTTGTTAACAAAGTTTTCCGTGAAGATTGGGCTCTGGAACTTTCTGAGGTTAGCTTCCCGTCATTCCCCTTTTCGATCTTGATTGCATCTTGTATGGCCAATATGATTTCTTGCATTCGTGGCCTGGAAGATCCATGTTGATCTACACATTGGATTGCAACTTCTGCAATTCTCCAGATAGACTCGATCTTCACATCGTGTGCTAGTGTAGGGTCGATGATGCTCACAACATCTCCTTTACGAATCAGGGACCGTGCCTGCAAAAAGAAAACAGTAGTCAACTTATTATGTGTTCCTTATTTAATGCATACATGGTTATTGAGGTCAAATGTGTAACTTCTAATCGCGATAACCCGACTAAAAGGGGTTTGTCAGAAATTTAATACAAACATTTTTTTTCTGTAAGTTCTGCTTAAGGCTGAACAAATAGTTACCAGAATACTCTCTAAAAACTAATCAGGTTGATAGAGTTGAAATTTAAAAAGCTACTCTACATCCATTTTTGATATGTGTAGAGACTAGAGACCGATGAACTTACCCAGTGAACAATGCTCCAGTCAGCCCCATAATCTTCTATAGATACAGGCTTTCTGCCGGAGATAAGTTCTAAGAGAACAACCCCAAAACTATAAACATCACTTTTCTCGGTTAACTGTTGGTTAGCATAGTACCTGGTTAAGGAAGACATTGTTAAATTAGCATGGGGTTGAGTAAGATCGTTAACGAATATGAAACTTTTTTTAAGTGTAGCTTACTCAGGGTCAAGGTAGCCTACAGTTCCTCGGGCTACACTTGATATGTGCGTCAAGTCTTCTTCGGTTTGCCTTGAAAGTCCAAAATCTGATACTTTAGCCCTCATATTAATGTCTAGAAGAATATTGCTTGTTTTTATGTCACGGTGAATGATACTCGGGTTGCATCCAGTGTGCAAATACTCAAGACCTATAATAGATATTAACTTTCTGTCACACCTTACAACGAAATCGGTAAAAGATACACCAAACAGAATTTTGAGTTAACCTTTAGCCGAATCTTCTGCAATGCGGAGACGAGCTCGCCAGTCCAAGTGCTTCTTGTTGATCCTATCTGTTTGCACGTTCGTCTGTCTGGTATTACTTATCTGACCACATAAGAAAAAAATCGAGAGTGGTAGTGTTGACATACCGTGTATGTGATCACGCAAAGTTCCATTGTGCATGTACTCATAAACCAACATTCGATGATGTTCTTCTTCACAGTATCCTATCAAGGGTACTAGGTTTCTATGATGAATCCTTGACAAGAGAGCAACCTGTGTGAGTAGGTATTTCAAGTTACTTATTGTTTCAGATAATAATAAGAATATATAATAAGTTTGAACTATTTGGTTCCTTCTTTTATAATTTTTCAGAAAACTGATTATTACTTTTCTGATGATGTGTATGTATAAGTCAGGCTCTCTAGTGGATTTTTAGCCCAAAGCTACCAATGAGCATTTTCTTCATCCTTTACTTTTCTGGCAAGTATATTTCATTTTTGATATCTCAAAGATCATAAAGAACCTCTGTAACAAATTGCTGTGCTCCATGGCTAGATGAATCAGCCATCATTTTAACTGCCACCTCCTTCCCGTCTTTCATTTTTCCATAGTATACGGGCCCAAAACTTCCTTTACCAATCTTCTTTGTGAATCCGCTTGTAGCTGCTTCTAGCTCAGCAAGCGAAATATAATATGATACACCTTCATCCATTAAACTTCCACCTCGTGCAACTGAGTAAGCAGTTAAACCTATGGTGCTCTTGCGTGATGATATTGCTCCTGGAGTCACGATACGATTACTTTTCAATTTGAAAGTTCGATAAAGTGAACCATAAGGGGAAGGAATAGGTAGGATTTGTAAGATCACCTACCTTTATCATCACTTCTTTGACTAGGTGCCTTCCTTCGAACATAGCGCAGTAGTAACAAGCTTCCTAAGAACAATATAAACAGAACCGCGAGTATTCCAACTGAAATTCCCAATATTAATTTGTAACTTGACTTTTGCTTCCCATGCCTCCGCAGACCATGATTACCTTCATAGCTGCAGTAGAAAACCTTATAGAAGTCTAGCATATGTCATGTGAAATCTCTCTCGGTGGTACTTTAGTCCATGATGAACTACTTCACCATCTCAAATTCAATAAGAATCATATACTTACTTGAAGATTATGTTTCTGGTTAATAAAGCTGTAGGGATATCCCCACTCAGCGAGTTGTTTTGTATATACCTGCAAGAGGATTGATTAATGAAAGTGACCACAGTTCATAATACTATGAAAACCGAAGAGTTAATACCTTTTTTTTATTGAAAATATATAAAAAATAAAGATGTGAAAATCACTACATACAGTTCTTGTAATTTTGGCAAACTACCAAAGTAAGATGGTAAAGAACCAGTCAGGTTATTGTCCTCTAGATGTCTGCAATTTGACCAAGAACACATGTAGTCAGCAAAAACTACTTTTTTCTAAGAATGTCTGCTAGAAGTGAAATTAAAGCAACAGGCTTACGTACATAATTGTCAATTTATCAAGGTTACTCATATCAGGGATTTGCCCACTAAGGGAATTTCCGTTTAACCACCTGATCGAAACAAACCATTAGCAGGGTGTTAAAGCAGCAAATTGACAACTTTAATATCTCATTGTAGTTCACTAACACTTACAACTCTGTCAACTCTTGCAAGTCCTTGATCCCGGGTGGAATTTCACCAGCCAAGTTCGAGCCTGACAAATTACTGTTTTAATTCTGTTAGTACAAATTTCTCTATACAACTATGTTTGTGTGTATGTGCAACTACCACCACTTAATGATACTGAACTCACATTTTAGTTATTCTGGGAGGAATGTTGGAGCTACAAGTCACCCATTGCCACTGAGCAGGGACACATGGATCCCCGTCTTCAACCAAATCCTCAATGTCAAGCATCGAGCGGAAGGCACCAAGAACATTCACTTCCATAAGGGAATTTAAAAAAACAAAATAGATTAATTAGCCTTATTGTAGTCTCCCATGTGAAGGTTGGAAATCAATTAAAACAGAGTGAATCGTCTTACCATCTTTTCGATCGGTCTTTGAGGCAATTGGAACATATTTACTGATTTCAACTGCATTCAAGAGTGGTCCTTGAGTCGAATCTGGTGTCTTTTTGAAAGAGAACGATAGGACAAAAGTCAGTGACACGTTCATATAACTAGGTTCGTATAAGGTGTAGGTTCCATTGGCATTTTCTTCAATATTCACCACAGCATTGCTGTAGTCCGGTACATAGGGCTCCTTCATTGTGAACTTTCGAGTTTCATTCGCTGGCAAGTCCTGAATTTCTGCGAAATACGCATAAGCTCGAGCATTGGCAGGGAAGTCTTCTAAATTCAATCTGTAGCTCAGAGTCCCTTGGGTGCCTACAACTGCGGTTTGCATGACTTTCACAGGTGGGTATTCTCTTGTATTTGTGTTTATGTTCTTTGATGTATTAATTCTCACCGTGCCAGTTGCCACTCCTACAAGAAAATTCTGCCTTTTTGCAAGGTCAGAATCCCATATTCGGTCATACGGATCATCCGGGTACCTGTTAACAGATGTCAAATCGATCCAATACTGACCTTTTTCAATCAAAACTGTTCATTTGTCAGACATGAGTATTGGTGGGAGCATCAAGCATGCATACCTTAGAGCTTCCGCGCTTTCAGCACCAAAATTAACTCTGGCAGCCACCTTCAAGTAAAAATTATCCTCGAAATCAGTAGCATACATGGAAAGATTCAACGGCCGGAGCTCGAGTGTGGATAGAAAAGGAGAACCCGTTGTGGCACAGCACAAACACACATCAATCGAACTCGAAGGTGCTCTTATGACCATCTCCTTGACGTAAACCGTCGATGAATCCAACACAGTAACAGTTGCCCATCTAGTTGCATCCAGATAGAGCTGAAATTTAGGATATGTGTTTTCACTATCAGAATTACCATACAAAAAGGTTGCCCGAACTATATATCGTCTTCTCTCTTTCGTATTTAGAGTATAACAATACTTCTTGTTGTCTATAGGAAAGTCTCTGCGCCGTTGATACTGAATTGAGTTCTCATTCGGGTTCTCAATCTCCACTGGTGTTCCATGCCCAATGATCCCAGAATCCGAAACCCATTCTAAGCCAGTTTTCGGGTCAGTATGATTACTTGTACCTCCACAGTCTATACTTACAAATTCTGCATCCAAATTAACATTTACATCATATTGAATCTCAACTCCTTTCTCATCCATCCATGGCCAGACAAACCTACACCGACCCCAGGGTATACATATGCCGAAAAAGTATTTTGTAGCTTAACAAATATATAAAAGAAATTTCTTTCCCTCATTAAAAAAATCTTAGAATTGGAACTAAAGCAAAAATTAATTCAATAATTTGAACTGCATGACGAGACCCAAATCTTTCATCTAAATCAGATGTCATCTTAATAATTCTGAGCATATTTTGTTAAAGAATCTTGAAATTTAGTGTAAAAGTAAAGAAAGCATAGCATACCTGTAACTTGACACAGAAGAGATGTGATTGAGCAGCAAAGAAGTAGTAAAATTAAGTGAAGAACTAAACCCATGAAGCTAAGGATGAACAAGTAGAAAAGAGTTGGAATTTGTGTGCAAATGGCAGCATTTAATTCTACCCTCCACTTGCAATATCACCTTTTTTGATTGATGAATGTTCATTCACATTTGTCTGTTTTCATGATTTTTTTCAAATCTTACCTTTTTCTTATGAACAGAATCTCATGTTCTTTTTCGGGTTCGCTTTTTTCTTTCTTGCTTTGGTGAAGAATATGAATATGACACCAGCTCATTCAATTAAAGGTGTAAATGACCTCTCTCTTCTACGACGGTGATGGGAGTACCGCTGGGGATATTTGTGTAAATTAAGTTATAAGTTGGACCATTTTTTAACGTTAAAACCTTTAATTATTTTTCAATGCAAAAAAAAAACTCAACCGGTAAAAGTTCACATAATTAAGGTATTATTCGTTCTATTTGATTAAAAGTCACATGTTACAGTCGACGAATCACAAGTGACCATCATAATTTCGTTGAAAAAAATAAATTCCAATAAAGAAACACAAATTTTGAACAAAGAAATCAAGAAAAAATGTGGATTTAAATCATAAAATACAGACAAATTAGTTCATTGGAGAGAATAAAAAACATCATTTTGATAAGTTTTAGTTAGTTTAGGGTTTTTTGTGCAATGAAAAATGGTTGTGGCTTTTAATCACAAAAATGAATCAACTTGAGAGTTTTTTTATGAATTTCTTTTAAAAATATTCATCTTTCTATCAGAATACTCGTATACTATTAAAATGTAGAAAGATAAAGAGGAAGGATTGAAGAAAGAAAGAGAGGGTGAAGTCGCAAGGGAGGTAGCCGTTGGGGATCGTTCTTAGTGGAACCGGGGTAAGGGAACCGGAGTGGAGCATATGTGGCAACCCGAACACCATCGGGATGACCACTCCATTTACTCTAATCCAATTTTATTACTTTTAATATTAAAATTTATTAATTTATTAAATTTAAGTAACTTAAATAACCAACTTACATGTTAGAACAATAGCATGAGAGAAAATAAAAAAACAAGTTGAAAGCGAAAATTTCATGGGTAAAAGTCTATAATATATACAAAGCTACTTTTTAAAAAGTCTTTTTTTTTTTTGTTAACATGATATGTTTACTTCATTTTTCAATACCAATATGATCATTTTTATAACAAAACTCAGTTTTTATACCAATGAAACATGGTTTTTTTAATGTAAAATCAAGCTATAAATAATCATATTGTTATAGAAAACTAAAGTATAAATATCATTTTGACAATAAAAGAAACTAGACGTACCATGTCAATACTTTTTAAAGAAAATGTTGCATGACACGAACATTTTAACCCAAAACTTATTGATTATTTTAATTGTTATCGATGATTACTAACGGATTAATTTGTAAATATGATCATAATAGTATCGTCTTTGGGTAAATAACTTAATTCTAATATGTAATTAGAATTATTTTTTATTTAATAGTCATTTTATGTGGTTGTTTGTTTACTTCTTAACGGAATCATTAAGAGGCTCCTTCAAAGGTTAACCACCTCTTAATGATTTCATTCAGCACTAAACAAACAAGGGCTATGTCTTGGAAGGTGAGGAATATGCATGAGGATTGCTGAAATGCTGAATACCTGATGCAAGCATTGATGACTCATAAAAATGGTGGTTTGTGGTATATATGAGCTCTGTACCTTTTCTATATATTGTTATCTTTGACCAGTCTTAACATGCACAGATTACTTTTTTTTTTGAATTAATTGTTATAATAGTTTATTAGGTAACATTACCAACCTATTGATTTGGAAAATGGTAGATTTGTAGCCAAATGCTACATATTACATATAGATGGAGTTTCAAGAGTGTTTATCCCCTTTTCAAATGGATTTGTCAAATAAAAATAAGCATACAAATGTTTGATAATTTTAAAAAAGCTAACATAAGTTTATTTGTGTTTTTCCTTCCTAAAAAAACGCATAAAGCAGAAACATGAAGACAAACACCGTTTTAACATTGTTGATTTAGATTTTAACTTTCAAAGTAGTAAAATGTTACATGAGCAAAGGTATAATTTAAAGCAAGAAAAAGCAGAAACAAAAGGTTCACAATTTATATCTTATCTTAACATTGCTTTAATTTTGCTTTTGCTTTTTGGTAACACAAAAAATCTTTTTCTTTGTCACTTTGGACCAGTCTTTCTCTTTAAGCTTAATTTATTTATTTTTAATTTTTAATTTTTCAGAGTTTGCAAAAAACAAATGGCCCCCATCTTCCTTCACATGTGTTAGACATTTGGTTAATTGGTCCTTAGATGGGTCAAAATGCCCTATCAAACTATTTGGGTAATGGACTTTAAGCATTTGTATACATCTTTGAGCAACTTGATTTCAGCCCATTTCTCAAATTTCTTTCTTAACAAAACTCTTAACATTTTACAAGTTTAACCACTTCGAGATAAAATATCTTCCAAGTCGATTCGTTTTTAAATATATTGGTTGAAGGTGTCATCGTCATCAACTGCTAATCAAGTGATTATAGTCTCATGTTCAAATCTTTGTAAGCATATTTATAAACTTCGAAAAAAAATGGTCTGTCAGTTACATCAAAATCATGATTCCTTCATATCTCCCACCCTACTTTCAATTATATCCCCAGATTCGTATTTCATAGTTATAAATGTTTTAATTGCATTATATATTTAGAAGATAAAAAGTTCAATTATATATTTTTTTGTCATATTTACTTATTCTAAGAGTATCGACGTCTCCGGTGACTGATTTTTGTATACCTTTTCACTATTGTGAAAACAGATTTGCATAGCTTGATTGCATTGGACTATTGAAGAGAAGTGGACTCCAAATGAGGTGGGCCAAAAATACAAAATTTTCCACTTTGTCTCTTTTTGCAAAAAGTGTTTTGGATTGGAAGGAAATTTAAAGATAGGTCTTACAAATGTTTTTAATGATGTGATGTTAATTTGTCAAAAGCTGCGTATATGATTTAGATTCAAGACGTGTTAAGATGGTATTTTCTTTTAAAAGTATGAACTTTTTTTTTTTTCATTTTGATACAATCATACAACGAAACTAGCATATATTTAATATTGTTTAGTACACTATCTAACCGAAAAAATCAACCTTTGAAAACATACCAAAATAAATCAAATCTAAGACTCCTAGTCAAACTTCGTTAGGATTATTTGTGATTTAAACTTCGTATTAAAAGTTTAAAGTGTTTTAAGCAAAAAAAGTCATGTCAATTTTGTTAAAAAGAACATCGTCGAGTTTATTTTTTTTAACATCACCCAAACGATAAAAAAAAACACATAAGATCTAGAAAAAGTGGCTAGATATTTCACATGCGTAAACACCTTTTGAAACCCTCCAAATAAAGTTAAAAAATTGATTACATCTATTATTTAGCGTTGTCGATAAAACAAAATTACAAACTTTGAATAGTTGAAGACTTAAGTTGTAACAACAAGTACGTACATTTAAAGTAGATGATATAATATTTGATTAAGTTACAACTTCAACTATTCCCCAACTACCAATTTCAATTCATGTCAACATCACGTGTGATTTTTTATTTTTTTTTAGACCTGACAATTCGTGTATTCGTGTCGTTTTCACGTGTCAGACCCGAATTTGACACGACATGAATACACGAAGGGTAATAAGTTTTATCTCAATTTTTAAGATGTATTCGTGTCGTGTATTCGTGTCGTGTCGTGTCTCTCACAAACTCGTGTATTCGTGTCTCCAATTGCCAGGTCTATTTTTTTTGTTGTAAAAACTTGAAATCCATTAAATTCAATGAAAAAAAACTTGTATGGCCTAGGATTGTTGGAACCCAGTTTCAACCAATAATTTAAAGCGATAATTTAATTTAATTAATCAAAAATATTTATTCATTTTAATTTAATTAATATTAAATTATTATAATATGTTAATTATATAAATTAGTTAAATGTTAGTATATAGATAATTTAAAACTTATAATTTAATTAATAGTTTGGAATTTAGATTTTAGGATATTTTTTAAATTTCAGGCATGATTTTAGATTTCAAACTATAAGGCCACCTTTTACTTCCTAAATAAAAGACGGAATTACATAATCACAAGTATTAGCCTTGTCACACCGACAAAGTTTTACTTCCTTTTGTGCTTTTATTATATTAAATTTAAACTTATTCTGAAACTGAAAATACAATATTAAACTTTTAAGAAAAAACTCATGTCACTCGAGAGAAAAGGAAAAAGTAGCATCCCATCCACAAGATACCCTAGTCCCCGTTTCTTGAATGGAAGATGTAAAGCTTGAATCTTTTACGCTGAGTTAACAATTTTTAGTGCTCACTGCTACAAGTTCAAGAATAAACTTAGCCCTTGTTTGTTTAGTGCTGAATGGAATCATTAAGAGGTAGTTTAACGTCTTTAACTTTAACCTTTGAACGAGCCTCTTAATGATTCCGTTAAGAAGTAAACAAACAACCACTTGCTCAAATGGCAGCTGCAGAATTAAACAAACAGTTGAACTCCAAAAACATGTATATCACATGCTCCCTCTGATCTGCTGCTATACATACAATAATAATAAAGAAACAAAAGAATCAGTTGTGCTACTCACTACTCATCGTAGGTAGGTTAGGTATGTACATAGAAAGATATTTGATAATAATGCCACCAATCAAAAACAGATCCATGAGACCAGACCAGTAAGAAGAATGATGGAAACTCTCTTGTCCCAGGCCATACCATGCCTTGATCAACTCAAAATTTTTGTTCTGAAACTCTATAATTCCAATTTCGCCAAATTTTAGTACGAGAACTCAAGGCCTCTGAGTGATATATACTTCTTTACCCAAATGGCAATATCTTCTGCACATGCCTGAGCTTTTGGCGTCTTGAGGAACGTCTCAAAGGTTGCAAACTCGTGTACAGCATCCTTGTAATCATACACCGGGGCGTCTACATTAACCTTCCTAAGCTCCTGTGAGTATGCAATGGCCCGGTCACGCATCCAGTCGTGTTCGGCTACTACAGTCAACGTAGGAGGCATGAGTTTCAGAGGAATTCTTTTAGCAGACATCAGAGGGTTGGCTGCTGGATGGTCCAGATTGAATTGATCATCTGGTAAGAAAAGTTTCCAAGCCAGCATGGCCATATTTCTGTCGTAGAGGTAAGAATTAGCCAGCTTGATCTCGGATTTTGTGGGAGTGCTTCCAATGAAAAAGGGGTACATAAGGACTTGTGCGACTACTCTTACAGGGTCCAAAAGGTTCCCAGCTTCGACTGCCTTTTGTGTGACAAAATTTGCAATGTTTGAACCAGAGCTTACGCCAAGGAGAACACACCTGTCGATGGCCCATAACCACATTAAAAGAAACGAAACTGGTAAAAACAAGTACAGTGTTCAAGTTTCATTATGGATAACCGGTTAGCCATGATGGATATCTAACTTTGTGCCTTCAAATTTATAGAGCACATAAAATGTGTCAATTATCACAATAAAAATATTTATGAATCAGATACCAAGAATCTATCGACAATCAACCACATCGGTTACATCCTATCCATCCAATTGTCAACCAATTACCAAACACAGAATCAATATACAGTTCTTTCTTTTGATGATAGTATCTGTGAGATAGATAAATTTGTGTGAGGAGGATGCAAGTTAACATATCGTGATAACTGTATCTATTTCATCATGGAAAAATCTTCATCATCATCGTTGCGACTAACTCAGAACACATCATATGACAAAATAAATAAGTCGAAAATTTATACCTTGAAAGATCAGCATGAGCAGCAATCCAAGGCTCAATCATAGATGAACCAAAACCATCAACAATCTGCCTCTTCCTCAAGTCAACGCGATCAGAAATCCTACACTCTGCCAAATTCGCCTGCTTGGCTAACCAATTTAGCGCCTCCACACCATCCTCAAACGCCGCCGGATACTTACTCTCCGGTGCAAGCCTGTAACCCACGGCTACCACGATCGCATCACATGCCTTGGCAATTCTTCGACAAAACAAATCGTTCCCCAACGAAACACTACTCCCAGTCACAAAACCACCTCCATGAAACTGCAACACCACCGGCAATTTACGTAGATTATCAGCCAGAACCGGTGAATAACCACGGTAAACCCCATCCCCTTTTTTCAAACCCGTCGATTTCGCAAGTACAGAGTCAGGGATAAAGATCCGGAGGGACAGAGACGTCAAAGGATCAGTATGAATATCTTTAGTAGCAACACCGTCTTCAGCGAAGCTAGGGTTAGCGGGAGCGACGGATTCATCGTTGCGAGAAACGACGCCGAATTGATTGGGGATTTTAGCATGGGTTTCAGAGAGGGTTTGTAATTGGCGCTTCAAGATGAATTTATGAAGAACACTGTAGAACTTTACAGATACAGAAGGCATGTTTATCGAAGAAGAAGAAGAAGAAGAAGAATTGGTAAAGGATGATTATACATTAGTTGGTGTAAATTGAGGATTAGTTAGGGTTTTAAGGTGACAGATGAGAAGAGACTTATTCAATTCAAAATTGGGGAAGAAGGTTCCATGATTGTTTCAATATAAACTCTAAAATTCAATATGAGAAGGCTGCGTTGCGTTGCATCGCATATTTGATATTTGCATGGTTAACTTTGTACTTTCTAGACGCTTGACTTGTAATTATCTACTACCATCATTACTCTTGCTGCCAATTTACATCTTCACTTTGTTAATTATTAGGCATTAAGTTTAATATTGGGTTTTATATCATTAACAAAAAAAAATATACATGAATAAGCTAGAAAGGGCTTGAGGGGTGTATAGTTTGTAAAAAGATTAATATTGAAAAAACCGCATCAAATGACTTTATTTTCACGATTAAGTTCCTAAACTTTTTTTTCTTATTTATTTAAGTCTCTGAACTAATTCTCTTATTCAAAATTGTATATTTGACATGTTTGACCGGTTACCAAACAAGTAACTTTAGTTTTTCATTTGATTAATGTTGATAAAAATCATCTATCTTTCTATATTATAATTGGAAAAAAAAAAAGTTTAAGTCCCTAAACTTTTTGTTTTATCAGTTGTATTTTACCAGCAAACCCGATAGTCGGTCAAATATATATACTTTTGAATAAGACAAACATAGTTTAGGTACTTAAGTAATTGAAAAAAAAAAGGTTTAAGGACTTAATTAAAAAGATAAGAAAAGTTGATAACATTTTTTAAATATTAACCCTAATAAAAGTTAAAAAGTGGGGTACCAATGAACCTTATAAATTTGTTCTCTCAGGAAATCTTCGATTTGGGAAAAAAAAAAAAAAAAACATGTACGTTACTTTTTACTAGTTTAATTAGATTGTCAACTAACATATGGTTATACATAAAATGGTCAACGGATAAATATAACAATTATATACCAAAGGTTACTACTTAGTAGGAGTATGGTAATAATATACTTTCATAGTAAAGAAACTTGGTTGAGAAGCGTCCTTCATGTAGAGCTTCAACATGCTTCGTTTAAATATAGAGCTTTGGGTCAAAGGTAATAAATTATGAATAAAAGTTCGATCTTTAAACATGATCTTTAGAATATCTTTACACATTGTCATTTATGGTTATTTGACAGTTGTTTTCTATTAGAAACAGTTATTTTCAATCTCTATAAATAGGAAACCAAGTCTTCAGAATAAAAATATAGAAAAACTATAGATTACTTGTTAATACTTGTTGAATCTCAATTGAATTTATCTGGTACATTTCTTATCTTAATCACTTTATCGTCTTAATCTTCAAAATGATCTTACAGGGATACATCACTGTTCGGTCAAACTAAGGTTTTGTTAATGTTTTAGGTTAGCAAGATCTAAATTAATCTCCTGATTGACATTCAATGTAATAATCCTGGTAAAATACAAATCGTGAATTCGTGTTTAAATTCCATAAACTAGATTTTTTTTTTTTGAATGACTAACCTACAGTACCAACTAGTTTTTACTATCATCAAAGTCTCAATTAAAACTTGAACTCACAATCTTCCGGTTGGGACAACACCAAGCACGAGTCTATCTATCTTTTTTTTAACAAATTAAAAGATGAGACTTTTAAAAAAAGTGTAATTTAATTTCTTAGGAGGTGGTTGGATTTGCTTTTGAAAAGGCGTTGCAGTGTTTTGGAATCTAATAATCAAATAATGATTGTAACAGAAAATGATGTGTTTTTTTATCACAATTATTAAATAATCATTTTTTAAAATGCTTTTATTTGCGTTTTAACTTGTAAAATTACTAAATAATCCATCATTAAACAAATAAACTATATTTTTTTTAGCTTTTAAAAAGTGTAATAGGATTAATTCAAAAGCAGATAGTCAATTATCAATAAATACAATCCAAACACTTTAAAACAATTATTTACGTTATTATAACATAATGATTTAATAATCTACATCATAATTAGTTTAAACTTTAGACACTTGTTATAAAAGTATTTTAGTAGTTTATTTTATATAACATGAAATGTTTGTGTACCCGCTATCTATAGACGTATTTTTTTCCTTTTATTATACAAAGATTTGAGACATTTTATAAAGGACATCAGAAAATGTAACATAAAATACAAAATTTAACAATAAAAAAAAAATACTATTTTTACCAAAAAAAAAGATATGAAATTCTTTTTTAGGCTGAAAAAAAAGAGAATGGAATATTATTTTTGTCAAAAGGAGAACATAAAATCAATTTTTTTTTACCTTACTTATCGTTCATCAATACTGTTTTTCGCCTATGATACTTTTTTGGTCTAAGAAATTTTTACTTTACCTTTATTATCAAAACTTAGTTTTTATATTACTTTTGTTGGAATTTTGACCTGTTATAAATAAATAGTTTGAATGCAACGCTAGAGTTGACAAAATAGACGGTAGACTGGATTAGCATCCGAAATTCCAAACCAAACAAAATCCATTTATTGGTTTACTTTCTATATTGAAAAACCAACCACTTCATACCTAAACCAAAACAAGAACTAATCTCCGTCATTTCTTCCTGCATTCATGGCTCATTGCCTTCAAATCGACAGAGCCGTGATTTGGTGAAAATGGTGTCAAGAAATGATTCCCAATCAAACCTCACATCTTCTTAAATCAGATACCCAATTGGCGAACTTCGGTTCAAAAAGAAACCGAATATAAAGGTAGTGAGAACGAACGTTAACAAACACTTCGTCCGATTGAGGCCTTCAAAAAAGTGTTCTTCGGAGAAGACTTGGATGCTCAAAGAGCAATTCTTTAACCATAAAGTTTCCAAATTACCTTGAACTTAGTCCTGGATTTGGAGGGATCAAATTACTACAAAGGGATTCAGAGACGTGCTTTGAAGACCCAGAAGAGTTTTAAGCTTGTGTTTATCTCCACGTCATACAGGGCCTGTTGAAAAGAAAACTGAGCCAATGAGAAAATCATTAGAGTGCTGGTGATCTTTCGATGCTCCACAAGAAGTAGATAGGGAAGCCACTGCAAGGAGAGGAGTACATTTCTGTTTCAAGACTTGATGACGGTCTCAGGAGATAGATCAGACATAGATGGTAATGTTAAGGAAGAGACAACTTGGAAGACAGGGGTTGAGAGCTTGTACAGCGAGCTTCAAGATTTGTACGATGAAGAAAGTGTGAGCTCGGGAGCCTGGTCACAAGTGAATGCTGATTCTGAATTGAACAATTCGTATCACCAAAGGAAAGATCAAGGCTTTCTGAACTATGATACATTTGAGGTGTCATTAACAACTAGAGAAACAGACGTGAACGAGCGAGATAACGGATGAGGATAACATCACAAGCATCACTGAAGAACTTGAGACAAAAAATTAATGTAAGAACTCCAGTCTCGAAGAAAAAAGAAAATTGAACTTTAAGGTCTGAATCGTCTGATTGTGGCAATATCAAGCGCTGCATCAATTATCAACAAGAAGAAACTTCTCAAGAGTCAGAGACAGTCCCTGATTTTGCAGAGGACGCACAGGATGAAGTAACAAGCGCCATACCACGTGGATCATAAAATTTAAAACATCTGCTTTTATCAACGGAGAAGAAACAGTGTTCAGACACGGATAAAAGGGTCACTGTGCAAGTACCTGCAACTGCTGTTGCCCTGATAAAATGGAAATGGAGGAAATGTATGAAGATTACCTTACTGCATCTGATGAAATACCTTACTGCATCTGATGAAATAGCAAGCCGTCATCATGCTTGTGCCAGAACAAAAGCGAAGAGTTGCATTGCTTGTTGAAGCTTTTGAAAAGGTGATGCCAATTCCCAAATATGAAACCCACAACAGATACCTCAAAAGCTTTCTCAAATGTGATACCTTTGCGGGATAATCTTGCAACAAAACAATTTCCAATAGATTATGAGAAAAATATGCTTGTTGCTTTACAATGTTGACCTCCGAATGACCAACAAAACTGTTGTATCAACCCGCTTGATGCTTTTTGCAGGTGGAGAAACTGAATTGACAATCTTCTGTTGCTATTCTGCAAAGTAGTGCTATTAAAGGACAATGGAATCTATGAAGACAATAACTATGGGACGATACTTGGTTAATTTCTCCAAGAAGTAAGAACTAGCATGGACCGATAAGTAATAAGTTATTGCTGCAAACAAAATTCAAGGTGTATTGGATAAGGATATCTTAACAAAGATCACACAAGTTTCGATTTTCCAAACAAATTTCAATCCTCTATATGAATCGTGTATCTACAACAAAATAGATTCTACAACATAGTGATCAGTCACCAGATATTTGCTTACCTTGAAAATATAAGAATTGAGCTCAGCTATTTAACATGATTACCACAATGGTAGCGTGAATTAATGGATCTTGGCATGTTGATAAATATTGGTTGCTTTTTCCCTTAATTGCACCTCGATTTTAGGGGAATCCGCTATGCAAGACTAAAGCTGTCCATAGTACCTGTGTAGAACACTATCATCTGAATTTTGTTGTTCGTTATGCAACAAGGACCTTGCTGCTTTATCACCCTGTTTGACACTTCTTTTGGAGTGGCATCATGGAACACCTTTAGTGCATCCGTTGTTGATAGATTATTCACGTATTCATGCAAGTGGCAAAACTTGTTTCTTGTTTCCTTGATTCAATGATCTTCTCTCTCAACTCACTAGGAAGGCTATCCAAAGCTCTAGACCAAGTCACAGTCACCAATCCGTAAACAAGATGTTAGAACTTCCCACAAAAAGTATTCCCTTTAACCGAAAATAATGTCCCAAATCTCACTATTGAGTATCACCGGATATTTAATTATTAAAGGTGGTTTAGTATTGTGGGTCATAAAGAAAAAATGATAATGACACCAAACTAGAAAATGCCAAAATGGTTAGCATATATAAACATAATAGAGCTGAAAGAAAACCAACATTTGAGAAGTAACATGTTTATATTTCACAAAAGAATTCTGATTACCAACTAATAGTAACGTACGCAGTAACACCTCTAACCTCAGTTAAATCCAACAACTACAGACTCCGTAAAACCAACATTGAAACCTTCTTGCACAGAAGCTTCATTTCCTGATATAAGACCATCATGATAGCCAAGCTATTGACAAATTAAGATTTAACTCAAATATGATAAAACCTGTATACTTACAGACCATAATTGTTTCATGATTCTTATGAAACACGATTATAAAATAGTGTAAATGGTAAAATCGACGTTCCTAACTATTGAGAAGCATCGTCAATAAGATGCTATGATGGATACAGTATAAAAACATAGGCTTCGTTTGTTTTTTCCTCTTTTCTCTTTTTTGCCTCTACTATCTGATTCGGTCAGATATAAGAGGTTGAATGTTGTTTGTTTTTCTTACTCCAATCAGACATCTTGATGTCTGACCGTGATCTGTTTCAATCAGATTTTAAATTTGTCTTTTGTCTGCTTTCTTTTGTCTATTTTAAATTTGTCTTTTGTCTTTTGATAAATTATATGTAGTAAGACACTTTATTAAATTAAAAAACAAACAATCTAGTCTAAACAGATTTTAGACATTTTTTAATATCTTATCAAACAGAAGGTAAAAAGGGTTTAGACGTCTAAACTCTTAAAAAAACAAACGGAGCCATAGTTTTTTTTTCAGACTATAGAGTCGCCCTATTGACAAAAAAACCATCTGAAGTAGCAAGTAGCAAGAGAAGTCAAACATATGTTTTGGTCAAGTTATATTGTTTTCTACCAATCATATATTCGAAGGTGCTTTTCAAGCATCTCATGGAAATTACAAGACTGCAAATTCAACAACCTTTCAATTTTATTGTACCATCTTCTTGCATTATCAATATATAATCTTCCAAAGTGTTGATTTATTCTAGTCTTATAGCATTTATAGTGGTATCGGATCTCACTTCTTAAGGGGCCAGTTGTTGATTTACTTGCAAGAAACACATGATGGAGAGAAATAACTAGACATGACATCTAGTTCAGAGGCTCTTGCAATTCCAATATTTTCAGAATTGCACTATCATATTTGGACCGTGAAAATGAAGACGTATTTTAAGTCTCGAGGTTTGTGGAAGGTAATAGAGACCGGTGAAAATCCTCCGGCACTTAGAGCAAATCCAACCAAGGTTGTCAAGATCGAGATCTTAACTAGGATCGTTTTCATCTCTGCAATATCGAGATCGTAGGATCAGACTGGGATCATAATATCCTACCATAAAATCATTACTTTTTTTCCTAGGTATTATAATTTTTAATTTTATATTATAACTTAATTATATAACACTTCAA
Organism: Centrapalus pauciflorus; assembly: GCA_020465985.1. Lineage (NCBI taxonomy): Eukaryota > Viridiplantae > Streptophyta > Magnoliopsida > Asterales > Asteraceae > Centrapalus > Centrapalus pauciflorus. Next base: position 898,548 of record JAANYP010007579.1, read on the forward strand.
CGAAATATTTATACATTAAATTGAGAAATAACGTACGTTCATGTTTTGAATGTTTATGGTCATCTAAAAATAGTCAACCAATCATACATTCTACAATTTGACTCAATATCCTAAAAGATAAAATGGTTGGATCTAGGTAAAAGGTTGGATTGGATCGGCAAACCATCCTACGGGAAAACCGGTTAAAAGGATCCGAACCGAGTAAAATGTAGGATCGGATCGGTAACCGATCCTACGATCGATCCCACGTCCGATCTTGCTAAAAAACGATCCTAGACCAATCCTCCTCGAAATCACTTGGTGGGATCGTAGGACGACCGATCCTACGATCTTACTCGCGATCTTAACAACTATGAACCCAACGATTGCTCAAATACATCTTATGAAGAAGAGTTGTTGAAAAAAATAAGGTCAACATGTTTGCATTCAGGACTTGTAAATCAAAATTTCATCTCCATCATGTACCTGGAGACACCAAAAGCAATGTGGGATAAACTGCAAGAAACATATCAATATACTAATAGAGTAAAAGATATCAAATTATTAACTTTCATGAGAGTTTGAATTGTTTAAAATGAAAGATGATGTGTGAAAGATTATTGAGCAAGGGTGATGGATATAATTAACTGGAGGAGGCTTCAACTTCAAGGTTAATATGTGAAAGAGCAAAAAATGGTAGAGAAACCAAAAAGTTGCAATTGAAGAGTCTTCTGATCTTAGTTTGCTTACACTTTGTGAGCTAACAAGCAAGCTCCAAGCACAAGAACAGAGAGTTTCTATAAGATCAGAAGAAAAGGTTGAAGGTGCTTTTCAAGCATCTAAGAATAACAAGGCCGAAAATACAACCACCTTTCCATTTTATTGTACTCTCCTCTTGTATTATCAAATATATAATCTTCCAAAATATTAATTTATTCTAATCTTGAAGCATTTACAATAATCATATAATTTGACCAAATGAAAGCATTGCCTACTAGAATCCATTAACAAAAGATAAACCTGCAAAAAATTTGTTAACTTCCGACGTCACACTAAACACTCCTTCATAAATAAAAGTTTGTCAATCCAATTTTGACCCTATTTATTTTCACGTCGGTTTCGTATCTGTGTGTTATCTTTTACCGACGTGTTCCGTGTTCACCTGTTTTTTCAATTTTGGTATTCGGTTTTCGAATTCGGTAAAACTGTTGAATCACTAATTGCACACATATTTGTTGCTAACAATTAGTCTTGGAAAAGAACAGAGTCACATAAGCAAAACCATAGGCAAGACGAAATGATTAATCAATAGTCATTACTTCGTTTAATATTTGGAAGGGAATTCAAAGAGCACAAAAAGTAAGTATTTATCAACATGGAAAATCATTGAGTTAAGGCAGACATCACATCATTCAAGACTGAAACAAGTGTGAATGTCATTGATGATTAAAAACTACAAGAAGTAAGTAAATAACAGATTAGAGATTTAGAACGCACCACATTTATGAGATTAAACTTGAGAAAGGGAGAGCTGAGACGTTGACAAGTGGGAAATTAGACGCGAGACCCAGAGGGAAAAACCGAGAAAGGATGAAGATCCTAGACGGCGCCGGTGGAGGCCGGAGGACGAAGGGAGGGCGGAGGCGATTATCTCAATGTCAATAATCGATTTTAGGCTTGTCGTCCAGACCAGGGGTGTTAAAAAAATCGGATCATCCGAAATAAAAATCCGAAAATCCGATCCGAAAACCGGATATCCAAAATTTCGGATTCGTATAGTAAAATTACAGATTTTCGGATATTCGGATAATCCGATATCCGAAAATCCAAAAAAAAAATATTTTTTTTATATCTTTAGTATTGATTATTTACATAATATTGAGTGTTTATTATTATCCTAATGTATATTTTTGAATTTTATCTTAGTATTATAGATTTATCAACTAATATTTTTATAAATTTTAGTTTTTTTTATATTTTTTAGTCGTTTTGAGTAAAATAATTCCGGATACATTTAGTTTGTGATATATTTATTTTTAATATCTATTTGGATATATGAATTTGTATTTTAGATATTTAAATATTTATTTAATTTTAAAAAAAAATTAAAAAATATGAATTTTCGGATATCCGAAATGAACACCCCTAGTCCAGACTTGGGAAAAAAAAACACGACCCCAACGCGTGAAACCTGAAAATCGACCCCACTTGACTGAGAACCCCGAAGAGAGTTCTGCAACCCATTACGTGACAATAACGCAAATAATTAGTATAAAGTGTTTGGATTGCATACATTAATAAATGATTATTTGCGTTTAAACTAGATTCTACCACATTTTTTCATAAGTTAAAAAATGTAGTTTATTTGCTTAATAAGTAATTATTTGGTCATTTTACAAGTAAAAACGCAAATCCAAACACTTTAAAAACTGATTATTTGATAATTATGATAGCAAACAGTAAAAGTTAAACCAAACATTACATTTCCTGCAGCAGTTTTTGTTACAACTATTATCTTATTATTAGTTTCCAAAACGCTACAGCATTTTTTCAAACGCAAATCCAAACACCCTCTGAATGTCCAAATTTCACTATACCTAAAAGAAATAATTAATTTGAGGACTTTTATGGAAAAAAAAAATAACATAGACGAAAACGTAAAAAAAAAAAATGAAAACATGACTCTTAAAAAAATTACAACAACCAGTAACTCTTTTATGATTGACAACCATCAAATGATTAGTACAAGGTTCTCGAACCACATAATTAGAGTATTTATAAATTATAATGTGTATCTAAGTAAAGGCGGTGAGATGTGTCAATATGGTTACATTTGGTGACGGGTCAACCTATATGAAGGATCTATGAACACTTAAAGTGTGGCAATCAAATCGGGTTTTGAGTTATTATATTTGTGTTAACAGGTTTTTGTGGTAAAATCGTGTCAAGTTTGAGTCGTGTCGACTTGTGTGTTGCCCAATTTAGTCTATTAGTCGTTTTAATTTGACTTTGGTTTTTTGGGTTTCGACTTCAAATTTCAAGTTCTAAATTTTAAAAGGGTTGATCAGGTTGATTCGAATAACCCGGGTTTCTAACCTTACCCAAAAATCTTTGTGTCGCCTGTGGGTTTCAAGTCATGTTCATATCACATTTTTCATGTCGGGTTATGTCTAAATTTACTATCGTCGTTGAATAGCAATGAGGCAGATTAAGGATAGGGAATGGTTCCTTATCTCTGGCTCAAAACGTAAACACATGGACAAACTAATGGCATAAATCGGAGTGAGCATTGTAAGCGTATACCATTAACATCCATTAAAATTTAACAGTTCTCCTTAAAAAGTTGTTTAAAAGTTGAAGCCAAACAAACTAAAAGCCTCAAAAATCGATGCAACTTGTTATTATATTGTATTTGTACATTGATTTTACAAATCAAGTAAACCGTTATAATATTTTAATTAATGCAAAGTGAAATTGTTTTGACAACACTTTATTTTAGAATGTTTTAGTGTGTCAATATCTAGATTTTGTTAGGAAAACATGATGCCAATGCCAAAAGTCGAGGGCGTCTTTTATGATATGCAGAAGGGTCGACCGCACAGGACCCTTAATTTTGTAGGGTCTTACGGTCATAATTAAGATCTAAATTTAGACCAATAAAAATACTCTGTATTTGACATGTATACATTGCGCATCGGTGCGTTAAAATGGAATTTATATCAAATTCAATTTGATTCGTATTATTTATTTTAATTTCTCACTACTCAGTTTTTTTTGTTATTCACGAACTCGACTTTACCTATTAAAATTGAGTCTCAAAATGACCATTTAACTATTTAAAATATTTAAGGAACTATGTTGTAATCACAAACACATAACCTCTAAAATCTATGAAATGGCTCTGCCAAAAGTAAAAGTCATTCTAGATGTCATCATGCATGCGCAATTGATTGGTTTTCGAGCAATCTTTCTAATATCCACAACAGTTATCGGAAGTTTGAGTTTGTAGTTTGACGTAACATCATAAGTAAGATCAAAGCATCGAATATTTTTTGTGGAATTTCTCAAAATTATTGGGTTAAGTCTTGTTTTATGTATAGAATGTCAGTAGTTTCGAATTTTATATTTAATTATGTTTGATAAACAAATAATGGAAATTTTTTATTCAGATCAGATTTTCTAAGCTTTAAGAAATAGGAGGGAACAATGGGGGGGGGAAAGCCCAACAATTTGGAAGTTGGAGTCATTTGCCATAGTCTTGTACTCTTGTTCTAAAATAATCACGAGGAAATATTAAAACATTGACCAACACATGTATTATGTATATAAATAATTAAATATAAATAATAAATAAAAATTCACTTTTATTATATGTCTTTCTTTTTTCAGTTACTGGTTTACGAATTTTTTTAATAAAGAATTGGTTAGATAAAATATATATTATTTATTAATATTTATTTTTTTTAATATTTATGAATAGTAATTATTTTTTTAATATTATTTCAAATTCTTATTTCTAAATTTACATATATATTTAAATCGATATAATTTGAAATTTTAATTTTACGTAAAAGATAATGACTATATTTTTTTTATGATACATAAATATTATGAAATACGATTTTATAAATACTGTATTATGTTTGCTTTTTAAATTTTTAATATTATTTATATAATTTTCATTTATTTTTAATATATATTAATAAGTTTATAAATGAATAAAATATTTTTTATTAGATATATAGATAAATATATACACGACATAATTTGGATATAGATTTAAGTTTTATCTATTTATTAGTAAGTATAGATATAGGATATAATTGATTGCATTTATCTATTTATATTTATTAATGTTTATGGATATTAGAAATAATAAATTGTATTTATTTTTTTATTTTATTTAAAAATATAACAATGTGTAATTATCTTTTAGGTTGAATATGATGACATTGTATGACAATTTGTGTTCTCCTTTATCAAACATACAGATTTTATATCATGCATGTATCATATTTCATAAATTGTAATATTCGAATTATGTTTTCTCGTGTTTTCTCGTGTTTTAAGGGGAAAAAAAGTAGATGTGTGTTTGAAATTTTATATGAGTATTTGAGTAATTTGACTTGATTACATGCTTGTCAAAAATATATATACGGGTTTATTATTAAGAATGGCGTATGCCGTATGGTTGAAAGTTATGAATTTGATTGTGTCATTTGTTTATTATGCTTCATTTTCGATTTGTTTGTTGTTTTCATTGTCTTTTTAATAAACTTATTGAATCTTAATTATATTTGTATTTATATATTTAAAATTTTAAACTAGTACCTTATGAAAATGTAGCGTTCATTTGATCTAAATATTTATAAATATAAATGTATAGTGTATACATACAAATTAAATTATATACTTCAATTCGGCTTTATTTATTTGTTTGTATCACTAACTGAAAGGCCAGCCAAAAAGGCTAGATTTTAAAAGAAACAAATACAGACAAAAATTTATAATTCAATGTCATTTTTCCAATTTGCTTTTTTAGTTATATTATACACGATGTATATATTAAAAGACAAAATGTTATCGTGCATGTTATTTTTTTAGCATTTTCCGTAACGTATAAAATGTTTGCTTCTGAAAATATAAGAGTGATTAGCATTAATAACTTTTGTGTTTGTCTTATACTGATGTTATATTATATTAGAATATTACTACATAAAGTATATAAAAAAGATAAATTAAATATGGTATTATATCATTAATTATTCAAAGGCATAACTTATAATTTTAGATCACCTAATGTTTAAAGAAAATTGAGTGCACAAAAGTGAAAAATATACTATATTCGCTAATAATTATGTATCTTAAAATAAAAAAAGACTCTATAAGTCTATATATACCACGATTATATAATAGACAATGCCTTCAATAGCTTTCAGGTTTCACCTTTAAATTATTATTAATTTATTTGATATCAATAAGTCATCATCGTTGGTTGTTATACTTACATTTTCCTCATTATTTAGGCATAGAAGTGTTTTTTAGATAACTTGGGGTGTCTTTTTAGACTTTCCCTAAATGAAACGATTCGTATAATCAATAAAAAAAATATGCAATAAAACATCTAACCAAAGTTGCTTTTAGAACAATTAGGTCACGAACAATTCTTTAAATGATTAAAATTTTGAATTATGTAAAAATAAATAAACAAATATATGAAATTTTGTTTAAATGATTAAATATGTAATAATCGAACGATTAAATTACCACGCTTAACAAAATTAAAGATCAAGACATTAAAGTATTAAACTTTATAAAAACACATGGTTAACATTCTTGCTTTTTATAAAGGCAAGGTAACCCTAATAAATTAAAGGGACAAAGAATTCGAACCCAAAACTTACTTTGGATGATTGTAAGTCTTGACCATTAACCTACCCCAACGTGGTTTGTTTACTTTTAACAAACTTGATTTCAATCATCCATTTTATAAAATTAAATCACTTAATCATATTTTATAAAGTTCATGAACATAATTTTTTGAAAAATACTTATAATATGACTTAATCATTCATTCTACATAAAAATATTCTGGGACTTTTAATCATTTAAAATTTTTAAAAACTTCTTCTTTCAAATAATATATTTAAAGACCCAAACCCCAATCATTCCAACAAATAAAAGTGCATTGCCTTTTTTTTTTTTAAATCTCTAGTTAAAAGACTAAAAACACATCCAAGTAGCAACATTAGTGTAAATATATAACATCATGATATTACACCTTTTATGTAAATTTATCTAATTGGTCAATTAATTAAGTATATTTTGTTGGTCTAGTGATAATGTGATAGTTGATTGAACACGTGATGAATCCGAGTAACACGTGAGCACGTGGCTTCGGATTATAACTTTAGCGGATTAATAATATTAATGATTTCACGATATTTATCGGAATATATTGGATATTAAATTTGAAATTTTGATAAGGGATCAAAAATTTGTTATTGAAATCGTGAAATAGTCAACAATATAAAAGCCACGCCTTTATCCAATTTTGCTTACCTCCAATTGAAGAAATCGACTAATCAAAGTGTGTGTCGGTGTGTACGTGTGAATTGCGATAGCAGAAAGAAGACTCCAAGATTGAATTGTTGTTGTTGTAATTCCATATTGTTTCATCCCCTTCATTATCATCTTTATATCTTCAAGTCTCAAGGTAAGAAAGCTCTAATTCAAATGGTTTAATTGAAGTATGTGTTATGGGTTGATTAAGAATTGTTGTATATATGTATATATAAAGTTTCTATAGTGATTTTATAAGTTATGACCGTTGGAAATTGATTATGGGGATTAAACCCTCTGGACAGAACTGAAACAGAGAACAAAGACATCAGTTCGCCTACGGTAGCGATCGTGGTTCCTTAAGCACGGTTGTACTAATTGAGCATGATAGATTTAGGTTTTTGGCTTTGAGGGTATATTTGGGTTGTGTCAGGGATTATATCAGTTGTATTATCCATATGTGAGTATCTAGTATGTATCTGTTGGGTTGGGGTTTAACGAATCGTGATTCATTATGCATTCAGGGAGGAGCAGAGATCGGACTTGGGCAGGGAAGTGACTACAGGGTTTTGTGAGAGCTAGCTGTTATTATCCAGGTGATTACATGAGTATTTTTCAAATGTGCGCCTTCTTCAACGAATCTTTAATTGCTTATATGCTATATGTGATTGTCATATGAGAAAAGAAAGTTGCACCTCATGTATTATATAACCTTTCTTTATTATTGTGTTATACGTGTGCATGTTAAGAGGAAGAGTGAATGTATGACCCTAAACCATTCCGGAGCTGTGTTACCATATATATATATATATGGCAATGATTCTTACAGGTCGCTCATGCGCCTTGTTATATATGTTAATCACTACTTCGTGTGGCCTATTAGCATGGGAGGGAGGGCCTCCCCAACTAGTGATGTGATTATACTTCTGGATCTCATACTTCATGGCGGATATATCAGTGATAAGTAAGGGGATTACGAGTGAGTGTTGAACTACATGAGACTAGTCATGTGTTATGTGTTTGTGCTTTATATGCAGAGTCTAGCTCTTGTGTACTCACAAGCTTTTCAGCTTACGTTTCCAAGTTTAAATGTGTATATTAGGAGTCAGTAAATAGGGTCGCTAGTGCTGGAGCAACAGTAGGAGACATTATCTAATTTTCGAGGATTTATACTTCCTTTTTACAGTATGTTGATATTACCCATGGGAATTTTGGTTTATCAGTGATTTGTACCCTATTTTAGCTCTTTTGTATCATACACATTAGCGTCAGTGTAGCATACATGTGATTTAAGTTGTATGTGAGCGACAGCTCCGGCTCTAGTTTATGTTTGCATTAAACTTTAACATTATCAGTGTTTATATAAATCCCTGACATGTTTCATTATGAATATTATGTGATATAACGATTTATGATATTTATATGACGTGACATTTAACTAAATTTCAAGGGTGTTACGTCATGGTATCAGAGCTATTGATTTGAGAAATTTGAGTATCCCTAGCGGATGTTTGAACTTAAAATGAGTGTTGGATACTTAGGAATCACTTTTGGAACTGACACTAATGAGATATAAGTTATAAGTATAAGAAGCACATCTACACATAGATACAAACACCTCGACAAAAGATCCATTTATATATAATAATTGCATTATAACGGGTATAGTTTTGTGGATTTTAACAATCCTAGATTATTGTATAACACTATATGATTTGTGTTTGTTTACTTGTGATTGTTATAACTTGTGCATTCTATCAAGGATAAAGAGGGAAACACTTCTGAAGGAGAGAGACATGCGAACGATGAGTATTTTCGCATGACAGATTTTCTAGATATTCATGCTCAATTCTTTGGTACACAAGGCACTGTACAAGGTATTAATATGGGTGCTGGTAGTGGTATGTGTACAAGTTCCCCGTTATCAAGGCAGACGCAGGCGCTTCATCATCTTGATCACATAGGGGAGGTTCTTTTAAGAACTCGTGACCGGAGCACGACTAGAGTTGAGTGACAAAGGCAAGTCAGAGTTGGTTATGGCTTGGTAGCGAGAGATTAAGGTTGCATTTTCAGGTTGCTCACGTGGACCCGAGTGATATAGTAGACTATGTTACTTATTTACTTCGAGATTGGGCTTCCCAATGATGGAAGTTTATTGAGAAAGAATATCTGGTTTTTTTAAAGATTGTTTAAAAAAAACATTCTTTGCAAGCAAAAAAATTAAATAGATATAACGAATGTGGTCTGTTTATATATAGTAAATAAGAACCATATTTGTCACGTGTCGCACCCTCAACACACACATACACTTGCATTTTTCAGATTAACAGATTAAATAAAATTCAATTACCTTGCATTTTTTAGACTAACAATTTTTTTCTAAAAGATAATGAGGATTTTTTAACAAAATCTTGATAAACAAAAATATTACATAATACAAATTTTTTTACAAAATACCAGTCTTACAAAAAATTTACGCCCTTAGAATTTTTTACCATAAATTCCTTCACGGGGAAGCAAGTTTTCAACCATGAAGAGGAATATTGATATTTATTTTCCTTAATACAAAATTTAAAAGAAAATGAATATATACACTTAAAAAAGGAAATTTGACTTTGACTATAACTTCTATTCTACCGGTCACCGGTAAAACTCACCACAAATAGTCAGAAATTTCCGGCTCCCGCCAGAGAAAGAATCAGTAAAACTATACCAGCCAGACACGTGTCGGTTTTCCCCTCTTGTAGTCGTAGTAATCCTATTTTCATTTTTTCCCCATATTCCCCCTTTCCACCCACACTCTCTCTCCAGAGATAATCAGATTAATCTCTCTCTCTCTCTCTCTCTCTCTCTCTAAAAGTCCATCTCGCTCTCCTGAACTCGATCGACAGATTCGTCCGAGTCAGATCGAATTTTCGTTCGAGTCTTGTTATCTATCTTACTATCAGGTTAGATTGTTCTCGACATTCACGGCCATCAATCCACGTTTACGGCCACGGCCACGCGTTTTGATCATCTCCACAGACGATACCCTTAACGTCCTTTCCTCAAATTATATCGATTGCGTTTCTTCTGAGCAATATATAGGTTTTCTGATATTAATCAGGTCATATTCTTCCACTTTTTGATTCTTTTATATATGTTTCTTTGGTTAGGTGGATTTAGGTCTTAGTTTTGAACACTAGGGCATTATTATTAATTGATTCTTTATTTGTATAGTGATTTTCGTTTTTCGTGTTTTCGCTTAATATTGTACCTCATATATATATTCGTATAGGTGTTTTGGTTCCATACAAGAAACTCTGTGAGATTTTCCGGTGCGTTATTTTAGTCTGCCCCCAAAATTGAGGGTTTTCTTGTCTGAGTTTTGCGCATATTTTTAGGTGTAGGTTATCATCGAAACAAAGAAAAAAAAAATTCAAAAAGAGAAAAAAAGATCGAGAAATATTCGTATATTGTTTTTGATTTGGTGATTTAGTTGAATCTGGGGTTTCCTTAGAACTTAGAAGAATTTTTCAGTTTCGTGTCCTCGGGAAAATATCAATTACTTTTTAGGTGTGTACGAAATGGCTCTGAACTATTCACATAGGCCGCTTTTTCCTGCCCATACATCAGAAGACAATTTGGTTTCACCATTGAGGATTGTGAATGGGTATGCTGTGGAAGGCCTGACAGAGAAAGGGGGAGACAGCTTTGTTAAGCCTAGGCATGGTACCGGAGAAATGCATGATCGATTTGGTTATGGAAGGGAGAAATTTGACAAGAGTGGCTCGTCAGATCCGGTGGCTGCAGACGTAATTGACTTATTGCCATCAGATCCATTTGGGATGGATATTGATATCAGTACCACTTTTACAGCCATCACCGGGTGGCTTGAGGATTTGGAAGTGGATTACGGGGCATACGTCAGGAACAACATTCAAAATACAAATGAAGACTACGGGCTGTTTGCAGGGCTTAATCTGATCTGGAACAGTACTACGAGGTTTCAACCGTTTCCAAGCAATGAGGCACCTGATGATAAAGGTGGTACATGTTATATGGTTGAGGAATGCTCGACAGGATGTAAGTTCAGTGGCGTTGAGGGTGACGATTTGATTTACCCGGTCCACTGTGCAGATGACATAATAGGTTTTGACCATGGAAGCACAAGCCTTGTCAACAAGTGCCAGGATCTTGTAGATGATTTTGGTCATCCTTCTAATGCATTTGGAGGAGATCCTCATGAGGCATTCATGCTTGCCCTTTCTTATCTGGGAACAAGAGATCTTCTTTCAGTGGAGCGTGTTTGTAGATCTTTGTGTCATACCATTCGCAGTGATTCACTATTGTGGAGGAGCATCCACATTGATCAGCCATTGAATGAGAGGATTACTGATAATATCCTTGTGCAATTAACGAGCAGGGCGGAAGGCAGTCTCACGTGTCTGACTCTTATAAATTGTCCAAGAATTACTGATGATGGTCTGAAGCGTGTATTGGAGACTAATCCCAAATTAACCAAGGTGAGTACTGTTCAAATAATTTTTCTTGCACTTTACGATTTTGCTTGTTTATGTTTGACATCTATTAGCGATTGCAAAAGTAATTTTTAAGTTTCTTTGAAACAGTTCTATTGGAATTGGGAATCCTTTTTCCATTTTTTATTAATCATATTGTTGTTCTAATTAGCGAACTTATGCCAGCCTGGTTGACATTTTGTATGTTCTGTCTAAAGATCAAATGCTCTAATAATGCATTTTTCTAATTGTAATTGAAAAGTGTTTGTTGCAAGCCTTAGTCTCTAAACAATGTCTTTCACCTTTGTGGTTTATTTTGTTGGTAATAGTTTGAACAAACATTGCTGGAAGTGAAAATCCAAAACATAAAAGGACATCTTTATGTCAGGCATCCACATATGCTTATAATGTTAAGTTTGTGGAAATGGGATGTCGGTGGTCATCGTCAGATTATTTTATTTTTTAATTAGTAGGACAAACTTAGTGTTCTCGAAACATAACATTAGGTACTTACCAAAAAATCTTGGGTATATTCGGGAAAACCTCTGTTTGATTTGACCAAACAAAAAGGGAAGTTTGTATTACAAATTTAATTCATTCTCTGTTTTTGTAGTATGAAGATTATTGGAGTATCTGCTTATTTCATTTGAATGCAGGATGAAGGTTCATCAATGATGTACAACTTGTTGAATAAAAATATCAAGGCTAATCATTATTCAATTATGCACTATGTTGACAATTATTCCAGATTTGATTCTGGTGTGAATAATGGAAGAAGAAAGAAACTGGCATTTAGGTCTTCTAGTAGAGTAAGTTCTTGAATATCGAGAGAACACCTGAAAATGAAAAAATAAGCACATTGAAATAAATGGGCATAAAACAGTGGGCCACGATTATACATGCATGTGTGAAAGCATTCTTTGGCATCTAATGTAAATTTGGTAATAGAATTTATGATGCTAAGTAGGTTTATTTTCTTTTTCTTTGGAAGTTGAATTTTTAATGTTTCTTATGATAGACATTTTGATTTTAATATTTTTTTTGCATGATAGACATGTTGATGGAACAATGTATGTCATGCTCTTGCACATAAATGGTACTAAATGAACATGGCTAATCACTGAAACTTTTCAAGAAGATTTTTGCTTCTATTTGTGCCATATAAATATGTAATTACTTGCAAAGTAGCTATGTTCTATAAACTCATGATGCATGAGAACTGCAAAACTTCTCATTATGTAATGTACAATGTTGATTATAAAGTTTCTTTGTTCTATATAGTTGATCTATTGCCATCATTAACAAGTTAATTAAATTGAACTTGGTATAGAACACTCTCGGAAGTTTTCATTTTGAAGAATGTTCTATTCATTTGACTACCACTTAAAGTTAAAGCACTTGTGAATTAATGTTTTGAGTCAAATGTTGCAATGCAGGGGATGGAAAGGATATGTTTATAGAATAATTATGTAACCATTTATTGAAACATGGTGTTGAAACTTTTTTTCCCTTCTCCTTTTCACCATCAATGTATTGTGGCCATCATAACACTTGGTTGATTTTTTGTGTTTGAAATTTGGCATTAATGATCAACCACTCTTTGTTATAAGTGACAACGCCACCATGTGGATCAGGGTTACTGTATAGGCAAGTACATGAGGTTCAATTGGATGGAGTTTGTCCATACATAGCTAACGTAACCATAAAACTCGGTAGTACTTCTTTTGTTTCAAGATTGTATTTGTATTTTTGACGCTTCAAAGCTTGTGGTGCTGGATGCATTTTGAATATGAGGATGCCTGACATGCAGTCTAAGTGGATTAATTTACTAGACGTGATACTCAATTTTGAACTGAGTTACAATATAATGGAATTCCGTAGTAGCTCACGAGCCATTAATATCATCTATACAACTTGCATCCTATGATCAGGTTCCATAAAACATCGTCTGGTATTCGTTCGACTCGTCTAGTTCTGTTGATTTTCTTTGCAGTATATGCATCTTTTTTTGTCTTATTGTGACTTTTTTTCGCCTTGTACTAATGGTGACATTCATACTTTTGTTTGTCATATTGACCACTGATGTATCACTTTTTCTTGTAGCTGTCTGTTCCTGGATGCACAAGACTCAGTATTGATGGTATCTTGAATAACTTGAAGGCATTCAAATCAAGTAAAGGTACTTCGGGTATCAAACATATAAGAACAGGTGGGTTCTTTGGCATAACGCATGAGCACTTCAAAGAGTTGAAGTTCTTGTTGGGCACTGGTGGTAACATGCCTTACAGTCCACGTTATTATCATGGCGGAAACTTGTCTCTGTCTTCTGATGATGAGCGTGATATCGATGTCGAAGTATGCCCAAGATGTCAGAATTTGAGGCTTGTCTATGACTGTCCTGCTGAAGGTTGTCAGGTGAAAGACCAATGTGGTGATCTATGCAGGGCTTGCATAATTTGCATACCTCGGTGTGCTGGGTGTGGTCGGTGCGTACACAACAGCGAATATGAAGAAACATTTTCTTTAGAATATCTTTGCTCTGGTTGTCTAAAAGAGCTGCCAAGTTGCCAAAAGGCACAACAGATGGAGGTTGATGTTTTTGAGTGAAACCGTGCATCTTCATGGCTAGGTGATGATGCTTTATGCGTGTCATGATGTGATGCTCCTCTTCAATGTCTTTTATCTAATGGGATAGTTAAAAGGTAGTCAAGTGAGAGGTGGTGGTTTTACAGTTCTGATGGCTTATCACTTTTTAAGAGTGACAAAATTTTAAGGAAAGGAAGGGGTGATAATTGTACGAGGGGCATGCATGAGCTGGTGTGGACGATTCATCCAAGATAGTTTGCACATGCTTTATGTGCCTGCTGGTCTTGGTGTAGCTTTGGAGGTCCTAACTAATGGATTGAGCACCAAAGGCAAACACTATTCCATGAGCAATGAGCACATGTTGTTGGCGTTCAGTGTTTGTGTTCTGCGAATTGAGATGGCCTTTTTAGTATTTTGTGTGGTCAGGTCCAGGTGTAGATGATGGTTTAAGTATTGGCCATGAGGATTCAAGATGAGATGGTTGGCTCGTAGATGATGTGGCCATTGCAGAATTGGGTGGAGCTGTTCATTGCATTTGAAGAGTTTCAACCTGTCTGTAGCATTATTATGATTTATGTTTGATTTTTTACAAGTAGATTCAGGGTCGGTTCCCAGACTCTTTGATGATGTCATGTCTATGTTAAAACTTCTATTTGAATGTTTATAGCAACTTTTTTACACCTGTAAGTTTTAATGGCTAGAATGCAATGTTCACAAAGGGTGCTTTTGTTGTTAATCTATTTTTTCTTTAGCTGCTGCTTGCGTCATCTTATTTGAGGATTGAGAGTAGCGTTCGTTTTGTTGCGTCATCATTCGATGATGCTCGTACAAGGAAGATGTATGTATGAAACCAAACTCATGTTTGTAACATCTTGTACTCAACTTAATTTGGTTGTGTTTCGAGCTCATTGTTATACACTAACATGATTTATTATGTGCCTTTTCATACCTGAATTGAGTTTAGTTTGAAAGATTCAATAAAAAGCTTGGTAATTTATTATAATCAATCCAAACTATTGCAATCATGCGGCGGACATTGGTCTAGCAAATTCATGAATGCAGTATGTGTGAAGAAATCCCTTCCATCAACATCATGTAAATCACCAAACCAAAAGCAAAATTTGAAATAAGGAAAAAAGATGGATGATTTATCTGATAACCACAGCATAACTGACACAAATGGCTTCATCCTATTGCTGTAAGGACATTTCTACAGAATTCCAAAGACAAAAGGAGGATGGGCTGGCTAGTTTTTCCCAGATTTCCTATCTGACATTATTCATCCATTCAAGTGTGAATATGGAACTCATTGCAGCTCTGGCTCTCCCAGGTTTATTGTTGTTCTTCCTTCTTGTCCTTGTCAGGATCCCATTCATCACTCTGACCTGACTGCTTTCATTTTCCTTTCTTCAGTTATAACCACAACCAACGGTCAAGAATCTATACAATTTGCTCCAACCATTACAAATATATTTAAATTCATCACTAAGGTCATGGCTGTTTCAAGTCAAAAGTTCTTCTTACAAGTAAAAATGTATCATCTGAATTCATGCTGCACCTCCAAAATTCTGTAAACAAAATGTTAATGATAACAACACAATATTCCCATGTCAACGTGGATTAAAAAACCGCAAAAAGAAACCTATTGATGGTGTTGGTAAAACTGATTCCGATTTTTATTAGGTTTTAGAACCAAACACCATGGTGCTGAACGAGAGCCAACATCATCATATACAAAATCATGTTTCAAGAATTACTTGCAATGAGTATAAGGCTGTTACTAATGTTAATCAAATGTATACACAGTTGTGCCAAAAACATGTTACCTCATAAATTCAACATGCCCCCCAACTTCTCTACATAAAAGCTTTGACTCACTGGCTAACTTAAGGCTCTTGTGAATCACAAATCCTGTTAGCTTATGCGTTGATGATGGTTCATGCTTCTTAGCATCCTCCATGCTCCCCATCAACAAAGCTTCTCTGGCCGGAACCACATTTTCCCACCAGAATTCACGTAAAACACCATGTATCAACTTCCAGTATTCTTCATCTCTGAAGACACGGAATATAGTGCTCCCGTTCGCCGTCCAGCAACACAAATCAACCCAACCTCGGTCCATAACTTCCATTTGACCCTGAATTTGAGGCATATAATAGAAGGGCATAGTGGTCCAAGGAGTAGCCAGTTCAGGCTTTCCTTTGTTAAACGGGCATTTCACTTCAAGAATCCCAGCATTTGGGAAACACTCAATAAGCCCATCTGGGGATGCACCAATCCAATCAAATTTATCCTCTGAATGTGTTGCGAATCCCAATGAAGTTACTTCACAACCAGTGATGGTTTTGTATTTTTCAATGGCTGTTGATTCGTTAAGGACGCCCCATTCCATGGCATGTTTTGTAGCAAGTGTGACCACTGATTCAAGATCTGACTGGAAAACTTTTTCGTGCCAAAGTTCATACCTGCGCTTTCCTTTCCATAAGCCAAGAGCTGTGCTGAATGTGCTAGAAGTCAACCGATCCTTTCGAAGGGCAAACCATTCCTCCGACCGTTGGACAGGCGCATCAGATGAAGTTAATCGACAAGTCAAAGTCAACCATTGGGGGTTGTCGGCTAAAGAGATCAATGCCTCCGATGCGCATGTGGGAAACGGTCTGGAAAAGTTGAGCTGAAACTTATTTCTTTTGAGAAGATAAACCTCTGTTGCTTTATAGTGAATAAAGCAGAGTCTAGTGACGCATGCATTAATCATTGTGGAAGTCTACAGGAATCGTAAACAGATCAATAACTTGACCATGATTGAGGAGATTAAAAAAAGGGTGACTGAAGCACACCTAACCAGAATCAAATTTCCAAAACCGAATTCAGTTAAAAACAACGATTGGAAACACATTCTTTCAATTAAGCTTTGATAAGCAATTTTACTGTATTTCTCAAAGTAGTTTTTGCTTCTCAGCTCCCTTTTCGCTCAACAAGTTGATCAAACCATCAGCCAAAGGAAACAAACTTGAATTTAGTTTCTGAACCCCATGCTAATCATATACTATTTAAGGAACTTTTTTTTTATTTCTTGAATTGAATCTACATGCATGACTAAATAAGGAAAAAATATCACGACAAGTCTTTGAAGGAAGTTTTAAAGCATTAACAACTAGAAACATTTCCAAAAGAGTGATAATCTTTTCTAGTCAAGGTACTTGACTTTTCGTCATATACAATCATGTCTATTACAAAATTTTCAACGATAGAACACTAAACTTTCTAAGAATGAATGCCTTAATAACAAATGTGGAAATGTAGATGCAAGAAAATCAAAGATATCTAGTGGGAAAACAACATCCACTCTATTACATGATCACAACAGGCCAACTTGACCTTTAGGCAATGGGCATTGTATCTGGCTTTTCATAGCAAACAAACCAATGTTCTTGAGAAAATGCAAAAACAATGCTACATTTTTGCAAAAGTGCAAAACTGAATGATTATGGACAAACTGTGTCAGGTGTAATATTTTTTCTTTTGTATTAAAAATTCCATACTGTATGTCCATATACTCATATAGAAACTATAGTTTTGTTCTTTGCATTTCAGCAAGAACGATGGTCCGTTGGTAACAAAAGACGATTAAACGGTTGGAGAAGTCCCTTGTTATTGACGAGTGCATTGTTTTTCTTTTACTTTCTCGCACAAACGATATGTTTGGAATTTAATCACTTGGGTTCCCAACAAACCAAATAAATAGCTACATCACATTCTTAGATATATGCAAACAGTGAAACAATACCACATAGTATAATTAGTACTTGAAATAAAAAGAAGAAAAAATATAAAACTGAGATGTAGAAACCAAGAGTACCTGCAACAAGTAGGTCAAGCCGACTTTCCCTCTGCTCTATTCAATAAAACTCTACAATAAACAAACAGATATTGCTCAGCTACGAGTTGTTCGTCAATTTAGAAAAAAGTTAGCATCCGGAACCTGCAATTGCTTACAGGTCTGATATGAAATAACTTCAAGAGCCCTAACAAACTTAAACTCAGGAACTTGCAATTGCTTAAAATGAATCTTGACTTAGGAAACCCACCGAGGTTTTGAGCATAATAAACAGGGTGCCGAAGCATAAACTTTGGTCAACCGTAAAAGTAAAATCATTACGGTGGGCTACAGGTACAAACGTGGAGATGAATTCATTCATACCTAGCGGCTCATCGGTGGATTGCAATCTCTAAAATAACACACTGGTGTATTTACGTCGTTTTGCTAGGGTTTATCATTTATGTAGCATATATCAGATTCGTCTAAGTTAAACCCTTCTATCCCAAAAAAAAAAAATTCTCGCTTTGTCATTTTCTATTTTATCTGTTACTTGTCTTTTTTTTTTTTTTTTTTTTTTTTTTTTTTTTTTTTTTTTTTTTTTTTTTTTTTTTTTTTTTTTTAATGACAATCTAATTTAAATTTAAATAAAATCAAATCCTCTCTCTTAAAATTTAACTTAACTAATTTAATAATTAATTTACCAAAATTATATACTCTAATTTATTATTATTAGTTTCTATAGACTATAAATATTATTAACTTATCATTAAATTAATCCAGATAATACATAAGTAAGAACCTAATTATAAAATATACAATGAGATGCACATAATTTGATAGATGTTAATAATATTTGGTGAAATACACAATACATATATAAAAGATTAAAAATGATCAAAAAATATGTAAAAAACACAATCAATAACTTATTATGAAATTGGATCATCCTAAAAAACCAATATATTAGAACTTGTGTAGACATATTCATATAATCATATTAGAATATATAGTATATACAAAAAACACTTTGATTCAATCGAAATAATTCGTTATCTATTTAAACATTAAATTATAAATTTACAAACAAATTTGTGTCATTCTTAATACAACCATACCAACAACAAACCTTGAGTTTCATATCTAAGCAAAAGTGCATATCTGATCATTGACCCGAACTCGACATACTCACGGTCCTTCAAAGCCTAGCAGATTTATGATCCAAAATCTGAAGAAGGCTAATGAAGATGCCGTTAGAAAGTGAGCCGATTAAGCCCAATCTTGATATTTCAAAGCCCGTTCAACTTAGGATGAAGTTTACGTAAAAACCATAAAAATCTTATATGCGTAGAAACTCACATTCGGGACAAAGGTTTTGCATCTTCAGTTATAAATTTAAGTATTTAACAATTTTAAATTTTTGCATCATGATAATAAATTTTGTATTATATGATGTGAAAAATAATTTTAAAAAATAGTTTTAATTTATGAATTTACGATTCAACATTTTTAACTAAGATTCAAATATTTTGTCATGTGATACAAAATTTTAAAGTTTTTACAAAATTTTTTGTTTTTACATTATCTCAATCATATGAGTTACGTAAATTAAAATAAACTAATATAAATTATAATCTATATATCTATATATCTATCTATACTATTAAAAAAGTAACTATACTCAACTCTCATGAAGCCACGTGTCATCGCCATGAATCGGCACGTGACATTTATAGTTTTAAATAATAATAAATAAATTTAACTTATATCTATCCATATCTAATATAATCTACTTTTAAATTCAAATCAAATCAAATCCAACAAAATCTAATACTCTAATAACTTATTACTTATAATATAATATAATAAAAGTTTAGAATATTCTAAAAATGATTACTATTCATGTGTGTGTAGAATTATACAAAATTAATAAGTCATAATAAATAATAATATCATTATTATATATATTTGTTTAAAAATAATATTTATATTTTTACCTTTTAGCTTATTATATTTTATATATATTAAAAATATTCGCGTAATACGCGGGTAATAAACTAGTATTATAATAAATGAGAACAACTATTGCCACGTGTCATGCTCCTAATACACTAATTTTTTATTTTCCCGCTCTTTTTCTAAAAATAAAATTAATACTAATTTAAGTAACATGCATGTCATTTAATTGATTTAATTAGACTTTATGATTGAAACTTATTATTTGTGTTTCCAAATAAAAAATGTAAAAAATCAATCAAATAATGAACTTCAAGTTTAAATGTCCCGAAAAATAATTAAATCTTAAAAAAATAATAAAATAAAAACTTCAAATTTAAAAAATTGAAATAAATTTTTTAAAATCTCTATAAAATAATAAAATTCAAATTTAAATGTCCGAAAGAATAAATAATTTTATGAAATAAGAACTAAAAACCTTAGTATATAATAATTTTGAAAAAAAATTGTTTTCAAATCTTTATGACACGTTATAATAAAGTAATCATTCAATTTTCCAAATGTATTTTCTTTTGATTGTAACATCCCACTTTTGGGATGGGGATGTGGAATTATGTGATTGGGTTGATTATAGAATTATAATTAAGTTAGGCCAATAATTAAGTTATACGTGGAAGTGTCATGTGATGAGATTTTTGGGTTAACCGGACGACAGAGTTAACTTTTAATAAAGAGATTATAATATTGAGAATTATTAATTAAATTGGGACCCGGTGATATAAAGTTTGTATTTTATGATAGCGGGTTCGGATATTGGGTGTCGGACCGAGTTTAAAGAGAAAACGTATATAAGCTTCACCTAGTTACTTGGTTGCTTCATTATTTCAGTTTCAAATCCAGAGAAATTAAAGTGTGTGTATGTGTAGGGGTGTAAATGAGTCGAGCTACTCGTGAGCTACTCGAGCTCGACTCGTTAAAAGCTCGAAAAAAGCTCGAATTAAACGAGCCCGAGCCGAGCTCGAGCCCAAATTCGAGCTCGTTTAATAAATGAGCTCGAGCCCGAGCTTCACATATCGAGCTCGCGAGCCTAAACGAGCTTAAACGAGCCTATATATAAATATATTTTTAAATTAATAAATATATAATATATAGATTAAATAAATATAAAATATATTAAAATAACAAGTTATATATATTATATAAAAATTAACTCAAAAAATTAACTCAAAAAATTAAAATATATAATAAACGTGTCGAGCTCGAGCCGAGCTCGAGCTTGGAAAATTATTCACGAGCCGAGCTCGAGCTTTACCTACGAAGCTCGAAACGAGCCGAGCTCGAGCTCGAGCCTGGTATTTTTAAACGAGCCGAGCTCGAGCTTAAACGGGCTCGGGCTCGGCTCGGCTCGTTTACACCCCTATGTATGTGTGTGTGTTTTCGGGATTCTAACAGCAAGGAGTCTTCATAATTCAAGATTCAGACTGAGATTTGGAGTTATAATCTTCCTCAACCTCCTTCTTTGAGTTCAAGGTGAGTTTTGGGGCTGAAATTGCGAATTAAATTGTTGTTGGTTGTTTTTGAGATTGTGAATTGTGTTTATATAAGTTCCTGATTAAATTCGAGTAATATGGTTGTAATATATCGGGCTGAAATCGAGTTGGGAATTGAAATCCCCTAGTCTGTTAAGAAAACAGAGCTCACTGCTGGTGTTCGTCCGTGAGCGCGGCCGCGATCAGGGGATCGCGGGCCGCGATATTCTTGAGTGATCGCAGACGGTTTAAAGGGAGCGCGGCCGCGACCGTGATGGTCAGCGCGACCGCGACCGCGATGGTCAGTGCGGCCGCGATGCGGCGAGGGTTAGGGTTAGAGTTTGGGCTTTGTGGGTTTCGGGTGTGGGTTCTGGGAGTTAGGGTTTCGGTTATGTGGGATGCGTCTTCGGGTATTTGGGATAGTGTGAGTTGATTGGGATCTTGTGTTTGGGTGTTCGGGTTGTGTGGGTTTAGTGGTTGGGTATCTGGGTCTGTGCGAGTTATCTGAGTACTGTGTATAGAGTTGTTACGTTGTTGGGGAGTCGTGTATATAGGATTGTTGGGTTCTGATTGAGATATTGAGTTGTGGTTGTGATTGTGATTGTGATATAGAGTCATTGTGTTGTGATTCCAGGGTCTCGAGTTGATAGGGTTGGGGACGGGCAGGGAACCGAGACTGAGTGGTGAGACTTCAGGGCAGGCGAGTTTGCATGTTTTTCTGAGATACTTGTACGATTATTTATTAATACTTGTATGATCTTTTACTGAGCTTTTTATGAGATATTACGAGTTTTCTTACGAGCTTTTTATCGGATATTATCATGCTTGTATTATTGTGTTTATTTGAGAACTATGTTTTGTGATATGAGATTTGAGACACTTGAGCTTTCGAGATTACTAAACCGTACGGCTGGGCAGGGGTCGGGTCGCTCCCGATTCCCTTTTGGGTCCTGACGACTGCTTTGTGCGGTCCAGGGATTTGGGTACGTGGGTTCGCCCACACGAGTTAAGTGCCTATTAGAGTATCTTGTGGGATCTCATACATTTGTTCAGTAGAAAACGTTGAACGTTTTATTATTGAGCTTACGTGTTTTTACTGAGTTTATAATCGTACACTAACCCTTGCATTATCACCAGCATTAGCTGACCCCGTGCGTGTTTATATGTGTGTCTCAGGTGATCAGAGATCTAGTAGGCCTGCTGTACCCAAGTAGGGTTACTGTGACATCTTTGGAAGAGTTAGCTACCTGTTTTAGAGGTAGTTATATTTTGGGGAATGTTTATGTGTACTTCGGATATTGCGTAGTTTGATCAGAGACTTCCGTGACTTACTTATGTAATTAAAGTTTTAAAATTATCGGGTTTCTGCATGTATGTATTGGGAATAGTGTAGGGGTTATTATATTATATCGTTGCTGATGTGTTAATTATGTGGCATTGTGGATTAGTTTGAGGGTGTTACATTGATAGAATTGTGTATTAATATTTTCTAAAACTTTAAAACTAAAGTTGCAAATTTTATATTTTAAGATAACTTATTTTCGAGTAATCTTGATTATTTTTTTAAGTTGACGCTGGAATTGTTATATCAAGTTTTAATCACTTAAGCAATAGATATTTATTATTAATTAAACCATTTTCAATAAGAAAATTTATATATAGTTTAATTAAATAGTCTCTAACAAATGTATACAATTTAGATTAATATACTTCAAAAAAATTAAAAAAATAAATAATTACCCTATATAATTTATTTTGTTGATTTCTATGAGATAGATGATGACACAACAACAAATAAAATAAAGTGAATGTTCAACATTTTTGAATCAGTATTAAAAAGATAAAAATTGAATTGAATCACATATGTAATAACCATAAAATAGTATTTTTAAATCAATAATTTAAATATTTCGAATAACATCTTAACTGTTTTTTTTTACTAAAACATTGACTTAGAGTCGTCATTATTTACCATTGACTCAATGATTTTGTCTGTGTGTCATATTTTTATTTGCTTTTATTGTATCTTAATTTAAGAAAAGATTTCTAAGGGATCTCATCTCTTTATAAATATTTAACTAGTTTATGACCCACGTTTTACGTGGATATTTTTAATAAAAATTATTTATATGTAGCATAATGTTTATATATATTATTGCATGAAATAAATTGTTATAAAATATGTCTTTTATATAACAAAAGTTGTTTTTTATGATTTTTTTAACTTTATATTTTTAATTTAATATAGTTTAGTTGATATAAATTGAGACTTTATTTTATTATAATGTAATACATGTATATTTCATTACAAAGTAATATTTATAAATTAAAAATAGTACTATATAAAACATTAATTTATTACCTGCATATGACATAAATATTTTAATATATAATTGTTTATATTAAATACATATAAACTAAGAATTAAAAATTAAAAATATTAATTTTATTACAAAAATAAATACAAGAATTATATTATTATTATTTGTCATAAACTATAATTTTTTTAGACTTCTAAATGTATATGACTAAAAATAAGTTTTGTTTTCATGTTTAAACTTTCTATTATATTGTAGTTATCAATTATTAAAATATGAATTTTTTGTTTGAATTGACTTTAAATCTTATTATATTAGACGTACATTTAGAAAGATATGATTTTGATATTGTTTATTTTTCCTAGAATATAATTGGTCGCATGTGAATTGCTGATGATAACATATGGAATCACGAGAAATAAGTAAAGCAATTCATTTATTTTTATTTATAAATAGGGTTAAAACATAACATTTAATTTAAAATTTTAAAGAAAAATTGTTTTATAACTCATTTATATAATTATAGATCAAACATTTTAGGTAAATTAGAGGTTAAATTAGGAAGTATTTATATTAGTAATCTTTTAGTTTCTTTATAAATTAATTGTATAAATTAATAGGAAGAGTTATTTTAGGCAAAATGGGCGGGAAAATAAAAATTAGGAGTGCTGAGAGAATGACAAGTGACACGAATTATTTTGTTTTATTAATATACTAGTTTATAAACCCATGTATAACATGGGTATACATTTAAAAATTTAATTTCATTAATCTTGTAGGATAATTTTTAAATATATTATATCAAATTTATAATATCTATTTATATAATACAATAAATATAAATATAAATATATAAAAAGAAAAGTTATCATTCAAATTCAAATTTGAGTTTTATATTAGACAAGATTTAGATTTGATTAGATATTATTTAAATTATTTATTATAGATATATTAGAAAAAACAAATTTTAGAAGCAAATTAATAGTATTGTTAGGTACACGTGGCAATCCCATGTTAAGCCAATTGACGCTCTATCTAGATGTTATGTGGCATCTAGTTACTCATATAATAGAATAGATAGATATAGATTTATAATTAATATGTTATATCAATCCATGTAACACATGAGTATTAGCCTAGTATCTACTAAATTATTAGAAGTTATGAAATTGTCTAGATAAGTCTAGCTAGGTCTAATTTTCCTATTTTAGAATTTAGAAGAATCAAAGACTCGAGAATGATAAATTTATGTTAGGTTAATCTTAATCAATATGAACAAAACGAATTTAATTTAAATAAGATGGAATTGGACGTTATTGTTTTTCCCACTAAAAAGCACATAAAAATAAGGGATTGTGTTTGAAATCTTTTTATTTCATTTTATCCTGCCAAAATGTTTTAACAAAACACTTATTTAAAAAAGAAAAAAAACCACCAAAATAAAATATGGAGTGTTTTTTTGATTATGTCTTAAACCCTTTTTGCCATTCAGTAGTGGTAGTAGTATTCACTCAACAGTCTGAAGAATCCCAAATGTTTTCTTCACCTGCAAAACCCCAAGCGATCAATTTCTACCCACCACAACAGACAAACATGATGATGGAATCCACCTCCGCACCTCACCACCACCAAACCCAGATGATCATTGCTCCTCCTCCGGCCGCCGGTGACACTACCAGCAGCGAAGAAAACAACACCATCAAATCATCTGCCGCTGCTACCTCTGCACCAGTGAAAAAACGAGCCGAGACCTGGGTCAAAGAAGAAACTAGAACACTAATCCTCCTTCGTCATGAGATCGATTCACTTTTCAACACTTCAAAGTCAAATAAACATTTGTGGGATCAGATTTCAATGAAGATGAAAGAGAAGGGTTTTGATCGATCCCCCACCATGTGCACCGACAAGTGGAGGAACTTGTTGAAGGAGTTCAAGAAAGCTAAAGAGCATAATAATGGAGTAAATCACAATGGCTATTCAGCTAATTGTAAGATGCAGTTTTATAAAGAAGTCGAAGAGATTATTAGGGATAGAAACAAAAATTCTAAGATTGATTCGTTTATGCAGTTCTCTGATAAAGGTAAATATTACTTCAATTTAGCTTTCGGTCAGTTGTATAAGGTCCTATTTTAAGAGCAAATTTTTTGTGATTCGAATACCATTTTTGGGGGTATTTGGTTGTGCGACTACGAAGTCTTTATTGCTAATTCAGCTAACATAATCATATAATTAGATGATAATAATAACTTGATTAAATTTAAGGATATATAGTCGATTTCTTAATTCTGCATCAAACTCCGAATGTTTTGGGTGTCATGTTTGTAAGTTTTTAGTTAGGGTTTACATCGCTGGAGTGATTAATCACTGCTACCTTTTCTTTTATCCTTTATTATGAATTTCTGCTATTATTTGAATTTTGTTTGATCGATCATATAGGATCACCTCCTTATAGAGTTATTGACTTTTCAAACCATTGTACTTATAGATATATGAAAATTCATTATCATTATGTAATTTGAGAAGTATCAGACTGGATCTAGATTGTAGTATGATTATGTTGCAAGAGTCTATCAATTATTTGTTTGTTTAGGGTTAGAGACCAATTATTCTTTATAACTATCAAATTATGTAGTGTTTGTCATTTGCCATTGTCTATGGACATATGGACTACTAAATCTTAATGTTGTGCAATTGCTTTTCTTTTGTTTGATTATTTGCAATGCCTTTGTTACGTATGTTTATTATCGGTTTGTTTTCTTAACTCATCATGTGTTGTTAGTTAAATCTTTGTACCTTTTTTTTTTTTTTGCATTTGTTCAGGTGTAGAGGACACCACCATCACATTTGGACCTGTAGAAGGTATGAAAACTTATTTAGCAATTTTAAATTTTTTGTTATTCATTGTTGACGTTTATCTTTTAGTGTCGGCATGGTTACTGGTTAGCTTTTGCGGCTGTTGTGGGAAGTAATTATTGCATGCTTCAAGCTGTATTGTCTATATGTTTTAAGTTTTTGGTGGTTTAGTCTGTTTAGATGTTCGATTGTCTAGTTGCCCAATTAGGTTTTAACCCAAAAAGAAAGAACAATGTAATGATCTTGCTAAAAAGTTGGAATCTTTCAATTTCTTTGGTGCTACAGCTAATCCCAGAGGCACACTTAATCTAGAAAGACGGTTGGATCACGAGGGACAACCTCTTGCCATCACTGCAGCGGATACCATGACAGTAAGTGGTGTTTCTCCGTGGAATTGGCGGGAGACTCCTGGAAGTGGTTAGTCATGTTATGCAAGTTCATAAGTATATCTGAAGTTCCGTTTTCACCCTTGGAGATTTTGTAAGCTACAAGTAGGTTATATTTGCAGGTGATCAGAGTAACACTTATGGTGGGAGGGTTATTTCAGTCAAGTTAGGGGATTATACCAGACGAATTGGTATTGATGGCTCACCGGATGCCATAAAGGAAACCATCAAGTCGGCTTTCAGGCTAAGAACAAATAGAGCGTTTTGGTTGGAGGATGTTGATAACATAGTGCGCACACTCGATAGGGATATGCCTCTTGGAAACTACACTCTTCATGTTGACGAAGGTAACAATTATCTAGTCGCTCTCTCCTTGAAAATTGCTCCAAGACATCCCTAGGCTCCAAATTTTAAATGAAAGCGTTTGAGTTTGAGTTTAAACACTTGAAATACCCTTGACTGTTCACGTCCAACTTGTGATAAAAAGAACCCCCGCAAGCAAAAGAGTTTTGACTATTGGTAATATATCTTACATCGTTCCACTTGCAGGCTTGATGATCAAAGTGTGCTTGTTTGAGGAATCGGATCACGTGCCGGTGCATACCGAAGACAAGATCTTTTACACTGAAGATGATTTCCGTGACTTCCTCTCTCGACGAGGCTGGATTTGCTTGAGAGAGTACAATGGGTACAGAAACGTCGATGTTATGGATGAACTCTGTCCTGGTGCGATTTATCGTGGTGTTAGTTAGCTAGGCTAAGGGCAGGGGCACTTTGTGAAGCTTCTTTTTGAGGCCATGTGAATATATTTGCTAAGAAAATGTTGTCGATTTCACGAATTACGCTGTTTATGTAATGTAATGTGCATATTTTTCTTGGATATGCCTATCACTTCTCCCATGTATCTGCTAGTCATGTCAAACCTCTCCGTGTAAAATTCAAGTGTGTTCTTTCTGTGGGCTTCTCTGCTAGTTCCATTTAGCCATGTTGTTGGGCTGTACTTTAATCTCAAGATGCAAAAACTACTTTAGACAAGTCTGTTGAATGAAAATGAGAAAGATTGGATAGCTTTAGAAAATTACATCCATTCTATTCTATTCTATTTTGATGTTTATCCTCTTGAAAATCAAGAATCAGATAAAAAATCTACCCTTCTATTTATTTTGTTTTACTATAAAAATGCTAAAAATTAAGTAACAACAATTGAGAAATTTCAAATCAAATTCAAATGTAGTTTGTAATTTTACCTCCTCTTTTTGGATTGTGGGTGCAGAAACAACAATCGAGAAATTTCAAATTTTGTATGATAAGTTAAAGTACCTTAAAGAAATTGCAACTGATAAATTAGAATTCTAAGAAAGTGAGATGTCTTTTATTAGCAGCAGATCAGATTTCTACTAATAAACTAGTACTTACGTAATGTGAAAGTTATTTTGTGTAATTTCTTTTTAGCCCTTGCAGAACTTGTGGCAGAATGTGTTGGTGAGAGGGTAAAATTGGAATCTGAAATCTGAATTAGCCACCAGTTATGCTAATGGAAGTAATTAAGTCGAGTGGTGGTGCTTGTTGATTTTTATATCTTGCCCTTGTTGGGTACTTGGGTCTTACATAGCAAGGAAGTTATGAGGTCATTATCATAATTGGTATTGGTAGATATTTTTTAATTTGTCAAAAAAGAAAACATGGTGTTGTATTTTACGTTGTGCTTTTATTTAACTACTTACAACTGCTGTTTGACTGAGCCAAACGAATTAACTGCTATGGTTACTATTCATCGTGTTGCATAAACTTGTCCGGTATGCAATTGAAGATTTACGACTTATCAATGTATACAATTGGAAGATCACAAATCCGATGGCTGAGAAGAAATTTTTTTCTCTCATTCACAAACAATATAAATATTATTAAGTATCAACTTGAGAAGTGATTGAATTTTTTATTTTGTTTTGTGTAGTCTCAATACTCATTATTAGAAACAAAAAAGAACAATATAAATATTCATTCTACTGAACACACTCCTAGCGTCTTGAGCATAGAAGGGGATGTTCTATTAATAAAAATTTAATTGGTGGGGTGAGGGTCAAAACAGACGGTCTGAACATGCACCACATCTATCTTATGTCGTTTTTACAAACACCAAAAGAATAGCAAACAAATATAGTGTTATTTCCCTTCATTTTTTCACAAATAAGTTGGTTTCTAAAGACAAGGTTGTGTACATGTAGAAGACTAGTTAATACTTATAGGGTTCATCAAGGCATGACAAGTATGTAATGCTAGATGGAATGTCTCTCATAATAGCTTGATTCTCTCTAATGATTGTGTTGTGACTCTTCTTTCTCCGAACCCTCTAGATTTGACAAGTATTAAATTGACAGTAAAATGTCAAATATTTAATGAATCTTACCCATTCTCAACAAATTTGCTATCGATCTCAATACTGAAATTCCATCTCTTAAGCATTTCATTGGTGGCCTTACTCATAATCACAAGAACACTCCTTTGTAACTTCTCAGCTTTCACCATTCTTTATGTAAACCAAATGACGTATTAAATCATAAACATTGAGCTCAATATATTCTAGAGTCTAGATTATATACAAAAACATCACATATCTAACTCAAAAATACCAAAAACATCTTTAGATTTACATTTTTGTTCAAGTACATCATTTTTCATGAAATTATCAAATCCACACCATTTGACACCAAATTTGTTTGTAATCAATAAATAACTTTGTAAATATGTTTATAAACATATCTTTTACATCATTTAACCATTTCAAACTTTTAAACCATATTTTGATAAAAACCACCATTAATGAAGTTTTGAAGCTTAAACTTGAATACGAAGATGTGTATAAATCATAAAAATATTTTAAACACACTTTTTTAAAGCAACAAAACAAACATATAATCTTTGAAAAACATTCTGACTATCTGGTAGTGTCTGGATATCAATCTTAACCGTACTCCATGGATTTGACCTTTCAATCTCTGCACCATAAGGTGGTGGACATTGGTGGTGGTTGATGAAGAACCCAAAGAACATACAATGATAGTTATGAAACGTAAAAAACTGACTAAAAACATAAAAAACCACAACTTTTAATTTGATTATAATTTTTAAAAATAATAATAATTTGAAAGTTTTTCATAAATGGTCCATATATTGCTTGAAAGATGAAAATACTTCTGAAGTTAACTCCTAAATTAACGAAAGTTAAGGGACCAAATGTTTTAAATATTTGCTTTTAGAGACCATACATGTAATTACTTTACTTGAGAAATTAAATCCACGACTTTGCATATACAACAGACACCATTTATGTAATTTATTATTAAATTTAACGTATTATTCATATTAATAAACATATAAAAATATGATATATAAACATATAAAATATATGTTAATCAGAGAAACACATATAATCTAAAATTTCGATAAAGGAATACCACACAACTATGATTGTCTTTTGTTATATAAACAAGAGTTAATATTGAAAAACCCAATCAACTTTTCTCATTTTCTTAATTAAGGCCTTAAACTTTTTTTTTCCACTTGTTTAAGTCCCTAAACTATGTTTGTCTTATTAAAAAATATATATCTTTGACCGGCTACTGGATTTACTGATAAAATACAACTGATAAAACAGAAAGCTTAGGGGCTTAATCGTTAAAATATCAAAATAATTGTGAGTTTTTTCCCTACATTAATCAAATGAAAATACCAAGGTTATTAATTTGATAACCAATCAAACATGTCAAATATACATTTTTGAACAAGACAAAAATAGTTTAAGTACTTAAACAATAAGAAAAAAAGTTTAGGGATTAATTACAAAAATAAAAAATTGATAAGATTTTTTCCAATATTAACTGAAATCGTCGATCAAAGTTGGTTTCTAGTTATTTAATAAAATAATTAAAACTACTGTTAAATTGCATATTTTTAGTTAATTTGATTTAAAAATAAACCAGCTCATGGGTTTTCTTATTTCCAGCTGCTGGATCTGGAAGTTGTATTATAGTTTACTACTTTTT
Organism: Centrapalus pauciflorus; assembly: GCA_020465985.1. NCBI lineage: Eukaryota > Viridiplantae > Streptophyta > Magnoliopsida > Asterales > Asteraceae > Centrapalus > Centrapalus pauciflorus. Next base: position 929,576 of record JAANYP010007579.1, read on the forward strand.
GGTTTCTTTTTCTCCAAGACACCAATTAAAAGACAGCCATCACGTGACCCACCGGTTTCGGCCGATCCCTCGCTCTCTTTATAAAGTAAAAGTAGTGTCCTAATCCTGCACAGCACATCGCTCAATTTTCACCAACTCCCATCTCACTCTCCCTAAACCCTTCTAATTAACACTGCTCAATCCCCATGGGTAACATCTCTAATCTACCATTTACTTATAATTTTCATGCTAATTTGTATATGTTTTTCAGTTGTTATCTTTGATTTCTATGTTTAATATTCCTTCTATTTCGTTTTGCAGCATCTGATAAGAAGATTAAGATCGGAATCAACGGTACTTTTTTTTTGTTCGATTGGATATACCCTTAATTAATTAAATTGATATCGTTTTGCCAATGCATTGATTGGTATGTTTTAATTTGATATCCTGTAGGATTCGGAAGAATTGGTCGTCTAGTTGCTAGAGTTGCTCTTCAGAGAGATGATGTTGAGCTTGTTGCCGTTAATGATCCTTTTATCACCACCGAATACATGGTAACTTCATCATGTGTTTTTTTTTTTTTTTTTTTTTTGCTTATACTGAAACTGTTTAGGTTTAGTTACGGTTTAATCTTTCTACGCTTGTGCATGTATGTCAAAGTTGCTAGGAATTATATATATATATATATATATATATATATATATATATATATATATATATATTATATATATTTAGGAAACTAAATAAAATGATCAACCACCTTCCCATAAATCCACGTTTAAATGTCGAAATGCATCACGATTCTGGTGATGCATAATGATGGAACAAAAACGAGGATGAATATGGCCGAAATGCATCACGATTTTGGTGATGCATAATGATGGAACAAAGACGAGGATGAATATTGTCGAAATGCATAATGTTTGAAATTGAATTGGATGAAGATGCATCGTGTTTGATGACTAATCCAATATATTGGATGAAGATGCATCATGTTTGTTTAGATTCGGATAGAATATTTTCTGAATTAAAGCATTTTCCGATTTTGCCCTTCCGCGCGCGAGAAGTTATGCACCCGTGCACCCATTTTCAAGTTAATTACCATTTTGCCACTACAATCTGAACCATTAAAATTCAAGATCTAACGGTGCATACAGGTTCCCAAAGTGTACAATGCATACAGGTGCCCCATAGAACCTAACCCTATATATATATATATATATATATATATATATATATATATATATGTATATATATATATATATATATATTGAGGTTCTATGGGGCACCATATGCATCGGGAACCAAATGGGAACCAAAAATGCATTGCTTGTTTACAAAAAGTGCATTAAGGTCATTTTGGGAATGCTTAATAATATATTGTTAAATTATAAGATTTAATTTAATAAATAAAATGATCAACCACCTTCCCATAAATTCATCCCATTTTCTCTCTCTTTCCAATTCTCTTTCATTGCTAGCCTCTCTCCATCTCTCTTTCTCTCAACCAGTTTTCACAAGACAACCATTACTACTACCGCCAGACCTAACACCACCATCGCTGTCCACCGTCAGTATGCAACTCTGCACCATACCTGTGCATCGATGTTGACGAAAATTTGCTTGCGTCTGTTGATCATGGTTTTGAGTATCAGTTTTTTCACAAACAGTTCATTCTACGATTCTGTATCATGCTCTTATGGCTAGTCAAAGAATTCTATGATTCTTTATTAATGTTGGTGGTTATTGCTTCCAAAAACTAGTTGGAGCATATGGTATTGGTTGTTTCAAACATGATGCACAACAGCAATGCATCACGACAATGATGAACACATTGAAGATGTTGATGAACACGTTTAAATTTCAGAGATGCATCACGAAATTAACACGTTTAAATGTCGAAATGCATCACGATTTTGGTGATGCATAATGATGGAACAAAGACGTGGACGATTATGGCTGAAATGCATCACGATTTTGGTGATGCATAATGATGGAACAAAGACGAGGATGAATATGGTCGAAATGCATCATGTTTGAAATTGAATTGGATGAAGATGCATCGTGTTTGAAGATGAATACAATAAATTGGATGAAGATGCATCATGTTTGTTTAGATTCGGATAGAATATTTTCTGAATTCAAGCATCTTCCGATTTTGCCTTCTGCGCGCGAGAAGTTATGCACCCGTGCACCCATTTTCAAGTTAATTACCCTTTTGCCACTACAATCTGAACCATTAAAATTCAAGATCTAACGGTGCATACAGGTTCCTAAAGTACACAATGCATACAGGTGCCCCATAGAACCTGACCTATATATATATATATGTGTGTGTGTGTGTGTGTGTGTGTGTGTATGTGTGTGTGTGTGTTACAGCAGAACGAAATTTTGATTAGGTGTTATTGTCTTTTCCATTGCATCAGTTTCACTTTCAATCCCAATAGTTAAAACTAGTTTCATGAATATTTTTAACTCATTTTCGTTAACGTAGGAATTTTGTTAAAGTAAAACCGGTGATTTAGGGGGCATTTGGTTCGCATATTTTTTTATATGGGATTTGCATATTTTCAAAGGATTTGCATTATGCAGCATTTGCATTTGTCATGATATCTCATTTCGGATTCGGTTAGGGGTGTTATTCTGACGGGTTAATTGGATATCGGGTTATTCGGGTTTGAGTGTGTGGGTTAGCTAACCGAACCCGAACCAAATAAGGGAACGGGTTAATCGGTTTCAGGTTAAATGAGTATCGGGTTATTCGGTTTTGTTATAAAAAATGAAATCATCAACAAAGTAGTTTAAACGGGTTCAATGAGTTGAGTAATTTGGGTAAAACGGCTTTAATGGTTTGAGTATCCAAAATGAGTATTTACATATTTACATTCTATATATAAACAATACTAGTTATAATTATAAACAAATAAAAAAAAGGAAAAATATATATTAAACGGGTTATTCGGGTTATTTGGGTATCCGAATAAGCATGAATACTACCCGTAAACCGAACCGAATTACTTATTCGGGTACCATTTAACCCGAATAAGGAACCCGAAAACCGAATAACCTGACCCATTTAACCTGATTAAGGTTCGGTTCGGGTGGGTTATTCGGGTTCGGTTATTTTGCACACCCCTAGATTCGGTCATTGGATAAATTCAACTTTTGATTTGAATATGTGTTGGTTAATATAAAATATGGATAAACTGTTAGATTGATAAGGGAACTTTGATTAATCGAAAATGATGGTTAAATAAATAAGTACATCTGACTTTATTATGTTTATTTAAATTACTTAATTATATTTATTTAAATTGTCTGTAATACGATTTTATTAATATTTATATAAATTGGTTGTTATAATGTCTACGCTCTTATGAATACAGTAGTATTATTTGAAATTTGCATTATTATGAAATTACGTTGTTCTATGATTTGTACTTACTGGTATACACTATGAACAATAAAACAGATAAGGTGGTAATTTTAAGATTTTAACGACGTATGTTAGATCGATGTTTAAAATGACTTGAACCACATACGATTATGTTCTGTTTTATTCAACTATCTGGAAAAAATTGTCATGGTTGTTTAAGTTAAAAACCCCATCTTTTAAGAAAATGATTGTGGATATAAATTATAATTTTTATAATGTCTGATTAATCATTGATTATTTAGTATTAGATGTTACATTTTAACTATATTCTCTTTTTTACAACAAAATTTATTAAATTCGAATTAACTTTATTGTTGTTATTTTAAGTAAATGTTTTTATGAATTGTGAGTTTATAATCTCCCAAGCAACACACGAGTATTTCACTAGTTACAATGGCTAGATGAAGTTACTGAAGTGAAATTAAAGTTAATATGATTGTTGGAATCAATTGGTAGAGTCTAGTATGGACCACTTGATACAAATGCTTGTGTTCACACAGGAATCGATCTTTGTATGTAGGTGTTTGTTATGAATAGTAAGGTCACTCAGCATGTTAGTGTCTTGCCTGTTCTATCTGTGTATATATACACCACACACACACTTGTATGCGGTGATTGTATTTATGTTAGTTGTAAATTGTAACATTTTTTCTAGCTGCATGTATAGATTTGGAATTGTACTCAAAATGATACTAAACTACAGTATGATTTATGTAAGCATGTCTCTGGGTGATCGGTGTGACCGTTTGACTTCAGATGCAATTAGAAAAGTGATGTTGTCAAACCTGTGATGTAGAGTTGGTTGCTGGTTATAACCGATATATAACTGCACTGTTTTTGACACGTGTGAATGTGTGAGATGCATAAGTGTAGGTCACATGTATCATATATCTGTTATTACAGAGGATGGGTTTAGAAATTTAGGACTTGTGCATGTGTGTTATTGATGCAAAATGTCTAGGTGTTTGGGTGTTTTCGGGATCATATTTATGTATATAGATTCAGCTAATTCTTGCAGTGTTATAAATTGTGATGGTATGGGACTATGGGTTATACAAATGCTAAGAATTGTATACAGTGAGTCTTGTGTATGTGTGAGAAAGTTATCATGTGATCAGTAAATTGTGACACAATCAACAAGTGCTACTTGGACTACCTAGTTCTATTTGTATGTCCTTTTCAGCTTTTCTACCAATCTACGTTTTGGATCCTACACATTTCTCTTCCAGCTGTATTGTAATTTCATCATTTTCATGCATTGTCAAAATGGTTTTGGACCTATGATATCATGTAATGACACCTCTATGTGTGTATATGTATGCATTTATGCCTTTGAGTATTGATGCATATATAATGACTCGACATAATAGTCTAACACTATTTTGTCAAAAGAGATAGATGTCTGGTTTTAATTTAGTTGAGCATACTATATGGCATCCAAGCCAAACTAATACTCAAGTAGATATAAATGCTACTACCCCCTTTGCAAAAACCAAAAATTCACTGATAGCATCCATGCAGACTTATATGTTCAAATACGACACTGTTCATGGCCAATGGAAGCACCATGAGCTTAAGGTGAAGGATGAGAAGACCCTTCTCTTTGGTGAGAAGCCCGTCGCTGTTTTTGGCATTAGGTAACATCTATCAGAACGCTATTTAAGCTATCTGTTAGGGGATCCTTTTTATGAAAGAGATTTTGTAAATTATTTTTTTCCCATTGCTATTTAGGAACCCAGAAGAGATCCCATGGGGTCAAGCCGGAGCTGATTTTGTTGTGGAGTCTACCGGAGTTTTCACTGACAAGGACAAGGCTGCTGCCCACCTGAAGGTTTGATCACATCTCTGGATTTTAAATACCATCAAGTTTTAACAGTTGGGTTATGTTTACTTGTTTGCATGGTTGCTTATGTTGGTCATGATTTCGAGATCATAGACAGACGACAGTAAGTAGAGAGCGAGTACAATTGTACAAATGTGTATTATAGAGAAAGTTGGAGATGGTTCCCAACTGCTCTCTACTTATAGGCTGTTGTATGTCTGGGCTCCAACATTTTCCATAATTTTAAGGGGGGTTTTACAGGGGCACTGGATTTTTACAGAAAATTTTGAAACTGCATCGCTTCTTCTTTCAGTTCATTATGGTTTCTTGTGTTTAAGAATGTGCAATTGTTTTGTATGATCAGGGTGGTGCTAAGAAGGTCATCATATCTGCTCCTAGTAAAGATGCTCCAATGTTTGTTGTGGGTGTGAATGAGAAGGAGTACAAACCTGAACTTGACATTGTTTCAAACGCGAGCTGCACAACCAACTGCCTTGCTCCATTGGCCAAGGTTATATTAGCTTTTTGGTTGTCTTTCCTTTTTGGACCTTCTGACAGCTGAAACACTACTCGTTCATCTGATGCAAATGGCTGTGTGTAAACTTCAGGTTATTAACGACAGGTTTGGCATTGTTGAAGGACTTATGACAACAGTGCACTCTATCACTGGTATGTAGCCTTTTACTCTGATTACTTATCATTGACTAAAATTAAAATGTATTTAATATCGTGAATCGTGATGAACATTCCAGCCACTCAAAAGACTGTGGACGGTCCATCAATGAAGGACTGGAGAGGTGGAAGAGCTGCTTCCTTCAACATCATACCCAGCAGCACCGGAGCTGCTAAGGTAAGCAGATTGACTTCTCCGTGCCTCTAACTTACAACATTTGATTTGGTACATAATTTAAGATGTCAGACCATTAATTAACTGTCTTAAATACCCTCTTCAGCACTTGTGGGTCCAAATTGACATCTCTACTTTGACCATGTCTATTGTGTGTGGATATGTATATGATTTGTGATGTATTTCTTTTCGTTTCATGTAGGCTGTTGGTAAGGTTTTGCCAGCCCTTAATGGCAAATTGACCGGAATGGCCTTCCGTGTCCCAACTGTGGATGTTTCAGTGGTGGACTTAACTGTAAGGCTTGAGAAGAAGGCTACCTATGAGCAGATCAAGGCTGCAATTAAGTAAGTGGTGGAATAAAATTATTTAGTTGAAATAACTTTATTAACATCAGATGCTTGTATCGTGTGGATATTTGTGATTTACAATAACTTCTGTTAATTCAGAGAGGAATCAGAGGGCAAGCTCAAGGGTATTTTGGGATACACTGAAGACGATCTTGTGTCCACAGATTTTGTTGGTGACAGCAGGTAACTTCCTATGCCGATTTTAGAAACTAAACCTTAATGTAGTCATCAAAAGAAATCGGTTTGTATTGTGGAACAACCCCTGCATGTTTTATAATTTAAGTCCCTAATAAGTAATAGTCAACTTGTTTCTCGTTATCCAGGTCAAGCATCTTCGATGCTAAAGCTGGAATAGCTTTGAACGACAACTTTGTGAAACTTGTGTCATGGTATGACAACGAATGGGGATACAGGTACTTATATTGTCACTCTTTTCTTATAACGTTGATAAATGGTGGCATTATATAATCTTTTGCTGCTTAGAAGATGCATGCTCTCTCATCAAAATTTATTTTTGCGACTGCAGCTCCCGTGTTATCGACCTGATTTGCCACATTGCATCAGTCCAAGCCTAAAATTCCCCTCTGTCCAGGGTGGATTCTTTTTTGTCATTTAGTTTGTTTTCAGCAACACCATATTTCTCAAGTTGGACTTAATTGTTTAGAAATTGTTTTCTGGTGTTATAAGCTTTTGGATATGGTTGTAATAAGTGTTCCGTACTCTCTGACGGTTGGTAATGTTTGTTTTGTGTTCGAGGCGATCTCTCACTCTTATCTTCTGTTATTGCAACTGGCATACATATGAATTAAGTAATTTACAAAATATTCACGGACTATTCTGGGTAATATTTTATCTTTAATCCAATAGAAATATCAAACAAACATTTAGTTTGGTTTGAAGGAAAAGAATCATGTTTTTGTCGAGTTGTTTTGGTTATATACAAATTATAATGTTCTAGCTTCCGATATGGAACATATTGTTGTTCAAATTATTTTTAAAATAACAAAATCTTTTTTATTAAATCTTTTTATATAGTATATAAGTGTTTTGTTTTTTATGTTTGTTATACATTTAATATATTTTTTTTATAAAATTTAAAAATAACATTTATGATCCCGTTGTAACACATAATATTAAACAACCTCGATAAGATAATTTTAGTTCAATCTCTTTGCTTTTCGTTTTAACAAGTCAATTGTTAATTTTAAATAGATTTATTGGCCTCAGGCAAGTCAGTTGATATAATTTAAATAGTTAAATGATTTTTGTAAAAAAAAAAAAAAATCAAAACTGCAATTAATCAAACAAAATTTGTCCACAAATTAAACAATACTTCTTCTATAAATTACAAACTTTTGAATCACATCTTCTGAAGCAAACATAGTAAAACTCATCGAGCATTTAACCTTTTAAAAACAACGAGCACATACGTTACTTTTATGTGTTAATATTATAAGATAGCAACATGGTTCATTTTCATATTTACCGTTTTAATCCTTAAACTTTTTTTTTTTATTTATCATATAGATCTTTAGATTTGTTCAAATTTGACTTAATATCATACACAGATCGAGTCATATACTCTTAATAATATGGTGTGTTAACTAATCCAACAAAAGTGACAAAGTTTTATCATTTTTGATATCTAAAGATATTTGTAGTTTTCAGTTAAACAAAAATATGTTTTTAGAATGATATTGTTCTAATTAGTTCACGTATCATTTGTTAAAAGAAACATATAATATTAGGTCAAGTTTAAGGCAATGAAGCCAATTATCCGGTTAACAATTACCTAAAATGAGACAGATTGAGGGTGAGTGGTTTTCACATGTTATACATGCCACTTTAATTAATTGAATGCATGGTTTCACTTGTTTGATTGGATAAGTCATCTCACAAGTTAAGAGTGTGTTTGATTGCTTTTATCACAATATAATCAGGCGTAAACCTCTTATTCGGTAAGAAGTTTACAACATAAATGCGTAGGGGTGTTATTCGGGCGGGTTAAATGAGTATCGAGTTATTCGGTTCGGGTTATTCGGGTTTGAGAGTGTGAGTTCTTTGGCCGAACCCGAACCAAATAAGGAAACGGATTAATCGGTTTCGGGTTAAATGGGTATCGGGTTAATCGGTTTGGGTTAAACGGGTTATTCGGTTTTGATATAAAAAATGAAATGCTTTACAAATTAGTTTAAACATGCTAAATGGGTTGGGTAATTTGGGTACATGGGTTAAATGGCTTGGTTATTTAAATTGGGAATTTAAATATTTACATTTTTATATATAAACAATTCTAATTCTAATTAAAATTGAGAATTTAAAAATTAAACGGGTTATTCGGGTTATTTGGGTACCCGAATAAACTTGAACTCTACCCGATACCCGAACCGAGTATATTATTCGGGTACCATTTAACCCGATTAACAAAACCGAATAACCCGACCCAAATAACCCGTTTAAGATTCGGTTCGGGTGGGTTATTCGGGTTCGGTTATTTTGCACACCCCTATAAATGCGTCTGATTGCGATGAAAGATGAGAGGTAAAAACCTTTTACCAAACCCCTTTTGATAAGACATGAATCATCCTTTTATCACCACTTATCTATAAAAAACTCTCCTGTTCTTTCTCTCCCCATCCCACCCCACCCCACCCTATCCCACTTAGATCATTGATTTTGGGATGTCTAGTTTCACCGATTAACAATTATCCGATCAAGTTTAGACAATAAAACTTGTTATCTGCTAAACTATACGTTGTAAATCTATTCAATTTAGACCATTGATTAATTCGATAAATAGTTTCACATGTTTAAATTTGACTTTTCATCACACATAAAAGGGTTTATTATGAAAAAAACCAACATGTTTTCACGTTTTCGTCCCTCCATGTTATTTTTTTCCATAAAAAACCTCAAGTGATTCTTTTCTTATTGGTTTAGTGAAATTTGGACATTAGACCCCGGTTGTAATTTGTGAACCGGGTTTTAAAACCTGAAAAACCGGGTTCTAATGCCCAAATTTCACTAAACCAAAAAGAAAAGAATAACTTGAGGATTTTTTTGGAAAAAAATAACATGAAGGGACGAAAACGCAAAAAACACGAAAACATGTTGGTTTTTTTCATAATAAATCCTACATAAATTCCAATAACATGAATCCTTTAGGGAAAGATAGAAAGAATTCATAAAAATGGAAGTCCTTACATTTTAGGGAAAACAATGATGTCGATGATCCATTTTATGGCTTTATGATCGTTTATTAGGTTTTACCTAACCAAACGCCATTCATGCAATGTTTAGACAAATGAGTGCAATCATCTTCGAGTTTTCTCATTACATCTACAATTTATGTGTTTTTAGTTACATGTTTAATTAAAGATGCCTGTAATTTATAGCTATGGATTCAGGTATCGTAATCAGTACTTGTACTTGATGAAAAACCTGTTTCACAGTAAAACAATTTAGAAAAAATAAAATATATTTATAATATTTTACAGAATCGACATGATATAAACTATACATGAGTGAATTTTAGCCCGACTTGTATACTTATGATTATGTTAGCTACATTATTTTATACAATCCCTGTAGCCTATCAACGTAAATGTTTAATTTAAGATTATGTAAGGTAATTTGTTTACTTGCCTAACTTTTTTGATCGATAGAATTTTCAAAATATTAGTAGGTGACTGATAAATCATTTTCTTTTTAATGTATAAAATGGATTGGTAATATACACCGGAAGGTAAAATAAGATAGTAATTATCAGAATTTCGTATATTGTATTCATCTTGAAAAAGTATTATATTTTTAAAAATTATATAACATCGATTATATCCTTTTTCTCATTTTCATATGCCAAGAGGAAAATTGTTAACTTTTATGTTGATGTGCCAAGTACCAATGTCATATCAATCGTTTTTCTTTTAATTTCTTTTCGAATAACTAGTAAACCGGATCATATTGCGAATTCATCTTCATTTAGAATCTAATATAGGCTAAAGTGGTTAAGGATTGATTATACACGTCTATTTCTCAAGGAATTGAGGTAATTTAGGATCTACTTTGACAAGAAAAAGAGCCACATGTTTATTGCAATTTCTAAAACCCTATCTCAAGGGATTAAAATTAATTAACATTTTCATTACTAGTTTTCAGTATTCAATTGAAAACTTCAAATACTAGAAATTTGTCCTTTGAATTAGGAGAGTTGACGAGTGTAACATGACAACACATAAAGAATGACGATAATTGTTAACTTGTTAGTGTATATAATTGTAGCTTCTTCATCTTTGCCATAACCAAATTTTGTTTTCTTTTCTAGTGACAATCCCTTTCCTATTTTTATTGTTTTCTTCTTCTTTCTTTTTCTTTTTTTTTTTTTGGCTGGCAATCTGCCTTATATTGGTTCTCACCTTACACATACATTATTTTACTCTGGTTTTTATCTCATAAATCATAATTTCTAAAATGAAAAAAAAAAATACAAAATTTCAAGCCTTTTATCCAAAAAAGAAGAAGAAGAAGAGTCTTGGAGATAGTTATTTTTAAAGCTAAAGAATCGGTAAAAAAAAAAAAAAAGACTAAAAACCCATATAAGTGGCAATTGTAATGTGTTTCATCCAAAGTAACAAGGATCTAAATTTAGGTTTGTGGTTTTGATTGATTCAAATTACAGTTATAGAGAAATAGCAGCTTTGCCGCCAAACTTCCATTTCCTCACATTCACCAAAATTTCCTCTATTTGCACTTACATGTGTCATAATAGTATTCCAACCATGGAACACCCTTCTGTGGCTGAAATACTACCAATTACGGAAAATTGGAAATTAAAGAGAGAACCCAAATCATGGATCTTCGTTTTCTATTTATTCTTGATGTTGGTTCGTTTTTCCACATCAAAGATCAAGTGACTAGAGAAGGGTGTGACTTTGGATTCGATGGAGTCCGGTGGTGATTCTAAGTATGATTCAAGAAGTGCCGAGGAAAAAGCCATTGAAGATTGGCTTCCGGTAACCTCTTGCAGAAACGCAAAGTGGTGGTACTCCGCCTTTCACAATGTCACCGCCATGGTTGGTGCTGGTGTCCTTAGTCTTCCTTATGCCCTATCTCAACTTGGATGGTATCCGTTTTCTTAATTCATGTTTATTTTTTCTGTAAGATTTTTTTTGGTTAAATGTTGCAGGTAAGGTGTTTGACAACATAAGTCATGTTTTGATGAAAAAAAAAAGTAATTCTTTTTTGGCTTTATATAATATGATGCACCAAAGGTGTTTGATACAAAAAATTCCTCACGGAAGACATTTTTGTTAGATTTTGTTTTAGGTTCAAATGTTCGCTAAAAGTCCTTACATAAGACATTTTCGTAAGAATTTTGTCTAAGGTTTTAATAATGAACTTAAGTTGCTTGATAAAGAACATTGAAAAAATCATTTTGGTTAGATTTTTATGTAATTGGGATATGATGCAGGGGTTTTGGAGTCACAGTACTAATCATGTCTTGGGTGATTACCTTGTACACATTGTGGCAAATGGTGGAGATGCACGAAATGGTTCCGGGTAAGAGGTTTGACAGGTACCATGAGCTAGGCCAATATGCTTTTGGTAAAAGGCTTGGGCTTTTCGTAGTTGTCCCACAGCAGCTTGTGGTGGAAGTAGGTACGTGCATTGTCTACATGGTCACTGGAGGTAAATCTTTGCAGAAGTTCCAACAATTGATTTGTCCGAATTGTAGACCTCTGAAGACAACTTACTTCATCTTGATTTTCTCCTCCGTTCACTTTGTGCTTGCTCATCTCCCCAACTTCAACTCCATCAGTGGTGTCTCTTTGGCCGCTGCTGTCATGTCCTTGAGGTATAAAACTGCAAATTCATTTCGATGTTACACTACAAAAATATAATATTCTATTTGAGACCCAAGTAGCAGTCGCTAAAATAGATAAGTATGTCGCTTGTACTTTACAACCGAATCTTGTGGTGCTTGCAGATTCAGGGGTCACTTGCCTTACAGTGGCGTGACACTGAAAATCTAAGCTTGTTCTGAACCTAGGGCACTAGACCACCAATGACATGGCTAATTGTTTATTGGGGCTTACAGTTATTCAATGGTTGCTTGGGGAGCTGCATGGAACAGGGGAGCTCATGAAGGTGTGGACTACAGCCTGAGGTCTAAAACCCCTGTGGGACAAATGTTTGGCATTTTTAGTGCTTTGGGTGATGTAGCTTTCGCATATGCTGGTCACAATGTGGTCTTGGAGATCCAAGCAACTATCCCTTCGACTCCTGAAAAGCCATCCAAGGGACCAATGTGGTTAGGTTGTGTTGTTGCCTATATTATTGTTGCCGTTTGCTACTTCCCTGTTGCGATAGTTGGATACTATGCCTTCGGAAACACTGTTGACGACAACATCCTCATCACTCTTGAACACCCAAGATGGCTTATTGCCACTGCTAACATGTTTGTCATTATCCATGTCATTGGAGGCTATCAGGTATGACTAAAGAGCTTCTTGCGGTTTGTGTCTTTTTTTTTTTCAAAAATCTAATGTGTATTTCTTTGTTGGCTGGCCCGAAAAAACATTTCAGATTTTTTCGATGCCAGTGTATGACATGATGGAAACCTTCTTGGTGAAATCAATGAAATTCAAACCAAGTAATGTCCTTCGATTCACAGTTCGTACTTCATTTGTTGGTAAGACTTACAATGCTATTTTTCTGAGTAATTTGTTTTGTTTGTGAGGCTCTTTTGATTTCATCTATTGGGGTATATGCAGCGATCACCACTTTTATTGCAATCACATTCCCTTTTTTTGGTGGTCTTCTTGGATTCTTTGGAGGGTTTGCATTGGCACCAACATCTTATTACGTAAGACCTTCCTTTCAAGTAAACTACTATACTGTTAATATCATGTCATCTTGCGAACACGGAAGCTTAAATCATAACAAACATGACCCTGTTCAACTGGTTTAAAACCTATGAGCCAAAGGATTGTTTGTTAACTTGTACAGCATTTTCTTATATCTCTTTCTCACGCTTAGAAATGTGCCGCACCCATAGTTAGAATACTATCACATATCTCATCATATCCTATTTTTACTTCCAGCTTCCTTGCATCATTTGGTTAGTGGTCAGGAAGCCCAAAAGGTGGAGCATAACTTGGTGCATAAATTGGGTAAAGACAAAAGCTTTCACCCCTAATTCGCTAGTTCGTGTAAAAAAAACTCCTTTCTTTTTCGTGATCTTGTCTTTCTGTGCTCTAATCAGTTACCTGATTTGTGTTTCAAATGTCTCAGGTTTGCATAGTAATTGGTGTTTTATTGATGCTTTTAGCACCCATCGGAGGTCTAAGGTCAATCATTAAGTCAGCTGGGACGTACCACTTTTATTCGTAACTTTCCATCTCCCTTTCCAACATTAACTCAATATAGTAGACGACGACCACAAAGAATATGAACTTTTGTTCTCAAATATACGAGTTTGTATGACCCTGGTTCATCAACAAGGTTTCTTGGCTCTACAAGGGTCAAAGAGAGATCTATTACAAGGTCTTTCTTTTATGTTATACAAAAAGACTAGTTTCGTTCTCTTCGTGATGAATAAAGGAATAAGTATCACTTGTGAAAGTTATAGATTAACATGGATGTGGAAGTTGTGGGCTATACATCCAAAACCTAGATTATGGAGTTTGATGTCTTCTCTAGACTCTAGTTTGCAAATGATGTACTACCAATTAATATTAGGCTTGCTACAAACTTGTATTCAAAGACACAATTTGAGGGGCACTTATCCCTTTTGTTGTTTTGTACATGTCAGTGTGTCACTTATATAAGTTACGAAGTTTTTAACGTATAAATAGTTATATTGATACTGCTTGATGACCTGAGATGTTACCAAATGCCTAAAGATTCATGGTATTTAAGTTAACGTTAAAAATGAGACAAATTACTAATAACATAATAATGACTTGAATGATGATCGATTGAGAAGTTACATGCACGTCCGAATAGTCTATGAACTCGGTCACTTAATATAGTGTTTGGCAAGTTTTAAATAAGTTCTAACAAAATTTTAGATCATTAAAGATGCATAAACATATTTAAAGTGGGCTCAAGACATCAACACATGTGAAATGAATGCATAATGGTCTTTTTTATTACATCATGCCATCCATCCCTTATTGGGGTATTGTAACACATCATTCTTTCTCATGCATTGAGATAAACATAACAATTTAAGTTATAATAAATTTTAAAAAAAAAATACAATAATTCTCATAAATTCAGACATATAAAGTAAACTTGTTAATCTAAAATATTTGGGAAATCTATTCTGTAGCTTATCGTTAATATCTTGATTTTAATGGATTTTTTTTTAAACAAAAACTAAAAGAAAAATACATAAAGAGCTTTCGAGCCCAGGCCCTAAGTACATATTTATTATTTACCAAACCGGGCTGAAAACGCAAAGCCCACATAACATTGTACGAGAGTCCAATTAAAGACACACTGACACACACACGAAAGACCAGCCAAGTTTTCGCGCCATCGTTCTTCATTCTTTTTTCCCTCCAAGGGCACTCGACAGCAAGAACCCTAGATCCCAATGGAAGATCAAATTAGAGCTGAATTCAGAAAGAACAACTTCGTTCTAGTAGAAGAAGAAGAAATACTTCAGAAATGTAAGAGATATTTCACTTATTTCCCCGCTAATTTCATAACGAATTTGTTTTTATTCTGTGAAACTGATTAATTTTTAATTTCGGAATTGCAAGGTCTTGCGTTTTGTATAAATTACAATCTCAGTCCATCGGATCTTGTTTCGAGCTGGGATCTATACTCTATCAACAGGTAATTAATTTTCTCGATTTCGTTAACTTTCAGTCTATGATTTTTGGATACGAGGGTGAAGTGAAAAGATGTTCTGGTCTATTTTTTTCTCTTGTAGAAGCATCTGTTTCGTCACTGTCACTGTAAGTCGGTTTTTTTTGGGGCATTTTGACAATGCCCTGTCATCTATTAATGTGAACTTTTAGTCCCGTTTGGCTCACAGATTGGATTTAAAGGAATTGGAAATTACTTTTAGTATGAGAAACTCAGAAAAAAAAAAGTTAATTGATGTTAACATAATTCTCATGTTTTGGCAGGCAACTAGAACTAATAGTATCCGATGCTCATATGGATGCATTTCGACAGCAACTACAAAGCGAGCAGAAACAAGCTATTATTGAAAAGGAACAAGGGCTGCATTCATACACTGATGTCACCATGTGAGCTTTTCCTACGAAATGAGCCTTGTGCTTTATATTTTGTGCCTTTTGTTATCCTCTTTATTCTGATCACATATTGTAGCTACTTATTTTAGTTTGTCATAGATTGCTTCTGAGTAAAGTGATGAATCTAATAGAAAATAAATTATAAATCAGTGAATGCATTAGCAGGCTACAAACCAGTGTCAGGGGTTTGAACGTAATTGTGTACTTGATATCTGATTTTCATGGCCAAAATCACAAATTACCAAGAAAGGTAACATAAAATACAAAAATTGACAATAAAGGTAATGTGAAATTTTTTAGGCCAAGAAAGGTGACATAAAATTCAATTTTGACAAAAACTGGTATTGATGACCAATTAAGAAGGTAAATTTTTTAAATTTATGGTACCTTCTTTGGTAAAAGAATAACATTTGATTATCTTTATTGGCCAAAATTTGAATTTCATGTCCTTTCTCGGTCAAAAATAGAATTTTACGTTATCTTTCTCGGCCTAATAAATTTTACAATGCATTTATTGTCAAATTTTATATTTTATATTATCTTTCTTGGTAATTTCCCAATCTGGAACCTGAGTTACTTTACGTAAAAACATGGTTCGTATCATTTATATTAAGAGGATGGTAAAAATTCAAACTTAATTAGCATAAGCATGAATGCTTGAGCCTTACTTCCTACTATTTCAACCAGTCACCACAAAGTTTTACCACAGGGAGTTTAACGAGGAGCTTGAAGATGCTAAAGAGGTGATCCCCACCTCTCCAGCAAGACAAACCGAAGTGCATCTGGAGTTATTTGATGCAACGCCTATTATGAACGGGAACATTCCTTCATTGGGGAAACCCCTAGAACTGGTGACACCCTTTGGCCAACGGAAGGACAAGTTTGTGGTACACTCCACTCTTAATAGCCTACCCACCGTTCATGATGTTAAGAAGGAACAGGGTGAAGAGAATTCCGATGATGATGTGATCAAGAGGGTACAGCCCAGCAAAAGGTGTTCCCTTGAAATTCTCTGTTCCCAGCCTGCACCAGGCTGCAGGTACATGTATGACCGAATAGAAGACAAGGTATGGAAACTTCTTCAAGCATTTGATTGCTTTTGATCACCATGGCCATGCCTACAGCACTAAAACACTGTTAATTTTCGAAATTTAGTTCAATTACCTTGAAGATAGAATCATGAAATATTCAAAAGCACTCGTTGCATCTCAGCTTTATGAGGAACCTGTGGATCCTTCAGTTGCTTCACAAGTAATTCTTATCCCTTTGTTTATTGCTATCTCCATTTTTGTTCTTTGTGTTTATGCATGCCTTTGCTTTGTTATCATCCAGCTTCTACATCTTAAGCTGCATATGTTGCTTTCTTTCAGAAAAGTATATTTGGTGTTGGCATGATTTGCTGTGAAGAAGAAGGCCGTTTAAAGGAAAAACCTATCATGCTCCAAAGCAGGTAAAGATAGCTGTCTTGCTTTCAGAATACATCATTGTGGTGTATCTTCAAGTTCTTTTCAGTCATCTTTATCCTTTCTTGTTAAGGAGCAACAATGTAAACCTTTTCCTACTCCAATAAATATATCCTTTTAAGATTGATGGTTATAGGATAAAGATATTCGGCAAATACCAGTAAGGATTTGGAAGTGGAATCTATTTTATCTGTTCAAATTAGCTTTGCCAAGTATGACCTAGCCAACTAGAATTAATGAGCGCCAGATGTTTGATCCATGCAGAATGAGTATTCATATGCTTCATGCCTTTTGTTATGTCAATTAATTCATTACTAATAATAAGGTGATATGTATTACTAATTTCAACAGCGTTGAACATTCTGGAGGACAACGTGTTCGTCTTGACTTGCAAAAACTGGACCAGTTTTCTCTTTTTCCTGGCCAGGTAGATGGTTAGAAGGACATCGGAAAGAAATAAAAAAACCATTTTACTGAAGCATATTCTCAAGATAAGTTCACATTGAATTCAACAGGTGGTAGGTGTTGAAGGACATAATCCAAGTGGACACTGTCTGATTGCAACAAAAATTGTTGATTATATACCACTGTCAGTTCTTGATGATGAATTTCGTGAAACAAAGAGACAAGCTGTTGATCAGGATAACCAGCCTGCTGATCCATCGGATATACCATCAGATCTATCGTTGGTGTGTAAGCTTGTTATCTGCGAGACTCTTGATATGATTCCTCTACGTAAACATAATGTTTTTCTCTGATCCACTGTACATGTCACCTTGACCAGATTATTGCTTCAGGTCCTTTTACCACGACTGATAACTTATTCTTTGAGCCTTTATCCGAGCTTCTTGCATATGCACAAAGAAAGCAGCCTCAGTTGCTTGTACTGGTCAGAATTAGCAAGTAGCAATCTTGTTAACACTTTAACAGTTCAAAATATATCTCGAGAAATTAACATGGTATCGGATCGTTTTGGCAGTTAGGGCCGTTTATTGATTCTGAACACCCTGAGATCAAGAACGGAGCTCTTAACAGGACGTATGATGAATTATTCCGTCATGAAGTTCTTACAAGGGTAACATTTGCTAAACTGTTTTTCCCATGTATTTGCCCAGCACTTACATTGCTAGTTTTGCCCTTGACTTTTTTATATCAATCATTCCCCAGCTTCAAGATTACGTGGAATTCATGGGTTCTGCTGCACGTGTTGTTCTTGTGCCATCCATACGTGATGCACACCATGACTATGTGTTTCCTCAGGTGATTTATCTTCAATGAAGTACAATATTAGGGAGGGTCACTTAGTCTTGGATGAAATCCCTCTCTGGAATATTAAATGATTATTGTATCTTTCGGTTTTGCAGCCCGCTTTTGATGTCAACCTAGCTGATCTAAATCGTCAGGTAAAAATATGATCATCTTTCTCCTTTCTCTTGAAGCTATTTTGGGTGGCTACTTTTGCAATCAATACCAAGTTCCTGAATCTCATATTCTTTATTCTTCCCAGATTACATGCATTACCAACCCAGGAATTATATCAGCAAATAAGGTAAATTCATATGAACTGTTATAAATATGATAATCATACCCTCATCCTAATTGCTGACCTACAGGTGGTTGCATGTTGCAACCTTAAATTTTTTTTTTTCATCCCTATGTTTCATGTTGCACCTTGCAACCCAAGTCCAATTTAATCTCTAAATGTCTTCCTAGAAAAATGTCACCCCTCTTCCGATAGAAGCCTGTGCCTAATACAGGAATATTTGACTCCAACTCTACAGGTGAAGGTAGGCTGCTGCAGTGTGGACGTCCTCAAACAGCTTAGTATGGATGTGGTCTCACGGGGGATCAAGAATCGCATGAACACACTAACAAACCATCTCCTGAGCCAACACAGGCATGTTTGTCGACAAATAATATGTTCCCTTTTCTTTTTTCTTTTGGCTTACAATTTCTATACTTTGTAAGATCAGCTTCTATCCTCTATACCCACCCGCCGAAGACACTCCTGTGGACTTGTCACTTGCCCCAGAAGCTCTTCAAATGTCTACCATTCCAGATATTCTCATCGTCCCTTCAGACCTCACACAATTTGTGAAGGTAATCCGCCAATCGTAGTCAACATATTCTTTCAAGTATTATTGTATCTTTGGTCTTTGCCATTGGCCAACCAACTCAAAATACTTTTGATTTGTGTAGGTTTTGAGCCTTGATGGAACAAGTGAAGGAAATGAGCAAGTGAAATGCGTGTGTGTGAATCCAGGAAGACTGGCTAGAGGTGAAGGAGGTGGTCACTTTGTAGAGATTAACTTCCATGGCACCCCTGACTCATCTTTTGGTTCGGTCATTCGTATATAGTTAGCAAAAACAGTTTCAGTACCAAGAACATTAGCCGTTCCAGCAGGATTTCAATTTCTCAATGTTGAACAAAATCAGTATTACGGTGTAGTTAATGTTGTATTATGTTTTGTTTATATTGTTAATCTTTCTGGTTGTTCGTTGTATCATTTGTTTTTAGTTATGGTTGAATCGCATTTGATGAAATGAATGTTTTAATAATACATGATAGGTTGTTAGACATTTTGATTAAAACGGAATAAGTGAGGCAAATTGCGTAGAATAGAAACGTTGTAGTATTTTTTTATCGCTCTAAGAAACAAAGTTTGATGCGTGCGTATAATAGAATCCTTAACAAATTTTCATCGGTTTTAGTAACTAACAAGTTATACGATGTCACCTATTGCTAAAATTAGAAAAATTATAAAACGATTGTACCAAGAACATCAGTAGTTAGTTAATTTCTTAATGTTGAACAAAATCAGTATTAAAGTGTAGCTAATGTTGAATTATGTTTTGTTTATCTTTCAAGTTGTTGGTTGTATCATTTCCTGTTAGTTACGGACTTACGGTTGAATCACATTTGATGGAATTAATGTTTTTATTAATTCTTGATAGATAGTTAGACATTTTGATTAAAACGGAATAACAAGTGGGGCAAATTGCGTAGAATAAAAATGTTGTAACTTTTTTACCCACATATATATATATGGGGTGAGTTCAATGGAAAACCACTATGTACCTGAAAACTATGGAAACCCACACGTACCGTCCGATTTGGTGCATTTCATGAAAAACGCGGTGACATGATCGTAAATAAAGTGATGCATCACGCGGGGAATTTGATGCATTTGTGGTGGTGGGTTTTCACAAGTTTTCAGGTGCAGGTGGAATCGAACCACCATCCTCCCATAAATGGGTGCTCTTACCACTTGAGCTTATGGATCTACTGCATATATATCAAGCTACAAACTATACAATATCATAAATGAGCAACTTCTATATGTATACATGCCAATTTGGTATAACATAAAACTTTGAGTTAATTACAAAAATGGTCCCTGTGGTTCGTCGTAAAATTTGGATTTGGTCCCTGAACTTTTAATTTTGCAGAAACGGTCCTTATTGTCATAGTTTGTTTGCAATTTTGGTCCCTCAACCTATTAACTTTTCTAATATGACCAAATTACCCTTATTTTGATGCAAACTATAGGGACCATTTCTACAATTAATTTTTTAAGTCTTTTGTATTCTTAATTATATAAATTATTTTTTAATGTTACTTAAATTTAATAAACTATAAAAAAAGAATTATTTAATTATTTATGTTGGTGCATAAATGATTTATATATTTTTAGCCTTAATTAATTTTAATTTACTATAGTCAAAGTGTAAACCAATCAAAATTTATAATCGAAAAAATCATTTATGTTTAGAAATTATTTTTTAAAGGTTTCATAATTAAGAAATTTTTTCTCTATAATTATTTATACCGGTTCATACATTTATAATAAAAAATATTTATGTTGATCAAACCACAAAGACCATTTATGTAATTGACTTTACTTTATTTTTAGTGTTAATTAACTTTAATAAATTATTAAAAAAATTTATTTATGAGCCAACAGTTTAATTAAAGTTAAAAATATTAAAGAACTTAAATAAATAAAAATTTAACGTTTAATTTGACCGAGTTAAAAAGAACTTCCAAATGGTCTAAGATGACTCAAATTTTTTTATTTAACGTATCAATTATTTTATCGTTTTAATTTTTAATTACACCAAAAAGATTTAAAATTTTAGGTCCATATAACATCTTTGAGATTCATGATTAAGAACTTTAATTAAACTTTGGTTTGTCAGACCTTTACATAAAAATCGAGAAATATAAATATGTTTTTAATCTTTTTTCGTCTTTCAATTTTACCTTTTATTTTAATCCGATTAAATCGACACCTTAAAAATTTAAAACATTTAGATCTAACACTTTACCAATATCACCTAGCTTTGATACAAATGTGAACGGATTATAAAATAAAATCTTTGGCCGATTTTATTTAAGAACAAAGTAAAATATATTTAACCAACAAACATATTTTTATTATAAATTTATGAACCAACATAAATAATATATTTTTATAATATTTTATACACGAAACATCTAGAAAATAGTTTCTAAACATAAATGATTTTTTTTATTATAAATTTTGATTGGTTTACCCTTTGATTATAGTAAATTAAAATTAATTAACACTAAAAATATCTAAATCATTTATGAATCAACATAAATAATTAAATAATTATTTTCTTTTATTGTATTTTATTAAATTTAAGTATTACTAAAAAATAATTTATTTAATTAAGGATAAAAAAGACTTAAAAAATTAATTGTAGAAATGGTCCCTATAGTTTGCATAAAAAATAAGGGTAATTTGGTCATATTAGAAAAATTAATAGGTTGAGGGACCAAACTTGCAAACAAACTATGAAAATAAGGACCGTTTTTGCAAAATTGAAAGTTCAGGGACCAAATCCAAATTTTAGGACAAACCACAGGGACCATTTTTGTAATTAACTCTAAAACTTTTATAGTTGTATTAGCAACATTTGGTAATAACATAAACCTTCTCGAGGACAATCCTGACTTCATGATATATTGTTTTCTTTACTTGTATGTGAGACATAAGTAGTTCAACTTGAATCTAATAATTAAAGTAAATTGCAATGGAAATGAACATTAAAATAAGCATGAGTCATGAGTGCATGGTCGTGCAGTGACACAAATAGTCTGTATTAGCATGAGCCATAACCACCATCTAGAAAAGTGGACATAAGTATATTGCTTTAGACTTTAAACATTGTTTAACATTAGAAAGGTTTTTAATTGCCAACAATATGACCAAGCTTAAGCAAAGCACTATGATCTAGGATTCCACGTGAACTATAAAAAAAAATCCAATTCACCATTCTACTTCTATATACATATACATATGCATATATCATGTTAGTTTCTTCCTATTGAACCCGAAAAATCCAATTCACCGACTCTCCAACCATGAATATGGTAATACGGTATATGTTTTGTTGTGAAAAAAAATCAATTGGTTTTTAAGAGAAAAAGTTCATTATGGCATCGAGCATATCATGTGCAGAAAAAAAATGCAAAAATTTCATAACAAATAAATTGGGATACCTGGCCATAGAAATTGTTTCTTTTTATCAAATCTAACATGACTAGATGTATATATGATAATCTCAAAAACCAAAGTAATATATATATCATTTAACAGACTGGTATATATTAATAAGAAAAAAAATCATGAGAGAATTGTGTGATGAAACTATGAGAGAGGGCTGTTAGAGGTCGAGAAGGTGGAAGGATCCGAAAATATGTAGCTAGATATCAAGTCTGGGAGAAAATTTCATCATACAACAATCAAACAAATACAAAATTGTGAGGGAGAAAAATGAAACAGTATTACCTTGAACAAGTTTGATGTTGCGTAGAGAGAAAGTTTGAGAATGAGCATGTCACATGATATCTAGAGATAATTAGCTATGATTTTGAAGTTGGATCAAAGCTACAATGGAGAAATAAAATGATTGAGAAGAAGAATCAAAGAGTTGCAGTCAAGAATGCCAGACCATACGTTTGAATCAAACCTACAATGCTTTAGAAGAAGAACCGTATGGTGCAATCTAGAACAGAAACAATCGAGATTCCAGAAATGGTCAACCCTCCGTTTGTTAAGTCAGCTGCCAAACGATGTCGTATCTGTGGTTCTATACCTATCCTTAGGTACATAACAGCCATATACTCACTTTACCCATATATATATATATATATATATATATATATATATATATATATATATATATATATATGGGGTGGGTTCAATGGAGAACCTTATGCATCGAAGAACCTTGGAGAACCACAATGCATCGCTAGAAAAACTAAAATGCATCACGTAGAAATTGATGCATCACGCGGGAATTTGATGCATTATGTGGAAATAATGTAGAAATCGATGCATCACGCGAGAATTTGATGCATCACGTGGAAATAATGATGCATTACAGGGGAATTGTGATGCATCTGTGGTGGTGCATGGAGGTTCTTCAAGGTTCTTCGATGCATGGAGGTTCTCTATTGAACCCACCTCTATATATATATATATATATATATATATATATATATATATATATATATATATATATATATATATATATATATATATATATATATATATATATATATATATATATATATATATAGACACGTTGATTTATTTCATTGTTAATTATATGTAATAAATCAAATACAGAATACTTCTATACCCCATCAAAATAATAAAGTAAATCTATATCTATATTATTAATAAACTAAAACATTTAGTAACATATCTCAATTTTTTAACTAATGAATTTTTCATTTCTCAAAAATTTTCTGATATAACTTTGTTAATCTATTCTTTAACCGGATCCCAGCCTCAGGGCGTTCAAAAGAGGCGACCGCCCAGAGCCCAAAGTTACATACGACCCTGAATTTCATAAGTTTTCATAAATAACATGTATACACGTACCATTGATTTGTTTAACCTATGAAACAAAAAATATGTTTGTATACACAAATGTGTGAGTTTATACTTTTATACATTTTTTGTCCGAGACCCCAAAAATTAATGGAACGGCGTTGCCGTGGATCCTATGACAAAATATGTTATGTTTACAAGTTAGATGGGAGTTGTAGTGTAAAGTGGCTGAAGCTGAAGGAGGGGCAGAGAAAGGCAGAAGATGCCAGCAGCATCATCCAATCTAAACACTCAGGTCTTAGGAATACTCGATAAAATCAATCACCTTAATCATCTCAAACAACTTCAAGCTTATCTCATCACCATCGGCCATTCCCAGCACCAGTTCTTTTCTTTCAAGCTCCTTCGTTGCTGTGTACTCTCTCTTCATAACTTCGATTACGCTCGTTCAATCTTCTCTTCCCTTGTTTCACCCAATGTCTACCTCTACACCGCCATGATCACAGCTTACTCTTCTCAACCAGATCATCATTCCTCCCTCCTATTATACCGTGATATGGTTCGAAAGAAACGCCCCAAAGTCAGTCATTTTATCTACCCACACGCCCTCAAATCTTGTCCAGAGGTTTTGGGATCTATAGGAACGAAAATGGTGCATACCCAGATTGTTAGAACGGGTTATCTTGAGTACCCAGTTGTCCAAACGGCTTTACTTGACGCTTATTCGAGGTTTTCTTCCGATATTGGTGTTGCAAGGCTACTGTTCGATGAAATGCCCGAGAGAAATGTTGTTTCTTGGACTGCTATGATCTCCGGGTATACGAGAGCTGGTGAAATGGGGAATGCTGTAGAGTTGTTTGAACAAATGCCTGATAGAGATACACCATCATGGAATTCAATAATAGCCGGGTGTACTCACAATGGGATGTTTTCAGAAGCAATTCGTCTTCTAAGGAGAATGATTATAAATGGGATGAAACCAAATCATGTTACAGTTTTATCCTCGCTATCAGCTTTTGGGCACATGGGTATGCTACAGCTCGGAAAATCAACACACTGTTATATTATTAGAAACAGGCTAGGTCCTACTTCTCCTATCGCCAATGGTTTGGTTGATATGTATGGAAAATGTGGGAGCTTGAAAGAAGCCAGAAGGGTATTTGATGATACATCGAGTAGAAATCTAACTTCATGGAATTCCATGATTAATTCTTACGCTCTACATGGCCAAAGTGAATCCGCGATAATGATCTTTGATGAAATGATCCAGCATGACATGACACCGGATGCTGTTACATTTGTAGGGCTATTAAATGCTTGTACCCATGGTGGATTAGTCGAGAAAGGACGCTCTTTCTTCACATCAATGGTTAGAGAATATGCCGTCGAACCTGACATTCATCATTTTGGTTGTTTCATTGATCTTCTTGGTCGAGCAGGTCAGTTTGAAGAAGCCATGGAAGTTATAAAAACAATGAAAACCCCACCTGATGAAGCTGTATGGGGATCTTTGCTTAACAGCTGCAAGATTTATGGCCGAATGGATTTAGCTGAAATTGCAGTCAAGAAACTAATCGAAATTGATCCAAACAATGGCGGGTATGGCACAATGTTAGCCAATATTTATGGTGCATTAGGGGAATGGGATAAAGCAAGAAAGGTATGGAGAAGATTGAAGGAGGAAAAGGCTTATAAGATACCAGGTTGCAGTTGGATTGAGATTGATAATCAACTTCATCAATTTTATTCTGCTGATGATTCCCATTTCAAAATACAAGAAGTACACTTGACCTTGGAAAGCATTTTTGGATTCGCCGATGAAAACATAAGTTATCATCAAAGCTTACCAAATACAGGTAAACCTTGACCATGTATGATGCATGTAGATTTGATTTTGCTATCTCAATTCATGTTATTGAGTTTGACTTGAACTTATAAAGGCCTAGATAGTGTTTAGCTAATTAAGTTGCATGTAGAATGCTATCAATAGATTTTACAATGTTGTTTTTAATCGTTTCGTAGTTACTTTGTCGGATGTTTATTTAATGTTAACTGTTAAGTAAACAATCAAAATCCAATGGTTCATTTGGTGTTCGTCCCATGCCACCAAAGACGAAAAATGACTTCCATTGTTTCATATGATGCTTCAAATATACAAATAAGATAAAGAAGGTAAAACATGTTAAAATAAACTTAGTGATGTATAACTCGCTCGCCTCTCTAATTGGATAGAGGGAAATTCCTTAGAAAAACAATTCTTGAGTATTGGCTTTCAACAATCACATAAATTTTATGTTAATAAAAAATCTGTTAATTTTATGATTTAAGACGAATTGTATTAGATTTTTAATACAAATTAAATGTCAAGGTTAACTATTAATTTTATGATTTAAGACGGATTGTGTTAGATTTTAAATACAAATATTAACTACTAAAAATGATTTATTAGATTATAGAATTATAACAAAAGACTACTAAGTTATATAATTTGTAATTTTGATGATGATGAGGATTATTTATTAATTAATTTGTACATAAATAATTATTAAATTTTGTAACAATTAAAAAAAAAATTACAAGAGAGGATGAATGGTAAGCAAATTGCAACGGATGCTGGATCGATCATTCTCACTTCGGCCATCAATCAAGCTGTTAACAATAAAAACGAAATGAAAATCAATAAATTACTCTCATTCGTTGCTAATAACACTCACATCATCATCGTTCTCTCGCGCTTCGCATATTCCCCCCAAATTCTGATTCCAGACCACCACCACCACCACCACCCCATTTGTCAAGTAAGGGGAGAAAAGACATGAGATCGATGGCTGAAACAGCGATGGCAGGTTCCAAATCCACCGGGAATTCGTCTTCATCACATGTCCATATGAACTACGCTCTCCTTTCTGCACTTATCGCCTTCGCCATCGCCCAGTTCATTAAGGTCTTCACCACCTGGTATGTTTTTTCTTTTTTATTTAATCCTCACTTGTTACAATTATCATCAACGATCTACTTTTTTTTTTCTTTTTATAGTTAGGTTTGGGTTATTATCTACATCTCTTTTGATGGTTTTTCCTACCGGTCAATTTGTATATTTAGATTAATAGGTTTGGAGCCCTGTGCTGCTATGTGATCTCGGTTCATGCAAGTGCACGATTTTATTTTATTATGATTATTGTGAATATGAGAAATTGTATAGGGACTTTATGATTTCTACAGGTTCGTGATGTGTTTTCTGGTTTAAGGATCGTTTTGGCAAAACTTTTGATTTTGATATGTTGGAAGCAAATTAACCTCTGGCTCACGAAACCTATTTGACATGGTTTCAGCTTCCACTTGAACGTCCATTTTGTATCGGTTACGTGTAATTCAAATCTGATCGTTAATTACCTCAAGTAGTATTGGCTTCTAGGGGTTTCTTTGAAAGACTTGGTGAAAACACCAGAGATAATCAATTCGTAGGACAACACCCAATTCACAGGACTAACAACTAGATGTTCAATTCTAAGTCAAGACCTATAGTTATCTTGGATGAGTGTGACCACTTTGACAAGCCCAACCTACTTTCTATTGGTTTCTATTGAGAATAGGTAAAGCTCTTTTGATCGATATTTGAGAAGATAGCAGAGTTTGGCGATAATAAATTTCATCTACTTACAGAACACACGCACACAGGTGATTGTTAATTGATTTTAACTATCTTTTATTGCCATTACAAAAAAAAAAAAAAAAAGGAAACTGCAAAATGTTTACATTGGGAGTTATTTTGCCAATTGCATACGGGATCGTTTCTTAATTCTAATAATGCACTTCTTTATAGATTAACTTCCCAACCAGCATACTTGGCTTTTTGTTGCATAGAAAGCATGGCTCTTGCAAAAGTTCAACAAAAATGAAGAGGTTACAACTTGTAGAAAAAGAGTGCTTAAGACAAACTTTGGGTAAATAAATACAGAAAAAGATAATCTTAGTTTGTACTTCTTTTCCAAAAAGTGCTCATTATTGCAAACTCTGCATTTTCTGCAATGGTAAAAAATGGTAAAAGTAAGATAGCTTGGAAAGTTAATCGTTCTTTCTGTCGGTTGTTTGTCTACCTGTTTACTGTGGCTGCATTACGTGTGCAAATTAAAATTATTATAGTATTGTTACATCCTAAGAATCTTATAACTGTTGTAGACATGCAGGTATAAGGAAAAACGTTGGGATCTTAAGCAGCTTCTGGGCTCAGGTGGCATGCCATCATCACATTCTGCAACAGTGACTGCTCTTGCTGTTGCTGTTGGTTTCCAAGATGGCATTGGTAGTACTACGTTTGCAACTGCACTGATATTAGCTTGCGTTGTATGATCTCTTCTCTTTCTCTAACCTCCCTATGAAGTCCTTCTTTTGGATAACCAACTGATCATCATTTGCTGTTGTTTGTGATTGCATCATTGCATCTTGTGATTTGTGAAATAAGTAACACAGTTTAGACTCTAGGAGTATCATTACCATAAAGGCTATATTTGGTCTATTACTGTACATTTTATGATGCACATTATGGAACGTAGCGTTAAGCTCAAGGAATGTTTGGAAATTTGGATGTACACTGATAGTATGTATTATTGCAACTTGAAGTTGCAATAATCAGTTTTGAGCGTTTGGCAGAATCTGGTTCAGGGTCTGATTTGTGATTATGTAGTGTCAAAATAATTAGAATTGGTGAAACATGCAAGGATTTGTGGTAAGAAAAGTGTTTTTAAACCCTAACTTGAAGTCACGATAATCACTTTGAATATGCACATCTTAACACACCCTGATGCAAGAGTATATATCCTAGTTTAAATTGTTGTACTTGTTATGGTTGTACATAGCTCAGAAATGGTCTCTCATTTGATAAAAAAATATGTGCTTTGAAAGAGGCCAATATAAATTGAGGAACTGTGAGTGAATGACGTATTGAGTTATAATTTTTAATCTCTTACGAAATGAAACTTGTGTCAGGTAATGTATGATGCAACTGGTGTACGATTGCATGCAGGACGACAAGCAGAGGTTTGATCACCTCTCCTCCCTTTGTGTGTGGCATGTCCATGTCATTAAAAAAGCTATAACTGTCACTTCCTAATGTCTTTAAGTTACAAATTTTCAGGTTCTGAATCAAATTGTGTACGAGCTTCCTGCTGAGCATCCCTTGGCTGAGAGTAGACCACTTCGTGAACTTCTTGGTCACACCCCTCCTCAGGTCTGTTTTCAACTTTTCATGCATTTTCTATGAAAATTAGTAAATGAGATCTGTTATTCTCAATGCTTGGATATACAATTACAGAAGCAAAGGTATTTATACACAAAAAGGCTAACTAACTAGAAACTGTTTTAACAAACTAAAACAGATTAAAACTAACTTCTAACAATACATTACTTTAACAACTGTCAATATATATATTTCACATCCCCCCCTCAAGTTGGAACTTCTTGCAAACCCAACTTGTTTACGAGAAAAGAATGCTGAACAGCCCCCAGAGCTTTGGTCATGACATCTGCTAATTGAAGATTGCTTGGAATATAAGCAGTTTGAATAAAACCTTCTTGAACCTTGTCTCGTGTGAAATGACAATCAATGTCAAGGTGCTTGGTTCTATCATGGTAACAAGGATTTGCTGCAATTTGTTGGGCAGCTTTATTATCACAAAACAATGTGATTGGAACTTTAACAGGAATCTTTAAATCCTGAAGTAGATAAGTAAGCCATATGAGTTCACATGTAGTAGATGCCATACTACGATATTCTGCTTCAGTGGAAGATCGAGAAACAGTAGCTTGTTTCTTTGTCTTCCAGGAAACAAGCGAATGTCCCAAAAAAATACAATATCCAGTTAAAGATTTACGTGTCATAAGACATGAAGCCCAATCTGCATCAGAAAAACCAGTCACCTTGAGTTGAGGCTGTACTAGATAAAACAGTCCCTTAGAAATGGTCCCTTTCAAATATCTCAAAAGATGTAAAGCAGCCTGCATGTGTGGCTCTTTTGGAGCAGATACAAACTGACTCAAATGTTGAACAGCATAGGAAATATCTGGTCTAGTCATTGTGAGATAAAGAAGTCTACCCACTAATCGTCTGTAAGCTTCTGGATCTGAAACAGGAGAGCCTTTGTCAAGGGATAGTTTTAGACGTTGAGGAATAGGAAAGGGAGCTGGCTTAGCAGCTGTTAAACCAGCATCTGTAAGAAGATCAAGAATATATTTTCTTTGATTAAGATAAGTGCCAGATGGAGTTCTGCACAGCTCAATGCCTAAGAAATATTTTGCCAAGCCCAAATCTTTAATGGTGAACTTATTGTCCAAAGCTGTCTTAGTAGCACATATGTCTGCAATGCAATCCCCTGTTAATAAAATATCATCAACGTAGACCAAAGCTGCTGTAAAGGAATTCCCAACATGTCTTACAAACAACGAGTAGTCATGCTTTGATTGCTTGAAACCCATCATGATGAGAGACTTTGACAATTCTTGATTCCACTGTCTTGAGGCTTGCTTTAATCCATATAGAGACCGTTTTAGTTTGCAAACTTGGTTCGGTAAAGCTTTGAAATAACCTTGAGGTGGCTTCATATAGATGTCTTCATCAATATATCCATGGAGAAAAGCATTATTCACATCCAATTGATGAAGAGGCCATTCTTTAGCAGTGGCTATAGCAAGAGAAAGTATGTTTGTAATCAATACCTTCCTTTTGATCGAAACCTCGAACAACCAATCTAGCCTTTAGCCTGTCAATTGAACCATCTGGGTTATATTTAGTCTTATAGACCCATTTTGAAGAAACTGCATCATGGCCCTCTGGTAATGTAGTGAGTTCCCAAGTGTCATTTTGTTCCAATGCTGTAAGTTCCTTTTTCATAGCTTCCACCCATTTAGAATCTTGAGAAGCCTGTTTGTAAGAAGTAGGTTCTGGATAAGTGAAAACATGGGCCAAAAAGGAAATAAAATCCTCTGGTAAATCTTTGAAATCATCATCCTTGAACAAAGGATAAACAGGCCTAGATCCTGGAATTGAAACTGCAGAAGCCTTATGCTTGTTAGTAACAAAGTCTTTCAACCACACAGGTGGAGTAGTAGTTCGAGTAGACCTTCTAACAGGTGGAATAACATTGTCAGTAGGATTAGAAACACCAGGGTCACTAGAATATGTTTGATCATTAAGAGTTTCAGGACTTTGATCATTATCAGAGGATAAGAAAATCTCAGTACCCTCACTGTTGGTTGAAATAGTAGGTATAAGCTCATCAGCATCATCACTGGCATGTACAACATTAGGAAATAAAGGAGTAACAGATTCATTTTTCCTTGACTGAGCAAAGGGAAAGATGTTTTCCTTGAAAATTACATCTCTGCTTATGAAAATCTCCCTTTTCTGAAGATCATACACTTTGTAACCTTTCTGACCTGTGGGATAGCCCAAGAATATACATTTAATTCCTCTTGGAGCAAACTTATCCTTATGAGGTTTTGTTACTGCTGCATAACACAAACATCCAAAAATTCTGAGATTTTCATAATCAGGTGGCTTGCCATGAAGGACCTCAAAGGGAGTTTTCCATGATAAGACTTCCATTGGCATCTTATTGATGAGATAAGTTGCTGTAAGGATACAGTCTCCCCAAAAACAATCAGGAAGACTAGCATGTAGTTTCATGGCTCTTGCAGTGTCTAAGAGATGCCTATGCTTTCTTTCAACAATTCCATTCTGTTGGGGCGTATAAACCATTGACCTTTGATGAATGATGCCTTCATGGTTTAGAATGGATTGAATCTCTTTATTTACTATCTCAGTACCATTATCTGATCTAATGAATTTGGGTTTTGATTGATAATGATTCCTGATATAGGAAATAAATGCAGAGAAAATTGAAGCAACTTGATCTTTTCTGTGTAACAAGTAGGTCCAAGTGGCCCTTGTATTATCATCCACAATGGTCAAAAAATGATGTGCTCCATTAAGAGCAGGAACTTTATAGGGTCCCCAAAGATCAATATGAATTAATTCGAAAGGAGTAGAAGCAATATTGTTACTTCTTTGAAATGGCAACCGATGTTGTTTGGCCAACATACAAGTTTCACAAAAAAAATCTTTATCATCAAAGGCTTTACAACTATCAATGTGTAACAACTTTGACATAGAAGAATGACCAAGTCTAGCATGAAATTCATTAACAGTCAAAGCATGATTAGCTACAGATTGGCCTTTATCAGCAGCATGACAGAATTGATTCATGTCTGATGAGGTAGATTTGCATGTGTATAGATTTCTGAACCCTTTACCAACTGCCACTATCTCATTAGTTGAAGGGTCCTGAAAGATGAATGAATCAGGGTAGAAAGTGCCAGTCAATCTTTGACATTTCAATAATTTGCCAACTGAAAGAAGATTGATTTTAAAGTCTGGCACATAAAAGACATTCAATAATGTCAGTCTTGGATTAACCTGAACGTCACCAACTTTAGTAACCAGTTTACAAGTTCCATCAGGAAGATTAATCTGAATAGGATTCTTTAATTGTCTGATAGATTGAAACATGTTTAGATGTGGTGACATGTGATCTGAGGCACCGGTATCAACAATCCAGTCTTGCTTAATATCAATATCAGTGTGACATGATAAAGCAAAGAATAAGATATTAGAAGAGCAAGTACCGGTATGAATGTTAGAAGACCCTGCAGTACTGATTGATGCTTCTAGATCAATGCTCTTTCCCTTAAACATTTTCATCATCTCTGAACATACGGCAGCAACAAGTCTTTTGTCTATGTCTCCCTTTTTTTCATGATTAACCTCATTTTCATGTTCCAAATCAAAAGGTGTAGCTGTGCTGGTCAAGTCAAAATCTGAAAATACTTGAGCAGCCATTTTAGAGTTCTTTTTATTCTTCTTTCCTTTATACCAGTCCGGATAACCAATTCTTTCAAAGCATTGATCATAGCTGTGACCGTCTTGTTGACAGTGAGTACAACGTTTGTTGCCTTTGAAATCCTTCTTCAAATTTTGACCAGATTTGTTACTTACAAGATTAGCAAAAAAAGCAGTAGGATCTGGTACATTGTTTGTGACCTGTTTCTGCTTTTCAACTTGCTGAACTATGTAGTAAGCTTTATTAACATTGGGTAAAGGATCCATAGACAATATTTGATTTCTTACTGATTCAAAATTATCATTCAATTTCATCAGAAATTGCATCAATTTTGAACGACTGTCAATTTCTAAGAACTTTTCTGCAACTCCACAACTACACTCTTGCATTTTTCCACAGTTACAAGTAGGAATACCATTCAGATTATGTAGCTCATCCCAAAATCGTTTCATTTTATTGAAATAAGAAGCAACAGAAGTATTACCTTGAGAAATGTTACTCAGTTCTCTTTCAACTTGATAGACAAGTGGTCCATTGCTCTGACCATAACGTTCTGTTATCTCCTTCCAGAGTTCATAGGCAGATTGTGCATAGAGAAATGCATCAGATAGCTCAGCTATCATAGAATTCAGAATCCAGCAAGTGACCATATAGTCACATCGCGTCCAACGCTGAAAGTCTGCATTATTTGGAGCTGGTTTCATCAACGATCCGTTTATGAATCCAAGTTTCAGTTTCGCTCCTAGTGCCATCTTGATTGTGCGACTCCACCCGAGGAAATTTCCTCCATTAAAGGGCGTAGTAGTGAGCATCATGCCAGGATGATCAGAGTTTGCAATATACAAAGGATCATTGGCGGTGTTAGACATATTTGGTTCTTGAATGAGAGTTTCTACCATTATCGATCAAAATTTTTGATCGATTTGAGAAATTGGAAGAAGAAAATTCTCAAATCAGGATCGTGTGTGAGTCTCTGATACCATATGAAAATTAGTAAATGAGATCTGTTATTCTCAATGCTTGGATATACAATTACAGAAGCAAAGGTATTTATACACAAAAAGGCTAACTAACTAGAAACTGTTTTAACAAACTAAAACAGATTAAAACTAACTTCTAACAATACATTACTTTAACAACTGTCAATATATATATTTCACATTTTCTTCTTTATGTCTTTGGACTTCAATAAACCTTTAATATTTTAAAAGTTGTCGTCAGTATTCACTTTGCTTGAAATCTTTCCATAATCGAACATCCTCTGCTCCAAATGAGTTAATGTTTTTCCTCAAAGCATAAAGAGCAAGAAATGCTTGATCATAGAGGTTGGTTGATATTTCTGTCTCCAAATATCTCGACACATTGCTTTTAGTTACATTAAAATAGAAAGCATCTAGTGATCATGTGTGTTAAATCTGGAAATAAACACTTGTTGCATGAGCAAATAAATGATTAAATTTTAGAAGTTGTCTGGGGTTGGATTCATTATTCCCACTATTCAATGTATGCAATCATCTTCAACAACTGGTTAAACTTGATTTCACCAAGAAAATTATCAAGTTCATCAATTCACGATCCATCCTTTGACTTGACTTATGCGATGATGATTCTTGATTTATGTTGCAGGTTGCCGCTGGTGGGTTGCTGGGCTTTGTTACAGCTGCAGTTGTTCACTTAATTTCGCAGGCTGGTAATCTTGCTTGACCTCTGCTGGCAAGCATGTTCTAGCAGTGTTATGGTTCTCTATGATAATGATGCATCCATGACGATAGATTTGATAGCACTCATGTGGAGATGATGTTTGAAATTCAGCTACCAATCAATATTAATTACCAAAAAAGACGAAAGTAAATTCAGTAATTTCGTCAATTCTACAAATTACAATGATGGGCAACCAATTTGACTAATATTTGATTCCAAATTGGACTAGAAAACATTCTGGTGCTTGATCACTTGTATCTAGCTGGGTGATGTTGAAAACTTGACGAATGTACTAGAATAACATTGCCTTTTTTTGGGCAATTAACCCTATATGTCTTGATTCTTTAGTCCATTATTTTCATGTAGGTTCACTTCTTTCCCTAGGTTGATTAATTATCTTATGCAATGGATTGTGTATCATTGTTTAGCCTCATTGTATGACACCTTCACTTGGTTAAATCAACAAACTTAAATTCGGTAGAGAAGTAGGATTTAAAATATCCTTATGTCATGGTTCTGTCATTTATGTGAAGAAGAAGAAACATGTATGTCTAACCGTTTACAACTTTTAAAATGCTAAACCACATGTTTTTTTTTTTTTTTTTTTTCCGGTTTGATGGACATTATAGAATTTGATATGTAGGAACCTGAATATTGAAATAGAAGTTTTTTTGTTTAATAAAGAAGCTTTTAAAAAGTTATAAAATCGCAAACCAGTTCCTAAATTCTAGCTAGAATCAGGACCAAGAGCGAATGTTGCTGGTTTTGGTTTTGATTCTAACTTGTTCGGTCCTTGTTCAATTTTGAAATGTTCTTTCAAAACGTCAAATGTGACTCAAATATTGGCATAAATGATCAATGTGAGCCTATAAAGATGAGTTGCCCAATCATTAACTACTTCATATGAAAACCATACCTATAATTGCTCAATGTAATATAACGAGTTATTGAAGACCCGCACTGCGGGTCTAAAATATTAATTACATAAATAGATATAAAAAACAAATGAAATATTTTTCAAACTATTCAAATAGCGAAACCCAACTGAATCAGGATCGAAGTATGATATATATCTAAGAAGTAGGTCAAATAATATTGTTTGTTGGTTCTTATAATTGGTTTTCTAGATTTTGCAATGCTAAAATTACAAACCATGCTTTATTAAATCAGATTGGAACAGAGATTGAATAATTAAGTATTCATAACCATAATTTGAAAACCTAACATTCATTAGGTTTAATCGTCAATTTAATTTGTTGGTTTTACGATCAAATCAAATAAAATTATAACGGTAATGTCTTTGGTACATCGATTAGGGATTGTCAACGTTATAATAGTTTTGTTCAATGTTAAACATGATTACATTCAATAAAAAAATCTAAACTTAGTTAAATTATAATTATAAAGCATTTTCATTAGAATCTTGTATTATGCACTTGAATAATAAAGTATTTTTCATACAATTAACATAAAATAATAGTTTCAAAAGACAACTCCAAACATATGTATAATTAAAATCATAATTTCAAGTGTGTAATGAAATATTGTAACAATACATGTTAAAAAAGGACCAAATAGAAATTTATTAAATTAAAGGGGTTAAATAAATACACTAAGATAATGGTGTGTTATGAAAAGTTTTTTAAAAAGAAAAATCCAACCAATCTTGGTTGGCCATCTTACAATTATTTATTGGACAATCCTATTTGATAACTATATGTACATATAATGTGGATCAAAAGTCAAACCAACTTCTTTTAAGAAGAATGTGAAAAATCAAAATCTGGTTTTTCATTAAAACACATAACTAATAAGTATCTCTAATAATCACACATAAGTAATAGGTATCTCTAATAAGCACGAGATCCCAATCAAATTACATCCCAAACATTATCTGCTTTTGATATCATACCATTAACATGTATCATTAAATGATATTAGTTTGGAAAACACTTGAATTAAGATTAAAACATAGAAACTTTAAATATGATGCGAAATTGGTAATAAATATATTCTCACACATGTTAATTTACATTAGCAATTTAGCATGCAATGATTTCATGTCACGCTTTATTATTTTTTTAGTATTCTGAATCATCAAGATATTTATTTTTATGTTTAAAAATGTATGGTTACTAAAAGTCTGAGTATAATGTTTCAGATGTAGAGGAAAAGATTGTATATAAAGGGGTACTCAGACTAAAGTGATATTTCTTGGCATTGGATTAGCAATGGTGTGAATTAGATGGACCGGGAGAACATTAGGTCTGTTTTGGACGAGAAAGTGCTGAAAAGTTTAGCGGGTGTTTAGTATCTGGATGGTTTTAGGAATGAATATAGGTTTGAAAAAAAAGAGTAATGAAATAATGAAGTGAAAGAAAACACATGTGAGTAGATTTCACTTTATTAGAATGATTTCTATATATTTGGTTTCAAACAATAAATCAAACAAGTGTTTTTAAACTCAGATACATTCTAATCTTTCAAAACATATCAAGATAGTTCTAAAACACTCTCAATCCAATTTAACTAGATAAAATTAAATAACAGACATTACATTTAGAATATCAATGTTTTTATTCCAATTTAGTATCTCAAATTTCTTTTAATGCATTAATTTGGAAAATCGAATGATACCAATAATGTCGGGAAAAAATCTTAGAAATGTTTGGTTGTTTCTCGTACAAACGATAAAGTGTTTGTCGTCTGCTTCAATTCATAAACGCTGCAGTAGTCCATGTTTTTTAATAAA
Organism: Centrapalus pauciflorus; assembly: GCA_020465985.1. Taxonomy (NCBI): domain Eukaryota; kingdom Viridiplantae; phylum Streptophyta; class Magnoliopsida; order Asterales; family Asteraceae; genus Centrapalus; species Centrapalus pauciflorus. The sequence continues at coordinate 966,959 of JAANYP010007579.1, forward strand.
TGATATTAATGGGAGAAAATAAAAGCTAGATATTGAAAGCAAGAAAGGTGATAAATATATAATAACTTGGGATGTGATGGATGACCATGCCTGGTAGGCGCAACATATAAATGCTTGCAAGTTCAAAAACTATAATGAAAATGTAAGAGTTAATGTTTGAAATCTTACTTTTAAAATGTAAAATTAAAATACAGATGTTTGAAAACATATGCTTCGGAGATTCAAAACTAGTTGAATTTGATTGGTAAATATTATTCTTGAAATATTGCTAGATAAGCTAATTGACATTTATACATCATTACTTTCTTTATTTCTTAATGGGACCAATTGCTAAAAATAAAAAAAAAATTATGTATTTTTAGCATTACAACAAAATTATTTATTTTTTATTATTAACATGATCAACTTTTATATTTTGTATCATATATACCAAAATTTAAAAAAGTTATTGTTATAAATAATAAAATGAATACAAAATTAATGCTATTAAAGATACCGATATTATCCATATGAAAAATAAAAAAGTTAATGTCATTCTATGAAATTTGTAACATGTTAATTATAAGTCACACCATGCCGGGGAAGCGTAGCAGCCGCTGTCCATCACATCCCAAAAAAGTATATCACAAATCATTTCCCTTTTCCTGCTTTCGATATCTAGTTTTCACTTTCTCTCGCTAAAATAGTAAAATCTTTACCAGAAACACCGATCACCGACGCCGTTTATCAATCGACGCCGACGATAAACGCTTTCCGTTTCTACAAGAGACAACCAAGCGCACTGAGACCCTTCAAGGTTTAGTTTTCTCTTTTTTACGTTATTGGTATCTTTCGATTTTCTAGGGTTTCACGATTTAGCGCAATTAAGAGAAATATGAGATACTAGATTGGAATAAAAACAACGATTATTCTGATTTTGTTGCCTATTGTTTGATTCTATAGTATTATTTCTCGATCTGTGACGGGTTCTATTTATAATTGCTTATCGTTCTGTATCGTTTATAGTAAAAAGGTGAAAAGTTTGGAACTGTAGCTTTTGGGTTAGGGTTTTAGAATCGGTGATTCTTTCTTGTTTTGTATATAAACAAATCTATGGCCGCAGGAAGACATGGGGGATACTACAACGAATTTAGGGAGAATGAGGCTGATCTTGATGTAACCAAGAGAGAAATTCCTTATTCTAAAGTAGAGTATGAACGCTTAAAGAATAGTAATAATCTAGATTATGAAAGGGGTAGGAACTGGGCTCGGGGTGGTAGAGATAGGGGTAGGGTTAGGCAGAAGGATGTTAAAGAAAGAGAGTTAATCAGTACTGGGGGTTACCACTCTGCTTCTAGTAAGAGTGATTCAGGAGGCAGTGGTGGTGACGGTGATGGAGATTTGAGGCATCATGAGTATCCTGTCAGAGTCAGGGACCGGGAACCTGGGGAGTTGTCTAGTGACAGTGATTTTGATGAGACCAATGATTTGGAAATAAACGGTAAATATGATAAAGGTTCTAAGATAGAGGAATCATCATATTCTCATTCTCCGAGTAAGAAGAGGAAGTTCTCGCCTATTGTTTGGGACAGAGATGACAAGGAATTGCGTAATATATCTGAGAGTAGATCTTCTACAGCAAATTCTACTCTCCCTCTCCCTCTGCCCCACAAGGCCAAGTATTCCCAATCACCTAATTCTATTTCTTTAGCAGCTGTAGAAATTTCCACTCTAGAAAATAACAAGCTTCAGGCTGGGAAGCTATCTGCAGGTAACACCTCTGTTGATATCGAGACACATGATTGTTATGGTTTTGAACCCCATGTTGGTCTATCTTTGTCTCCTCTACAGAAAGATCTTGTGATCTTATCTTCTTCACCTGTCCAGGAAGGGCGTCCTGTGTATGTTCAGAACACTGGCCAACCAGAAGATGAAGATTATGTGCCTGCACACAATATAAGATCGTCTCGATGGGCAAATGATGCCATATCTCCAGTCGATGAAGATGAGCTTTCTGATGTGTTGGGCAATAACGGGATTCAGAGGCAGCAAAAAAAGCCTTCTGGATCTGTTCCTCTTGGATTTGGAAAACAGCCATTGAGCCCAAAGATTGGGGAGTTTCACAGGGAAGGCTCTGAAGGAACTGGAGCACGATCATCCGAGTTTGAAAATGGCTATAATAGTAGATTTTCTAGTAGTGATGAATATCCAGAGAAGGATTTGGCAAGGAAGGACTACATGGAGATAGATGAGGATCATGGTAGTGATCCTAGTTTCAACAGATCATATACCGACTCCGACAGCGATGATGGCTCTCCTGGCACACCACAGCCTGTTTGCCCTCCGCAAAGAAGTGTAAATATGCTGCAAGGTTGTAGAAGTGTTGATGAGTTTGAAAGATTGAACAAGATAGATGAAGGAACTTATGGGGTTGTCTACAGGGCCAAAGATAAGAAAACAGGAGATGTTGTTGCTTTAAAAAAGGTGAAGATGGAGAAAGAAAGAGAAGGGTTTCCTTTGACTTCCTTGAGGGAAATAAATATCCTTCTTTCGTTTCATCACCCTTCAGTGGTAGATGTGAAGGAGGTGGTGGTTGGTAGTAATCTTGATAGCATTTTTATGGTGATGGAATACATGGAACATGATCTTAAGGCACTGATGGAGACGATGAAACAGCCCTTTAGTCAGAGTGAAGTTAAATGCCTTATGCTTCAGCTTTTCGAGGGAACAAAGTATCTCCATGACAATTGGGTTCTTCACAGAGATTTGAAGACGTCAAATTTACTCTTAAATAATCGTGGCGAGTTAAAGATTTGTGACTTTGGATTGGCTCGTCAATACGGGAGCCCTTTAAAACCCTACACTCATTTGGTGGTGACTCTTTGGTACAGGTCAGCATCAGTACTTGTTGAATTTGTACTTCTTCCTTGTGATCTTGTTTATTATAAGCCTTTATCATCTTCCTCAATGCACAATTTAAAAACTATTGGATTTTGTCTATAAACTTCACTCTACCATTACATGTTCCAAATAATTTGTCTGGATCAAATTCTACAAAGGTGTTATTGGTTGATGATTTTCAAGATGATATATGATAAGGGTTTTGGAAATCGTATAATTCTGCTCTGTGACATCTCATGTATGATGGCCTTATTAGTTATATATGTATCATTAATGTATGGAAGTATGGCTGATTTTTACAGCAGCCATCTTGAGGTGCTCTATTAGGCTTCCTAAGTTATTTGTTTGCTATACTAATATTATCTTTGTGGTTATACTTTTTTAGGGCACCAGAACTTCTATTGGGAGCCAAACAGTATTCTACTGCAATTGACATGTGGTCATTGGGTTGTATCATGGCTGAATTGTTATCAAAGCAAGCATTGTTTAACGGGAAAACAGAATTTGATCAGCTTGACAAAGTAAGTCTAGCATATGTAGCTTGTGATGCACATTTATTGAATCAACACCTTTTTATGCAATGCTATTCTAATTTGTCTTTGCTTCCAATAGAAATATTAGATTATTCATTTCAGAATGTTCTTTAAGAATGAAGCATTTCAAGTTTTGAAGGAATCAAATATAACTTACCTACATGTCCAAACAGTATTTATGTTATATTTTGGTTGGGTTAAAGTCGCACAATACCAACGTCCTTTTCCAAATGTATCAATATGGTACATGAACTTTTTTTCTTACCCATATGGTACATGAACTTTTTTTCTTACCCATATGGTACATGTACTTTAGTTTTTCATTCCAATACTTAGAAATGTACCATATTGGGATAGAAAACTAAAGTACACCATATGGGTAAGAAAAAAAAAGTTCATGTACCATATCGATACATTTGAAAAAGTACGTTGGCATTGTACTACCTTAACCCTATTTTGGTCTAAAGGTGCTTCTATCTGAATATGAAAGGCAGATGTAAGGGTATTTGGTTAGGTATCAGCTTATTTTATTAGTATGCGAATAGGGGATCAAGTGGCGTTTTGCTCAATGGTATAGTGGATCTCTAGAGATTTTAGGTTGGGAGTTTAAGTTATCTATAGACGTTGATGTAATTGTTTGTTGATGGTTCCAGAAAAAAGTATGTCTGTATGTGTTTAGACTTTAGGGTCCAATGGTCCATTGTAGCATGCCTGCCATGTGGCATGGATCAAATGGTGTTTGGCTCAATGGTATTAGTGTATCTCTTGAATTTCTGGGTTGTGAGCTCAAGTTTTCTATAGACATCGATGATCGATGTATTTGACTGTTCCAGAAAAAAGTGTGTTTAGGGTGCGTGTGATATGGAGCCATAATTATCAACTTTTATTATGGATAATGACCAAATAAATCATCTTACGACAAGTTTATCTTAACCAATTTGACATATTTTACCACTGGTTCACCAATAGAACACAACCCTCGCTTGAATGACCACTAACGTGATGTGGCATGGCGAGTTGTAACTTGTAATGAATTTAACCACAAGTGACCACCATCATCTTGCAACCTAAACAAAATAAAAATGGATGGTTATATTCTCATCATCTTCATCAATAGAAACATATGGTTGGTAGCCATAACATCGCTTAGTATTTCTTCATTAAAAAATCTCATACAAACAACTTTGTTGTTACAATAAGAATATATAATAAACCTAAAATCTGAGGTTTCAGAAATAGAACTCCAAATACATTTGAAGAGTAACTGATTGCAGATGCAGAGCAATTGATGAGTATATTGGTTTTAAAAAGCGCACCTGAGGTGCTAGTCTCAGTGCATCAGGAAGTTTGAGGTGCAACGATGTTCATGAGGGACACCGAGGCGTGACAGGGTGCATTGAGTCGCACATGAGAGGTGCTAGGCTTTTTTGGGCCAAAAAAATTATGTTGGGCTATTTTTTTGCATATCTTATTTTTGTTGTTATTTTTGATGGTGTTACTTTTGTTTTGATACTTAGGGGTTGTTTGTTTGCTTCTTAATGGAACCATTAAGAAGTCATTCAAATGTAAAATGACCTCTTAATGATTCCATTAAGAGGTAAACAAACAAAGCCTTAATAATTAATATCATATGTTTACTTGGTTTTTATGGTATGCGAATAACGAACAATGATGCTTACTTTGTTTTTAGACTACTACTTTTGGTATGAAATTGAAATATTTTTGTGTTTATGTTATTGATTATGTGGTAGAAAACTTGATAAAAAGTAATGTATATGCATATACTAATAATAGTGTGCATCGTGGTCATGACGCGTGCACCTTTGCCTCGTGCCTCGGGCCCTCGGCTTCAGGGACCGTGAGTGCCTTGCGCCTTTTAAACTCTAGATGACGGCAGAGAAACTCTGTAATTAATTTGTACAATTGTTCAAGACCCTCTCTATATATTCACTAAAACAAGGTTTCGAGTTCTCTCCATTCCCAACTTTTTTTGCTACGCATATAACCATATTAACGGCTAAGGAAAAAACTGCGACTTCTGGGAAGGCTGTACTAATTTGGACATTTGTGTAAAGCCCTAAAATCACGTATTTAAGATCTAAGATTCAAGTTATCTTCTCTTCCAGGTTTTTCAGCTGCACACATTAACTTGTGTCCATCTTTGCAGATTTTCAAAACCCTTGGCACACCAAATGAGATGATTTGGCCTGGTTTCTCCAAACTTCCAGGAGTGAAGCTGAACTTTGTCAAGCACCAGTAAGTGTTCAATTTGTTATATTTAAACCTGTTATCTTGAATATGAGGTTCACATTTTTCTTGTTTGTCGCTGTTTTCCCAGGCTTCCAGCTTTGGGTGATTTTCTGGTCTGGCTTTCTGGCCTCCATTGGTGACAGATTCTGTTGCAAATAATTCATGGTTTTATTGACAATCTTGTATTCTCTTCAGGTATAATTTATTACGTAGAAAATTCCCTGCAACATCTTTCACTGGATCACCAGTTCTATCGGATGCTGGATTTGATTTGCTGAACAAACTCTTAACCTATGACCCTGAAAAGGTATCATTTTGTACTTGAATGATGTTGTATGGGGAAACTGGGAAATTCACTTATGTATGAACCTGCTGTAAATCATTTTTATGGGAGTTCTGGAATGTCTGCAGCGGATAACAGCTGAAGCGGCTCTCAACCATGAGTGGTTTCGTGAAGTTCCTCTTCCCAAGTCCAAAGATTTTATGCCCACTTTTCCTGCTCATCACGCACAGGACCGGTATATCATAGCTGTGTCTTTTCAAACATTCTATCAATAACCAAACCTTCATTTGAGTCTAATCACTATTAGCCACTTATTTCAGGCGAGCACGCAGGGTAATGAAGAGTCCTGACCCCTTAGAGGAGCAGCGTCGGAAGGAACTGCAACAAGCCAAATTAGGGGTGGTCGGTTTGTTTGGTTAGGATAAAGGGTGCTTTGAAGCTTTGATCTCTGATTTAGTATTGTGCATTATTCAAAACTTGACATTGCTGCCCATGTAGTGAAAGGAATCGGCAACATTTGCCATGATATGATCAGTTGTGCTGTTTTTAGCAGGCACATTTTAATCATCGGGGCGGGGAGATTCCTGACCTGATACATATGGAGAAAATTTCTGTTAGAAATCATCTATGTAACAACTTAATGTGTGTACTGTAAGCAAGCCATAGATTTAGATCTTAAAATGAGAAGGTTGTTGCCAGTATGAGCTTTATCTTTCTCAATCTTTGTGCAAGAGGTGATTGGTGTACTGTAGCATGGCCATCCGTTAGCTTGCCATTTGATGGAAGTATTTAACAGAAGGTTGTGCATTTTGAAGGATATACATCTATTATTTATTTAATATATATTAATAAAAGAGTAACTAATCTGTCATATGCATGTCATAGATAATTCATATAAAAAATCATATAAATCACATCATCTTATATAAAACCCAAATTTTATATTTTAGTTTATTATATTATTATAAATATATACCATAAATTTGATGTAATAATTTTAAAACTATACCACACATTTAGTGAAAAAAAATTCATGTTATACATGAATTTATGTAGTTAATCTAATATGTTTGTAATGCTCTCAAGGATTGATATTGTTGGTATTTCTTTTCCATATATACGTGTTGGTATGTTGCAAGGGAATTGGAATTTGTTGCTTTAATGTCAATTATCTTTTGTGGATTTTGTGGTGGTTTGAACGTAGACTAAGTTATCAAGAGGCGTTTGGTTCATAGATTTTTTATGCGATTTGTATTCTATTAAATGATATGTATTATCTGGCATTTTTATTTTGAAGAATTTTTAAATTTATCATGTATTTGGTTGACAGTATCTAGTAGGAATTGTATTATATACAGTCTTATTTGTCTTCCAAAGCAAACAAATGATTTGGAAATATAATATGATAAATGATAAAAACGCTCTTCAATTTTTTTATTGCAGTTTTTTCATTGTTTAAAGTAACATGAATATGTAACGGCAGAATAAGTATATAGGTAAATAGGGTAAGTGTAATAATGTTGGGTTAGGTTGGATCCTATGGATGGGGGTGGGGATGGATGAGCAAAGATAGGATACGATGAAAACTAGAGTAAAGTAGGTTAATGAATGCAAGGGTTGGGGATGGATGAGCAAAGATAGGATAGAATGGAAACTAGAGTAAAGCAGGTTAGTGAATGTAAGGGTTGGGTTAGGTCGTGTTGACGCTTACTAACAGGGTAGAATGTGTGAGTGTTGTGTGGGTGGATGGGTGGAGGTACGGGTAAAAATAAAATAGGTATATGTAAGTAGGGTTGTGGTAGGATAAGTTAATGGTGGGTGGGGTAGATTTAGGTAGTAAGGTAGGGTAATGGCTAGGTAGGGTGTGTGGCTTAGGTAAGGGTAAGGGGTGGATAGATTGATGAGTCAGAGTATGGTGTAAATGAGTCAAGGTTTCGAGCTTGATTTATTAAAAGTTTGAAGAAAGCTCGAGTTAAACAAGCACGAGGCCGAATTCGAGGTCAATTAATAGACGAGTTCAAGCTTGAAATATATATATCGAGCTCGTGAGTCTAAACAAACTTAAACGATCTCATATGTAAATATATTTTTTTAATTAATAAATATGTAATATATAGATTAAATATATTGAAGAATATGTAAAAATAAGAAAATATATAATATATAAATAGATTATATAAAAAATAATTAAAATTTTAATATATATAATAAACAAGTCTATCCCGAATCAAGCTTGAGTTTGTAAAATTATTCACGAATTGAGCTCAAGTCTCACATACAGAGCTTGTAACTGAGTCTAGTTTTTTTAAACGAAATGAGCTCGAGCCTTAACGAGCTCAAGGCTCAACTCAATTCAACTCGTTTACACCCTTAGATTGGAGTATAGATTTTTAAGTTAATATATGTTATAACGGTAATTTGAAAAATAAAGGAAATGTGAAAATTTGAAATGCAAGAAGTCCCAAAGATTTCAAATAATAGAGTGTTGGATTTATGAAAGGGCAAATTACCAAGAAAGGTAATATAAAATTTCAAAATTGACAATAAAGGTAATGTCAAATTTTTTATGTCAAGAAAGATAATGTAACATTCAAGTTTGACAAAAAAGGATACTGAAGACCAATTAGGAAAGTAAACTTTTAATTTTATGCTCTCTTTTTTTTGGTAAAAGAATTATATTTGATTATCTTTCTTGGCCTAAAATTTGAATTTCATGTCATTTTTTTGGCCAAAATAGAATTTACGTCACCTTTCTCGGAGAAAAAAATTTTACAATACCTTTATTGTAAAATTTTGTATTTTATATTACATTTCTTGGTAATTTTTCCTTTATGAAATGATGAAATTTTAAATAATTCATTAAATCTGCGAACCAAAGATGAGATTTTAACCAAATGGCCATATGAATATTTTCATAACAGCAAGCCTAAATCATCAACATATATATTTATATATAATTACAATTAGAACACAAAAGGTAAACAAACTAACTGCTAAGTTTAGCATCCATCGGCTGAGGTTTCTTTCTATCTATAAACCCGCAGGGTGATGATGATAAGATGTTCTGTCTGTAAAAGCCTACAGATGCCACGTTTCTAACGCAACAAACAAGGTTGTGCTCAAACTTGAAACCTCAAAAAACGCAAAGGCAACGTTTTGCAAACCTTGTTACATCGGCAAGACCTCGTCTTCGTTTACAAACCAACCGGACTGATCGATACTTGCATCTTTGTTTCTTCATGCAATATATAACTAGAAAACGTTAAAACGAAAAGGATTGAACAGACGAGAAGTATAGAGCCAGTAGCGATGGTAAGTTTTCCTACCATCAACTTGGCATGGAATGTCAAGAAATCTTGAAACCGAGTAAGAATCCTCCTATCAATCTTCGTATACAAAGGAAACAAATGTAAATCAGGGCAAATTCTCGCTTGTAAAAACAGTCGTCCTGCCCAGCACGAAGAGAACCAGCGACAGTTCGATAAAGAAGATCGTGTTTATCAGACTGCGATCCACTGTCCAACCGTACAAAGTAATCCCTCCAGGATTATTCTGCAGATACATCACTGCACAAAGGTACATCATCATCCATCAAGAGCTTCAATTTGTGTAGTCAAAGTCATAAAAGCCTATGGTCATGAGAGATTTGCTTACCAAATGCTTGTCTCCTGTGGTACGAAGACAAATAAGAAGCCAATTGTGTGTTCGTAGGGAGTGGAATATAGTTCATTGATTCCAAATCGCTTTCTGAAGAAACAGCGCTTATCTCTCTATTGGAAAACCTCATATGAGCCGTGTCATCTGGGCCACACGACGCTACAGCATGCCATCTAGTTGCTAGTGCCGCAATGCCTTGAGCACGATGGGAAATCTTTGCAGCAGCGTTCAAACACAGAATCAACCCCACAACCTGCGCAATAGATGATACCTGCATACACAAAGAGAGATATGCAACTTTATAATCAATGAAACGCCTTTTGGTTCAGGGTTTAGGGTCTTGGTGTTCGGCTTACTGCAAAATCACCGCCATTAATGAAAGTTACTTTGTCACTGAACTCTGTGATTTGGAACAACATTGAAAATTGGCTGCAAGTGACGACAGTGAAGACAAGGAGGAGATAAATCCGGAACCTATGGCTTATCTTTGATAGATCATGCCGTAGACGAGCGTGCTCCTCTATAAATACCAGAACGTCGGTTTCTGTTTCTAGGAGTCTCCCGTAATCATCAAAGTGGATAATTTGCAAATTACAGACCAAATGGAACACAAGACAGGATGATAAATAGATAAAGTTTACATATGCCCACGACAAAGTCAAAGCCACAAGAACAGCGAAAGACTTCCACCATGACTGATGTTGCATATACGTAACACGAATAACTTCACGTGCAATCTTCAAGATAAGACAAGGCAGAACCCACAATACTAGCAAGCGCATAGCTTCCTGTACGATAATTACATCAGAAGTATCATTTACACATTTGAACTTTTCAGGTTAAACCAATGCTTTCAAACTGAAACTTGATCTGAACTATGTTACAACAAATAAGATTGTAGTTCTCTCGAATCCAGCTATCGTAGAAAGTAACTATTTTCTATGTTTATAGCATGAGAAATTCATTCTTGCAATCTACATATATTATGTTCTTTTGGGCAGAAAACACATAGATCTATTCTAATTCTATACTTGTTTTAAACTACAAAAGACAAGAAACAGTTTCATGAAAGAAACGAAACTTTGTGCCCAATATGGAAACAATTATTATAGAAAATTACTTACAGAAATCTTGTGAATATAGTCTTTAGAAAATCTTTGAACGTGGCCACTGTACTGATCAACAAACAGAAACTTTCGAATCCCATATTTCCTCAAATTATGTGAAAGACAAAGCAGAGCAACAGCGGCCAAGCAAGCATGTGAAGCAACAATAACCAGTTCAAACCCTTGTATTTGGTAGAGATCGCAGCTCAAACAGTTTTTGTTGGTAATCAAAAGTATAACCACAGGAATCGCAACCCCAACCACCAAAAACATTACCCACGAAATCCCAAATCTCAAAACAGAAGATTGATCCAAACCCAATAAAATTATATAAAATTTTAACCTCTCAAGGCTTTTATCAAGATTTGTTCCTTCTTCTTCTTCTTCTTCATTTAGGTTTTGGTTTTGGGTTTGGGTTTGGTCAGCGTTGAGGAGAAGTATAGGCGTTTTGATTTCGGGTGGTTCTTCGTTCGATGATTCCTGTTCCATTTGAATGATCTGAGGTTTCACACCAGACAGACAAACTGAAACTGTTATTAGTTTTTAGAGGACGGAAACCATCACATTCACATATGATACATACTCTCTCAACTTTATGCTAAAACATAAACATGGTCTTTGCTTCAACCTTACTTTGTATTTATGCTGCGTGACTTTTTGGGACCGAGTCTTTGGGACTTTGTCCCCCTCAATACCAAGTATATAATATTATACTAAAAATAGTTTTAAATTTTTTTTTTTTATAAAATAAAAATAATGATATTATTAAAAAAATAATATCACTGTAAAAGAATAAAACAATAATATAAAAAATAAAAATGTAAAGCGGAACTCGAACATTTTAGTGCAAGGAAAGATCGGTTTCATCTATGTAAAGATAGAATCATAAAATCATACCATAATTAACTGGTTTTATATTCACATTAATGATATTCTAAAACTATAAATTTGGGTGGGGGTAGGGGTAGGGGGGATTATATTGAATGTTCATCGAACGACTTTATAATCCTACATATAATGATCGGATTAAGTAAAAATAGGATCGCAACTAAAAATCCTATGATCATGAATACGGTCCTATATTAATATTGATCATACGATCCAATAATCAAAATCACAGTGACAACAAAATGTTTGAATTATACATAATTTAGTTTTAATTTGATTGATAAGTAAATACTCTGACTAAAACATTCATTACTAAGGAAAACATAAGAATTTTATTGATCAAAATCAATATTAACAATATATATATATATATATATATATATAACTTAAGAGAGAAATAAGCAAAAGAATAGATGGAGCCTAAATGGAGATACTGTTTGGGACACCACGGCCGGTAACACCCGGACCGGACGTTGGAAGAAGAAGCTCGTAGGGAGGTATCCCGGCCCCGGTTCGGTTTTTTAAACGGACATCTTTGTTTCTTCTATTTATAGTCCTTTCTATCTCCTCTAGTTGAGCACCAAACCTCTTGAAATACCTCGAAACCTCACCATCATGAAGCCAATGGTTCGACAAATGGTGCTCCTGACCCAGATATTCTTCATCCGCTGAGTGGGTCGACAACGTGTCTTGAACTGCCATCACTTTCGTGGCCTGGAGCTGAGTCGGTAAAGATGATAGGAACGTAAACTGAGGGTTCACTAGGAACTGTTGGTATTCGGGTTCATCTTCTTCAGGAATGAGCTTTCTCATGAGCGTAGCCCGATTTGGCACGTACCCACCAAACGGATATTGCCCAAAGTTGATAGCTGCGTGCTGGCCAGAAGCTATCCAAATGATAGTGGTCAGCACATTGGTCAAATCTTCTTTCGTGTCAAGTTTAGGCCACCACGGCTCATTCCTTTTGTCGTGGTGGCCTTTATTTATGATGTCACTCCACCACGTCTGAAGCTCTAAATCAGACGTGATAGAGTCGGATCCAGAATAATAATAACCTACAATGCTTTCCACCAATTCTTTTATCGCCGACCATATTAAAAGCCCGTCCGCCGCATAAGGGTAGTCCTCGATAACAAGCTTCACACCATGTGGCATTGTAGAATCCTCAACCGCCATCCCCCTGACAAATATATATCATTAGAATTCTAGAATAGATTTTGATTTCCCCATCCAAATCGGTATATATCATGATCAATCCTACCTGCGAATCAAATCAGCTGGCAATGCTTCCAAATCGAACCGCCACAAGTTCTTGTATGCTGCTGAGCTCAACTCCATCGAGAACTTTCCCGGGCTAAAAGAAGCCTCGATGATCCCACCTGCGTTGATCAAACTTTGCCTAGCAAGCGCATTGATCTCCAAAGTGTACCTCGTATGAGGATGCAGAAGTTTGAACACAGGGTGCATCGAACTAAGCTGCCTATGGGTTGCAATTATGTAAGGTTCCATGCACGCATGAGTCCTTAACCTAAATCGAAAAAAAGTTTCAATAATAAGTAATCATTTGGGGCATCTTGAATGATTCAAAATAAACTGGTTAAAATCTAACCAGTGATTGACTAGCTGATGAATGCCAGTGTCATTTGAGCAAACATGAGCCTTGGCTAGGTTCCAAAGCCAGTGAGCGGTTGCATCATGGCCTGGTCTGAATACACGTTTACTCGACACAGAAGAAGGTGTTGGTGGGAGTGAAAGCTCGATGGCTATAGGCCGTAGAACGCTGGCTCGATTATAAAACAGAACAGTCCTAGATGCATATGCTTTCCTTCCTGGCAATTCGTTCATCTTTTCTAGAAATGGTAGAAGCATGTCATGGTAGTCAATTATAAACAATCTCTTCTCCCGTATAGCCTGTACGTGTCACGGTTAAATTAATGTTAGACTGCATACGGATCATCAGTAGCGCCTGTTTCCTTGATTTGAGACTAAAATGTTCATAAACAGTATTGTATACCTCTTCAACACTCATTCCATTGAGTTCTTCTGCTATTACTTCTTTAGTGATTGCAGATTCACATGGACCATAAACTGAAGCATCTAGATTGCTCAAAATGGGAAATTCCTAAATAAATAAGCCCATCCGGAATTAAAATTACGTACTAATGAAAAAATGAAGTTTCAGTAAGCAGTCTAGAAGACAATGTGAGAGTTTTAATTTGTACCTTTAATAGTTGGATGTTCATCGGATTAACCCCAGCCAACGCCTGTCGAGCAAACTCATCATCCCGCAACCAAGCGAATCTATCTCCTGAACAAAATACAAAGAAAAAACCTGTGACTTTTATAAGAGAAATCCAAATGATATATATAATTTGAATATGTACGTGTACCATGCATACGTACGTCTTATGATCGCTGGAGTTTCGTATTTTAACATTCTTGTACCAACAGTCATAACTTGATTCATAAAGTTAAGCAAGAACTGGTTGTGTTGCGCATCTTTAAGGAGAACACCATCGTTGTAAAGCTTATCAATCTCGGAGAAGCATCCAAAGGGGATGTCAGTGGCTGATAATGCCACGGCTATCGACGGAATTAAGTTGTGTAAAAGAGCCTTCAAAATCCCAGCAGAGAAGGTGTTTTGTTTGATCTCCTCAAAGGTTTCATCTCTAGGAACATAAACAGGATGTGGTTTCTCTATTCTAGACTCAGACTGTGGATCTGCATCATCACACATGAATGATTAGCAAATGGTATATGGCCGGAGGCAATTATAGCGAACGGAATCTTAATTAAAAGGTACCTGATTTGGTCCTTGGTCGTCCAGTACGACAACGCCTAGGATAGGGTCTGGCTGGGCCACCAAGAACTGGCCTGTATAAGTCCTGGGACTTGTCAGGATTACCCAAGTCATTATAGAGGGCATAATCGTAGATTCTATCATGTGGCTTCCTTTCGCCTTTCCCGTTGCCTCTTATGCTTAGTAGGTCTTCTCTACGAAGATCTTTAAGGCCCGGTGGGGTTTGTGACGGTAAGTAAGCCTGTTTGACAGAATTAAGGAATCATTAGTGTACGTTTGCTGCTGTAGTCACTAAATGAAAAGTGTCATTTAGTGACACAAAAAAAGTGACACTATATCTTACTTTTAGTGACACTTATGAAAAAAGAGTAGGTATAGAGCAATCTTTTACCCACACTTTTTCTAAATTAGTGGTCAAACACATACACATACATTATTAGTCACTATGTATCTATACTCACTCCACTTTTACCCACTCTTTTTGTTGTCAAAAAAATGTCACTATAGGTATCATAATCATTTACCTACACAACAAAAAGAGTGGAGTAGAGTGGGTATAGATATATAATAACTAATAATGTATATGTTTGTGTCACTAATTTAGAAAAATGGTGGATAAAAGATTGCTCTATACCTACTCTTTTTCATAACTGTCACTAAAAGTAAGATATAGTGTCACTTTTTTTGTGTCACTAAATGACACTTTTCTTTTAGTGAGTAAAGCGTGAAATTAAGTGATGAATTGTAAGTACCTTGTTTTGAAAGATGATGCGGGGATCGGGGTTGGCATGTTGAGAATGAATCCAAGTGTTAGCGGGGAAGATGAGTGGACCGTGGTTGAAGCCATGGATGACAATGTCAAGTAAGTAGAAGTCTTTTGGGAGCAAATTGGTAACCAGAATGGCTCCGGGAGCACCAAAGCTGGTCGGAACTCGTAGGTTGGCCACGAACTCCATAACGTGAGGATGGCTGGATGCCCTGGGCAACCAACCCCTTGAACTAGACTCCACAGACTTGCCTGATATGGTTACTGCAAGTATATAACAATAGTCCAATCTAACTCTTGCGTATTTTGATAATTTAATTACATCATTGAAAATTATATTATATAGAATATTCTTGATGATTAAAATTATATGACCAAATGACTTATAGCCTAACGGTATCAGGTGATATATGAGACCCCAAGGTTGAAAGTTTAAGTCACATTATGGACAAATATGTAGATTTAGGAGTATGCGCGCACTTATGTAAAAAAACCAAAAATTATATGAACATTTCTATCATGCACAAACTAGATAATGACTCGTTTATAATCTTTTAAATTTATAATTTAAGTAAACGTAGGATTGGATCGGGTTGAGATCTTAATATCTTATGATCGAGTCAATTCATTTTTATGAAATATGATCGTAAGATTGTAAGATCTTTAAGATCAGAATCAAAATCTTAACGACAAATGATTAAAAGTTATAAAATGTATAATCGGCCGCTCCAAGCTGTCGAACCGGTTGGGGAAATTGGAGGGGAAAGGAGGGTTCCTTTTTGTCCCTTTGTGATAATGCGTTAAATTTTAATATATTTCTTTAGTTTATAAAAATTATCTCAAAACATAATTTATTGTTAATTATAAATTATAATTTGTTTTCAGTCTTTAATTTCTACGTAATAAAATATCTAAGTTTACGTGACTCTTGTGATTCTATGCAATAATCAGACTTTTGAATTTATTTATTTATTTCGTAATTTTTATATTTACCAAATAATAAAAAAACTACCTATTTATATTTTTATATAAATAACTCACGGTTGCTAAGCGGTCATTGTCTTGCTTCATATTAACATTAGTTAATTAACCCTTATATTATATCGGTATAGTTAATAATATATAAGTTTAAAAAATTATTATATTTTTAAAAACTAAAAAATAATAAAGTTTTGATATTAAATTAAAATAAAAAATTATACATATTGTATGAACTTCTTTTCTAATATTTTAATTGTTATGATAAAAATTCAAATTAAAAACAAGTTTAATGAGGTAAAATTACATGTTAAAGAAATTACTAAAATCATATAAAATAATTTAAAAAATTCATTTAAAAAAAATTAGGTGTTAAATTTCAAAATAATTGAACTAAATTGGCTTTAATTAACAGAACTTAAAATACATAGTAATTAATTTTATTTCTTTTAAAATTAAATGATTAAAACTAGGTTATTATCCATGTATTACATGGGTTAATTTTAGAAATTGATATTTATATATATGTATAATATAATAATTATATGAATAATAAAGTTTGCTTAATTTTAGTTAGTTAGTTATTAAATTAAGAGTAAATCACTTGATTGATTCTTTAAGTTTACTCATTATGACTGGTTTAGTCCTTTAACCTTGTAAAATACTTTGTTAATCCATTAGATAGGAATTATGAACGCCAATGGTCCTTTATTCATACGGAAAATGTTAAATATCAGGGGCGGACCTAGTTAAATAGCATGGGTGTCACTCGACACCGATAAATTTTCAAAATACTGAGTTATGTATGTATAAAAAATCTGAGTGACACCTGAGATTTTTTTTAGTGACACCTATGAAAAATTTATACAATTATAAAATACATATCTAATTTATATTTGTTGTTTTTATTACTTAAATATATTGAAATAACACTGAGTTTTAATCAAAAAAAATTTTTAGAAAAGCCCATATCAGTTAATTTAATTTAGTTAGCCCAAAAGTTTTTAAAAAACCCAAAAAACAATAATTTCATTTTTGCTCACTGTTTGCTCACATTCAGCTTTCACCCTCACGGCTCACCTTTGAAAGTTTGAACCCTGAACGGAATGCCGACGCTGCTCACCGACCACCACTCTCCCGACTGGCCGACTCTCTCTCTATTTGTCTTTTCTCTCTTTGTCAAATGCTTAAGTGACTAAGTGAGTTATGCCTTATGAGTATGCTTATTATTTAAGTCTTGAATTAGCTAAGTGTACTAGTGTAGTAGACATTTTATTTATATAAATATAATAAAGTATAAATGTTTAGTGTTTATTTTTTAAGTTTTTTTCATCAATTGTTAAACTTATTTGTTAATTCTTTGTTAATAGACAAATTTTTGAAAAGAAAGTTCCAATCATTTTAGAAAAATCTTGTTATTCGTTAGTTTTGTGTTGGGAAACCGTTTCAATGACCCGATTCATTTTAGAAAATATTTCGAAAATCTATGTTTTAAATTTACTCTAAAAAAGTGACACCGATAATATAAATTTCTGAATCCGCTCCTGTTAAATATCCTCATATTCCTCCAAACATTCATTTGAATAAAGGACCATTGGTGTTCAAACTTGTTATTTAAAGGATTGTCAGAGTAATTTTAAAAGTCAAAGGACTCAACCAGTCATAATAAGTCAACTTAAAGGATCAACGGAGTAATTTACTCTTAAATTAATTCATATTAGATTTACATAAATTTGATTTGTTTTAAAATTTAAAAATAAAATCAGTAAATGACGTGGCAAAAGGAGAGAGCGACATGTGACAAATTTAATGAGAGCATACTATGTGACATTTAGTTACTCTTTTAATAGTATAGATAGATGAAACAGTTTTAAAAACTCGATTTACTAATTATAACCGATTCTAACGTCCAAATTTCATTAAAAAAATTAACGGACTTTTATTTATTTTTTTATAAAAAAAAAATTTCCATTATAAAACCAAACTATTTAATTATCTGAATTTGAGAGTAATCAATCGTTGTTGAATTGAATTGAATCACGCGACTCATATTTCATTTCATAGCATAAAAAGACAAGTGTTTGTTTACCAGGATCAATTTCTTGACTAATAAGTTGAATCAGGACCCCTTGACCAATCCCAATCATGAATGACTCCCATTGATCTTCAATTTTCTCCATCACTTTCTCCTTCATCTTCTTCTTAATTGTGATCGTAGCTTTCAATTCAATCATCCCTCTTTCAGGTTCTCCATTGATGCTGCCGATTGATGTTACACTCCTACTCTTGTTTTCTTCCTTGCTCACCGCTGCCTTGATCCTTGTACGGGTTTGTGTCCTCAGCTTTGACCTGGAACCCGGAACCCTCGTTAGGGTATTCATGCCACCTCTTCCTGTGCCGGAGACTACCACCGACTGCCGGAAAGTGGAGGTAGCTGGCGGAGATATATACATTTTTTTTCTTTTAGTTTTTATAACAAGGCCAAAGTGGGGATTCAAATGTGATGATTGTGCAAGTTTATATAGAAAAGGAAAACAAAAAGGCTTAATTACGTCAAAAGATAATTTATTGTCACTGTTTCTTTAATTTGTGTAACATACTAAAATTTTTCTATTTGAGGTAACATACTTTTCAAATCAAGTCAATAAAGATAACTGTATCGAATTGAAATGTAAAATTTATTGACATGACAGTTTCTGTATCCAGTCATTAGTTTTTTAATTTATAATATTGCTTACTTATTTTTAAATTTGCTCAAAATAGCAAGGTATTATCAAAAAGTTCTTTTAAATTGCACAAAATAGTGCACATCATCTATCAATTAAACTGTCATTTCTGTAATAAAAAAAAAGTTGACTGGACAAGAAAACTGTCACGTCAGTAAATTTTACCTTTCAATCTGATATGGTTACCATGATTGACTTGATTGGAAAATATGTTACTTTAATTAGAAAAAAATTTAGTATGTTACCCAAATTAAAAAAACTATGACAGTATGTTACTTTTTGACGCAATTAACCAAAAAAACAAAACAAAACAAAACAAAAGGAAGACATTAACATATGATTAGTTCGAGTGTGACGATCTAATTTTAGGTACGTAACGTGGATTGGTTTCATACCAGTATTATCTTTTGTTGGCATAATAAAACAAATTATTCAACTTGTTATAAAATAAATCAATTAAACACCTTATTTAATAAGAATAATAAATTATTTTACCTAAGATGTGAAGTGTCTTGGGTTTATGCTTTCATACAATATATTTTAAAATCTAATTATACCAAACCAAACTGTTCCGATGGTAAAATAGTGTTTTTAAAGACGTTTTAAAATAATAAATAAATGAAAGCAAGCAAGCAAGCATTTGGATGTTTTATCACTTTATGCAATGTTGGATGTCGTTTTTTTATCATCACGATCAAATAATCATATGTACTGTCTTTTAAGGAAGAATACTGAAAGTCTAGTTGTCATGATCGGATACAATGAAATCTTGTAAAAATACATGTTTTTAAGTAAGATCTTTGTTTTGACAAACTTGACTGGAAGTCAAAACATTGTCATCTTTTTGAATGACAAACAAACAATTAAAAGAGACTCACCTACAAGACGAAGATTAGGGAACAAAGCTAAGGAAAAAAGAAAGAAAAAAAAAAGAAACCACCACCGTACAAAACCAAACATTAAAATGAATTTAGATCCGAAACCGGATATATCATTTCTAACTATTTGTAAATTAATTTAGATTTCAAACATTTCACACAACTCATACACTTAGCTAGCCTTAGACACAATTTCACACCTGAAGAAATTAACTAATATGTACTATAAATTAAAATTACAATTCATTCAAATTTCATTCTAGAGTCATGCGCCCTCTAAGTGCAACTCAACTCACTGTGTCTTTGTATGTAAACCATAAAAACTACCTTTGAAGCGATCGTTGAAGTGATAAAATGATAGGCATGTTATATGTGAAAGAGGAAGAATCTTTTTCAAGTAGTCTGTCAAACCGATCTTAAGCATTAAAGTACCCAAGTCGTGAGGGTCACAAGCTCTTTATATATAAATAATCAAGTATGTTTTGTTGAATAGAACGATATCTATTCAGGTTATTAAATCATTGATGTATGTATTATTAATTACTTGTTATTATACTCAAGCAAAGAGCATGAGAATATCGATCCCTACAACGAGCTCAAGCTTCAAAGTTAAGTTTGGGTCGTGTTTGGCACTAAGCTCAAACACATATGTCACAAATTCAAATGATTACAAGAAATGAATCTTTCATCTTTCAAAAAGAAGTTCAGAAACAGGACTTTAAGTGACAAATGTCTGGCATAACATACAAGAGTTTTTATTCTGGTACAGTTTTACCTATCTCTGCAACTCGACCAGCTGCCTTGCATTCTTGGAAAAATGGAAATTGTAGCAAAACAGTTTAATGTATAAGCCGATCCGATGTTGTATCGGGTTAGATAACATCAAGATCATCAAAAAGGGGAAGAAAGAAACAAGGCATCTATTAAGATGACAAAACTTTCTGAACCTCAACAGTCACCTCCTTTGGGGGTTTTTCCGCAGGAAGCTTTGCCACGACCCCCTTCTTGTTGTAGTAGTCTATAACCTGCAGTTCAGACACAAAACCCCTTTCAAATCTTTTCCTTGAAATAAAATCTGATTGTACTAAAATGTGGCCATGTGGGTTAGTGCCAAGGGGTGTTTTTGGTTCTGTTAACCTCGAAAGTTTGAGAAACTTTGAACCTGATAGGCTGATATGGAACCTAAACATAACCTTATTTCACGATGACTATGCATGTGTGAAGTAAAATGTTGGAAGTTCATCACAAGATCCTGTACACTTTCTCTACAAAGATCAAGCAAGCAACCACTTACAGGTTCAGTTTGGCGGTGAAAAGCCTCCAACCTGGACTTGAGAACTTCTGCAGTATCATCTTTCCGTTGCATTAAAGGCTCACCAGTAACCTACAAGAATTAAATTAAATCTGGTCATTAAGACTCAAAAATTACTATCTTGTAAGAATTATGTCAGTATCGTAATTGGTACACAACAGATAGGCGATGTTAAAGATTATTATTTTCATCATTCTTGAACTTAAAATAATTGCTATACATCAAATGATTTTAGCAAAGATGGGAATGTCTGTATCTTTTCAAAGTTCACCTAGCATAGAACATTTTTATGAACCAATCTATATAATTGTGTATCACAGATACACCAAGGCTCCTTGGCTTTTTGAGGGTAGGGACTAGGGACTAGTGAGAGATGTCTGAATAGGCAACTTTAAACTCGCAATTTACAAATAGGTGTTTACTGCAACCTATAGGGCTATAGGAGTGGTTTCGTGTTGGGGCTTAGGATTCTCAAGAGGAGGTATTGACTTCTGCTCCGGTACAATTCAACTCCTCGGGGCCACCTGCCTTTTAAAATAAAGCGTAGCAGCGTCACTAGAAAGCTAGCTACTCCAAGACTCATCCTTTTGAGTTTCAGTAGTTGATTATCCTCAGGAAATCAAGACTTGCAACAAGGAATCGCTCTCAATTAATGTCAAATACAACGGTGAAGCACTGAAGCCTACTTGCAAATGTGCAACGAAAAGGCTCCTCTCATCCTCTGTTGTTACAAGAAAAGGCCCATGGGCTTGAATCACAATGAAAGCTAATGAAAATACAAGGGTGAAGCTGCATGCCATAAATCCTTAAAACCCCAACTAATCAAGCTAATTGAAGTCAAGTACTATGCAGTTGAGATACAAAATATCTTTGAAGTTTCAAAAGTTGCTCCCTCGCTATCACAGAAAACAGCAAGTATTTCCATGTAAGTTGTCATTACAATTGTATGAACGATTACATTGATTTGGGTGCGATGAATATCCCCTTGTTTGTTGCTATTTAATGGTTATTCTAGGCATCAGACTAGTTGTCGGACATTTTTATAAATAAACTTTTAATCAAATATCACACTCTTCATGTTACAAAGGAGCTACACTCTCATTTTGTTCACTGAGGATATATACATGATTACATATTACATACACATGCATAAAACAATGTCGAGTTATCCAAGGCATGCTTGGCACTTGCAATTGAAAAAGAAGGGATTATCATGCTTTTCATTTCATTAAAATTGCAATACTTAGTTCAGCACTTGATATGATTTTAGTAAGTGCTCAACCATAAATCAAAAAGCTAAAATATCCTTCATGATTGACAAAAAATGGAGTAATTTGTTATTTTTGGGTAAACACAGTCAACAAATAGGTAATGATAACTTTTCAGAATCGGTAACAATGCCTTTTAATTTTAACGAGGCATCACAAAAAGAAAAATGCAGTAATTTTATGAGATGATGGAATTGGAGAAAGGGATATCAAGTTTCTGTTATTGCTTACATCATCAAAGCCATGAACCTTGGGAGGTGCAAACTTTGTGTGGTATGTCCTACCACTAGAAGCATGGATCCAACGACCAGTAATTCTCTCTTCCAAGATGGAGTCATCAATCGCAAAATCGAGCACTTTATCAATCTTGGTCCCTTGCTTCTGAAGCATCTCATCAAGCTGTAAAAAATGATGATATAGGCCAAGATTCATTTCAATTTTTTAGTATTATCTGGTGTGTGTGCAGAAGGAAGACTACAAATGCAGCCTAGAAAAGGCATATGGAGGCGAATGATGCAACTGAATTTTGAAAGGAACAAGAGACCTTCTCAGCTTGTGCAACTGTCCTTGGAAAACCGTCAAGGATAAATCCTTTTTGACATGATGGCTTCTTCATTGCTTCATCAATGATTCCAACCACCAAGTCATCAGACACTAATTCTCCCTTTAAAAAATGTGAGTCAACGAGTCAAAACAAAAAACAGATAAACTGCAAGATATAACACCAACTCAACACACTAACTAAAAAGGTACAAATAAGATAACCATAGTGGTACAGCCTACCTTCTCCATGGTCTCCTTGGCTTTAATCCCGAGTGGGGTTTTAGCTGCAACAGCTGCCCTCAACATGTCACCAGTTGCCAAGTGGCATAGGCAGTATTCATCTTTAATGATGGGGGATTGGGTGCCTTTCCCAGACCCTGGTGGACCTACATTTCATTCATTTGCTCGTAAACTTTTCATCAAACACACAGAAGGCAATGCCCATTAATCTCAATTACATAAAAGAACAACTAATGATGGGGGATTGGCATAGGCAGTATTCGTCTTTAATGATGGGGGGTTGGGTGCCTTTCCCAGACCCGGGTGGACCTACATTTCATTCATCTGCTGGTAAACTTTTCATCAAACACACAGAAGGCAGTGCCCATTGATCTCAATTACATAAAAGAACTCCAACTAATCGAAACCTGTCAATGTGTTTTTTTTTTAATTAAAAAAAAATAACCTCCCCTGGGAGGTCGGTATTGAGAATTCATATTTGATCCCAACTGTAAGACGCAATGATATCAAAAGCAACCCAATTCATAAGAACATTCACATGTATCAAAGAAATGTCAAAATGGAAGAACCATACCCTAATTTTGTTACAGAAGTGAAAAGGGGGTTGAAAAGATAAATAATTATATTTCCATTTGGAGATCATCCTTGTTATAGATTCTGATGTAAACTAACAATCATTTATACTAAATTCCCTAGTTTATCATTAATTTTGAAAATTAAATTGAAATGAAGTGCGCAAAATTGAAGCATAAAACATTCACAGATCTAACCCAAAAAATAATAATAAGACATAAAACGAATTAAAACACCAAAATTTTGAACTTTTCAAGGATTGCAGTTGGTAAACGGAAAAGGATAAAGCTTAAAACTTTTATTTCAATTCATGGGAGATCTGAAAATCAAAACCCTAGCACGAAAAAAAAAACAGCAAAACATGAAAGCCGAAAAGTCAAAATGGAAGTAATACCAATGAGGATGAGGCGTTTATCGGGCTTGGAGGAGCACTTGAATCGGCGAAGGAGTTCAGTCATGATGTCCAACGAAGGTACATCTTCCAAGGAAGTGATGCCGCTCGCCATATCTGCCTCTTTCTGCAAGAACGGTTGGTGGAGGGGAGTAGTAGTTGTAGTTGTAGTTGCACCCACCACTGAATTAATAAAAGAAAGTGAAAAGCGAGATGAGATGTTTGTTGTAGGGAGAAGAAGAAGAAGAAGGCGGGGTTTTCAAAGCTTTTGACTAGGAACCCACTCCTTTTTCTTTTCTTTTTTTTTTTCCTTTTTTTCAAACTGTTTGATGGGTAATAAATGAAGGTACATTAACAAAACCTTTGTTGGTATCGGTATTTGGTTTGGAATTGAAGAAACCGAAAATCAAACTATACCGAATTCGATTGAGATCAAACCAAATATTATATTCGGTTTTCGAATTGCTTTTAGACCAAATCGAATTTTAAATTAGGTTTATGGTTTGAATTATGGTTTCACTAAATATAGACCAAACCAAACCGAATTACCGAATTTTTTTTAATATTTATTAAATATTATATATATATATATATATATATATATATATGTGTGTGTGTGTGCGTGTGTGTATGTATAAATTTATAAGTATTAGAATTGAGCTTTTAATCATTTATTTATTTAGTATGAGCTAACATAATACCCAAAACCAATGTCAAAACCTAAACATAATACTCATATCCAATTACCCATTACCCAAAACAAAAATATATTCATTGTTTTCTACTTTTCTACTTTGATATTCGGTAATTCAATTTTTGAACCGAACTGAATTAAAGTTCGGTTTTCGAATTGGTTTGGCTATCTTTGAATTCGGTTGACCTTAAAAAATTTTCAATTCGAAGAACCGATGAAACCGTAAACCGAACCGTTGCTCACCCATATTCATAAATCTTCGATTACGTTACAAAAGAAATTATATAACATTAAAAATATTTAAAATCATTTTAAAACAACAATGTTGATATAGTTTGATGGTAACAAATTCTATCATAACCATAGGAGTATTAGTTTCGAATCTCATCAACCCATTTTTTTTAAAAAAATTTAAAGTTGGAAGGATAAATTATAATTATCTAAATTAAAACTAGCTTGTTTTGCGGGTCATTTCCAGAATTCCAGCATCAACAACAGTTATTAAGAAGCTCTCTAACCGTCAGGGGACTAGCTTGCCATTTTAATTAAAAAGAAGTGAACTTTCTTTATCTAATATAGAATATAAGATCATAGACTAGTTGAATCGTATGAAGCTTGTAGTTTCTGAAAGCTACCCAACACCTTTGGTGCCTTAAGAGGTACTGACTCAACGAATGTCGTCCTTGGCTTCCTTGGCTATACCAGTACCAGCCGGGCTTTATGCCTTCAAAGTTTTATAAGGAAGGTTCATTGGTCATTTACGTATTTATCCATAATAAAACCAGTATTTTACCGGTGCGTTATCTAAGTTGTTTCGCTTAGAAAATTTTATATTTTTCTGTAATTCTTTATAATAATATAATGTATGTTTGTATATTTTTTAAAGCTTAATAATTTTTTTAGCTCTTTTCTTGTGTATCCATAATCCGACGACTGAGATTAATCACATCTGTTATCCGGCAAAAATAGTAGATAGTTATAGTTTTTATATTTTATTAATTTAATCAAATTTGATAACCAAACTTTCTGAAAGATTATTTTTATCGTTGTATATAACTTGTGTTTGCATAATGTTAAAAGCTAATACACTTAAAAATGTTTTAGGAAAATAGTCAATAAATTATAGTAATCAAAACTTCTAATACTAACTATTAATGATTAAAGTTTTGGATTGATCTATTTCATAATTAAATACTTTTTTAATTATTTAATTAAAAATTTTATTATAGTTATTTACAGCTTTGTTTCCATAAGTTTAAGATGAATTTGTTACTTATTGATATATTTATTATTATGCAATACATGTAACACTTCATTTGTAAGAAAAATATTATTGATGATCTATGGATCACATGTTATATTATACGTAGAAAATTTTATTAATAAAATATTAATAATAAAATTATTTATTTAATATGTGATAGAATACTTAACTAATAAGACTAACTATTTATACATGATAATAGAAAATAGTTAATGGTGAATGTTAGAAAATCGTCATTAAATTGCAGTTAACTGATGTATTTTAAAAAAACTCACTTATGACCAATAAATTCATTAGTGAATAATGTATATATATATATAATTAATACTTATTTTTTTAGAAATTCAAAAAGATGGATACTCACATTCATATAATTTATTTAAGGATTAAGTATATATAACGAAACAACTATTAGATTTGTACACACTTAGTCAATAAACTATTTTTACATATTTAGTCATTAAACTTTAGTTGGTATACATTTAGCCACTATAATTACATATAATTAGTCACTAAATCATCATAATACACATTAATCATTAAACTTTAGTCATTCTATCTTAAAATACTATAGTAAGCTAAACTTTAACAAGTAAATGTATAAAAAAGTAGTTTAATAACTAAATAAAATATATGTGATTGTTAACCCTTTATTTAGTAATTCACAAACAACCTTTTATGTGGTTCTTATTTAGAAAAGTGGAATAGCTAGAGGTGAAAGTATATGAATAATGATCAATAATGTTGCAAGTCCTATGACTGAGTAACCGAGTTATTCATAATTTTATATGCATATATAGAGGTCATAGCACCGTAGCACCTATTGAATGACTTATCTATTTATATTATTAAATGAATAATTAAGTGACGTTTATCATTTAATCTGTCACATGTCGAAACTTCATTTTGTCACATAAGTACCGAAATTTAATTTAAATTCAATCTAAATCAAATCCAATTAATTCTATTATAATCTAATCTAACAAATCAATTAAATAACTAACCCATTTATAATAAAGTCTAATCTTTTACAATTGTTTTATACATTTTTATGAATATTTATAATTTAAAGAGTAAATTA
Organism: Centrapalus pauciflorus; assembly: GCA_020465985.1. Taxonomy (NCBI): domain Eukaryota; kingdom Viridiplantae; phylum Streptophyta; class Magnoliopsida; order Asterales; family Asteraceae; genus Centrapalus; species Centrapalus pauciflorus. The sequence continues at coordinate 994,070 of JAANYP010007579.1, forward strand.
CAAAAATGGTCCCTGTGGTTTGTGCAAAATTACGGAAATGGTCCCTCAACTTTCAAAGTTGCAGTGGTGGTCCCTCAAACCACTTTTTACTTGCAGAAATGGTCCCTCTGTGTCTGAACTTTTTAAAAATGACGATTTTGCCCTTTTATTAATTACAAGTTTAGTTCCTCAACTATTTAATTTACTTTCACTTTTGGTCCTTTTCCTTAAATTTTTAATTTTTTGACTATTAATTTAACAAACTAATATTTAAATCTTTATTATATTATTATTATTATTATTATTATTATTATTATAATTATATATACCTATTTATTTTTATAAATAAATTCATATATATTTATTAACAAAATTTGTATACTTAATTTATTATTTTACGCATTTTTTTATGTATTCAAGTTATTTAATAAGGAACTATTTTATGAACCCACGTATTACGTGAATAATTTTTAATAAATAAATGGTTAACTGAAATGTATGTAAACTTAAATTGAATAATTTAATATTAATTCTTATAAAAAATAAATAAGTAAAGTACAATTGTTAGTAATATATATTATTTATCTATCTTTTTTAATAGTCATGAACAATAGTTATTTTTTTACATTTTTTAAACTTTTTATTCTTAAATTTATATATATATAGTTGATATAATTCGAAATTTTAATTTTAAGTAAACTATAATGTTTATATATTATTTATATTTTTATTTAGATATATTGTTAAGTATATATAAGATATAATTTGGATGTAAGTTTAAATATTATCTATTTATTCACATTTAAATATGTAAGAAATAATATATTATATTTATCTTTTATAATTATTAATATTTATTGATATTAGAATAATGAAATATATTTATATTTTAGTTTATTTTAATTAAAATAATATATTTTGTTACGTTAATACGTTTTGATTTAAACTTACTATTTTATTTTATTTAATTTTAAATATTTTGTTGTGTCAATACGTTTTGATTTCAATATAGTATTTTAATCTTTTTGATTTACAAATTTGTATATTAATATGTTTTATTCGTCTTCACTTAAATATTTTGTTAATTTTCATTTAATTATTAACGTAGCAAAATTTAAAATCAAAACAAATAAAATAATAAATAGAAATCAAAACGTATGGGCATAACAAAATATCTAAATTCAAACAAATAAAATAATAAATTTAATTAAAAACGTATTAGCGTAAAAAAATATTTAAATCAAAAATATGTAAAAAAATATTAAATCTTTTTGATTTAAATCAAAAATATGTAAAAAATATTTAGTTAAAAAATATGTAAAAAAATATTTCAAATCAAAAAACGCGTAAATTAAATAATATAAGTATAAAAATTTTGTTAATAAATAAATATAAATTTATTTTTAAAAATAAATAGGTATATATAATTTTAATAATAATAATAATATAATAAAGATTTAAATAATAGTTTGTTAAATTAGTAGTCAAAAAATTAAAAATTTAAGGGAAATGACCAAAAGTGAAAGTATATTAAATAGTTGAGGGATTAAACTTGTAATTAATAAAAGGGCAAAATCGTCATTTTTAAAAAGTTCAGACACAGAGGGACCATTTCTGCAAGTAAAAAGTGGTTTGAGGGACCACCACTGCAACTTTGAAAGTTGAGGGACCATTTCCGTAATTTTGCACAAACCACAGGGACCATTTTTGTAATTTACTCTAATTTAAATATGTTTTTTTTACCCATGTAATACCTGACTTATAAATTAGATCTTTTTAAAAAGAACAAAAAAAAAAGGAAAAGAAAATACTAATAACATATCTATTAAGAGAAATATACTCAACACCTTTAACTTTTGTATGCAGTATGCTTATAGTTGATCATATTATATTATTATATTATAAATTTTTTTTTTCTCAAAGGCCTTCAATCGTAAGCGTTTGTTCTATTTAATGAATCTATACATATAGAACATCTATTTGTTTCCTTTTAAATATGCATGAAGGCAAGTTGACAATTTAAAGGCCTGTAATATAAAATTACAAATAGAATGACTTTTACATTAAAATAACAATCAATCGATAATCTTAGTTAATATACATTTTCTTTTAAAAAATGTTGCCATTTAATTAACAAACAATATTATTATAAAGACGTATGATCCAATAATAAGTTGTTAACTTTAATTTTTTATTTATGGATTTAAGTTATAAAATATATTTTAGTCAAAACAAACATGCACATCTTGACGTAGAATTAAATTAGAGATAATTACATAACTATACAAAAATACTATATACATACATACATATATATATATATATATATATATATATATATATATATATATATATATATATATATATATATATATATATATATATATAGAGTTAATTACAAAAATGGTCCATGTGGTTTGTCTTAAATTTTGGATTTGGTCCCTGAACTTTCAATTTTGCAGAAACGGTCATTATTTTCATAGTTTGTTTGCAATTTTGGTCCCTCAACCTATTAACTTTTCTAATATGACCAAATTACCCTTAATTTTGATGTAAACTATAGGGGTCATTTCTACAATTAATTTTTTAACTATTTTTTATTCTTAATTAAATAAATTATTTTTTAGTGTTACTTAAATTTAATAAACTATAAAAATAGAAAAGAATTATTTAATTATTTATATTGGATCATAAATGATTTAGATATTTTTTAGTCTTAATTAATTTTAATTTACTATATTCAAAGTGTAAACCAATCAAAATTTATAATCGAAAAAATCATTCATGTTTAGAAAATATTTTCTAGAGGTTTCGTATATAAAATATTATAAAAATATTTGACTCTATAATTATTTATGTTGGTTCATAAATTTATAATAAAAAAATGTTTGTTGGTCAAATATATTTTACTTTCTTCTTAAATAAAATCGGCCAAAGATTCTATTTTATAATCCGTTCACATTTGTATCAAAGCAAGATTATAATGGTAAAGCGATAAATCTAAATGGTTTAAATATTTAAGGTGTGATTTAATCGGATTAAAATGAAAAGTCAAATTGAAACACCAAAGAAGATTGAAAACCTGATTATATTTCTCAATTTTTATGTAAAGGTCTGACGAACCAAAGTTTGATTATTAAAGTTGTTAATCATGAATCTCAAAGATGTTGTATGGACCTGAAATTTTAAATTGTTTTTGGTGTAATTAAAAATTAAAACGATAAAATAATTGATACGTTAAATAAAACAATTTAAGTTGTCTTAGACCATTTGGAAGTTTTTTTTAACTCGGTCAAATTAAACGCTAAATTTTTATTTATTTAAGTTTTTAATATTTTTAACTTTAATTAAACTGTTGGCTCATAAATAATTTTTTTTAATAGTTTATTAAAGTTAATTAATACTAAAAATAAAGTAGAGTCAATTACATAAATGGTCTTTGTGGTTTGATCAACATAAATATTTTTTATTATAAATGTATGAGTCAGTATAAATAATTATAGAGAAAAAATTTCTTATTTATGAAACCTTTAAAAAATAAATTCTAAACATAAATGATTTTTTCGATTATAAATTTTGATTGGTTTACACTTTGATTATAGTAAATTAAAATTAAGACTAAAATATCTAAATCATTTATGAACCAACATAAATAATTAAATAATTCTTTTCTATTTTTTTATAGTTTATTAAATTTAAGTAACACTAAAAAATAATTTATTTAATTTAGAATAAAAAAGAGTTAAAAAATTAATTGTAGAAATGGTCCCTATAGTTTGCATCAAAATAAGGGTAATTTGGTCATATTAGAAAAGTTAATAGGTTGAGTGACCAAAATTGCAAACAAACTATGAAAATAAGGACCGTTTTTGCAAAATTGAAAGTTCAGGGACCAAATCCAAATTTTAGGACAAACCGCAGGGACCATTTTTGTAATTAACTATATATATATATATATATATATATATATATATATATATATATATATATATATATATATATATATATATATATATATATAGATGAGATCATTGCAGAACCTAAATTTAGTGTAGAACTGTAGAACCAATATCGTCCATAGATTAGAATATTCTAATGGTCTTGATTAAAATAGTTAAGTTTGGAATTAGTGAAAAAAAAGATTGGTAATAGTGATATTTTAATTCTTGAAGGGGCAAAAAAGAAAAAGATTGGAAATAGCAAAAAGATTGAAATTAGCAAAATAAATATATTTTTTCTTTAAATTAAAATAACATTAATATTATTAATTTTTAAATCAAAAAAATTATACCATAAAAACGAGGATTTTATACTCTTTAAAACGAGACCGGTCATGATATATTTTTTTCGAAAAAATTTTACGTGTTTATTTTTTGTAAAAAAAAATTACCCAGACCACGATTCAATATATCATGGTGAGATAATGAGATCATTCGATATCGAATGAACACTTTTGATATCGTATATTTAACGTCAATGCAACACTGCATATACGCTCATTATTAACAGAGCTAAAATAATAATCACAATTAGTAGTCAAAATTGGTATATTTAACGAGAACGGTTATGATATATATTTTTTATTTTTCGTAAAAAAATTTTTACCCAGACCACGATGCAATATATCATGGTGAGATCATGAGATCATTCGATATCGAATGAACACTTTGATATCGTATATTTAACGTCAATGCAACATTGCATATACGTTCATTACTAACAGAGCCAAAATAATAGTCACAATTAGTAGTCAAAGTTGGTGGATTTAACGAGAACGGTTATGATATATATTTTTTTATTTTTCGTAAAAAAAATTTTACCCAGACCACGATGCAATATATCATGGTGAGATCATGAGATCATTCGATATCGAATGAACACTTTGATACCGTATATTTAACGTCGATGCAACACTGCATATACGTTCATTATTAACAGAGATAAATAATAGTCAAAATTAATAGTCAAAGTTTGTGGATTTAACGAGAACGGTCATGAATATATTTTTTTGAAAAAAAATTTACGTGTTTATTTTTCGTAAATTTTTTTTACCCATACGACCATTCGATGTCGAATGAACACTTTGATATCGTATATTTAACGTCGATGCAACACTGCATGTCCATTATATATTAAAAGAGTAAAAAAAAAAAGTCAAAGTGGACAGTCAAACTTGGTAGGCTGCTATTAATTCAATGTTAATTGTATAATTACCATCTTATCCCTAGTGTTATATTATAATCTAATGGTTTAGATTGGTTCTATGGTTCTGCACTAAATTAAGGTTCTGCAATGATCCCAACCATATATATATATATATATATATATATATATATATATATATATATATATATATATATATATATATATATAGAATATGGTTCGAGAGAGTACCTCCATTATGCAGCGCACCTGAAGGTACCATCTTTAAAAAAACTTTTTATAAATTATTTTTTCATAAACATGTTTTAATTAGCATTATGAAGATCGTATGTAAATTTCACATACATTCACATCTCCTAGCTCCTAAAAAGTGATGTGAACACACACTTACATGATTTTGAATACATGTGAACTCACATTTATGTGATGCGTGTTTTCATGCCCTTAGAGTTTTCGGATTTGCGTGAAATTCACATATGATCTTCATCATGTTAATTAAAACATGTTCATGAAAAAAAATTTCATAAAAAATACTTTTAAGACAGGTACCTTCTGGTGCGCTGCATAATGGGTGGTACTCACTTGAACCTAAATCTATATATATATATATATATATATATATATATATATATATATATATATATATATATATATATATATATATATATATATATATATAATCAGGTTCATCAGCGTACCTATGAGATTCCAGCGTACCCTAAGGTGAATGATCATTCACATATATTTTTTTTGAATAGACATGTAAAAGACAACATTATAAGACTTTTTTTCAAAATGAGCAACATCATAAATCTTGTGAATGGTAAAATAAGATCATGTGAATGGTCATTCATACCATTCACATGGTGTGAAATGTCCATTCACATGGATGACCATTCACATAAATATGCATTGAGCATTCACATAATTTTTAAGGACACAGAAAGTGTGAATGTATGTGAAATTCATATATCATGCGTATAACATTAATTTAAACATGGTTATGAGAAAAAAATTTTAAAAAAAGTTTTTTAAGGTTGGTACCTTCGGGTGCACTTGATTTTGAAAGGTACTTATTTGAAGCTGACTCTATATATATATATATATATATATATATATATATATATATATATATATATATATATATATATATATATATATATATAGATTGAGGTTCAATTGAGAACTTTTGTGCATCGGGGCACCTCGAGGCACTTTTGTGCATCAGATAATCTAACAAGGGTGCACAAAGGACATTTTGGAAAATTTAAATATATGAAATTAATTAATTTTTAAAAATCATTAAATGATAATTATGAGTTAATTTAGGAATTAAAATCTCATATTAACAACATTCCCCATTATCCTCCCTATTTCTCTCTCTCTCTCTCTCTCTCTCTCTCTCTCATGCTTTTGATTAAGATATGGATTTTATGATGAAGAGATGCATTTTGGAAGATATGAATGTATGTTGGAACGATGAAAGATTAATGTTTGAATGAACGATGCATCACGTTAAAATAAGGTGCATTTTGGATTTTTGATTAAGAGATGCATTTTGGAAGGTACAAATTTTTGTTGGAACGATGAACGATTCATGTTTGAATTAACGATGCATCACGTTAAATTAAGGTTTTTGGATGAACACGTTGATGCATCACGTTAAATTAAGGTTTTTGGATGAACGATGCATCACGTTAAATACGAAATTGATGAACATGAAGATAATGGATGAAGATGATGAACACAAAGAATGAACAACAATGATGCATCAGAATCTTTATTTTTTTATTTGAATTTGTATTATTTTTGGAAATGTAATAATTAAATGAGGATTGCATAATTCTTGTTTTACCCCTCTGCATATTTCATTATGTGCACTTGATGCATAAAACTTTCTATTTAATTACCATTTTGTCATTTGATCTAAACCACACATTCTTTTCATTCAAGGGACATTGGAGGTTCTTTTGTGCCTCGATGCACAAAAGTTCTCAATGGAACCTCCCTCTCTCTGTCTCTCTCTCTCTCTCTTTATATATATAATGCAGCGCACCAAAAGGTATCACCTTTAAAAAAAAATTTGAAATTTTTTCCCATAAACATGATTTAATTAACTATATTAAGATCATATGTAAATTTCACATACATTCACAACTCCTAAAAAATGATGTGAACGTACATTTACATAATTTTGCATATATGTAAACTTGCATTTATGTGATGCATGATTTCATGTACTTAGGATGTGTGAATGTACGTGAATTTTATATATTATCTGTGTAATGTTAAATAAAAAAAGTTTATGAATTTTTTTAAAAAAAGTTACTTTTAAGAGTGGTATCTTCTGGTGCGCTGCATTATAAGTGGTACTCACTTGAACCTAAATTTATATATTATATATATAGAGATAATTGTGCAAAAAACCCTAAACTTGTCAGTTTTTTGTGATTAAAACCCCAAACCATTTTTCGTTGCATAAAAAAACTCCGAACTAACTAAAAATCAATAAATCAAGGTTTTATCAATGGGTAACGGGTTGAAACCAGTTATTAATCCTACGTGAACCGATAAATAACCTACGTGGAATAAATTTTAATTGTTGAAACCGATTGTCAAATATTACACATCATTTAAACATTCGTTTATGATGTAATCCCGTTAAAAATTACAACTAAAAATTATCAATGAATGTTTAAATGATGTGTAATACTTAAAAACCGGTTTCAACAATTAGAATTTATTCTACGTATGTTATTTATCGGTCCACGTAGGATTAATAACCGGTTTTAAATGGTTACTAATTGATAAAACCTTAATTTACTGATTTTTGCATAAACACAAATGCTACGTATATAAATCAAAATCCATATAATACACATTTCATAATCCAACAAAAATCCACCTTTGCTTCTACTTGGAATTTAGAATCCAATTACCAGCATTACTTACCGAATAAGTGATATCGGGCTATAAGTACTTATTAGATGTAAAAGAGCACCCTCTTAGTATTGTAATATACAAAAATATAACAAATGAAATTTCATTACTAAAACATTTGGTAATGTAAGTAGTAACGTAAATAGTAACATAATATTAGAAAGATAAATTAATATCATAATTTCCACATTTGACATGACTTAAGAATAAATGAAAAAAAGATCTCACAAAATGGCTTGTAAATATTTGGTAACAAAAGGTTTAAGTATTTTTGTTACATTTCAATTTTTGTGACGTAAATTATTAAAAATATAAAAAAAAACTACAAGTGTTATAATTAGAGGATGTAATGCAAAGTTGATAATGGAAATGATGGCTAAATTAGTTGGATCAATGTATAAATATTATTAAAAGAGTAATAAACAGTCACTTGTCGCGATCTCCTTTAATTGTCACTCACTTGCATGTCATCCTTCTAAATTAACACGTAATTTGTTAAAATCTAATTCAAAATCAAATCAAATCTATTAACTCTAACTTAAATAATTAAATAAATAATTAGCTAAAAGCTTTATAAACTACAAATATTTTTAATTAGTATTTTTATATCTTTATAAATAATTATCTTTTATGTATTTTTAAATACCCATATAATACATTGATATTAACCTAGTTAACTTTATTTAGGTAAATCTTGGTATAATTTTGGGTGGTTTTGTAATTATCACATTAATTAAGTAACATCGAAAAGAGCCAAAACTCAACCTCGTCGGGTGAAAGACGTGGATGCTTCACCTGTTTGCTTTGACTTTTTTCAATAGAACTTTTTCAATCATATACTCTTCTCAAAATTCCAAAGGCGGTTTGCCATTTCCTTATCTGTTTCCCATCTATTTCCTGTGTTATATACGTATAATATTTGGGACGATCAAAAAAACCGAAAAAATCATAAAAACCAAAAGAAAGCGAACCAAAGAAAAACTGTTAATTTGGTTTATATATTTTCCAAAAATCGCAATTTGCCGTTTGATTTGATTTTCGTTCAGAACCCAAACCGATGTTAACTGAATGCAACGATACTTGTGTGTATATTAGTATATATAATTACTAATTTATGATTTTATGATTATATTAATATGTATTTATTATCTTATATGCATTGACAACATTGTTGAAGGTTTCAAGTTTTGATGCTGATATGATTTAGATACTTATTTAATTTTAAGAATTTAACATTTATAATTTTATGATAATCAGACAACTTGTAACATATACATATTCGTATATATATATTACTTAAAAAATAATGTTATAATTAACAGTGTTTAATCAATAAAGTCATGAACAAAATGAAAGATAATGAACATAACGACATTAAAATTAGACTTATCATGTTGAGTTAAATTTCTATTTTCTAATAAAGTCATGTCGGTGATTTTAGCGTCATCAAACGTTTTAGTATAATCAGGATTAATGTGAGACAAGATAAAATTAGACTTATCAATAATTGAGTTTGGAGGTCAGAAGTGCACGCTTGAATAAGTTAAGCCGGTTTCTGGAACACGGAAAGGTCTCAGACTCTCAGGGCCAGCGCCCCTGGCGGGATCTGAGGGGCAACGCCCCGACACGAAACAAAATCCACTGTTTGATTCGTTGAATGGTTAATGATCCGAGTTGATGACCCGAAATTGAAAGTTCGTGGTTTAACTACCCACAACCGATATATAACCAATTAACCACCATAACCAACTTCGTATTTTTAAGTTGTTTGCGGCGACAGAATGAGAGATGAAGTGTGTATTTTTCTCGGCCGTTTTTGTCAAAAAATCAAATCAAAGCAAAGGTATTCTTTGTTTTTATTTGGATTAAGCTAAACTTATTTATTGTATTATCCCATATCTGAATTCGTGATACCCCAGGCATATAAAGTTAAATTACAGATTTCAAAAAGTATTGTAAATACGATCTTTGAATTTATCCAAATGACTATTGTTATTCGAATCCTTATTTTCTAACACATTATATATCAATTAAAATATAAAAATTCATAAAAAAAGTTTTTACATGGATGGTAATAACTACCATCCATACATAAAAAACTTAGATACATAATAAAATATTATTCTTGTATCTAAAAAAAATAATTGTATATTTGCATATTTTAATGTTAAGTTTTTATATTTTATATAAATAATTATATATTAAAAATAATAACTTTATAAACTTAAAATAGTTTCTAATAAAACAAAAGTAAATAACTCATAAACTAATTAAATAATACTGAAACAAGAGTATAATACGTACTTTTTTTTTGGTTTAAGCGTACAATAGCAACCTATTTTTTAATATACTGATATAGTACGTCTACTTTTCTTTGTTGTTGATACGGTACGTCTATTCAAATGAATACGTACATACATTTTGTAACAAGTAAAATTGGATTCAATGATGACATGACTTTCGATTGACGTTGTGGCGTTTTTAACTAGGGACTTGACATCTTTCAACGGATTACTTGTTAATAACTTCATATTGTTCATCATCAAACCACCACCACCCACCATCCACCGGTCCACCAGGCCTACCACCTCCATCACACCATTTTGAAATCGTCTTCAAATTCTTGAAACTCAGCTCTAAAAACATATAACCCAATATATGAAAGAAACTGAATCAAACAACGTAAACTTAGTTTTTACAATATGCCAATTTAACTGTTCGGCTTGTTGGGTCAAAATTGCCTCCCCTAACGTAAACTTAGAAGATAACCTAGTTCTAGAGAAATTGAAACAATCAACCAAATCAAACTCAAAATCAAAATCACCGGGGATGACTAACCAAATCGCAAAGGATGAATAACCTGTTTCTAGTTCCAAAACTGCATAAATATGTCACTGCCCCATCATCGCTCGAACCAAATCTGGTTACACATCTCTGGTGGTGGTCACTGATAAAATACAGATTTCAAAAGATGAGCAAACAAGCGACGATTGGTGGCCAAAATTGATGAGTGAATTAGAAGTAAGAGGAGAAAAAAAGTTTAAGATTACCAGTTGGCCGGTGTGATTGTAGAATTGCAAATCATGGGTCTGATGAAGATAAATAGGTGTATAACAATAACAACAACAACAATAACCATAACAGTAACAATAATAATAATAAACACTTTAAATAAATGATTTAAAATTTAAAAAAATAGATCTGACATATAATGAAGTATGTTATGTCAGCATTCTCAAAATCTGAAATTGCCACGTAATTGGTTTGACCGGTACAATAGGTAACCGGTTAATAAAAGTACTATATCAATAAGAAAATATGACACGCGTACCATATTGGTAAAAAAAAAAGTAGACATGTTATATTGATAAAATTAAGTTGCTTTTAATAACTAAAATTGACAGGGCCATAGGGGTGACTTTGTGATTCGATGGTGGGTATCTTCAAATAGGGTTTGAATTTAACTCATACAACTCAACAACTTTCAACTTGGTTATTTGTCATTTAAAATAAATAAATCAAAATTTTCATAAATATAAATTAAATCCAACACCGTATTACCGAATTACTGGTACAAAGAATCTAATAATTTTTTACTTTTACTGTTGACGACGGGTTTCCGAAATACGAGCTTAACGTCGTGTGGACTGTGGAGAAAGGAGTTTTGAAAGCTGAAGACTTTCTTCCTCTTTCTCTTTCTCTTTCTCCTCCGCATCTGAACAAACCATCAAGCTAAAGAAAAGCATATATCAGAAGCTTACATATCAAAGAAACAACTTCCATCAACGTTACAGTCAAGGATTTAAAGCAACAACAGAGAAAATCCCACAATCTACATTTGGTACTTTTATCTGCCATCATTCTGTTTCTTTTTTTTGCTGACCCATAACATATAATATCTTTTATGATGTTTAATTCTGCCATTTCTCCATCACTATTATGATCAGTTTGTCTATGTTTTTTCCTTTGGTGATTAAGGTGGATCGATCACCATTATGTGGTCATATGTGTTTGGATGTGATGCATGTGTGGTTGTGTGTCTTTTGTCTTGATTATATTGCATGTATGCTCAATCCCTTTGAGCTCAAATGAAGTTTTAATTCCTATGTTTTGCTCTCTATTCCGACTCAACCTTCATATACCAGATGCATATGCTGATTTCATATGGTTCCACAAAAGTTTTTGCAATTATCGAGGGAAGTCCTCAGAAGTTAAATTTACATTCCTTTCTCCCATATTTTTCTATTTGGGCTTTCCGTGATCATAGTTTTCTGTATGAGAGAGAGAGGATCCATATGCTCAATAAAGTTTTTCCCTTTTCTGGATGCACATTAAGTGTTTGCATATTTGCTTAAAAGAAATATTAATGTTTAATTGCAGTGGTGATTGGAATTTTGGTTTCTGTAGATGCATTGCAATTTGTAAGAATAACCACCCACGAAGGGAATTTGAAGGAACGTCTTGATACAATGGTACTCGGTTTGAGGTCTAAGCACCGGAAAGATGGTCCTGTTCAAGTAAATTATATTGTTAATGTACAAGAGATTAACCCTTGGTCGGCACCAGTACAATCACTTGAACCAAGTCAATGTCTATCACTTGTATGGGAAAATGGTGATCAGCGGTCAGGTTTTCTTTCCCCCACCAGTGTTATAGATTCTAAAATCGAATTCAACAAATCTTTTGTACTTCCATTAACCTTACGCAGAGAAAAAAGGGATCGTGATAAGTTTCAAAAGAATAATTTGGAGTTCCACTTGTATGAACCTCGAAAGGATAAGCCAAATAAAGATCATCTGTTGGGGTCAGCAATGCTCAATCTTGGCGATTATGGGATCATTGACAATGTGTTGAGTGTTAGTGTTCCTATTAACAGTAAGAAGAGTTCTAAGTCAGTAGCACAACCCCTTTTATTTCTTAACATACAGTCAAATGATAGAGACGAAACTAATTCATCAACTAAGAGCAGCTTATCAAAGCAATCGTCATTGGATAAGTACGGGCAAGAATATGCTTCAGAAGTAACAAATGAAGAGAATGATGGTGATCTTGAGATTGCTTCTTTTACAGATGACGAGGATGATGATTACACACATTCGTCGTATCAAAACGAAAAGGTACCTATGTACACTAGATTTTTTTCTTCCATTTTGTTGCTCGTTCCTATGCATTAAACTGAAGTTGTTGAAACATTGCCAGTTCTGTAAATAATTGAGATTGGCATGCAGGATTCTGTGGCAAGCATAAAGCAAGGTAATGCGCAGCTGGCTGCTCGTACTCTGGGAGTGGAACCTCCAAATAATCATAATACTTCTTCAAAACTTCCTGAAAGAAGTATGACGTCAGTTAGAAAAGAACATGCTGGCCCATATCTTCAATCGTCATCTTCAACCATGGGTTTTCACAGTAAGACCAGTGAGCCTAAGACTCGCACAAGGATCTTGGAACCTGGTAACCCGAACTATGGGCTTCAAGAAGATATAGTTAACATCAATGAGAGAATCAAAGAACACAATCCACCGCCTATTTTGACTAATTCTGTTGGTGTTTTTAATGAAAAAAATGCAAACTCTGAAACCACTAAACAGGACACGAAAACAGCAGAAAGAGCGCAGGATGAAAGAATTCCGGAAGAGAAAAAGCATTTATCAGAAGACAATCTTGTTGGTAAGTTTTTGGCTTCGAGAAAGCAAGACATATTAAGGAGCAACACTCTTGTGTCCGGTAGAAAACCACCTGGAGGGCAGGGAAGTGGTGTGTCCAGTAATAAACTCAAGCATTTGAAGTCTGTTCAGTTACCAAAGGCTGGTGGGTTTTCTGGAAACGGTCTTCCTGCTGCTAGCCCAAACAGAGGAGATAAAGATAAAGCTCTTCAGACTAATGAGTCATTTGAAACTGGAGTTCCAAAGAGTGAATCTTCAAACGGGAAAAGCGAAGACAGGTCTAGAATAGAGATGCTTGAAGAAGAGCTTAGGGAAACCGCAGCTATTGAGGCTGGACTTTATTCAATAGTGGCTGAGCATGGGAGCTCCACGAACAAGGTCCATGCCCCTGCTCGACGTCTCTCTAGATTCTATTTACATGCTTGCAAAGAAAAATACCAAGAACAAAGGGTAAATGCAGCTAGAGCTATTATCTCTGGACTAGTTCTGGTTTCGAAATCATGTGGAAATGATGTTCCAAGGTTTGCATTAACACCAGCTCCAATACATTATTCAGTGTCATTTCGTCTGAATATCATAGATCTAGTTCTAGAATATTAGCGTATGGAAATCATGCAATTGTTGTACCCCTTGTAACTCATAACATCGCAAGACCTTCCTTTTTCCGGATGCCATTTAATAACTGTAGCTTCCAGTTTTGCTAAGTTTTTAATATAAAGTTACTTGCTTGACCAATGCCCTTGTTAGAAAGAACGAATGATAGTTATTTAAGTGTACAAGGTATTTAAGACATCTGATTCATAGTCAAACACATCTATGAAACCATGTGTTTGATCAAACATTCAAGGATCCAAACATCGTATTGAAATATTTAAATCCGTGTTGAAGAATTTACAAGATCTGGTGTATCTGTTCTGCAGATTAACATTTTGGTTGTCAAGATTCATGGGAACATTTAGATCCGTGATATAAAATTTACAGAATGTAGTGTATATGTTCTGCAGGTTAACTTTCTGGCTGTCAAACTCAGTTATGTTGAGGGGAATTATCTTGCAGACTGTTGGTGAAACTCACTCCACTGGGAAACACAAGCATGGTTCAAAGAAAGAACCCAATGATTGGAAGGACCCACAAACATTCATAGTTGCATTAGAAAAGGTTGAAGCATGGATGTTCTCGCGAATTGTTGAGTCTGTGTGGTGGCAGGTTGAACCCTGAATATACTTTATTAGGTACTGTATGCGTTACGTAGCTCTTTGTGATTGACTATGGTTTCACTCTCTGCAGACTCTGACCCCACATATGCAATCAACGGCCACAAATTCTAGTGGCAAGAGTGTTGGTTCAACTTCAAAGAAAGCATCTGGAAGTAAAAATGGTTTGGGTAATCAACAAGGGAACTTTTCTGTCGAACTTTGGAAGAAAGCTTTTAAAGATGCTTGTGAAAGACTATGTCCTACACGGGCCGGAGGCCATGAATGTGGTTGCTTACCCATGTTGCCAAGATTGGTATGATTATGTTTGGATGCTTTCTTTCCGTTACTCGACAATGATAAAGAGTGGTAAAAACATCAATTTTCACTTTTTCTATCATGGCTGTAGGTGATGGAGCAGTTGGTGGGTAGGCTAGATGTTGCGATGTTTAACGCCATTCTTCGAGAATCAGCTGACGAAATGCCAACAGATCCATTATCAGATCCCATTGGTGACCTGCGAGTCCTTCCTATTTCTGCTGGTAAAGCAAGCTTTGGAGCTGGCGCTCAACTGAAAAACACTGTGAGTACTAAACCAAACCAGTCATGAGTTGATGAATAATACAACTCTACAAAGCCAAAAAGCTTTCTAATTTTAGTCTTTTTGCAATATCAATAATAACTCCTTAATTTCAGAAAAGAGGTAAAATTGACATTTGAAGTCAATGAGCTACTTTATTTTGATGAGGATTTTGTTAAAATATAGCACTGGCCCGTCCAGCAGTAATATAAGTTGGGCATACTTATCAGTTATCAATTAAATCCAAACTTTTGTTTTAAAAATAATCTATATCAAATAGAAATTTGAAATGTAGTCCATTTGAGCTTGAAGTCTAAGGTGCTATTTGTTTCTTAAGAGATTAATTGTCTGAAGTCTGAAAAGCACATCTGAAATTCAGAGGTGGTCTTGAGATCTGAAATTAAGAGGTCATTTTAAGATTGTTTGTTTCGTAATATGAAACATTTAAAAAATATTATATCAAATTAATTATATATTATAATTAATTAATTTATATAAACAAAATTAAATTAAAATAAGTAGTTATATGTTATAATTAATTAATTTTAAATAAACAAAATTAAATTGAATATTATAATTAATTAATGTATACAAACAAAATTAATTTAATATAATTAGAATAATTATATGTTGTAATTAATTAATTTATAAACAAATAAAATAAATAAATAAATTATATATTATAATCATTTTATTTATATTGACAAAATCAAATTAAAAAATATGATGGTAGGTCGTCGCGGTGAAGAAGGGGGCGGTGGAAGGTTTTTTGGAGAGAAAATGTTGGGTGTGGGATAGGGTTTGTAAAAAAAGAGGATGAGCAACCTCTTAAAATTTTTATCAGATTTATTCCTCTCTCTTAAAATTAAGAGGTAAATTCAGAGGATAGACCTTATTAAGTCTGAAATTAAACAAACAATCTTAAATTGCTTTAGATCTGAAATTTAGAGTTGAGACCCTTTGGTTGTGTTTGTTATTTTAAGAGGTAAATGTCTGATATCTGAAAACCACGTCTGAAATTAAGAGGTGGACTTAAGATTTGAAATCTGAAAACCACGTCTGAAATTAAGATATGCATGTCTGAAATTAAGAGTTGGCCTTAAATGTTTTAATTAATTGAATTGATTTAATATTTTAGTTAAACAAAAATATTTTACATCAACCTCTTAAATTAAGACTTTAGACTTTAGACGGAAGTCCACAACTTAATTTCAGACGTGGTTTTCAGACGTTTTAACATCTTAAGTCTGAAATGTAACAAACAGTCTATTTTGAATTAAGATCTGAAATCCACTTAAGTCTGAAATGTAACAAACAATCTATTTTCAGTTAAAGTTTGAAATCAAGACTTTAGGGGTTTTTAAGTGGAAATTAAGCCCAAGCAAACACACCATTTGTTAATTGTCAAACAAACAAGGCCTAAGTTTACTTATTTACAAACTTCCAGTTTTAAATCTGACTAAAAGTCCTTTGTCCGTCTTAATAGATTGGGACATGGTCTAGATGGCTTACGGATCTATTTGGAATTGAAGACAACGACTCTCATGAAGATGCTGATGATCTTATTGACAACAAGAAAGCAGAATTTGATACATCGTTTAAGGCTTTTCGGTTACTCCACGCACTAAGTGATCTCATGATGCTTCCTTTTGAAATGCTTGCAGATAAGTCCACTAGGAAAGAGGTAAATAAGCCCATTAGTTAAGTTTTTTTTTGTTCATCTTATATTTGATCATATCATTCATACTCTTTTTTTAATCTAATGTCTTTGGGTTTCTTTTTGTTTTTCAGGTTTGCCCAACGTTATCTACTTCGTTGATCAGGATGGTTGTTTGCAGCTTCGTGCCAGATGAATTTTCTCCGAATCCAATTCCCAGTTCGCTAATTGAGGCCCTTGACGCCGAGGTCGGTATATGCCTTTTCATCGTGTTATTTGTAGTGGCATTTAATATTATATCACTAGCAAATGACCAATCAAAGATTAATAATATATGCATTTTTGTTTGAATCTTAAACACCAATTTCCTAATTTGTTTGCATTTCAGATGCAGGATGATGAAATAGAGGCTTCTGAAGGATACCTTATAAACTTCCCATGTGTTGCACCTCCATCAGCTTACACACCACCTTCATCACATTCACTTTCAGCTGTAATCGGCGAAGTAGGAACCCAATCTTTAAGGAGAAGCTCGGCATCGGTGCTCAAGAAATCCTACACAAGTGACGACGAGCTTGATGAGCTGGATTCACCCTTGACCTCGATCATCGCAGACAGTTCTCGGGTTTCCTCGAGTTCAAAAGGACTTGAATGGTTTCCAAAGGGTGGAAGAAATATTGTGAGATATCAACTCCTTCGAGAAGTATGGAAAGATGGTGAATAGGATGCAGCCAGTTTTCTGGTATTTTTGAGTTTAGTTACGGATACACTGTTTCTATCTTGTTTGATTCTACTACAGTATATGAGATGTTTGGAACAGAATCAGCTTTCACTTTTCTTGCATTTCCTCTGGAATAAAATCTTTATTACCACCAGAAATTTCTAAATGTTTCTGAAAGTTCAAACCTTTTTATTTGAAATTAAAAGGCTTTTGTTAAAACAAAAGTCATGTTTGATTGAACGCAGGGGTAGCTTTTAGGGTGTGTGAGAGGCTCAACCGCACAGGCCCTCTAATTTTGTAGGGCTTCACAGTCATAATATATTTGATACGTTGTGTATCGGTATATTAAAATGGAATTCATGTCAAATTCAATTTGATTAGTATTATTTATTTTAATTTCTCATTAATCAGTTTTTTTTTGTTATTCACGACCTCCACTTTACCTATTAAAATTAAGTCTTGAAATGATCAATTTACTATTTAAAATATTTAAGGGACTATGTTGTGATAACAAGCACAGGGCCTCCGAAACTCATGAGACGGCTCTGATTGAACGAGCTTTATTTATAATCTTGAAAAAACAAAACTTTTAAAACACAAGCTATTTAAAATAACTGTTAGGAATGTTATTGCATTTGTATTGACATTAGGGAGTTAATTGTAAATTAGTATGAGTTAATGGCCAGTAAGGCAAAAATAAACAAAAAGCGCCCACCGTGGGGCTCGAACCCACGACCACAAGGTTAAGAGCCTTGCGCTCTACCGACTGAGCTAGACGGGCTTGTTGTCTATTTCTCCTTTCTAAGCTACAAGTCTAATGTGACCCTTCACAAATATAACCCAAATTCCCGATCATGGATACTCATTCATTCATATTATGTATGTACAAGGGCTAAATAGTCACCATTGGAATTTATGCATGCTTTTAAACTTTAAAGGGACAATTTTCATACAAGGAAGGATCTGTTTATATAATAATATTTTGAATTTACGTTTTAAGGGTGATTAATATTTTTTAGTTATTTAAAAAGCAAGAACGCATGTAAATAAAAAATGTCTAACAATCAAAATCACTTATCTATTACAAGTTTTGTCAAAACCTTGAACTTGTTTTAACATTGTTTTTTACAAAAGACAGTTAATCGGAAAGCAAATCCAAACAATTACAATAACTTCATTATTATTTAGTGCTTGATCTTTTGTTAAGTTACCTACAAGAATTTAAGTCAATTCCGAAGGGGCATTTGGTTTGCCAGAATTTGGCAGGATCTGCTGGAAAAAGAATGAGATTCCATTTTGTAGTCATGTTTGATTCAGTAATGTAGTGGTGAGGAAAAAATCGAATAACTTACAAAAAACCAGAAAAACCAAATCGTAAAACCAAGAAACAAAAAACCTTGGAGTAAATGGTTGATGTTCCTTCAAAACCAAATAGAAAACCAGGAAATGAACCAATTTTATAAATTAATTAATTTTTAAAATATTTTAAACATTTTAACGTGTAATATTGTATAG
This sequence comes from Centrapalus pauciflorus, assembly GCA_020465985.1. Lineage (NCBI taxonomy): Eukaryota > Viridiplantae > Streptophyta > Magnoliopsida > Asterales > Asteraceae > Centrapalus > Centrapalus pauciflorus. The sequence goes on from JAANYP010007579.1 coordinate 1,013,481, forward strand.
AAATTTTACTTGATAATTTTTATAAGCCTATTTAGAATTTACTATTTTAGTTGATACTTTAGTAGTGCTATATACAATGAGTCGATATTTTATTTATTATTTTTTATAATTAATGTTCAATAATATCATCAAAAGAAATGAATACAGACTTTAAGCGAAGACAACCCAAAAAACTGGTTTTAAAAAAATCAATTATTATAAGGTAAAATTCAAATAAAAAAATGTTTTAAACCCAAATTAAAACCAAAAACCAACAACCCATGGGTTCAACCCAAAAAACCAATTCGGAAAACCAAACCTGGAACCGTAACGGAATGATTTCTAAAATTAAGAAATTGAAAAAAAAAAAACGGTTTGGGTTCGGTTTGAACCAAAAATCGATCCAAAGCCACTCATAGGAAAATTTTGGTGGGAAAACATTCCGCCAAAGAGTGAAATGCTTGTTCCTAGGGACTAGGGAGAGTCAAGGAAAGAAAATAACGGCCTTGGGTTTCGCTATGAAATAAAGTTTTCATTTCAATTCCTATTGCTTCATTGAGAACCAAATACGTCGTTATCGATTATAATCCATCCAATTTTCATTCCATTCGAGTGTTCTTTCTCTTGACGAATTCTATTCCATGACAAAACATTATGTGAAAAGAAAAACAGAGAAATCATTGGACCTTTAATTACGTGCTAAGTGATAACAGGACGTACGGAGGTGGTTGATTACATATATAGGTGTGTTACATACAACAATATAGTTTTAATTTTGTTTTGAAAGAAGAATTATAGTTATTAAAATTAGGAGAAAACTTCAACATCTATCTAGAATATTACAAATTAACGAAGTTGGACGTACAACTTTCTTAAAATTAGTTAACACCTTACAATTGTTAAAAATACATTGCAATATTTACACTTTTACGTACACCAAACAAACAAACAATATAAATATAGGTAACTAAGTCCATGAAAAATTGAATATTGAAGTACCAAATTAATTAAACTATATATATATATATATATATATATATATATATATATATATATATATATATATATAGGGGTGGGTTCAATTGAAAACCTATATGCATCGGAAAACCCGGGAACCACTTTATAGCCATTGGATCAGGTGATGCATCACGCAGAAATTCGATGCATCACGCTGGAATTTGATGCATCGCGCGGGAATTTGATGCATCAAGCGGGGAATTGGATGTATCACGTGAGAATTGTGATGCATTTGTGGTGGCGCATGAAGGTTTTCTGATGCATGTTGGTTTTTCCAGTGAACCCTTCTATGCATATGTATATATATAGACATATGATGGGGATTGGGGAAGTAATTTTATATATGTAGAAGTTAGTTAATATATAAGAATGAAGTACAAGCAGTGTACAAATTAAGGAAGCTATATATATATATAGCTAGAATTGAAGTAGCTATTAATTATGCAAGGGATTAGGGCCAGTAGGTACAACTCTCTCTCCATCATTGAAGTTATAAAAGTTGAAGCTGAAGAAGTTTATCGTTTTTCCAAGTGGGATGTTGTTGTTGTTGTTCATGAATTGAATGATCTTCCCATAATCAGCTTCTTTCTTGTACCTCGTGCATTTGAAGTTGTACACCACACGAGTACAACTATCATCATCATCATCTTAATTGATCCAGTACTTCATTGAATTGAAACATCAGATGGAGAGAGAGAGAAAGAGATTAATGGAGGTCGAGGAAGGACAGAAGGTGGTGTGGTGTTGTATACATCTACCTCAGAGAGACTTCAACCACCTACATTATATTTATTATAATGGGTACCAGCTGCATCTGCATGTTAAGGATTCATTAATTGAATTCTCTCTCTCTCTCTCTCTCTCTCTCTATATATATATATATATATATATATATATATATATATATATATATATGTATGTATGTATGTATGTATGTATGTATGTATGTATGTATGTATGTATGTATGTATGTATGTATGTATGTAGTGACATGACAACCATATAACTAATGCATCAGTTTCCTGCGTGAATTACTATGTGATGTACTATGGTTTCAATTCCTGTGTGATGTGTTGTAGTTTCCCTTATGATGCATTGGCATTGTGGTTCGATCTTATGGTTATCGGATGCACACCGGTTCTTCAATAAATATATTTATATATATATAGGCGTGTGTGTGTGTGTGTGTGTGTGGAGAGAGAGAACACGGAAGGGCATTTTATGGGTCATACCAAACTGCATTAACTTGTTGAATCGATCTGTTAGTTGTATATTTCAGAGAGCAACAGGATTTGCGAGAGTTTCAAGTGGCTTTCGATCTGATTACATCATGCATGCATGGAATGAATTTGAATCATCGATCATAGTATGCTAGCAGTGGCAGTACTGCATGCCCCCCATTAGTTTTGGTTAATTAACCCCACTACAATTAATCCGGGTATGATATGATATGATATGATATATGGCATGTACTGATTGCGTTGGAGGGATTGGGCTGGGAGACAAGACTACCTTGTGAGTTGATCAATTGGGCTCGATATGATCAAGCTCAGATTAGTTAAGCAATTAGGTATAAAACACTAGTTCGGGTTTACTAGGACTTTTTGCAAACCAACCAGCTAGCTTGATCGATCCGTCTCATGTTGTAGACATATTTGAAAAATTAAAGAAACGGATAAGATAATGGACTGTTGGATTGTTGTTACCAACTTGCTTAAATATTTGATCAAAAGTGCAAGAATAGTTTGTGCACTTGTGTAAGCCTATGAATATCATAACCAAAATTAGGTTAATGTCAGTGTGAAAAAGACCAAATTAATAAAAAATGAAGGTTATAATTAACTTTGAATATATGCCCCAGTTGATGACCATGGGATCATAATTAACTTTTGTGCTAAATTTGCAAAACATTGAAGCATATAGGGTGCTAGAATTGCAGATACCAAATTTTCTCAAGGGTCGTAAGTGGAAAATTGTAAAAATATATATGAACCACAACTACACAGGGGGGTTTCAGAGAAATAAATGGGGGCGCAGATTGACCCGAACAGGCGAACACCTTTTAGGATCGAGGCTGTGTTTAAATGAACCTTCTTTATGTGCTAAATTAACCCCTATCTTATGTTCATCTACTCACGTCAATTTGTTTTTAATATATTTTAAGTATTAAAATAATACACATCCATTCATATTTTTGACAAATGGCTTGTCTATCCCGTAAAGAAGAGTTAATGTTAGAAACTAGTTTCTTTTGACAGGAGGCCAAGTAATTTTGGCATAAATTTTAATCCTAAAATATAAATATCATCGTGTTTTGATTCTCTAAAAAATAATGACCGGTATGTAATTTCTGCAGTTTGAAATTAATAACCATAACAAATAAAAAACAATAATAATAATAGTAAATCAACCTGGTTTATAAAATTTTACAAGATTTCAATGACAATAACGTTCACATTCTATTACTCGAGTGGATGAAGACCATCCAATTTGACTGTTTGAGATAAATAGTATTCGAGTGGGCAAAAAAAAAAGTTAAAAGAAGGAAATAAAGATGAGATAAAAAAGGTTAAAAGAATTTACAAGTTGCAACAATTTGTACTAGCTAGCTACATGCTGGAACAACCATAAAGTTATACTTATACACAAAGGTTCAACACTGGTGCACCAAGAAACTCTTGTTTCTCCACAATGAACTCCAAGCTCTCCCCATCTTTCTCCTGGAGGCCGGTTTGGTTAAAGGCTTTGATTCTTCATCAACCCGACCCACACCCATATCACTATTCATGCACTCTCCAACATCATCAGGAGGTGGGTCGCGCTGTCGTTGCTCCCTAAACAGCATCAATAGTTTCTCAGCCTTTTGTTTCCCACGCGTTGTTCCATTTGCTGAAATCGACACTAGAGAAGGTATCACCCCTTCTTGAAGGACCATCTGAATGCACTTTTCATTTCTTGTGCATAGAGTCAGCAAGCAAGCCGTGGCTTGCTCTTGCACCAGAGGCTCACCAACATCAAGAACGGCTGAAAGCCCACTGATCAAACCATGAGCTGATATGATCTCATCTCTGGCTGAGTTGGCCATGTTTGTCAAGATGGCTATCACTTTCTCGCTCCATGTTTGATCGTTGATGAGATGCTCAAGGGCACCGAGGATGCCAAATGACACAAGCCGAGGGATGTTGGAATGGCAGGTCGATAGATGGTAGAGAGCATGAAGAGCATCGGATTTACATTCGGAATCCTCCCCATCCTCAAGGACCTGGATCAAGAAAGGAACGGCCTCACTTGCACCAATGATGGGCTTGGCTTGTTCTAAACAGGAAAGGTTCAGGTAGAGGGCTGCCACTGCCCCCAGAGAACTTGAATTTCTGATCATTTCCTCTAGCAAAGGAAGTACTCCGGCTGCTAACATTGTTTCTTTGTTCCTGGGAAAAAAAGTCCATGATGGCTCACTGGTTAAAGACTTCACATGGTACATAGAATTGTTGGTTCTCAGGGATGTATGTTTAAACCACTTAAACCACAATATCAGAGTCAGGTGATCCAAAACAACTGGTTTGGTTTGGTGGTTTAATCTTGATTCAGGTGGGGAAAATCAAACCAATCAGTTGTGTTCAGGTTCTCAATCATTTATCTACTAATATAACTTTGTTTTGTTTATACTTCATAATAAAGAAGGATAACCCATAATTCCATAGTTTGTTTGTAAGGTTATAAGGTTTTAACTATTAAGTTTGCTTTATGTTATATCATAATCACTTATTTACTAAAAATAATTTATTTTCATTTATAATCTAAAACCGAAGCTGACCATTTGGTTCCCTTCAGTTTGGTTCCCTTGGAAGGCTAAATACTTGGTTAGGTTGAGAAAAGTTGGAACTGAAAAGGGGTGGTCTTGTTTGAGGTTCCAAACGAGAGTGAAGTGCTTAAGCTTGATAACCTATATGCATATTGAAACAACAATATAAGGTGACCATAACAATTAACATACCTGTTGTTATTAACGGAGAGGTTGAAGAGAGCCATAGCTGCACTTTCCTGAGCAACCACATTTCTTACATGCACAGTTGACTCAAAAAATCGTAGCAATGCTTCAACAAAACCATTTGCACCCATAAGAATCCGAGCCTCTTCATTGTCCTTTGACAAATGCCGTATCTGCTCTACAACCTTGAGCTTTTTCGTCTCATCCTCCATGTCCAAAATGGTCAAGAAATCCTCGTATCTTTCAAACATGTTACCTGCATGCTGAGGCACAACCTCAAGTTCACCTGCTTCTCTCTCGTACTTACAGGATCCAACACTTTCAACCAAACGTGAATTTGCTGATCCGTTCTCTGATAAAGATAGGTTCCAGTAGTTGAGGTCAAGGGAATCAGGTGGTCCTTCAGGAATCAAAACTCCATTCTGTTCACACCAACTGGCAATAAGACCCTTCACACAGAAATTAGGAGTCAAACAAAGATGAGCCAACTGCTGCTGAGTCTTTGGGCAAGTGTTATGGCCACTACTGAACCATTTCTCAATGCAAATCCTCTCATATGTCTGCCCGGAAGCAATGATGACCGGATCATACATCAGTTGCAATGATATCGGGCACCTTAGTTCTTCAGGTGGCACTGACATCTGCCCAGATCTCCTGAAGTTTGGCTTGAAGTTAAAAGAACTCAGTTTCGAGAGCTGCCTCTCAAAACCATGGTTCCCACCTTCAAAAGATCCATGGACTGTAGGTGAACAAGGGGTTGAACCACCCTGTGAATCATTGTCATCTGAGAAATCACTCCTGAGTGACTTTGAGTACTTATTCATGAGATGCAAGAGATAAGCCACGATGGATTCTTTCCTCTTGTCATCATCAATCCTAGCTTTCTCTAGGAGTTTCTTGAGAGCCCTTCGCTCGCGAAGAGCACCTCTTGAAGATGTAATACCGAGTCTAGATGCAGCCTGGTGGAAAGTTTCTAACTCGCTAATGTTGCCGCTACTATTAAAATGCCTCCCTTCTTGCAGCAATCCAATTATCTCATCACCTACTTGCTTCTCTAATGGATCAAGCGAAAACTCTATTCCCTTGAGATCACCTAATATATCGGAAATCTGGGACAAGGGAATTTACTGTTAGATTAAAAGTTGTTCACCTATTGTCTCACTTGTACTGCATAAACTGGAGTCGCTTGCATTACCTGAGAACCTATTGATTGTGGAACGATATCCTCAACCCGTATAAGACTATCTTCCAGAGCGGATCTTGCCCTCTCAAACTTTATAACAACAGAATCACCTGTTATAGCCTGCAAAAGATCTACATCTGTAAGAAAACCTTCAACAACACAATTACAACGGAAACAAAATGTTCTTTTTTATGCTTATTGAATAAGCAATTTACCATCACACCCCTTTGCCCAAAACTATTATATCAATTATGAGTTCATTCGAACCTACCACATAGAGGTTTAGATGCTAAAACCACAAACACCCAAGCCCAACTCGAACTTTGTTTGACTAGGGACTTTCTTAGTTGTATCAAATATATGAACACATCAACCATACCAGGTTTATATACCAAGCTTACAAAAAAGAGGGAGATAGTATTTACCAGATAAAGTTTACTACATTCTGCACAATGTTGAAGCAGAGTCTTTGTCTTCTCCAATGCTATATGCAAAGAACATAATGCCTGAATTCCTGAAGTGCTACGAGGACGAGCTGCTTCGAGGTCAGGAAAAATATTCAAGACTTTGACATAAATCAAAGAGAGTGTTGTGCACATTCCTCCATGTAACTACAATCACATTGCATAAATTAGCAGTGATAGACAAGAAGCTTGGCAATAGAAACCAAACTACAAAAAGGTTTAACTTGGCCCAAATACCACGAATGTGGTTGATATGCATTGAACCGTAAACACAGATAAGAAGTTCATGTAAAATTCTGAAATCCTACATCAGAGACTCTCCCATTAGCTTGTCAAAGCAACTTATACATCTACACTATCTATTACATTTATATTGGAGTCTAAGTAGTAAGTACCTCATAAATTTTTGAGTTAAAACACAGATTTGCCTTCTATGCTCTCTCCTCTTTATTATTTTATATCCATAAAAGTCACCGCTATACCTAGACGTGTCTACATAAGTCAACAATATAAATCTTTTGTTTTCTCCACAGGTAAGTATTCATTTTTGTTTGATAATCCACAACAACTTATTAATGGAATAACACCACTAGTTCACCAACATATCAGGTATTGTTACATGTCTAATATACCATTCAATCTTCAAGGTTGGCGAATAAGGTAATGTAGTGGATCAACAATCAATTCTTCTAATTATTACGAGTGGTACACCAAGTAATCGTAACTTGAAATCTTTCCAATGATGAAAAGTTGTAACTTTCTTTTAAACTACCAAAAATGGAAATTATTACGAGTTTCATGCGAGACACGGGGATACTACCAAGTACCTTTGGTTCACCAAGTGCAAACAAGTTCTCTTCGATCTCAGAGTGGTCCATGAATTGCACAGCTTCAAATAACCTGAAATCATTAGAATTTAACACGGATATAAACAGATAGACCTCATCAAACACTTCTCCATTGATCAACATGATAACATTCAACAGATTTTGTTGATTTCAATACAGAAAAACATACCAAAAATGTCACTAGTTAACCTCTATACATCTCCAGAAAGAAAATTTACAAAAGAAACTAAATTTGACAATACAGTTTCCATGAGAAAGAATACAACTAAATAGAAATCACGAAGAAGGAAAGAACTCCGAGATTACCGGATGAATGAACTACACGGTAGTTAAGTAGGTGTTTACCTGTAATCTAGCCAGGAAAAACAAAATCATTCAAATGAGGCTTCCACAGACGAAAACTCGAAGATAATTCACTGAAAACATTAACCATTTTAGGGTTCTTCACATGTAACTGTAACACATAACGCCCTACTTGTCGAACTTGTCATTTGTTAATTCAAGAATTCCAGAAACAACCTCCAATATATCCTCAAATCTAAACAGAAACAGAGAGGGAAGACAGATTTAGATGGAAAAGAAAACTGTTGGAAATGGAATTGGAAAGGAGATCGAAGAACCCAATAATACTAATAATAGGAATAAAAATTAAAGAAACCGATTTGATAATAAATAAAAGGGTAGTATTAGTTTAAGGATGAAGAATGATTGAAACGAGTGGCCACATGTATTTCTATCGTTAAAATGTGGATTTTCCCGGTTTCAACTCCCCGGTCACCGGCCGACAGTTGCCGACCTCCAAGTTTGTCGGCTGACATATCTGTCTGTGTACCTAATAAATGATGGTTGAGTAAGGTCAAAATTACCACTCAGTTTTTGGACTTATTAATCAGTGATTAAAGCCATTTGGTGAGGGTGAAAACTCGATAATTACTTTTACTTTGTTCTAAATTATTAAACACAACGTTTAACCAAACCTGTAATTTAATGATAACTACTAAAATAGCTAAATCTCACACATTTATTCACTTTTTAGCCACTTTATATACATTTTACCAAAATAGCCACACTTTACGTGACCACATTTACGTGATAGCCACAATTTACGTCATTTGTACTTTTTTTTCATTTTTTAATGCATTACGTTGCAAAAGGTGTCTGATCACGTAAATTGTTGTACTTTACGTAACCATTTTTTCTCCTTTTCCATGAATGTTTGGTGTGATGTCTTGTCACACTTTACGTGACCAAGTACAACAATTTACGTGATCAAACACCTTTTGTAACGTAATGCATTAAAAAAATAAAAAAAGTACAAATCACGTAAATTGTGGCTATCACGTAAATGTGGTCACGTAAATTGTGGCTATTTTGGTAAAATGTATATATAAAATGGCTAAAAAGTGAATAAAGGTGTGAAATTTGGCTATTTTAGTAATTATCCCTTTTTTTATCATATATTAAAACAGTTGTTTGGATTCACATTTTAACCGTAATTATTAGATTTTTATGTTTTAAAAATACAAATACATAAAAGAATATTTGCAAGCAAAATTATTTTATTTTATGTTTTTTTTAATCATCAAAACATTTGTGAGTTACATAAAAACTTGGCTTTGGAGTGTTTTGTTTTTGTTTAACTTTTGGAAACACATTTTATACAAATACAAATTCAAATTCAAATTCAAAGGCCCTCTAACTAGATGTTTAGTACAAATAATTCTTACTTCGAGCTGAAGCTCAGAGCTAAAGGTTTTTGCAAAGGGGAACCTAGGGTTTCACTATCAGTGTCACGCGACACCGATAAAATATTGACATGATGTATTATGTATATGTTCAAAAATCGAGTGATATTGGAGTTTTAAGAGTAACACCGGAAAAAGAAAGATTAACTTAACTATGAATGGTCCTAAAAATGTGTTTAAAACATGAAAATTAAAATTAATACAAAAATCAAAATCAACCAACCTAATCAATCAATATATGTATTGCATCTATCATTGTAACAGAAGCACTTCCCAAAATGGATGAAGTAGTTGACAAAGATGCTGAAAACTTGAGAAAGAATTCATGCATTGATGATATATTGATTAGCAATGGAGAGAATAAAATAATAACTCATATGAGGAGTGTGGTAAAAATGAAGATGTAATAAGGAGACTTCATTTCTTGGAGCATATATGAAAGATGTAGTGAGTAGGTCAGCTTCATTAGAAGATTTGATTTACAATTTTGTACATTAAAGAGTTTTATTCATTTTCACTTAAATATTTTGTTTATTTTTCACTTAAGTATTAACGTAGCAAAATTTTAAATCAAAGAGTGTTTTTGTTTATTCAGCTTTCATGTTTCATCGTCGAATCTCAAACATTTTAGTCAAACATAGCAAAGGAGACGAAAGCATGAGGAAAGGAAGGAGAGCATCGAGTGAGATTGGAAAGAGTAGGGACGACAAAAAACCACAACCCGACGATGAAACATGAAACTGAATTTTTCGGAACGGGTTTGGGGACGTGTTATCGGGTTCAGGTTGGGGAACAAGATCTTATCGGGTTTGGGTTCGGGAATTTAAGGATGGAAAATTCGATCCAAAATGTTAAATCGACGAAACGCTCAAAATAACCCGTTAAATAAACAAATTGTTTTTTGAAAAAAAATTCAAAATTATCATAAATTTTCATCTTTTGACCATTAAACCATTCGATCGATTTGCTAAACTATCCATCCATTTTTATTCCTTAACAAACCCAATTGGTTACCAATTATATACAAATTCATTTGTTTTACTAAAATTTGGTAATACTAAAAACTATTTTGCAATTTTGTTTTGATAGTAATATTTTAGCAAACTTTTAACTATTTTAATAACGACATAAGATATTACTATATGTAGTTGAATTTGAAAATAGTAAAAGTAGATTCAACATATTTAATAACCATGACAAAATAACATATTTAATTATTTTCTAGTTTCTTAATAAATAAGAATTAATTCTATTTTTATAAACAAAACATGTAATATTTAGTTATTATGTAAATATAAATTAATTTAAGAAAATTATTTAAAACTTTTAAAAGATGTGGTTAGAGATTAGGACATGTTTGAAACGAAAGAAATGAGAATTAATAGAATTATAAGTTGTTTTTTAAAACTACAATGATACATAATTATACAAATAAATATTGACAAAAAAATTTAAAATTAAGAACGAAAACTCAACATCTTTTCTTGTTTTAGGATCTCTCCATTTTGGTAGACAATGCAAAGAGTAGTGATATGTACATAATAATTTTTTATTATGTACAACAAACTAGAACAATATTTCGCACATGATCCTTAACCAAATGTTACATGATTTATCTCATTCATGTTGATCGTGAGACCGGTCAATATAGAGCTCCAAATGACGAGTTATCCTTCTTAACAATGTACAATCATATCTTGCATGACGTATAAACCTAAAACAACATTTATTATCATGGATGGTAAAAAGTTGTTATGTACAAATTATCTACCTGCAGTTGTGGATCCAAAAATTCTTACCGTTGGGGGCATCCCTTATATGTGGTGTCTATTGGTTCGATTGTGAGCTTCTTAAGCATCGGTCGGGTTCTTCAGTTAGATTTTTTTGACCATATTCAATTAATTTACACGTAACAACTTAATATTTGATTTAATTAATACTCCCTAACAATTTAATTAAATGTAAAATATTGAGAATTCAATGAACTATTAAACCATAATTTAATAAACATTTTACAATTTGACCAAGTAACATTAGCTAGCTAAGTAGATAAAAAAACATGTCAAAAATTTCTTTTTCTTGGACCTTATTTCTCTGACTTGTGTTTAATAAAAAAAGGTTGGGAGACTGTCATTTTAGATGTCGCGTGGGGTGATGTGATTTCTATGAAAATTTACACAGCAGTCAACAAGGCATTGGGGTCGGTTCCCCACCTTTTAAGTGTAACTCCGTCCGTACATCCCTAATCTATCTATATCTATTAATAAAACAAAATAATTTTTCCACATGTCAATCTCTCATGACATCTCAATTTCGTTTTCCCGCCTATTTTATTACCATAATTCTATTCTAATGTTAAGGAAAGCAAATTAATAACTCCAACTATTTTTATAAACTATTATGATAATTTATTTTCATATTTAATTAAAATACTTAATAAACCTCTATATATATATATATATATATATATATATATATATATATATATATATATATATATATATATATATATATATATATATATATATATATAAAAAGCTATGGATCAACATACTATTCAAGTCAGTAAAATTTTTATTTATTCGTATGTATGTTAATTTTATAGTTTATATCATTTAGATAATTTATCTATTGAGTTTTAATATTAGCATTTAATTATTAAAAAATTATAATTGTAATATACTAAATTAATTTTATATGTATTTTTAAAAAATTATTATTTTATAAATATATCTCATGTAATACACTGACAAATAACTAGTGTAATATACATTAAAATAAGTTGTTCATTGTTGAGAATCAAATGTAAAGGCCAAATAATAGCAATCAAGTACCTGAAATCATTCAATTGGTTAACTTTAAGTGGCACTAATCAATGAAATAATTTCACATATATTAATATCTGATGTTATTTTTGGATTGTTATAAAACCTTCATGATATGATAAAAAAAAACTTACAAGTTAACAACATACTTTTATTGTCTTGATTTATTTATATCAAACGTGTTAAAGATAATTTAGATGGTGAATATTCTTAAATAATTTTTATTCTTCCCTGTCAAAAGAAAAAAATTGGAAATTAGCAGAGATGGCCTAAAATATCAACCGATTGATTGTGATGTAAAGGCGAATATTATCATTGGGAAAAAAATGGTTTTTTATTGTCATGTAAAAGATAATGCATAATCATTGCATCACAAAAGTGATTCTATTGTATCACTAATTAGTTATCATGAAGCCTCTTTCAGCTTTATTGTTATAATATTAACATTTTATCTTAACAAAATATTTATAATGATAAAAAAGCTGTTAATGACATGACAAATTTAACCCACCCCAAAAATTTATTACCTTTGGAATGTGATTATGTGTGAAAAACGTTTTTGGCGAGGTAACAAACCATTGACTCATTGACCAAAAGGTTTGACAAGTGAAAAATAATGCTTTTTCTAATTAAAATGGTAGCAAGTACTTGCAAGAAGTTAAAGTTGTATGCATATAAATGAGAACTTAGGCTGCGTTATGAAAATTTTTCATTTGTTTTCAATTTCAGTTTTCAAGAAAATGTTTTTAGATTTAGTTCTTCAAGAAAATGTTTTTAGATTTAGTTATTTAAAAAAATAATTGAGAATTCTGAAAACACGTTCATATAGTAATTGTAGTTTTCAGTTTGAAATTCATGAAAATGGTTTGAAAACAAATTAAAATTGTTTTCAACATTTAGTTATAAACTTTGAAAATAAAATTTTTATGAAAATGAAAATTGATTTTAAAAAATATGTAAATGAACATGTTTTCATAAAAGCATTGTTTTCGTAAAAAAATTGAAAACAATTCAGTTTTCGTCAAATAAACGCACCCTTATAGACCAAGCATAAATTGATAAGCTACTCATATGGGGTTATAAACTTATAATCCATATTTATTTATCCTACGAATAAAATGATAAGTGTTCATTTACGTCCATAAAACTTATTTATTTTGAAACTAAAAACATTTTAAAATTTTAACATTCACTCAACCAAATTTTGGAATTATATTTTGTTAATTTTGTTCGTCTTCATTTGGGATGAATTTTTAATCTGGTCATGTGAAAATTGCAACTTATAATAGCTTACTTATTGGATATATAGTTAAAAATCATATAGATGCAATCTAACTTTGTTGTTAGAATAATTTTTCTTTGAAATGCATATAAATATTATTCCATAAACTAATGATAATTTAGAAAAATACAAAACACCAAAAAACCTGGAAAGAAAATCAGAAACCAATACACCACCACCACTAAAATAAGAATCCTTAACCCAATTTCAACCAAAAAAAAAACAAGAAAAACTTCAGACTCGTACTCACACCAAAAACTAACCTACAAGCGTGCGACGAAGAAACATTGCAACAAACACCCCTAAAATAAAAGAAACTAACCAAATCCTATGAAACACAATTGTGAACTCCAAATCGTAGAATTGAATTGCGAATTCGAACCATCAATGTCATCAAGATAGAAGTTATCTATGTCGAAATTACTAAGGGAATATCTCGTACAACTGATCTGGTTAATATGATAACCTTAAACAATGATAATCTTTATTTTTTTATAACCAATACTTTACAACTTCAATAAATGTAACATCCCATTTTTGAGATAATTGTGTGTAATTATTTTAGTGGATATTTAAATAATTAATATCGTGTTGGGCCAATGAGATCCCGAGTAGTGGATTGATACGTGTCGGGTTTGCGAGTTACGTGTCTCCGAGTTATAATATTAGTGGATTAATTGTGTATATGAGTTTGTGGATTTAAATGGGTTAAGTGGATTTTAATTGTGAAAATGGGGTATCGGGTTCGGGTTATGGGATCACTACTACAAAAAGAATAATGGACCCCGGTCAAAAATGATAATAAACCCCGGTTGTAGCACCGGGGTTGATAAGGGGGGAGGTCTATTCCGAATGTAAAGGACCCCGGTCGTTCAACCGGGGTATATATGTATATAGACCCCTGTTTCATTCAAAATAACCGGGGTTCCAAGGCTTATATGGAACTAAAAAATACAAATAGACCCTGGTTGTTTTGTAAGGAACCGGGTTTCAAATGTTTTTTTATTTTAATTTTTTTAATATATATATATATATATATATATAGTACTGCAGAACTCACACACCCATCTATTGTCTACAATGGGACTCGAACCCACAACCTTGGGGTCCCCTCTAACACATTGATACCACTAGGCCAAAGACCTTTTTAATGAATTGATTAAGACAATAAGGTATAAATGTTTTAGTGAAAGTAAAGGACCCCGGTCATTTTGTTAAACAACCGGGTAAATGTTGGATTATGTACCCCGGTTTTTTTAAAAACAACCGGGGTGTATAAGAAAAAGTAAAGGACTCCGGTCATTTTGTTAAACAACCGGGTAAATGGTGGATTATGCACCCCGGTTTTTTTAAAAACAACCGGGGTGTATAAGAAAAAGTAAAAGACCCCGGTCATTTTGTTAAACAACCGGGTAAATGTTGGATTATGTACCCCGGTTTTTATAAAAACAACCGGGGTGTATAAGAAAAAGTAAAGGACCCCGGTCATTTTGTTAAAAAACCGGGTAAATGTTGTATTATATACCCCGGTTTTTATGAAATCAACCAGGGTGTATAAGAAAAAGTAAAGGACCCCGGTTACCTTGTTAAACAACCGGGGTGTATTAGCTAACACCCTAACGAACTTCAAAAGAACCCTGTTTTTTTAGCTTTTTTTTCTATCAACCGGGGTGAATATAGAGGGGGTCTATTATGCTTTTTGTAGTAGTGGATCGGAACCCGCTAAAAGTGGAATTAATATATATGTACGTCTCCTTTTCCTTTCCATCCTTATCTAAAGTGTGTGAAGTGTGTGTAAAAGTATGTGTGTGCGTATGTGTGCTCTGGAGATCAGAGTTGAAGTGAATCAAGTTGCTGAAAAGTGAAGCCAAGGATTTGCATCTTGCTTGATCTTCTTCTTCATAGTGTTCTTAAGAGTGTTCAAGGTAAGGGTTTGATTTTTGGATGATTAAATCTTGAGATATGTTTGTGTTATGTTGGGGAATTTGATTCTTCTAGTAGTATGGGTCGAATTCATGTGTTTTGGTGTATATTTGCTGCTGGAAATCGAGTTTGGAGGGGTTGAAAACCCCTGGTTCGGCTATGGAGTTCGAAGGGCAAGATTCTGCTATCTGGCAAAAGCGCGGCGCGCAAATCAGTCTGCTAGAGAATCTTGGTTTAGTTTTATAAAAGAGTTTTGAGTCGTTATTTGGTCGAGTTCCGTCGAGATATTATTGAATTGAATTGTTTGGGATTTTAGGTTCCGTCGGGGGTTCCGTAAAGAGTTTTGGGTTCGATTGGGATTGCTTCGAGTCGGGTTTGTGCCGGGGCTTCGGGATTCGGTTAAGAGTGTTTCGAGTCTGAATTAATTGGGTTATTGTGATTCAAATATATATGTTGGTTGAAATGAGAAATAAGTGTAGGGATTGTGTATGTTACAGGGACGAGTCGACAGCGAGACGAGCCGGGTCGGAGGTTATAAGTTCAGTGTTTGGGACCGATTGATCAGGTGAGTACCCGAGTCTTTTCCAAATGAGCGCTCCATTTTTCTGAGTTGTACCGTGTTATTTGTGTATATTGTGCTATACTGTGTATGAGACAGGGACGTGGACGTCAGGTATGATTCTATTTCCCACATGTGTGATATAAGTGTGCATGAGATGAGATCCAGTCTGGGGGTCCGTGATGAGTTCCATACGGACGGTGATTCGCGATGTGAGATCGCGTGGGTTGACTGTCCCTAACAGTCCTTGGAGCGTGTATACACGGCAGGGCCTGTAGCCGGTTCGCGCCCGTGCTACAGGGTTGTGGCTAACCACCGGTGCGCACGGTCGTTAGCTGGGGAGGAGTCCCCTTCAGTGATATTGTGTGCAGGGCTTCGGATCTCATGCTGAGTGTTCATACCGGCTTTATACTGCTGATTGCCAGAGACAGAGATTGAGCTTGTGTTGTGTGTATGTGCTACGTGTTTGCATGCTATGTGTTTACTGTGCAGAGTCTAATCCTCGAGTACTCACGAGCTTTCGAGCTTACGTATTCGAGTCTTCCGTGTTCAGGGTTTCAGTGAAGGGTTCAGTAGCTGTGCTTGTAGATCTGGGAGCAGGGATTATCTGGAAGGCTTTGTGCTAGTTTCGTGTAGCGATCTGTACAGTTCAGCTTATGTGATTAGTGGATTATATGTTAACAGTGTTTATGTAAAAGTTTTAAATTATCAGTGAATTCTGTTTATCCTGTGACATGTGTTTAATAGAGCATTGCGATGCTGCCACCTGTGTATTGTAATGACGTGGCATTTCCGGGATCGGGGAGGGTGTTACAGCATGGTATCAGAGCTTGTGGTTTGAAGTCTGAGTATCAATTAGTGGATGCTTAACTTAAACCTTGTTTCGATCCATGGGGGATCCATTGCGATTAATTTTGGTGGAGTTAACTAACCTGGCTTAGTGTATAACGCTGGGTGACCTATCTATGGTTCTCAATTGTTTTGGTTTGTGCAGATAGTTATGGAAGATCAGGGCGAGGGATCCGGCGCGGGTAAGTTGCCAGAGGATGAGTTCATTCGCAAGTCAGAGCTTCTGGGGGTATTGACTGAGTTTTACAGACAGCAAAGAGAACAGGAGCGGGAGCAGGATCAGGGTATGGGATCACGTGCTGGGGGTGGTCAGGATACGGGTACGGGTGCCTCTTCATCTATGTCTCGGCGAGGGGGTTCGTTCAAGGATTTCATGACCGGGAATCCGCCAGAGTTTAGAGGCGGGGGTGAGCCAGGGATGGCTATGGCATGGGAGCGTGAGGTGGAGGCTGCCTTTAGAGTTGCGCACGTGGAGCCGAGAGATATGGTCGGTTATGCGACCTATCTGTTGAGGGGAGGGGCGTCACAGTGGTGGCAGTCTATAGAGTCAGCAATGACATCTTCTGCGGCATATGCGATGACGTGCGATCAGTTCAGGGCTGTGTTCAAGCTACAGTACATCCCGAGAGACGAGAGGCGGGAGATGGAGCGGCGATTCCTACTCTACAGCAGGGAGAGATGACGGTGCAGCAGTATGTAGACCGGTTCAATGAGTACTCCCAGTTTGCGACTCATCACATCGCCACCGAGCAGCGAAAGGTTGATGCATTCGTTGATGGACTGCGAGCTGACATCAGAGAGTTCGTTGGGATGCACGAGATGCCTACATTTGCCAGAGCATTGGAGATGGCCCGCATAAGGGAGCGGGAGATAGCCAAGCAGAGGGAGGAGCCATCTTCTCAGCGTCGACGTGCGAGGACTCCTGAGCGGTCCTCGAGAGATCGGAGGTATTCCAGAGACGATTCCAGGGAGCGACGTTCGGGTCAGAGTTCGAGGGATAGACGAGACAGAGATAGAGGCAGAGACAGAGACAGGAAGCAGAGATCAGGTGGACCGGGGTGGAGCCAGCGACCAGATAATCAGATTCAGAGGCAAAGGCAGAGTTCGCGATACATGGGGCAGAACTAGAGCAGCGTAGAGCAGAGACCTCGAGATGGGGGCGATAGAGGAGACAGTTCGATTGGAGATCGGGGGTGCCCGAGATGCCACCATCGCTATAATGGGTCGTGTGTGCTCAGGTGTTATCGATGCGGTCAGCGGGGGCATGCTGCCGCCACGTGTATAGTCCCAGAGCCGTTATGCTTCCGTTGTGGGAGGCCGGGACACAGAGTGCGAGACTGTCCAGAGTCGGGACCAGCTGTGCAGGGTGCGAGTTCTAGTGGGGCCAGAGCAGAGCCGTCGTCATGATTCTAGGGCGCGGGGTCGGGTCTTTCAGGCGACTGCAGAGGAAGCTCGAAATGCTGCTGATATGATTTCGGGTATGTCTTTCTGAGCTTGGTTTGAGTATGTGTCAGTTGTGGGGCGGGTTGCTGGGCTGTGTCAGTGATAAGCGTATGTGTTCTGTGCGTATGAATTTTTTGTTGCATCTGTGATAATGTGATTCAGTGACAGAGTTGTGGGATAACTGTGAATGGGTTATGTGGGCTTGTCGTGTTTGGGGTGTGTTTATGATGTTAATGTGTTGAATTGAGGAACATTGTGATGAGGGCTTTCGAGTTCGAAATTGTGCTATGTTAGTGGACTGATCTTGTGGAGTTATGCGAGTTATATGAGTAGTTATTGTGACAGTGTTTGTGATGTGCTAGTGGAGTGATCCTATTGATAGTGGATTATCATGTGATAGTGGATTATCCTATCGATAGTGGATTAAAGTTCTTGTGTGTGTGTCCATAACTATGATATTGCGTTTTATGAGATGCGTTTATTTGTTGTGGTGAAAAGAGTTGAGAGTTCTGTTGTGATAGTGGATTAATCTATTGAGAGTGGATTTAATCTTTTTATGAGTTTAACCATGTTTATGAGCTTGCGTTTAGTGATTCGATGGAGATGTCTTTATGTGTTGTGTTAGTGGATAATCTATACAGAGTTATGCGGGTATGTGATGAGGGAGAGTGAAAATCGATGGATTGAGATCATATGTGGATTGAGTGGCTTATGAGGTGACGCCACGAGAAGACTCTGTGAATAGAGGATTTATCAGTTGCCGATATGTGAATTAGGGGATTTAATTGAGCTATTAGTGGATTGTCTAATTGAGTCAAAGATTCGAGGGAGTCGATTTGTTTTAAAAGTTGAAATAGAGACGTGTATTAGTGATGATTGTGCCAATCCGAGTTCAAATGCGAATTTATCAAGAGTTGTTGATGATGTCGAAAATTGTGAGTCAACATTTCGGGGATTTGACTTAGGGATGTGCATTTGCGAGCGGGCTTGCGATAGATTCCGGGGACGGAATCTTTTTAAGAGGGGAGGATTTGTAACATCCCATTTTTGAGATAATTGTGTGTAATTATTTTAGTGGATATTTAAATAATTAATATCGTGTTGGGCCAATGAGATCCCGAGTAGTGGATTGATACGTGTCGGGTTTGCGAGTTACGTGTCTCCGAGTTATAATATTAGTGGATTAATTGTGTATATGAGTTTGTGGATTTAAATGGGTTAAGTGGATTTTAATTGTGAAAATGGGGTATCGGGTTCGGGTTATGGGATTGGAACCCGCTAAAAGTGGAATTAATATATATGTACGTCTCCTTTTCCTTTCCATCCTTATCTAAAGTGTGTGAAGTGTGTGTAAAAGTATGTGTGTGCGTATGTGTGCTCTGGAGATCAGAGTTGAAGTGAATCAAGTTGCTGAAAAGTGAAGCCAAGGATTTGCATCTTGCTTGATCTTCTTCTTCATAGTGTTCTTAAGAGTGTTCAAGGTAAGGGTTTGATTTTTGGATGATTAAATCTTGAGATATGTTTGTGTTATGTTGGGGAATTTGATTCTTCTAGTAGTATGGGTCGAATTCATGTGTTTTGGTGTATATTTGCTGCTGGAAATCGAGTTTGGAGGGGTTGAAAACCCCTGGTTCGGCTATGGAGTTCGAAGGGCAAGATTCTGCTATCTGGCAAAAGCGCGGCGCGCAAATCAGTCTGCTAGAGAATCTTGGTTTAGTTTTATAAAAGAGTTTTGAGTCGTTATTTGGTCGAGTTCCGTCGAGATATTATTGAATTGAATTGTTTGGGATTTTAGGTTCCGTCGGGGGTTCCGTAAAGAGTTTTGGGTTCGATTGGGATTGCTTCGAGTCGGGTTTGTGCCGGGGCTTCGGGATTCGGTTAAGAGTGTTTCGAGTCTGAATTAATTGGGTTATTGTGATTCAAATATATATGTTGGTTGAAATGAGAAATAAGTGTAGGGATTGTGTATGTTACAGGGACGAGTCGACAGCGAGACGAGCCGGGTCGGAGGTTATAAGTTCAGTGTTTGGGACCGATTGATCAGGTGAGTACCCGAGTCTTTTCCAAATGAGCGCTCCATTTTTCTGAGTTGTACCGTGTTATTTGTGTATATTGTGCTATACTGTGTATGAGACAGGGACGTGGACGTCAGGTATGATTCTATTTCCCACATGTGTGATATAAGTGTGCATGAGATGAGATCCAGTCTGGGGGTCCGTGATGAGTTCCATACGGACGGTGATTCGCGATGTGAGATCGCGTGGGTTGACTGTCCCTAACAGTCCTTGGAGCGTGTATACACGGCAGGGCCTGTAGCCGGTTCGCGCCCGTGCTACAGGGTTGTGGCTAACCACCGGTGCGCACGGTCGTTAGCTGGGGAGGAGTCCCCTTCAGTGATATTGTGTGCAGGGCTTCGGATCTCATGCTGAGTGTTCATACCTGCTTTATACTGCTGATTGCCAGAGACAGAGATTGAGCTTGTGTTGTGTGTATGTGCTACGTGTTCGCATGCTATGTGTTTACTGTGCAGAGTCTAACCCTCGAGTACTCACGAGCTTTCGAGCTTACGTATTCGAGTCTTCCGTGTTCAGGGTTTCAGTGAAGGGTTCAGTAGCTGTGCTTGTAGATCTGGGAGCAGGGATTATCTGGAAGGCTTTGTGCTAGTTTCGTGTAGCGATTTGTACAGTTCAGCTTATGTGATTAGTGGATTATATGTTAACAGTGTTTATGTAAAAGTTTTAAATTATCAGTGAATTCTGTTTATCCTGTGACATGTGTTTAATAGAGCATTGCGATGCTGCCACCTGTGTATTGTAATGACGTGGCATTTCCGGGATCGGGGAGGGTGTTACAATAAAGACCTTTAAAATATAAAATTATTACAAGTTTCAGGTTAAAATACAACATACCTTGTACTAATAAATTGCCACCATCAAAAAATTATTCCAATACCTAAAAAATATTATTTAGATGCGCATATATATCCCCAAGGATTACGAATATTAGACAAGTACAATTAAAAAAATTAATTTATTTAAAATGATTAAACAAATATTCATATTTAAACTTGATAAATTTGCCATAACTATATAAAAAAAATATAGGTAATCATCATAAGTTCATAATAAATTTAAAAACCTAATGCACGTCAATGCCAATGTGGGTGGTCGGGGCACAACCAACATTTTACATATTCCTTATGTTTTTAACATAAGCTAGAGCAATTGACCAGTTAAAGTTCTTTTTTAGAAAATATAATTCTTCCTTTATAAAAAACCTAGGCTCCATACCCTTTGGCTCGTAAGATAAAATTTACTTTTTAATGTGTTTAAAACTTTAAATTATAAAAAAAATGAATTAAGTTAAAATTCTAAAAAATATTATTCAATTCTAACTATTTATAATAAAATTTAGGTTACTTTTAGTTGATTTAAACATCTTTTTGTATCCTACTAAATATATATACTAATAAACACACCAATACACCACGTACTATAGTTTGAATTATATAATATATTTTTAAATTTCATTCCACGAGTCAAAGGAAGCCTTATTATAATTGCTTCTTTTTAATTTTTTTTTTACGATGTTTTTATATATTATATTGTAAAGAAATCTAATGCCAAATTTGTTTTAAGAAAATTGTATTCAATATAATTCTAGGCTGATTCTCTCTGGTCATTAACGTTATTTACGTTTAAAATATGATAATCTGCTAATGTGTTTGTTTCAGTGTTCGGATTCATTTACGTCTGTATCAAACACATGTTTTATAACTCAAAGCATATAGTTTCCTTATATCAAAATATAAATATTTCTTATTATACAAATAATGCACAAGGTACATATATATAATTATTGAGTTCAAGGCAATTAATAAATAGTTAAATACACCGTAAAATGAATGATATTCTACAAATGTTGACCACATGATTACAATTGTCAAGCTTCCATATATAGTCAACAAATAGTATTTGTAAATTTATTATCCATTAAAATGATAAATGATGAAGCATTTTACATATTAATTAAAAAGCCTTAATTAGAAGAATACAAAAGTGTATTGATTAGATGATAAATATAATAATAAATAAAGAGATGAGGGCACGTTTATGGGTTTGGTTTATGGGAGACAGCAGTTTGATAAAACAATCGTTACAACACAATGATGATGCGAACCATGATTTTCCTTGCACGTGTGAATACGATGAGGTTTTACAAGCTGGCACACGTACTCCCAAGATCTTGTGGTGTTCCTAAACCTCCAACAATTAAAGTAATAAACAAATAAAATATTTTAAACAACAGCCGATCGATCCCGTATTCGATATCAAAAAATGTTTCCGCTCACAAACTGAGTCGTCTAATGGGATTAGTCACTACTGAAAACTGAGATTTGAATCTGTCGCTAATGGCTAGTTGCGACGGATTGATCTGATGGAAAAATAATGACAAATTAGGGACGAACTTCTAACAGCAACAGATTAACGTCGGATATATTAGCGACGGATACATCAAAGACAGAGTTATGACGGATATATCAACTCCATCGCAAAATTGGTATCACATATTGGTCGCTAAATGTTGTCACATGTCTGTCACTGAAATCCGTCTATATATCGTCATTAATCCGTCGCAAATCGGTCGCTAATCTGTCACCAAAGTTCCGTCGCTGATACTTATTTTTCTAGTAGTTAGACTACGAGTCAATGACTAACAATTTCGTACATTAAAGTAGAGTAGTTGTGCTTGGTTTTAATCGAGTTTAAAAGATTCATTATAAACCATTTTTATATTTTCTCTTATGAATGTGACACTTGGGAGTTCGGAAGGTACGTAATATATGAACACATTGTTTGTTGATTTCTTAATTAATGAAATCATTAAGAGATGTGAATGACACCTTTTAATTAGCGATCGATCACAACAAAATAATAAGTAAACAAATTAAACAACCCCGTTAAGACACGTACATCACTACCTAAGCACAAATGTGACTTCAATTCTATGACAAGTACTGGTCTAGGTGTTCAAAGCATGCATGATTCATCAACAAGAAAACGAATCAAGTAGTTGAAGAAACTTAACAAACGGATAAAAAATTCTTTATGCTTATTGATGGCCTCTCTTGACCTATCCGGCAATCCATTAAGAGTATGTTTGACAAAACTAGCTGTAGCTTTGTGTTTTTTAAAAGAGGTAGAGCTTTTAGTAGCTGGAGCTTTTGAGAGCTGAAACTTTTAAAAGAGCTGGAACTAATAGTTTTATAAATGTGTTTGGTAAAAGTAGTTGTAGTTTTTAGTATTAATTTACGTAAAAGGACATTAATATTAGTCAATAGTGATAGTTTATGATTAATAGAAGGGTAAAAAAGTAATTATGTTTGACCAAAAGCTCATGAGCTTTTCAAAAACATTACTTCTGCTAGCGTTTTGAAAAATGAAAGCTCTATGTTTTTTTTCAAACCTTTTGTTTGCCTGTTTATAAGTGAGTGCAATACTCGATTGGTGACAAACCTTTTAATATCAATTTGATATCACGGTATTGTCACATTAAAAATGAAATCAATAGCTACAACAATACAACGTATTATGATATCTATATTAATAATTGTTTTTTTTTTTTAAATTATACATAAGCATTGATTTGTAAGCATGTGATTAACCTTGGAGGATAAATTTACTGATATATGCATCAAAGTGTAAACCATATAATTATAGGTAGACAAAAAATTAATAATAAAAAGATGGAAAAGTTTGTCAATGATGATGAATGTTTAAAAGAAACTTTTTCTTTGAAACGAAATGTCTAAAAGAAATTTTGGATGTGTTTGATATAATAATGATTAAACATGTAGACATTGGAATAATGTTGAAGTAGACGAGTCATGCCAAGTTTTTTTTTTAATGATCGAGTGTTAAAAAATATAAAACCTGTATGATTTTTTACATGAAAGAAAATTGATTGTTTAGAAATATATTTTATATATTATCATTTTTATTACTAATATTAATATTGATAAAGAACATATGATCATATATAATTTAAGTTACAAATCAAACATGTATACTTATTGAACATTCTGTCAGACTTTCAAAATCACGTCTCATCAATCAAAAGTGAAATCGAACAGTTTACCTCAGATTACATGTTGAAAAGTTTGACTCTAATAGAATAATGTGCTTATAATATCTCTCCCATTAGACATAAAAATAAGGGTAAATTACAAATTTCGTCCCTGTAGTTTATAGCAAATTACGGATCCCGTCCCTCTACAGAAGAAATTACAAATTCGATGTCTGTGGTTAACATTTTGTTACGGATTTGGTCCTTTGACCGGTCATTTTTTTTAAAATGACCATTCTACCTTTGAGAAATATTACGAATATAGGTACTAAACTTTAATAGAATATACAAAATAATAAAATATTATACATCAATCCTTCATATGTAACCACCATCCGCTTAAGCTTAATCTCCTCTAACCATGGATAAGCCCTAGACATTTCAGAGATCCAAGGCTGAAAATACCCTCCCCAACCTTCCGGCACCAAATTGAAGTCCGCAAAATGCGGTTTCCCTTTCAACTCCACAGATCTCCCTTCCGGAAACCTCCTGGTCATGATCTTCGGACTCACGGCGTAACAGTTTCCGACGAAAATCCTCCTCCGGCACCACCTCTCAGTCTCGTACCACGATTTGCACACCAATGAAACAACATTCCTGTCTTTATGTGAAGTAATGAACGAGAAAACATGCTCCAACACCTCCTCCGGAAACGAATACGCCATTCTCCTCCGCCGGACGCAAAATCAACGATGAATCACCGGAAATCTTCAAATTTAAGCACGATTTGTCACAATGATCTACAGTTCAAAATCAACATTCCAGACCACCGGCGGACTCGTTCTTCCCTGCGACGTCGTTTTCTTCGGTTTTCTGTTGATTCTTCAAAGGGACGGTGATCGGAACATCACCGTCGGCGCCACGCGTGGTTGCAGGAAGGAGATGCGCGTCGGCTAAAAGCTCTTCACCGTTCTCGTCTAAGTTCACATGGATCATCCCAGCACCTATTAAAGTTTATAAATAATTAATTGGTGATGTATAATATTTTATTATTTTGTATATTCTATTAAAGTTTATTACCTATATTCGTAATATTTCTCAAGGGTAGAATGGTCATTATAAAAAAAATGACCGGTCAATGGACCAAATCCGTAACAAAATGTTAACCACAGACATCGAATTTGTAATTTCTTCTATAGAGGGACGTGATCCGTAATTTGCTATAAACCACAGGGACGAAATTTGTAATTTACCCTAAAAATAACTACACTTTTAATACACACATATTTAAATAATTGTTATTTATCGTGCACGATAAATGTGATGTTTTTAAGCTGACGGTAAGTGACATAACATCATATGGCATACATCATCGA
Organism: Centrapalus pauciflorus; assembly: GCA_020465985.1. Classification (NCBI taxonomy): domain Eukaryota; kingdom Viridiplantae; phylum Streptophyta; class Magnoliopsida; order Asterales; family Asteraceae; genus Centrapalus; species Centrapalus pauciflorus. The sequence goes on from JAANYP010007579.1 coordinate 1,039,028, forward strand.
GGCTAGCTAGCTATATGCATGTGTTATATATGACCTTATTTTAACAATTATGCACACTAAAAAACATGATTTTTCGTCAAGTGTAAATAAAAGAAAATCGATGTTAATATTATGCACATATAAAATTTGAAAAAAAAAATGAAAAGTGTAACATATGAGTTGAACAAAGCAAATATTAATTGCGGAGACAGATCATATAGATTCCATTAATTAAGTTTGGCATATTGGATCAATAGATGTCACATGGCATGCACAATTGCATGTGCCCTTTTGACATAAAATGCAAAATTTTTATAAGAGATCAATTGTATTGGTAAGTTCGAAGTTACTGATTTTTTTAATCAATTACACCATACATCTCAATCAAAATTACGAAGTGATCTGTTTTATAAGTTATTTTAACTAATGATAGTTATGCATGACATTAAAAATGAAGAAAAAACTATAAGACTCAATCCATTTTCCATTTTTTTGAATTTTTTCCATGTTAATAAGAAAATGAGAGGATTGAAATTTATACTAAAATCCATTATCTACTCATTCGTGTAACACCCCATTCCCAAGTTTTAATTTGGTATTGAAATTTTAAGAAAATATGTATTTAAGTATTATGTGAAATTTTGTAATTGGTCAATTTAATGAAAGTACATTGCTATATTGTGTGGATTCAACTTGTGACAAATGAAAGTATTAGTGGCCAAAGTGAGAAATTAAAAACTTGTTTTAATGGAAGAATTAAGTGCAGATGTTAATTTTGATAAATCTTTAACTTAAAGGAAGACTTGTACAAGGGAGGAGGATTGCAAAGACTATTATCATTTGAGACATCAAACATCCATGTTGTTTCTACATCTAGACATCATCCTCAACCCATCTCTTGCTAAATTCATGCTAAGAAATCAAAATTGAGTTGAAATTGAGTTAAGGGTGCAATAAGAAGCATTTGGAGGTAAGCATAGGTATTTTAATGATAACTTGAGTTAGCGTTTATACCCAAATGGTGAAATAACTTAGAATGTGTTTGCATATGATTTTGATATAGATTTGGTATCATAATTATGAGCATAAACTTGTGAGAAATCTGCATTTGGTGAAAAGATTTAAAGGTTGTTGCATGTTCTTGTTTAGTAATAGAACATGGGTTTATGAAACCTAGCTTGGATTTGTATGAGTTGATTTGTTTTAGGATGTAAAAGTAGCTTAAAATGGTTTATAAATGTTGTATATATGTTCACAAATCGTTTTTCTAGTTGTACCAAAGATATGGTCAAGTTTTTAGGTAAAAATGACGATCTTTAAACTAAAATGGACAGGCAGCCATACAAGTGTCGACTCGACAAATCGGGGTGTTGACTCGGCGAGTCGGGGAGATTCTGTAAGTGAACTGGTGTGATCTTTATTTGTCTCATTATTTTACATCTTTGAAGAGGGAGTGTAAGTACATAGAGTTTCATATATGGAGCTTGTGAGTGTGCTTTCTTATATCAAAATTGGGGCCAATGTAGCTTGCTTTCATGCTTTTGCTAATGGAGGTCTTGTGTACGGAATCTAGGTTTGTATATGAGGTCATTGGCCATCTTCATATATATTTTGTGTTTCATGCCTTTCCTTTTTCGTTTGAATACTTTATTTGTAAAGGTTTTTCATTATGATGGAGCTCATGCGATAAATATTAAAAGGCTGTTCACTTTTTTTTATTCAGAAACAAATGACATACCAGGTATAAAGCCATAATGTAAGTTGTACATATGATTCCATCTTAGCTCCAAGACTAGCGTCAAATAATGAAATATCGTTTTTGCTTACGTGGTTAGGAACAATTTTGGTGTTGAACTAGATGGGTTAAAAAGAGTTATGCTTTTGGAATGAAATGTGTTTTTTTTTTTTGTGAGAATTGTTGTCAAACAATATTCCAAAAGACCATGTCCTCATAGGTGGTCAATTGGTGGTTTGGCTTAGTTTAACAAAATGCTTGAAACTATTATAATTTCAATATAAATTTAGATTTTTTTGACGTCTTACTTGACATCGATGCCTTGCTTGCTTTTTGATGTCGTTTGTGCCTTCTCATGTCTTGCTTGCATTACTTTGATTTTTATCGAAGACACTATGTATATAAAGACACTTTATAATTCACATGCCAGGACTAGGTATAAATAAATTAACAAGATATGATGCTACTGAACCTTTACCCACATGCCAGGACTAGGTATGCCTGCATGAACCAGATACAAGAGGTAATATCCTGGTGGTGCTATCTCACCGCTTGATGGCCCAAACACCCCTACTGTGTAAGTGTTCATGGACGACCCTTGTACAAATGACACATTATTATCATCCTTTAACACCACCATTCTTTGATTCATTCCCACTGAATGTGTTGTGAATGATGGTGCTATGATCCTTGCTGTTATTCTTGATAGCTTTAGATACTTTAACACCCTAAAACTCACAATTATTGGTTTCTTATACTCCATAATATTCACGTCTAAGCTCACTATTTCAGGCCTAAGAGGATCGTACTCTTTCGCTAAGTAAGGTGGTAGAAATGCCTCCAAGCTTAGCTCCGTAGGGAATTCGACATTTGTGAAGTTGTACAACGGATTTGGGTTGCTTCCTGCCACTAAAACACGTCCGTCGGTGATCAAAATCGCAGCTGAGTTGTAAAGTCTAGGCTTGGAGGTGGATTGCATCACTGAGAATCGGGTGCCTGGAGGGCCGTTAGGGTGGTAGAGCACGGGCCTGGTCACGGGATCACGTCCGTTGTTCCATCCGGCTGTGCCTGACCCTGCACCGTTGATGATGATCACATCTCCGTTTGGGAGAATGATCATGTCTCCCATCACTCGTGCGATGGGCATGGTCTCCATCTCCCAATTGGGACTCTCGTTGTTGACTTTGATCCGTCCACACGTAGGAATTGCTCGAGTGAAATTATGGGCTTGTTTGACGTTCAAGAAGGCATTACGTTGAGCCCCACCACATACCATCACTTCAGGTTCGACCAATTTGTTTTCATCCATAGGAAGTAAAACCGATGACCCAGAGCTAGGATAGCTCCGAGGATCCTCTCCAGTAATGGGAGGAAGGTACTTGATCACAAGGTTTCGCTGGTAATCAAACACCACGGACCGAACATTGACGAAAATGAACAAGTTTCCATCAGGCAACAAATGCACAAACGGGTACAAATTGTTCTCAAGTGTAACCTCGTCGTTTGAATCTCTAAGGAAATCCATCAAGAAAGAAGAATTGACGGAATTAGAAGTAAAGTAATCGGGTGAAGTTGTAGGGTAAAACTCATAGTTACTTTGTCGTCTCCCACCAACGATAATAATTCGTCCATCGGGTAGTATTTGATCGGTAGAAAACCACCTACGCTCTGTAAGGTACCTGGGGAATTCAATCCAGTCACAGGTTCCATCGTCACATGGAATTATGGTGCGGACCGTATGGTCGCCATCATTATAACCACCCGTCTGAACCAAGGTGCCATCAGACAAAACTGCACCAGAGGAACACCATGTATCGGTTTGTAAAGACAAAGGACGAAATGTGTTGGAGCGTATATCATAGAGGATCGAGTGAGCAGTACAATCCTTGTGGAGCACAAAATCAAAAGGATCATATCGACAACGGTTAAAAGGAAGAGAGATGTTAGAGAAGCCAATCTCAGTCCTATCAAACATAACCACATTGTCGTTGTTCAGGAGTTGCATATGCATGGGGGATATACCAATGTTTTCGTGTACAAGTTGCCATTGGCCGTTGATGGCGGGTGTTTCTTGTTGGGTCGTAATCTTGGCTAAACTTAGTAGGATAAAGAGGACAAAGTTGGTGACCATTTTTTTTGGTGCAGGGGGAATTAAGGGATGGTTTGTTAGAAAACTAGTGTGCTTTGAGTTTGGTGGTTGATCGATCAAGAGTCGTAGGCAGCCAATGTCTAAAGGTGTGATTCATAATTCAATTCATGGCAAACTTATTTGTTATATGATCATTTTCTTGGTATTTACGGATGCCCGAACGATTCCATTACAAACGTTTCCAAACTTAACGGTTTTAGATTTACACCAAAATTTACGTGTGTATATAAAAAATATACATTCAAACTAGTTTATGAAAACCAAACCCATGTATAGATTTTATCCATAAGAATTTATAACATAAAGGAAAATGATATTACAATTAAATCAAAGTATTTTTGAAAATAGTTAATCAAATTGATTAAAATAGAGATGAATACATAATTTTAAGATTTGATTTTTTGCAACGATTTAAGGTTAACAATCACACCTTCTAATTTTTGGACATTTAAATTTGTTTTTTTTTTTTTATTAACTACAATATTGAAAATCTATATTTATGTCAATTATAGAATTAATGACACTATCTACCTATATATAAATTATAAAACTAAATTGTCACTGTTTGATTTTAATTAAACATGATTTTTAATGAGGTTTGATTAATACCTGGTATATCCTTAAATAAAAAAAAACTAATCATTTCTCATGATCTATTAAAATTTAATATTGTATAAATTTCAAAATAATAATAAAAATTTAATGTTATAATACCAATTTTTGTTTGTAAAGGGGGCTTGAGTTTTGGTAAGGATACAATTACAGCGATCTGTGTTGACTTGCACACTGTTCGTCAGTTTCAATCTTCAAAACTCTCCAGTCTCCACCTTTCCAGCTCCGGCTGCCTGCTGGCGTTCCCACATTAGATGAGCTTCACATCGCTGGAAATATGAGCGGAGGAGATGGTCGGAAAACCGCAAGAAACAGAATCAAACCGTCTATCAGCACTGTATCCAGAGAAGATCATCGCGAAATTCGTAACCGGAAGGGTTTACGGAAGGAGAGAGGCAAAGATCAACTCCGCATTTTAGATGTTAATATCGTTCTTTTAGGGTTTGCCATCATTTCGTCATTAGTCGGACTGTTTTTTGTCTTCCGTTTCGTCCACTTCTCCGAAACAGATGATCAATTGCCAAGGGTTATCACGCCGTTTCCTGCTCCAAAAATCATGGACCTTGAGATGGTGAGGCTAGAGTATTCTGTGTTTTTGAATTGTGGTATATGTATCCTGACAATATTGTGCTTCGTCTTACAAACGAGTGAATTTGATAAACTGTCTGCAGTTTCAAGGTGAGCATAAAGAGAGCCTATATTGGGGAACATATCGTCCTAACGTATATTTCGGCATCCGGGCCAGGTTACTTCTTACTGTATAATATCCTACAATATATCATTTTTGAACATTATGATAAAACATGTCTCCTACAATTAGATGAAGAGTCAGGGTTATTTCAGCCATATTAGAAGGACATAAATTTTCTTCAGCTTGTATATGCATGAATTCCGTTTCCTGCGTCTGTTACAGGACAGACACTTATTGACCATGTCGCAATTTGCACACTCGTTTCATGTTCTCAGGCCAATAATCATCAGTACCTAACAATTCTTCCTTGATTTCCAAGTAGATCCTTTGACTGTTTAACTTCTTTCCGATCATGATCTTACTTGTCTGCTAATGTGTGCATTGTTCTCTTGGAATGATGACCTTCTTACACTTGTGAGCTTCAAATCGTAGGGTAATGTTACTGTACATTTAATTATTTGTTTAATGATTCAACTGAGAAATGGAGTGCATTGAGAAAGGCACTAGGCCATGAGCAATGAGCAAGGCTAAAGACTATTACACTAATCATATCTTCTCCTCATATAAAAAGGCAATATACGGTACGTGATACCCAGAGAAAGTGTCATTTCTTTTAATGTTATATGGACCGTGGATGCTGGACAGAACACAAGATAAATTTTTTTTAATGAACAAGGCTTTTTTTGGGGCATAATCTAATATTTTTGGGCCTGCAGATCCATGTGGATGTGTTACAAAATATTGTCAAACTATTACAGTTATTGATTACTCAAATAGATATTCTTGGGTGCTGTTGTTGGGGCTAATTTTACCAATATACTCTTTCTCTGCTGAATCTGTGTTAGTATAATTCTTTATTATATCAATGCTGACTAACAAGCTATGATGTTAAAATTGTTAATGTAGTTTTAATGATTATGATATATGTTATCATTTGTACTTGCTAGGACTCCAAAATCTTTGCTTGCTGGATTGATGTGGCTTGGAGTTAAGGATGGACGATATTTTATGCGACATGTCTGCCAAGATGCAGATGATCTTCAAACATATGGTTGGAATAAACATAATGGAAGGGACTATGGAAGTCAGATTCTAGTTGACCATGGCATGACATTGACCACAAACTTTCTTAAATCCAAGGTAGATGGCAGTGGGTATGGAGGAGACTGGGCTTTTCAAGTTGGAGTGCAAACTGAGAAGTATAAGCCTAACCTGTTTCCCTAAATAAATTTTCCATAGTATGTGCTGAATAATATGCTATGTTACTTGACTATTTGCTAGAACATAGATTGTTTCAAAGATACCTGTTACATATCTCTGTGTTAGATCACCTGTCATCCATTTAAGAACATAATATACCTTTTTTGCCTACTGAACAATGAGTGTGAAGGACTATACAATATAAATGTTTTAGGAATTTAGTTGGCAGCTGATATTTCCTCCTTAAAACATAAATTTTATCAGAGTACCCTATTGCTCTAGATGTAGTATGTCCACCAGTGCAAGAGAGATGCGTGTTTGGAATAGCAGGATACACTTTTTCTTGGGCTCGCAACCTTATGTTACCTCCTTATAATGTTTATGTACTTTAAGTGGTTGAGTATTCCAGATATGCTCTATTGGTTATTCTGGTAAAATGAAATTCTAATGATAATTTAATTTTATATGCTATATTATTGCTATGATTTTACGAAGTGTTAATATACAATTTCCCATATATTTGTCTACAGTATTTGTCAAGACTTTTTCTTGTATACCTCGGAACATGCAAGATATGCCGTTAATGATTTCCTGTTTGGATACTAAATCCCTTTATAGAGATCAAAACCCTGCCATGTTATTTTTGTATCTGAAGTAAGAGTTCATGTGAAAAAAGCTTGCATAAATTTAATGGTCCATTGCTCACACTGCAATTTACCATGTATGGTTGTTTATCGCTGATTCCAGATTAAATGAAGAAATGCCGGAGGCTGCACATCTTTTCTTTTATGTGGCTGATGAGGGTGAAAATGCTGTAAGCTTAGGTAGAAGCGTCGCAGAAATTCATGAGAAGTCTCTGTTGGCATATGGATCACGACCAGATGTTGGTGGTTGGGAGCTACACTTAAAATCAATGGTAATATTTTCCAACATTTTTCCGTATCTATAAAAAAGCATTATTCACATCCTCACATGCAAGTGTTTACATATGTTACTTGTCACTGCTAAACACATTTTTTTCTTTTCTCTTAGAGTGGACAGGGATTGTATATATGGTTGGTCCTGATAGTTTCTGCATATATGGCTTATGAAATATAACGTTAGAGTTCAAGCAAAAGTAGTGTACCGTGGTCTATTTTATGGATGTTGTAGTTAGGGCTGCAAACGAGTCAAGCCTTTATTGAGCTCGATATCGAGATCTTGAGTCCTAAAACCGAGCTAAAAAATGACGAGAGGAGCTCGAGCCTTTTATATATATACACATCGAGTCGAGCTCTTATCAAGCAATTCGAGCTTATATAGTATCGAGCTGAGCATTTATGGAGTTCGAGCTCAAGCGATATACCAAAAAAATAACTCAAAAGTTGTTCATACTTCATATATAGATTCGAGCTTTTTGGGTCAAGCTCGAGCTTGCATTTTGAAAGCTCGTCGAGCTGCTCAAGAGCTTGAATCTACCCTAAGAGACTCGGGTCGAGCTTGAGCGCTGTCAGCCTGTCAAGATCGAGCTTAGCTTGACTCATTTGAAACCCTAGTTGTAGCATGTTTTAAATCTCCATCTTAACTGTACTATTGAATTTTACTTTTTTTTTTTTATTTTTTTATCTCACTTGATGATGAACTTTTTTTGGTCAATCTTTGGCTGAAACCATACGCAATTGCATCTCACTATGCATATTTATTTTCTATTATTGCTGTATCGTTTTTTTTTTTAAAATTTCTTTTTCATTTAAGTAAATACCCTCTCCAATGAATGTTCATGTTACTAATATGATTTGAGTTATGCCAATATTTTGTTATGTATTCTAATTAAGACTTCACAAGTTTTCGGGGAGCTATTACTGATGAGCAGCTTGTCTTCAGGATGATTTTGAACTCCACCATGTTGGTCTCAAGACGCCTCACATTCACAATCTCTCTGATATGGTCCAAGGAATTCTTGCACATCAAGTAATGTACTAACATATGACCTTATATTGCTTTCATTTCTTATAACTGTTTTATTTAACTGCTAGTAGTCTGTGAGGGATAGAATAAACTTGGTTCTCTGTCACTTATCTTTTACAGCATGCAAGTTAAGTAAGCTGGTAAATGTGCTTGTTGTGTTAGTGATGGAATTGGATTTCTTGTTTCTACTAGGCAAGAACCTTTGGTCATTTGGAGCTTCCAGACACATCTGATGATTCTGCTAACATTTTAGTTTATCAGGTGGGATTTTCATCATCCACATTTTACTTTATACCGGTTTCAAATCTATCAACCTATTCCCTTTCTCTTAGCAGATCTCTGCTAGGACTCCTTTCAGAGCAGACATTGCTTTTGTAACTGGAACTGATATTGATGATGCTAGAGTTGAAGAACGTGTTGAAAGCCTTACAGGTACTTTGTTGTCTCTTAATCCCCGAAATTTGATGTTATCATATCTGTCAGTTGGATATAATGGCTAATGAATACAAATCATATCCTGTGCCACTTATACGCTGTGGCCCAAATGAACATATATCTGGCCATGTGGAAGAAATTGCTGAGATGGATTATTTCAGTTAGATAAAGTAAACTTGTGTTAGTCTTTCTAGTAACCAGATAACCGCTCTACAATGCATTATATTCATCTTATATTGTATCATGTATGATTATTGAACCATTACTGATAAGCTAAGGGAACATAGTAACGCACATGGTAAATGCAGTTGCGGGAGTTGGTTGGATTAAGAGCCTTTGTGCTAAATTGTAGAAATGGACCTACCTGGTATGAAGGATATCCATTGCTTGAAAACATCATAGGGACAGTTCATGATGTGTTGACTTTCTGATTGATTTGCATAATACTGGCAGACTGTTTCACGTGTTAGGCTTCAGATGGCTCAATTGAACTCATACATGTAATAATAGTTTCTATAATGACAGATATTGAGAAACTTTCTTTTCTAACTTCATATTGGTTATCTCTTGTTTGTGGATGTAGGCACTTCACTGACTAGTCAACTTCATATCAAGGAAAATGAATTTGATGATAAATACAAGAAGATCTTTAATCCGTCAGATAAGGTATTACCAAAAAAAAGCTTCAGTTCCTATTGTCCCTTTTCATTGTCGTTGTTTAAATACATATATAGCATTAGCCTTCGCATGTCTATTTACTCAAAAACTGCAAACTTTATGTTTATCAACATTTTGATGTCTATTTGAATTTTCAAGCGTACTAAATTTGGATATAGTTTTGTGGGATTGTGTGTGTAGCAACAAGTGTCTTGCCTTCTGATCACTTGTGTTGTTTCAAGGGTTATGTCATCAATAGAGTTGCAAGTAAACTTGGTTGCCTTATGTAAAAGTCACCAAGGTTGTGTATACAAGTAAACTTGGTTGCCTTATGCTCCGGGTACAATAGAGTTGCAAGTAAACTTGGTTGCCTTATGCTCCGGGTACAATAGCACATGTAAATGGGGTTTGCTATATGTGCAAATTCTAGAATCCTTATTGATAGTTACTAAGAGTCCCTTGACTTGTGATGCTTTCATTCTTTATTTTTAGAGCGTTATTCGAGCAATCCACTATGGATATCCTTGGTAATTTACCTTTTGTTGGCAAAATGTGCTATATCTGCATAAGATGTTGGTAATTAGAGGAAATTGATCTACATGGAGGGTGCCTTTTGGTGCTATTTCTTTATCTCTTGAATTATCATTCTTTTTGATATGCAATTCAGGTAACTTCAAGACAGGTACCGTGTCAATCAATTATAAACCTACTTTTTATATTTGATGATCTGAATACACCAGCAAATAATTTTAACGAGTCCTTAATCTAGATGTGTTATATGCAGCTTGAGTCAGAGTCCATGGAAGTTGGTAAGGCTGCAATCGGAAATTTATTAGGAGGAATTGGATACTTCTATGGCCAATCGAAAATATTGTTTCCACAATCCTTAAAGGTAAGTTGGTCTGTTTTTCTTATAAATATATAATCAAAATGTTATGAATCTGGAATTTTGGATGTCTTTGCCAAGATATAATCTTGATTACATATAGTCCCATATAATTCAAGTGCCTCTTGAAGCGGTATATTGTTTCTTGAGTTAAACTTGTGGATGTGGTCATGACGCCATGCTGCTAATGTTTTCGTGAAGCATAAATCAATGAAACATCTTATCAGTTCCTTTTTCTATATTATAGTACTGCATTCTGCAAAGTAAAGCAACAATAATTGCCACTATGCCATTAAAATTTGCATGAAGTGTGTATATAATATTTCTCTGTGTGCTTTTTAAAGAGTAGAGTTGTGAAGTAGTCTCCATATCTATGTGTCCATTACGTATCTTTACATTAATCATTTAAACTTTTGTGAGAAGATTCATGTTTATAATACAATGTGTACAACCGAAGTAAAAAATTATGAGCTGTGCCTCCATCAGTTTCTATTACGCGACACGGTAAAAAACTAAAAACTTACAGGTCTTCCCTTCCTCTGATTCCTAGTCCCATGCTCCTGTTTCCTCTCTCTTAACATAACAGTTTGTATTTTGGCTTTCCATCCATATAATTGAAAATGTGTTGGAAACTAAGTAACTAACCGATTAAAGTCCCATAAAGTCTATTTAGTCATATGCTTTTGAAGTTTTAATACACCATGATAGCTTTCTCAAAGTGTTTGTTTCCCCATTATAAATGGTACGAAGACTGACATACCACATTATTAGTGGTTGTTTTATGTATGTAAATTGAATTTGAGCACTTTCTTCTGTAAGAGAAAGGCAGGACTCGACCACCAGAACAAATTGTATATTATGAAATGGTACATTAATGACAGTGAGTAATCAATTCCTAAGCTACTTTCCATAGTTACTGCCTTGTGGCAATTGGATTTGACTAGCAAAGTATCACATATTCCTAGAAGTTATACCCAACCACAGTAAATCATGGGTCCCATAGGTATTAAACATAATTTTGAAATGGTTACCTTTTGTTTTTTAATACTTGACAAGCAACAACAGACCCATTGTTGCAGTAAGCATTGCTACCTTTTTTTTTTCTTCTTTTTTGTGTTCCTCTGCACATTTGGTGATTTTATGTGTTATGCGTTGATGATGCTAACTTATCTGAATTATTATGTTTTTTAAAAACTATACGGCTGACAAAGTGAACAACTATGTGAAGCAGCATCGAACTGGTGGTGATTCTATATTATATTGGCCAGCTGAGCTGTATACTGCTGTTCCAAGTCGCCCTTTCTTTCCAAGAGGGTTCTTATGGGATGAGGGTTTTCATCAACTACTGATCTGGTGCGTAGGATAATATGTTTGTCTTTTTAAGAATTTCTATATCTTTTTTTAGATCTTTCATGGTTTGCTCTATTTTTATAGTTTATTATTAAGATTCATTTTAGCCTCCCCAACTAGTTTATAATAGACTATTGTTGTCTTGTAGTTTTCTGTATGTGTTAACAGAATAAGATTTTGCTTGCATGCTGCTAAACTATCTATTCTGGTTGCAATTGTACCATGTGAATTTTGAAAAGGCGATGGGATACACATATTTCCTTGGATATTATTGGACACTGGTTAGATCTTATGAACATTGATGGCTGGATTCCACGTGAGCAAATTTTAGGAGCTGAAGCCTTAAGGTAATATTACGCCTATCTACAGTTCATTAAAGTGTATTTCTATGAAAATAACTTCTCATCAATCTGCAGCAAGGTACCTGAGGAGTTTGTTGTTCAACGCCCAAGCAATGGAAATCCACCAACATTATTTTTAGTCCTACAAGGTAAGGTTTCATTTTATAAAAACACAAAAAAAAAAAAAAAAAGAGAAAAACCTCTTAAGATTCAAATATTATTCAAATCAAATCACAGAGGATGGTTGTGCAATGGTTACCATATTTTGTAGAGAGCACTTTACTGTCTTGAAAACTAGTAAGATGCTCTACTTTTTGAAGCATCTATTTTGTTTTCTATGTTGAACTTTGTACCATGCCCATTTTGGATACATTTAAACAATTTAGTTTGTAAGTTCGACAAAAAAAAAATTTCGCCACCTGCTTGCTGCAGCACTACTTCCATATCAAGTGCTGGCATGCGGGACAGTTTTCAACTCTGGACTTGTTGATTTTCACACAGAATGATGCTTTCATGGAAATAACCATCAGTATTTGATTATGAACTAAACTTGCTGAACCCATGACAGATCATTAGTTTTGCGAGTCTTGTTTGCTCCACTGCACTGGGTGTAAACTTTTGAAGCAACCCACAAACATAATTGACAGCTAAGTGCTAATTGCTAAATTGAATTTTGCTCTTCAGATCTGGTTTGTGGCGTGATGAGGAACAAATTTTCTGCCACAGAAAGCAAGGATATCAATGCTTTTTTTGAGCGATCTTTTGGTCGTCTGGAAGCATGGTTTCAATGGTTTAATACTACACAATCAGGTAAGCGTGGTAATTTCAGAATTTTCTTGATCGCTTCCATCTATCGCAGTGTCGCATCATCATTATTGCCTGTCTGTAAAATGTGCTTGTCTAAAGTTGACTACTACCTTGGCCCTTTTAGTGTAAGATAAATTTAAAAAGTGTATATATAAATTGTTTGTTGATTGGTCAACTTCTTAGTGGAATCGTTCATGGGTAATGCAACTTCTTAGGGCGCTTGGAATCGTAGAGAATGGAGTTGTTTACAAGCTTTTAAACTAACAATAGTTACACATTAATAAAGATTGACATAGGAAAAGCAGGACAAACTATAATAATTCCATTCCCTTTCGATTTTAATTCTCTCCATTTTGATAAGAAAAGTAGAGAATGGAATTTGTACTAAAATCAATCCTCTATTCCTTTCCATTGCGAATCAATGCCTCTCATCACATGATAAAAAAACTTGTAAATCTCATGTGATTCCATTCTCAAATCTCTCGATTGCACCATCCCAATTCCCAAATGCACCCTTAGTGGAAAGAAACTTTCATAATCATAATATTACAGCTACACCAAACATGCATGTCTGATGGTTAAGTTCTCCGATCATTATCAACGTGGCAACGTGGCATCATAAAGTACGTTGTAATATAGTGAAATACGTTTTGTATATAGTAAGTGATGCAAAATCTCTGTAACAACGAACTTTCAACTTTATATGAGTTTTGGAAACATCACATCAATTTTTAATTGACAGGCAAGCATACAAGCAGCTATTATTGGCATGGAAGGAAAGAGAGTCAGACCATATATGAACTGAATCCAAAGGTCGTATTTTTTTCTTAAAGCTTGTTCACATCTCCAAAGGTCGTATTTTGTGCGAGTTTTGATGTCTTGCATGTAATCTTTTTAGTTTGTAATCTCGGTCATTTAACTAGGATTTTAAGGAATATGCTAAAAAGGAAGAATCTAGCGTTCTTCCAGTCTTCATCAATTGACAGAGTCGCCTAAATTGAAGCTTATTGATTGTCTTGATACTGAAACAGAACATAAGTCTTGAATCTTATTTGACAGACCCTCTTTTCCTTAAAAAAATGAGCTGAATATTGTCATATGTACAAAAAGGAGTTGGAGATACTCTTATGTTAGTGGCTATTGTCGGATTAAGAACTTGATGATTTGGAAACTCAAGGGACAGAGTTCATGAAACAGCTCTTTTTATTTATTGTGATTTTTTTGATGGAGGTGTGTGAAAATCAATTTTTTTTAGCAGACTTCTACAAGTCTTATTCAGTGACAGTAATGTAAATTTTGACTTAACTTTTTTAGAGTCGACAAATGCAAAACACTTGGTTATCCTTATTATATCACTAAACTGACTACTATTCTTCATCTCTCTTTTGGCATCTCAGACATTGTCTTCTGGTTTGGATGACTATCCACGAGCATCACACCCAACAGAAGATGAACGCCACTTGGATCTTAGATGTTGGATGCTTCTTGCAGCAGATTGCATGCACTCCATCTCAGAGCATCTGGTGAAGAAAAAAGAATCTGGGAAGGTATTGTAGCAATGCATGCCAAAACTTATTAAACTCACTTAAGCCCTTAGACATTAACAGAAAAAAGGTGAATGAACTGCTGCAGGCATATGGCGAGACAGCTAAGATGCTTGCTGACTTCGATCTTCTCAATAAGGTTTACTCAATTAGTTTCCATATGCTTGACTGTACATGTAACTTCATAGAAATCTATACTTTTTAATTTAGTGCTATTATGAAAGATATTTCGATAATCTGTTTTTTAGTTTTTTTCTTTTTCTGTTTCATGTTATCATCGCATAAATGCAAGAGTTTAGATAGTTTAGCGCACATAGTTGAAAAACCCTCCAGTTTATTTTCCATCTCATATGTGCTTGCTTGTTTTCCAGATTCACTTTGATAAAGACTATGGGGCTTATTTTGATTATGGAAATCACACAGAAAAGGCAAGTTATCTCTGGTGTTGTTTATGGACACTGTTTAGATTGATGTTCTTGAAAGCAACATATTTTCCATGTTATTGCCTAGCAGAAACCTTTTCTTGTAATTATTGCACATGTTTTTTATTCAAAATTTTAGAGATTATCTTCTTTTGATATGAGATTTTTACATCACCATAGAAATTACAAATTTTATTAGCGATGGAGAAACTGCAGGCAACCCCAACAGTTAGGTGATTGGAAACAAAAGTAAAAGCAACAAAAAGAAAAAACTAGAACCCAATAGTAAACCCATAATCTTCCAGGCATGGAAATCTATAGCAGCCATCAATTTTAACATCAAAATTGCCACTCAACCAAACATTTACTAAGTTTATTCAAAATATATTTATGACAAGTCACTCCACCCCATTGCTAACCTAGCTGCATGCCAAAGACAAGTTTATTCAATATATTATTCGTGAAGTATAATTAAGTATAAATTTTTTACATTAACTTATAATATCTTTAGGTTCGTCTAAGACGGCAACTTGTGGATAAAGATGGCAGACATCCAAGTCTAGAGCTTGTTCGAGAGGTTCTAGAGAAACCAGAACTGAGACTAGTTCCACACGTTGGATATGTCAGTCTTTTTCCCTTCATATGGAAGATCATTCCATCTGTAAGTTCAATCAAAAATCTACTTAATGGACTTAACATGCGATTCTTGCTTATCACGTATTGTCTTTCATACACTGCTTTGTGTATATGGGAATACAGAAATCATGGATCCTAGAAAAACAGCTTGACATCATTTCAAACACGAGCACCTTGTGGAGCAACTTTGGACTGCGCTCACTCTCTAAAACGAGGTGAATCGAACATCTTGTCCTGTGTATTAGGCATAACCACCATAGCTCTTTTTTAAAAGTTTTTCATCTTGATTTCTTGCAGCTCAATGTACATGAAACGCAATACAGAGCATGATCCACCTTATTGGAGAGGCCCAATTTGGATGAACATGAATTACTTGATACTTTCGTCACTATATCATTATTCAAAAGGTACAAAATATTTCTTTATTATGCATAAGACTTCAACTCGTCTTAGTACCTTTGTTCCTGAATAGAAGAAGTATAAAACATTTTTGTATTTGTGTAGAAATTCAACTAATTGTCATGAACTTTGTTTGTGAATTCGAGATGTATGAACCATTCTTATATCATGCATAGAACTTCTACTCATGGTAACCAATCATACTTTTTCTGTCAATAGAGGAAGGACCATATAGAGAAAGATCCAAGACAATTTATAATGATTTGAGGGGAAATCTGATTCGGTATGTTTACTTAACACTATATTCTTACTAGTTGGTTGGTTACACATGCTTTCTCTCCAACCTTTACAGGTCACTCTAATCATATGACAGGAATGTGATGAAAAATTATAAGCAAACCCGTTATCTGTGGGAACAATATGATCAGAAGAAGGGTAATGGCAAAGGTGCACACCCTTTTACTGGTTGGACTTCGCTCGTGGTGTTAATTATGGCAGAATCTTACAGTGAATGTTAAGGTTTATTACAATTTTGACCATTATAGAAGTATTTGTTAGTTGTATCATGAAATTTTGTCTTATTAGTTTAGACTTCTCATTGATTTGGAGGAATTCAAGAAGTGGATACAATGGAAAAGTGTTAAATGCTCTACAAAATGTTTTGACCTAAAGTATCATAGAAACATACATGTCATAGTATACAACCACCAAAAACGTGTTTTTACGTGAGGCTAGCATCTCTGGATGGCAAAATAAGCCCTCAAATCTTTGTGTTGAATGCAAGGCATCAATTGGTTCAATCTCTAGGTTTGGGATTGCTTTTTGGTTTTAAGAATTTTTTCAACCAATTTAATTGATTAAGCAAAACAACTTGATAATAAATTTAATCAACTAATAAACAACGAAACCCATGAATAAATCCAGGGCCGGTCCTGAACAATTTAATGCCCTGGGCGAGAAACAAAAATCATGCCCTTAAAGACGTCAAAATACAACATACTTTTTTTAAGGGGTTTGGAACCTAGTCAAGCTAGGTGGCTCATCCCCACGCCGATTATTATTAAAATACATAAAATTCAAATACAAGTTTAACGAATCACCTAAACCGATGTCTTCGTGCATTTTTTGAAGCAAATATGTCAATTATCTTGTTATAATCAACATTTTCTAAAAATCTACTTTCAATGCTTAGTATTGCTAACCCATTTAGCCTATCTTGTTGTAATCAACAGTACCAAAAATCATAAGCATAAAAATTCACAGACAGGGCCGGTGATTTTGAACTGTTCACAGATCAGTACCAAATAAAAATTCATAAAATTGTTCATAAAAATTCATAAACATAAAAATAAACTTGTTCACAGATCTGAGATCAGTACCAAATATGGTGTTATAATTGAGATTTGGACAATGAGATCTGCATGTTTAATTTTCCATTAAAAAAGTAAAAAAAAAAAATCAATTGGGAATCTCTTGGAGATTGATTGACCTCTTGAAATTGGGTCAAATAATAAGTACTTCAATCGATCGATGCTTATAGTACCAAATATCAAAAACCAATTAAACTAAAGGGATTGAACATTTGAACTTATTTATACCTCTGTCCTCTAGGTTCTAATACTGTTGAAGAGTTGAGTGAGTGTTGACGTGTTGTATACTTGTATGTTGAGGTCGAAGCCGACGCCGACCACCGAATCGCAGATGGGGGAACCGCCGAGCGCCGACCGCTGCAGTCCGGCGACAGCATATGGTTTTGGAACTTAAGAGTTTGAGACTAATGACAGATCGATTATGGATTTGGGGGAGAAAGAGGGTTGTGAATCGTGAGAGGTGAGTGGCGGTCATCGCTGATAACCCTTCCATTTTCTACGATCGTTGCTCGACCTTTCCTCTCCTACCTCCTCGGATTTCGCAAGGCCGTTGTTGCTCCCCTCTATTTCAGCCGCCACCGCCTAGGAAATAGGAAGGGTGAATTGATTGCGTTGCTTTCCATTTTTCCAATTTCCATCACCTGCTCACACTTAGTAATGCGAATTGATTGCAGTATCTTGAAGAGGGTTGTTGACTAATAGAGTAATGGACCTTAGAATTGGCATATGGGCTTATTTTTGAGCCAAAAATGAACCTAGTCCAACTAAAAAGACCAAGTAAATTTGATGCCCCCTTTTCATTGATGCCCTGGGCCGAGGCCCAGCTCGCCCCCCTGTTTGGGTCGGCCCTGAATAAATCCCAAGAACAAATCTGTTTATTGAAAATCTGAATAAATACCAAGAACAACGAAACCAACTAATAATCCTTAATCAATTAGTAATATGTCTATTTAAAATCCTAATTAGTCAAAACCAAGTAGTTAAAAATCCATCTAACCTGCTAGATTCACTTTGAAGTTACAAAAATTCAATATCATCGTATCCTAATAATGTCAACAAAAACGACATAATAATGATAATACCCATACACGACTATTTAGAGAAGTCCAATCAAAGTCAGGATTGGACTAGAAACCGATAATGGTATGGATACCGTATAACGTGGTCGAAATGAAAATTTTACTAAGGCTTTATTTGTTTGGCGCTGAATGGAATGGTTAAGAGGTAGTAACATAAAATGATACAATACAAAAATCAATTGTAGTGTATGTTTTTGTTTTCAGCAAATTATTAAGAAAGTTAACATGAATTGCAAAAATTGCCAATAAGGGTAATGTCCTTTCTCGGCCAAATCTTTTTATAATACTTTTTACGTCAAATTTTGTATTTTATATTATATTTCTTGGTAAATTTCCCTAAGCTAATCTATATTATGAATTTTAAAAATTATATTATTTATAACAAACATTGTTTCAAATCTTGTCACAACATACGGACATCTAAAACTCTTTAAAGTAATAAATCTAAAATGAATAATTAAAGATGTAAAAGTTAGAAAATAGACAAATTCGTAACTATAATTATCAATAATTCATATTAAAACTTTTAATTACTACAATAATAGACTATTAAAAAAAACTATAAATGTTATCTCCTCTTGTCATATAATTCATAAAGAACATACTTAATCTTACAAAAAGGTTATCTATTAAACTGGATTAAAATTTTTTAGCTTAGTGAAAAAAAAAAGTAAGTTATTATTATCGGGTTCTAATCTTTTCCGGATCTTATCCTTTAATATCGTTCAAAAAAACAAGATTATAGTTGACTATAACAAAATGGTTTATTTAAAAATCTTATAATTTTATTTAAAAAAGGTATTAATTACTTGATTCTTTTGTCACTATATCATTGTTCAAAAGGTATGAAACATTTCTGTATTATGCATAAAACTTCAACTCTTCTCTGTATAGTTGTTCCTTAATGTAAAACATATGTATATTTTACAAAGAATGTCAACTATTTGTAAAGAACTTTGTGAATTCAAGAGGTATAGAAAATTTTAACTCTTCTTAGTAACCGGTCATACTTATAGTTGTAGAGGAAGGACCACATACAAGCCATCATAGACCAGTTTTCACATACAAGATAGTATCAATGGACCAAGTTCCTATGTATTACCTCAAAAAAAATTTGATAATTCAACATAAGATAGCAATAAGGTTGCATCAAGTTTGTCATTTGATTCGGTAATTCTACTAAAACAATCAGTTAAGTAACATCTCAAGTCTCAAGCATAAAATGTGTGTTTAGCCTTCTGCTATAATTTTGCTCTTTTCGTTTTCTTCTTTAGAACACATATTTTGGTCGAAGAATTTATCAGAATGAATGCTAAAGAAAGATGGTCTACCATTTTGTATTTCTACATTTCTGGTTCAACATGATATGAAGCAAGAGAAAAAGAAAGCATCTTCAATATCTATCCAATGCAGAAAACTAGAGATGATTAATAAAAGGTTTTGTTTTGCACTCCAACATCCAAATACTAAAGCAGCAGAAACACAAACCAAATCTCCATTTCTTTTGGAGATAACCAGTGAGTTGATTAAGATTATAAGGTGAGTTCTCCTACTTCTTGACGGGCTTCTTCTTCGAAAGTGAACCCGTAACTTGTGGTTTTGGATATTTTTCGATCTCGCTGGAGGCCAACCACCGGAGAGGATGGCGGTTAAAAGAAGGCCAGTTAGGGATAGTGATTACTGTAGTTAAAACAACACCACAAGCGAATATGAAGAGCATCAGTTGAAACGACCCCGTGAAATACCCTGTGAGAAATGCCCCCACCGCAAAGACTACCAGCATCATTTGCATCAGTTGCTCAGCTAGTTTTTGCCCTTGCCAATCCATCTATCAAGGAGGAGTATAAGAAGATTAAATTAAAATATCACCAAATCATTTGAAAGTTCAGAAAGTAAAATTTTGCTACAGATAATTTGAGAAAGTTAAGAGGATAGAGTTAATGATAACAAATTGGATCCTCAAAAGGGTGAAAATATGGCCAAGATGTCAAAGGAAAACTTCAAAAACAATCCCCAAAGAATATGGAGTGAAGCTAGTATGACCCATTGCATAAGTTTCCTCAGCTTTGGCTGGGCCCTAAAAATGGACAGTAAATTCAAATTGATAGAAAAAAATATATATTTGGCCTCAATCTGAAGTCCGGGCATTTACATAGTAAACCCATTTACATGTATTTCGAATGTTGGTCATATCAGATTCAACAAAATACCTATTTAATCCATCAGTCCCGTATAGCATTTACATAGTAAACTGTACTCAAGGAAAGAAATCAAGTGGTTGTTACTTGTTAGTTATAACAATGTGTTTAAAGTAACAACTAATATAGAAGATTCTCATGAATTAGACAAATATGAACGAGAGCCTAGACTATTGTTGCTTTTAGAGACTTATATATTCCGTGCTTCCTAAAGAAACCATTGCAACAGTCTCTGCCTTTATCTCTCAAGTACTCCTATAGATGCATAGGTAACCTCTTCTGATGGAAGCAACTTACGGAATGAGAAAAAAACAAAATTTAAGGTCAGGGCATAACTTATAATGGACTTGAAGGTTTTCTGTAGATAGATCAATCAGAGCCTCCGCCTGCTTTTCTCGGTGCTTGTATTTATAGCCATGCAGGTTCTCAGGTGGTGGTAAGTTGTATATCTACACTATAGAAAGAAGAAAAAAACAGACTGTTGCCTAGTTTTGACACATCCTTGACACTAGTAAGAAAATCATAACCCCTTTCAGTTCAGAGTAAGAACTTTATGCTTAAACTGGAAAGTCAGATAATGATAAAACGGTGATATATTAGAGAGTGGGAAGCATAACAATTGTATGCAAAAGCGGCCAGAAGCGTTTTTGTTTTAGAACTTCGTAAAAAGTGTTAATTTTGGCCAAACAGTGAGATTGGGCATTGTAATTTTAGACCAGCATGGCGAGCCACATCCATTACATATAAGGGTTATATGAATAATACACCAGAATGGTCAAAACCCTAGAAAAATCATAAACCTTCATTTAACACAAAAATTCCAATTGGATCCACCAATCTATCAACTTTCAAACACTTCACTTCCTTATGATGTATAATGTTTATTGTTACATCTCAATTTGCCATGGGTAAAAGACTGAAGGGCGTTTGGCCCACGAAATGGATTTTAAATAAATTAAAATTTGTTTGTAGTGTATTTTTGAAATTTAGATTACAAAAACAATGAACTAAAATGTATTTAAATTCTATCAAAATCTATGATTGAAGCTATCATCATGAGCTGTGGAATGATAGATTCCTTCAAGACACCATTCCACAACTCAACAAATCAACTAACATATACACCTCAACAAATCAACTGATATATACTGTAAATTAAATTCCAATTCACTTAATTCCATTCCACGAGCCAAACACCCACTAATTCTCCTTAATTGTCTAAGGAACGATCATCAACTACAATAGACGATTAAATTACAAACTGTGCCCATACTGAATCAAAATTCAGAACCCTTCACTCATCAATTGCTATGCAAAACCTAATTATTCCTCAATTAGAGGTTAAACGCGAGGAAACAATCTAGCGAATCCTATCAACCAAAAGTACCAGAAATTAAAGCAATCCGACATCCACATACAAATTTTTTGATGTAAAAGCAAATAAGAAATGATAATCGAATTCGATTGATTAAAAGAAGATCAGACTTACTGTTAACGATGAGAGAAAGTAATGTCTCTGTTGAAACGAACAGTAAGCACAATGCAGCAGTGTGATTTGGGGAAATACCGTAGGTATAGAAATAAGTTACACAAATCACCTTTCAAAAACGCCTCCCACAAAAGGTTTATTAAACAAATCACATTTAGTATGTATATAAATGATAAAATCACAGTGTTCCATGTTGTTTGTTTAAAATTATGAAAACGTTTCTCAACTTTTAAAGTTGTAATAATATTCCTTTACACATTTTTTACTTGCAGAATTATTCTTTTTAGGGGTAAAGCTATACTATAGTAATCTACTTTTGAAAATTTATCAATATGGTACGTCTACTTTTTTAAATATCGATATGGTACCTGTACTTCAATTTTTCATACCGATATGACCATATTTGTAATAGACCCCTGTTTTTCATACCATTAGAACCATGTTTCGTATGTAAAAACCGGGCTCTATTATGTAGAATGACCATATCGATACAGAAAATTAAAGTACAGGTACCATATAGACAATTAAAAAAGTAGACGTACCATATCGATACACTTTCAAAAGTAGGTTGCTATTGTATGGCTTTACCCCTTCTTTTTAAATAGCACTAAATGAGTAACTAAATGTCATATGTCAATTGAAGAGAATGCCAATTGGCTTAACGATAATTTGTCAAGTGTACATTACTATATTTACTATCAAGAATCTATATCTATATCCATTAAAATCTCAACAAACAATATTTAAAATATATTTTAAAAAAATAATAAATTTTAAAGTTATTAATGAACATATTAGTTTTTTTAATTTAAGGTTATATAGTTTTTAGAAAAAGATATTTATTAAAATTTCTGTGTAATACACGGGTTAATAAACTAGTAAAACATAAAACTATTAAAATGAAAAAATGAAAAAGAAATGTTAATCATACCCTTGTGCACCTCTCTAACTCCTGCAAGTTAAAAATGGTTGATAGACCACCACTGCAACTTTGGAAGTTGAAAGATGGTTATCATAATTTTAAACAAAGCATATTGACCAATTATGTAATTTACTTTTAAAAAATTAGATGGATTAATTGAGAGAGTTACATAACGAAAACAGACGGAAAACAAAATGTAACATAACTGAGAAAACGATACGTGACAAGAGTTATTTTGTCTTTTTTTAGTATATATAACATATATATATTTTTTAAAATTTTAAAAATTTTCAAATATTTGATTGACAGTATATAATAGGATTGTATTTTCTCTTATAATTTAAACTAGTTTATTAACCTGTGTATTTACACGTACATCTTCTATTATTGATGATATTTAATATATCTTATTATAATTAATTTATATATAAATCATTTAAACAAAAAACTAACCATTAATAACTTTAAGTTTATTATTAGTATTATTTTTATTGTTAATCGGAAAAAACTTTTAAATATTGTTTGTTGTGATTTTATTGGATTCAAGTATATAACCATAATCTTATTTTGAAATTAATTTGATTTAAATTTTTTAATTTAATCTTGAAATAATAATTACATTTGTCATTTGTATAAGACACCACTTGGTACCATGAGAAGAGACAAATTTTATTAGTAATTATAGAATTATAGATTATAGACTAGGTGTCTATGATGACTGATTTAGCTTTATTATTTTTTAGCATGTTAATGGTTTGTTTGGTTATTGAAACTTTTTAAAATTTCTAATCACTTTAAAAAAAAAAAAAAAAAATTTGTTTACCTAACAAAAAATTTATAAATTTTTATTTTACTTTTCAAAATACAACTTTTCATACTATCTCTCATACTTTTTTATTACTTACTCTATATCTCTTTATAATACAATCTTTCTTTCTTTTACTTTTCTATTACAAATCTTATTTTTCTTATTTTATAATCATCCGTCTTATTTTTCTTAAAACTAAAACTTTATCATCTAAACAAGTTTTCACTTTCTATAGAAACCTTGTTTTTTTTTCCAAAAAATTATAACTTAAAAACTAAAATTAAAAAATGATTAGTTTCCGTTTAGTCGGAATTCATTTCGTTGTGAAATGGGCTTGGGCCTGGGCTGACCAACCGTGAAGTATTGGATAGTAAACATTCTTTTAGAAGTATAAACCCCTCCGCAACACCTTGCCAGCTATATCATAAACCCTAGCCAGCTAGATCAAGAAAACAATTATCCATCGACAATGGAACCAACTCAAAATGATTTAGAGAGACTCATGATCTTCGAACATGCTCGTATCACCGCTGAAGCCGCATACGCCAAGAACCCTAACGACGCCGATGTAACTTTCTTCATTTGTAACTCCGTTTATGAATTGTCTCTATCTTATGTGTTATGATTTCTGTAATTAATCTTGTTGCGATCTTAACTGCTTATGTGAAAGGCTGATATGAAAAACGTACCACCACGATCTTTGATTGCTTATATCTGAATATCTGATATGATACTTCAATTGTGAATTGCATTAACCTTGGCTCACTGAATGGAAATTGAAAGAATTGGAATTTATTTTTAGTGTATATGGACATTTAGATTACACAGAGAATGAACTAAAATTTGTGTAAATTCAATTAAATTCTATGGATAAAGTAATTTGTCATTCCTGCCATTTGCAAAGCAATTTAGTTTCCAACATTTCATAACATACACCATTAGCCAAACAGTAAATTATTAAACAACAAACCCATCACACCCTATCAAAACACTCTAATGCTTTAAATTTAAATTCCATTACACGAACCAAACAAGGCCTTTGTTTGATTTTTGTAATTTGTATTTAAGATATCCCTAGCAATGCTTAGTGACTGGTATGGGCTCCGTGTGTGTGCTTTTTTCCAAGATTGAGATTGTTATGTTTTGGTCAAAGTGACTAGTTTTTTATTTCCCTGAATCTTAGCAATACAATTACCTCATATTGTATCTATCTTCTTTTTCTTATTTCCCTTATTAGTGGTTGGCACACTTAAGATCGACCAGATCATGAATCTTTTTGTATCGTTAAACTCGTGAAAGAAAATCAATTGTTACAATTCTATTGCTGAGAAATGACAATCTGGTTGGTCATAACAGAACTTGACGAAATGGGGTGGGGCACTGCTGGAGCTGTCCCAATTTGGAGATATCAATGAATCGAAGAAAATGATTAAAGGTACTGTTTGCAGAATTTTAATGCTTACTATTAACGACTCAAACAGAATTTAAGCATCTCTAAAAGTCCAACCGCTTCTACTGGGCACTAGCAACTACACGCTGAAGTTTAAGCGTTTGAAACAATTTTAATACGGAGAAGTAATTGAGTTTTCTAACTTGCTTCGAACTAGTTTTCCTTTTCGTTAAGTGTTACGTGATTAAACCTTAGGTCACTATACCTTCTAGCTCCACTCAATGCTATTTAGAACACTAATCTAATCTTCACACAATCACACTACCTAGTTACTCTGCAAGAGTTTGTGGATGGATAACATTATGTATGGTTTTGCTATTAATTTTAAATGAATATAACTATATATATAACTATATAAGCAATTACAAAGAACTTGCATGTTTGGTTTAAATGTATAAACAAACTTCAGATGCTGTTTCCAAGCTAGAAGAGGCTTTGGTTATCAATCCTGTGAAACACGAGGCTTTGTGGTGCTTAGGAAATGCCCACACCACTAATGGATTTTTAAACCCCGACCATGACGAGGCTCGAATTCTATTTGACCGGGCATCCGAATGTTTCAAAAAGGCGGTGGACGAGGTATTATCCCGTTGTTTTTTATGTCTTGGCATTGAGAAGTTAAAAATGATATAACTGGATGTTTATATCTAATTGTGAATGCTTGTGATATCGTTTATTGTCTCAGAGTCCAGGGAATGAACATTATCTCCAATCTTTGGCAAACTGCTCTAAGGTATTCAACTACATTTGTTTACTTCCTACAATTGGGCTATTGTATTGGTTCTTCATATGTCAATATAATTATGTGTTCTATAACAACTTCGTTATTGGTCCCTAAACCAACCAAAATTTCTCAACAAGCCCAAATGTATAGGTAGTCAGGTACCCATGATGATTTACAATCAGCTATTCAGCTAACTGCTGGTTAGTTTTGCATGTTTTGCAATTATCAAGTAAAAGTTATTTGATGAGTAGAATTTAAACCGTGGACTAAAATTGCAGATTCTCTCTCTCTCTCTCTCTCTCTCTCTCTCTCTCTCTCTCTCTCTCTCTCTCTCTCTCTCTCTCTCTCTCTTTCTCTCTCACCACACACACATTTGACTTGGCTGGTTTCCATGTGATGTGATCACTGATTACCTAGAAAAAGGATCAAATTATGAGGCATTTCATCTAGGAATGATTTAAATTTCAATTCTATCATTCTATATCAAATTATCTAGATGACGATCAAGTAGCATGCTTTTATGCATCTCTTTATTTGTTAAATGTTGATTCTTAGTAAATTTGATTGAAATTGCCATTGAAGTACACCATATTAGCTGTCCAGGGGCTGGTTTGCATTCATTGGTTTTATTCTATAATTCTATTTTAATTCTTTTGATGAACTGATTGTATTTACCAGCCTGTCAACCAAACCAAACAGTTGAACATAAACTAAAAATGTTAAAAAAACAAAACCAACACCAAGCCAGAGGTTCAAGCGAACCTTCCATGCTTCACCAATTTATCAACCAAACCAAACACTTGAACTCAATAATAAAGAACTAGTTTTATAATGTGGTATTACAGGTCACATTATGAACAACCATGCGTACTTCTCTAGAAGATGTGAATACCAAAAAAAATCGTGGCACATGACAATTGACAAAGTTGACGAATGATCCTCATATTTGGATAACGATCTCTTGCTTCCACTGGTTGAGTTTACTCTGCAGAGTTTGTTTATTTTTTCCATTGAAAATCTTTCAGGCATCTGATTTGCACAAAGAGATCCACAGACAAGGAGCATTTAGTCAATCTCAACAGTCTTTGGGTGGAGGAGCTACTACATCTTCTAAAGCAAAGGTTGTATATTCTTTTTTGGTACATGTATTACCATAGGTTTTGTAGCACTTCTAGAATATGCAATTATGCATTTGATTTTATTCTTAATTTGCATCAATCCCTGGATGGTGCACCAACTCATTAGTCATCTTGCTTGCCTTCAATTACCTACCCTTGAGCCCTAATCACCAACATTTAAGTTGGCCCCTAAGTTTTAACAACTGTAGTGCCTCACATATGGGTTTGTCTCCTTTACAATTAAACTGATCCTTGCCCTATGATGGGAAGTTGGGAACTGATCCGCAAGGATGTGATGCTGACAAACATGGGGATGGCATGGCATCCGAAATGCAACTTATGTTTGATGCATTTTAGTGTAGTCTGCATGGTAGGTTTGACTTGAGACTTATTAATTGATTTTAGTTGAGCTGATAATGTCCATAACAAGGTCTTTTGCAGTTGTTCTGTGTTTAGGCAATGACTTGAACAGGATTTCATGATTACGGGCTGTATTGTATGTTGCTATTGTTTGAACTTCTAGACTTTTAGTCTTGTTTTGACTCGTAAAACTAAAGTATCATCACTAATATTTTAAATATGTTTTTAGACATGCTTTTGCTCTAGAAGGCCATGATATTTATTTATTTGTCTAAAAAATATCTTATTTGTGTAATAAGTCAAAGGATTTTATATTATGATGTAAGGGTTCCCTAATGTATAAATATTGTTCTGTTTATATAGAACTCTACAAATAAGAAGAGCAGTGATCTGAAGTATGATATATTTGGGTGGATAATCCTTGCCGTTGGGATAGTTGCATGGGTAGGGATGGCCAAGTCTCATATGCCGCCACCTGCACTGTGATAAGAAAAAAAATCATTTCTCCTATTGGTAAGTCGGGCCCTTTTCATTAGATAATGATGCAAATGTTGTAGACTGCAATACATATACATAGCCAATATAATAATGAACTGTTAATTTGTAATGTGCACCCTTCTAATTCAGTAGCAATTATGAAGCACATGTGATTATGAAGTACAATGATACAGGTTTGTAGTTTGTTTTTATAATATATAGATTCCTTCCTCTAACCTTGAAATGTTTAATTTTTGATCAAACACTGGAGACAAACACATCTTTTGACGTGAAAATATCCTTTACTGGGCGCACACTTAGCATGCATACACACACACACAAACACACATATATACACACATATATATTTACGTATACATACACATATACGTATATATAGGTGTGTGGTTTGAGAGAGTACCACTCATTGCAACGCATGTACCACCTTTAGAAAAACTTTTTAAAGTTTTTTTTATAAAGATGTTTTGATTAACATTATAAATATGGTATGTAAATTTCACATATATTCACATCTCCTAACTCTTTAAAAATGATGTGAACGTACACTTACATAAATTTGCATATATGCAAACGTACATTCATGTGATGCATGATTTCATATACTTAAAATGCGTGAAATTTATATATAATCTTTGTAATGTTAATTAAAATATGTTTATCAAAAATTATTTCTAGGAATGGTACCTTCCAGTATGCTGCATAGTAAGTGGTATTCACTTGAACCTAAATCTATATATTTACACACACACATATATATATATTAGATAGTTGGGTTTCGGTAAGAACCCTCAATTCCATGAGAATGCGAGAACCACCTCAAAATGCACAATATAAAAATTAAATTTGTAGCTTAAAAGCATTATTAGTCTTCGATGTTAATAAATATCAAAATCTAACACTAAAATCACATTTGAAATTTATATTTATTAAATTATAAACTAAATGCACAAATTAGAACTTCAAATGCACAATTTGGACATAAAATTGACAAATTTTAGCATGAGATGCATAAATTTATTCGGTGTATAAAATTTAGCATCAAATGCATAATTTTATACATTAAATGCATAAATTTTAGAGTGGTTCTAACGAATAGAGAGATTCTCATGTGACCCTGATCCTATATAGGTTATATGTGTGTGTATGTATACATGTATAGATCCAACATGTACACACAAGCATGTATACGTACACACGGTGAACTGGTGAAGGATAAGTGGATTATGGGATTTGAGAATCTAAAATTGTGAGCATATGGGGTGTGTTTATACGTGTGCAGATGTGTAATGTGTATATATATAAATATATATAGAATATGGTTCGAGAGTGTACCACTCATTATGCAGCGCACCGATGGTACCACCTTTAAAAAAATTTTGATTTTTCATAAACATTTCTTTAATTAACATTATAAAGATCATATGTAAAAATCTTTATGTTAAAAAATCTTGGTGTTGGGGTTGGGATTTCTAGCGCAGCCACAGAACCGCCTGTCGTCGTCACTATACCAACGCTTAAATCCGGGTGCCAGGTTTTCATGTTACAAAGGAGGGAGAGATTCCAAAATTCCCATGATCTACGAACCAAATGCAAGATCAAGTTGCAAATCCTAAAAAAATCCTGCAAAATGGGCGATCCAAACACGCATTGATCGTAGATGTTTATTTTAATCAGTCCAAAAGTAATAAAAGAATGAATGAAGATTAATGATATGTGAAGGACTTACATTGATGGATCCATAGTTAAAAGGAATTACACTGTAAACTGGCAAATATGCCATTGATTGGTTTAGTTCAGCTGTTCAGGTGGATTTGAGTTTTGAAAGTACAAACTAATTAACATAAAGTAAAGGGTATTTGGATTGCAAATTTATTATTTTAAAGATTTGGAATTTGAGGCTTGACAGGATTTGAGTGTCACTGTGGTATGCATGAATGAGAAGCAGAATCGAATAGATCATCAGGATGGAAGCAAAATTATGTTTGCTTACTGTGTCATACATAATAGAATAAATTACTACAGAATGAATATGACTTTTTTTGTCATCATGGATTTTTATTCCTCAGAGGATGGGTAGCCTTTTTTTATTCTTTCAAAGAATAGAATTAAAAATTACTATTGTAACCTTTTAATATTTTAAAATAATTTCATAATTTATAAAATGGATAATTGCGTAAAAAAAAACCTCTGTTAGTTTTTTGTGATTAAAACCCAGACAATTTTTCGTTTAATAGAAAACATCAAACTAACTAAAAATCAGTAAATTAAGGTTTTATCAATGGTAACTGGTTGAAATCGGTTATTAATCCTGCGTGGACCGGTAAATAATCTATGTTGAATAAATTTAAATTATTGAAACCGGTTTCCAAGTAATAAATCTCCGTTGATATTGTAATCCCGTTTAAAAATTACAATTAAAAGTTATCAACAGGGGTTTAAATGATATGTAATACATGGCAACCGGTTTCAACAAATAAAATTTATTACGTAGGTTATTTACCGGTCCACGAATGATTAATAACCGGTTTCAACGGGTTACCCATTGGTAAAACCTTGATTTACTGATTTTTAGTTAGTTCGGAGTTTTTTAATGGAATGAAAAATGTTAATCCCAAAAAGCTGCAAGTTGAGAGTTTTTTGCGCAATTACCCTTTTATAAAATATGTGATTTATTTTTTCCAGACACTACATTACATTTTTTATATTATATCTCATATCTAATAATTATTTTGTTAGTTTAATCCTTAATGAATGTAATAAAAGCGTACGTATATCTCATGTTTTTTCTTAGATGTTAAAATTAGAAGTAATTTACAGAAACGGTTCATGTTGTTTGCATAAAATTTTATACACGATCCAAGTGATTTTTAATTTTGCATGTACAGTCCTAATTTAATTTTTATTTGCAGAAATGGTTATCTATCTTTAACAATCAAATAGTTAAATATTTTATAATAATCATTTTGTCATTTTCTTTATTAAATTTTTGGTCACTTAAATTTGTACTTCATTTTAGTTTTGGTCTGCCAAGTAATTTGTTTTATTTAACTCTGTTATAATTATAATAATAATAATAATAATAATAATAATAATTATTATTATTATTATTATTATTATTATTATCAATTTAAAATTTTACATATTAATTTATTTGTTTTATTAAATTTCCTATGCATTAAATTGTTAATATATTCTTTTAATTCAAATTACAAACATATTTATTACTATTAGAGTAAATTACAAAAATGGTTCATGTGATTTGTATAAAATTTTGGATCCGGTCTTTGTGGTTTCAAATTTGTATAAACAGTCATTATTTGCACTGTTTACTTGCAGCAATGGTCTCTCTATCTTATTCTTTTTTGGGAAAATTTCGCAAAAAACCATTGAACTACAAGTTTTTTTCGATTAAATCCCTCAATCAATTCAAGAAAAGTTACCGGTGACCTATTGAGCAGGTTGCAATTGCTGACGTTGATTTTATAAATCTATGATTTTTTTTTCGATTAAGTCCCCCAACTAAATTATTTTGTCTTATAAATCCCTTAACTAAATTATTTTGTCTTATAAATCCTTCAACTAAATTTTTTTGCCACATAAATCCCTTATCTTGATAAAACTCATGTTATTTGTTGTTTTATCAACTTAAGTGATTATTCAATTGACACTCACGTCACACATATGTGGATGCAAAAAAAATCAAACAAAATGATAAATCAAAACGATCATTTTTACTGTTTAAAGTTTAGTCGAGATGAACTAATTAAAATATTTAAAAATTGTGGTCTAGACAAACATAGGATCGAAATAATCATCGTTTATGTTTTTATAACAAACCAACTTATGTTATCCGGAATAACGGACTTTTAAAAAAAATTTATTATTTTCAAACAACTATCGCCGTTTAGAAAAAATATTATTTTCAAACCAACTTATTTTGGTCTAGACAAACGTTTTTATAACAAACCAACTTATGTTATCCGGAATAACGGACTTTTAAAAAAAAATTATTATTTTCAAACAACCATTGCCGTTTAGAAAAAATATTATTTTCAAACCAACTTATTTTGGTCTAGACAAATGTTTTTATAACAAACCAACTTATGTTATCCGGAATAACGGACTTTTAAAAAAAAATTATTATTTTCAAACAACTATCGCCGTTTAGAAAAAAATATTATTTTCAAACCAACTTATTTTGGTCTAGACAAACATGACATGCTCTATCATCGAAATAAACATCGTCATTTTTTAAAGTTTAAAAAAATTCGTTTTATTTTATCGAAAAGTTGAAAGGTTTAAGTAGTTCGGGGACTTATCAGGGAAAAAAATGAAATGGGGACTTAATTGAAAAAATTTTATACTTTGATGGTTTTGCAAAATAGGTTTAAACATGTTAACCTGTTATAATAGGTTAACGGACCAATTTAAAAGGTTTAAGTAGTTTGGGGACTTATCAGAAATAAAAAAATAAAATGGGGACTTAATCAAAAAAAATTTATACTTTGATGGTTTTTTACATAATTTTCTAATTTTTTTCTAGAAGACTTTACCATTTTCTTCAATGACATTTATTGTCCATTTCTTTTCATAAATATTGTTTTTGTTTTTATATTTGTTAATTTAATAAGTGATGATTTAATTTGTTTATTTGTGAATTATTATTATTTATGATATATCTATATTTTATATATTATAATAATCTCTATTTATATTCATTAATTTATTTGCGTTTATCATATATATAATTAAATTATTAAAATTTTATTTATATTACATTTCATTATTATAATATTTTTATGTTTTTTGTATTTTATATATTTCCATCTATTTATTTCATTGCGTTTAAATATTTTGATTTCATTATAGAACATATTAAACTTATGGTTTCATTCCTTTTGATTAGATATTTATACGTTATTATTATGATTCAAATTTATACTTTATTATTTTGATATATAAACTAAAGTTTATCATTTTGATATAAATATTTTGTTACGTTAATACTTGTCGATTTAAATTTAATATTCTATTCATTTTCATTTTCATATAAATAATTTGTTACATTAATATTTTTCAATTTAAACTTAGAGTTTTTATTAATTTTAGTATAATTATGGTGTTACATTAATACATTTCAGTTTAAATAATTTTTAAGAAAAAATATGAACCTAACATTTTATTTATTTTGATTTAAATATTTTGTTAGTTAATACAATTTAATTTATTTATAACTTTCAAGTAAAATATATAAACTTAACATTTTATTCGTTATGATGTAATATCTTGTTATATTAAACTATTAGTACGTTTCAACTTAATTATAATTTCCACAATAAGTATATAAACTCAACATTTTATTTGTTTTGACTTAAATGTTTTTATGTAACAAAATATTTAAATCATAACAAATAAAATACTAAATCAAAAAAATAAACGTAACAGATATATAAATAAAAATGAATGAAACCCTAATTTATATATATTTTATTAAAGACGTATAATGAAAACAAAATAATGAAACATAATGAAATAAATAGATGGAAATGTACGTAATATAAAAACATATGAATATTATAATGAATGAAGATAATATATTTATTAAATTAACATATAAAAATTAAATATGGATAATTTTTATAACATAAATAAATATATTTTGAAAATCATTAATAATGAATTAAATTATTATTTATTAAATTAACTTTAAAATTTAAAAACAAAAATAAATTTATGAAAAAGAAGTGACCAAAAATGTCATTGAATAGAAGAGTATAAAAGTCATTTAAAAAAAGTTATGACACAGAAGAACTATTTTTGCAAATAAACAGTGCAAATGAAACAAGAACCGATCGTTTAAGGAAAATTAAAATCACAATGACCGGATTCAAAATTTTATGCAAGCCACGGAAACCATTTTTGTAATTTACTCTTGATATCATTATAAATAATTGTATCAAGTTATAATCCATTTTCCTTTTTATTTTTTTGGGTGAAAATTTTAATTTATTTTACTTTATAGTTCTTCAAACCAAAAAATTTCAAAATTTAAACTTTTATATGTTTTTTGAAACAAAAAAAAAAGTTACAAACCATTCTGAATATAACTTTTTCCGTTTTCCAAACGCAAAAAGCTATGAAAACTAATCCATTTTTTAGTTTTTTCCAAACTGAAAAATTAGATCCATTCCGATTTTTTGTTTTGGGGAACGAAAAAATGACAAATCATTTTGTTATTAGTTCTTGCAAACGCCAAAAAAAAAAACTACAAATCATTTCGATTTTTAGTTTTTCCAAACGAAAAAAATCATTCTAGTTACCTAGTTTTTCCAAACCAAACCATGTTCCTTTTTATTAGTTTCTTTGAATATGGAAATTATGAACCATTACGTTATCAAATTTTTCTAAAAGAAAACTAGTCCGTAGTCTTTTCATTCAGAAAAAAGTAAAAAAAAACGTAATGAATTGTAGTTTTTTACATTAGGAAAAATTTAAAAACGAAATGGTTCTGAGTTTTTCGTTCTAAAAGACTAAAAAGCGAAATAGTTCATAGCTTTCAGTGTCTGAAAAATAAAAAAACTTATTATAAACTCGAAAATGAAATGGTTCATAGTTTTTTTAGTATTTTTTTACATTGGTAAAAACTTGAAAAGGAAATGATTCATAGTTTTTTATATTCGAAAGAACCAATAAAATGGAATGGTTCATTTCAAAAAAAAAACTAAATAACGGAATAAATTGTAGTTTTTCATTCAGAATTAATATATATCGAAATGATTCGTAGTTTTCTTCGTTCGAAAAAAACTAAAAATCAAATTGATTCATAGTTTTTACGTTTGGAAAAACTTAGGAACATAATAATATATAACTTTTTTTCGTTCAAAAAGAACTAATAAAAATTGATGCATAGAAGTTTTTTCGTTCGGAACAACAAAAAAATAATATGGTTTGTATTTTGTTATTAAAAGACTAAAATTTAGAATTGTTTGTGTTTTTTGCGTTTGGAAATAATTAAAAATGAAATGTTTCGCAGTTTTTATCGTTAGGAAAAACTAAAATTCCAAATAGGCCGATTTTTTTGGTTCGTAATATATAATCGTAAGTTGACGGCTGGGGGATCATTTTTGTAAGTAAAGAGTGAAAATAACGACTTTATGCAAAATTGAAACCACTAGGACAATATCTATATTTGTATACAAACCATAGGGACCATTTATGTATTTTACTCTAAAAATAATAAACGTTATTCAATTTTCATTATATGGGTATTTCTATAATTAGACATTGTTCTTAATCCATTAATTATTTCTATCTACCAAACAACCCATAATATTTCATTTCATTGTTTTAAAAGATAATATAATTGTGAGTCTTAAAGATTTAGAACGTGTATTGTATTACATTATAAATAGTTGCATTTGGTATCATGAAATGAAAAATAAAAATAAAAATAAAGAGTTACATACTTATATTGTTTTGTATGAAAATGATTATACACTAATTAAGCATTGGATTTTGTTTCATTTTTGAATTTAGAGGGTTTAGTCGATTCCTTCAAAAAAGTATGGAAAATCAAGTAAACACTGTATATTGGATAATACATAGAATCTATTTTTTTTTAGATGCGTTATTATCTTCATATTTGACAAGTACTTCAACTAAATCCCGACACAAATCTATGAGCAACCATGGTCGGTCACGTTCTTTGTCACGAGCAATTCCCTGAACGTTCCAACAACTCTCAATCTCTCTCCTCTCCTGGTCACAACTATGAAACACCGAAACAAGTGGCATTCCATGAACCCTTTAGATCCGCCAATAACTCCTGATGTTTCCATTTTCATTTTCTTCTCTATCTTGTTCTCATCCATGTTCAACAACACCAGCAACTACGAATCTCCTCTCGACCATGATCTCACCGTCCATGTGGTGGGCCACGAGTCGTTCAACACAACGGAATAAAGCAACTAACATAAAATCTAATCAATGAAAAGATCTTCAAATACAATAACATAGAACAACGATACAAAGACGAAATTAGAATAACTAAATATTTTGATCTCCTATCCATATTACCTTTCTCTAATAAAATCCCATCAATAAAAACAACTTCTTTAAAAAGATAAAATTCTAATGCATTATGTAATTATATATTTGTTAAAGAGACAACTACATCCTTCAATGGATTTTAAAATTTAAACAAACTAGATTCCAGACACTGAAAAAAAAAAAAAAAAAAAAAAAAGCAGAAATTCCACTACTGCTCCTTTGATATTAACTTAATTAAATTTCCCCCCATTCTTCTTTCAGATTCAGACTCAAAAGCCCTCACGATTTCCATTAAATCCAGCAGCATCTCCGGCTTCCCCCAGTCTTTCATCTTCCACCACCAACGCCATTTCGCCATATACCCTAAAAGGGTTGTCGTTATCAATTAAAAACCTCAACCGCAATTGGGGACACTCATTGCGGTGACGTGCCTTCCAATCGAGTGCCTCGCATGACCGTGTGCAGTAGCGCACGAATCCACACAACAAGCACTGACGGAACTCCTGCATCCTCGTTTCTGATCGACCACAACCAGCTGCAGCACACACTTCCAACCCCGGACCAGGTGTCTGGTTTTTGTACCAACCGGCAAGAAAACTGTTGGCCGGGTGATGTATCTGAGCAGGTACTCTAACTTCATAAGCAGTTGGTAACGGACTCCAGTTGACTACCGTGTATCCATGGCGTTGGATGTCCTGGTTCAAGTTACTGGACATAGATGCCGACGGCGGCTTCAGTTGAACCATTCCTAGTTCACGTATGCTTGCTTCAGCAACAAGTCGTAGGCCTTCGCCGGTGTTTTGAGTAACGCCATAACCGTCTTGAAGGCAAAGGCCTAGTTCCCGGAGTGCTCCTATATGCCCGACAGTAGCAGCTTGGTTACATAGATAGATGGCGGCGCGTAGGTTTGTTTCGTTCCTTACGCTACCACTACCATTGAAGAGAATGACGGCGAGTGAGAATTGCGATGGAGCGTGCGATTCCATCGCTGACTTCATCATTAGAGATGCTCCATAATCCCAATTATGAAAACAGTAAAATTGGATCTGTGTAACCAAAAAAGGAATTGGTTTAATTAGTAATCCATACTATCAATTAATTTTTTTTGAAATTTTGTGAAAAAAAAAAAAAAAAAAAACCGACCATGCCTAGAGTGTAACTCGCTTCAAGATTTCCGGCATCGGAACACCTTTTAAGGAAACTATGAGCAGCTTCCGACCACTTGATAGCTTTCACGGAAAAGGTTTCTGTTGAAACTTTCGATAACACATGTGGATTCATCCCCAAACCATTGAATCTTTTACATCTGTTTCACAAAAACAAATAAAGAAATCATTTGGAATTTAAAAAAAAAAAATTCTGATTTGCGATTGCTTACGTTGCTAAAGCAGCAATGAAATCGGCCGGACAATCGGCGATAGATCCGACCCTTGTCAGAATAGATAAAACAATGTCGTCAGGCAGTGCATCGAAGAAACCAAAGGGAGTAGAGTTGTTCATCAGTGCTCCAGAGATATTCGGGTCAGCAGTAGCGTTCACCATCGGGTACGAATAACGAACTCCTTCACCGTGTTGGAGAAAGAAAGTTGAGGGCACCGATTGGCATTGCTACCAGGACTTGGTAATGCTCGGTATATATAAGGGTGAAGCAAATTTAAGAAATACCTAGACTTTAATTTGTGTTTGTTGAGAAATAAACAAAAGGCTAAAAATAGTCACTACATTAAATTTGGTTTAGTTCCGGTACAGTACCGATCTCACCCCTAAACATGGCAGGTCTACGTTACTACGTAGATGCGTTTTAACATGGATCGTTTGACGATCTAGTTTTTTAATATTTAAATCAGACAATGAATCGGTTACCGTTTTTTTGAATTGAATTGTTTCAAGCTTAGTTGCGTAAAATGTAAACAAAACGCTTCTTTGTTTCTTTCTAAATACGTTGCGGTGTTGACGAATGTCGTGGTTGTTAGTTACGAGCATTCAAGAAAAATGTAAAAGAGGAAAGGAGATGAAAGCATGTAGGGTTAACGTAAGCTGAACTACTCAGAAGAAACTCGAATTCAACTAATTAAAATATCAACTTAAACGAGTTTGAGCCTAGCTGGAGCTTAATTTCAAACTCGTTTATTACTCATTAAATAAACGAGCTCGACCTAAGCCTTACATATCGAACTCACGAGTATAAACAAGACTTATATAAATATAAATGTTAACACACACACATATATACACTAAAGATCTTTTGTGAACACTTTATTGTTGTGAACAACCATAAAATAGCTTTGAATCTTGTTGAAAATATTACCGAACCCTTATATTAATCTATTAATCTTATTGGATCATATGGATTTTATTAATCATGAATTTGTTGAATCTTATAAATCTTTTGAATCCTATGCACCTTGTCATAAAAACTACTATGAACCTTTTAAATGTTCCGAATCTTGTTGAAAACACTTCTATGAACCTTTTGAATCATATGAATCATGTTACAAACACTTGTTGATATATATATGAATGATTATATGTATTTTTTTATTTGTTCACAACAATATATTGTTCACAATGGAACTCATCATATATATATATATATATATATATATATATATATATATATATATATATATATATATATATATATATATATATATATATATATATATAGGTGGGTTCAATGAATGGAAGAACCCACATGCATCAAAGTCTATCGAAGAATCTCCATGCACCACCACAAATGCATCACAAATCCCGCGTGATGCACCATTATTTCCACGTGATGCATCAAATTCCCGCGTGATGCATAGATTTTCACGTGATGCATTATGATTTTCTAGTGATGCATTGTAGTTCTCCAAAGTTTTTTGATGCATAGAAGTTCTCCATTGAACCCACCTCTATATATATTCAAGATCAATGGGGGTACCGGGAATCCATTTATAGCCAATCATTTATCATTATAATCATTAAAATATAACATAAATTTTGCTTAAAAATCTTTCCCACAATAATTAATGTTAGGGGTAAAAATAATATTAAAAAATTTAAATTAGAATCAAATATTCTGTGTATCTCATGAAAATTCTCCATTTTAGTTAATATCATTCCTTACACAAATACTAAACATGTGCAATGATGACACTCTATAAACCACGATTGAACATGTTCAATACCGTCAATATTGGTTTATCACCAAAACGGTTAACAACGACTAAAAACATAATAAACCCCAATTGCACATGTTCAATAACGTGTAAATAAATCTGAACATTCACGAAGGGTTTGAAGAAAATATTAAATACCTTTATTTGACACATCCGGATGAACATGTTCACTAAAACCCATTGTCGAATCCGATTGAACATGTTCACTAAAAACCATTGTCGAATCCGATTGAACATGTTCACTAAAACCCATTGCCGAATCTCATTATGTTCATTAAAACTCATTTTGAAATTTATTATAGATATGTTATGGAAGTAAATACATATAAATAGGGGATTTATTAATTTATTAGTTGTCATCTATTATTTAACATAAACCTAACTGACAATATTACACTTTCAAACTTATAACCAAACATGGATGGACTCCGGTTCCCCAGTATAACATGGTACCCCATTGATCCCGATCCTATATATATATATATATATATATATATATATATATATATATATATATATATATATATATAGGGTAATAAATTAATAGATCCCTTAATTATAGAGATTTACTTCCATAACATATCTATAATAAATTTCAAAATGGGTTTTGATGAACATATTCAATTGGATTCGACAATGGGGTTATAGTGTCCATGTTCAATTTCATTTACACGTTATTACATGTACAATCGGGATTTATTATGTTTTTAGTCGTTGTTAACCGTTTTGGTGATAAACCAATATTTACGGTATTAAACATCTTCAATCGTGATTTATGGAGTGTCATAATTGCACATGTTCAGTATGAGTGTAAGGAATGATATTAATTGAAATGAAGATTTTAATGGGATACACAGAATCTTTTATTCTAATTTAAACTTTTTAATACCATTTTCACCCCCAACATTAATTAATGTGGGAAATAATTTTAGGCAAAATTTATATTAAATTTTAATGATCTTAATGACAAATAATAGGCTATAAATGGTTTCCCGGTACCCCAGTCTAACATGTTACCCCCATTGATCTTGAATATATATATATATATATATATATATATATATATATATATATATATATCTGTGTGTGTGTGTGTGTGTATGTATGTGTGTGTGTGCATGCATGCATGCATACATACATACATACATACATACATACATACATACATATATATATATATATATATATATATATATATATATAGAGAGAGAGAGAGAGAGAGAGAGAGATAATCAGGTTCATCAGCGTACCTATGAGATTTTAGCGTAACCAGTGTACCATAATGTGAATGATCACACACACACACACACACACACACACACACACACACACACATATATATATATATATATATATATATATATATATATATATATAAATAGACATGTATAATGCAACATTATAAGACTGATTTTCAAAAGGAACAACATCATAAATCTTGTGAATTATAAAAAAAGATCACGTGAATGGTGTGAATGATCATTCACTTGGATAACCATTCACATAAATATGTATTGAACATTCACATAATATTAAAGACACAGAATGTGTAAATCTATATGAAATTCATATATCATGCATATAACATTAATTTAAACATGGTTATGAAAAAAAAATTAATTTTTTAAAGGTTAGTACCTTCGAGTGCATCTGATTTGAGAGATACTTTTTTGAACCTGACTATACACACACACACACACACACACACACACATACATATATGTAGGGTTGGGTTTTGGTAAAAACACTCAATTCCGTGAGAACCACTTCAAAACGCACAAATTTGTACATCAAATGCACAAATTTAAAAATTAAATTTGTAACTTAAAACCGTTATTATTCTTAACTATTAATAAATATTATAATCCAACACTAAATTTACATTTAAAAATTGTATCACTAAATTATAAACTAAATAAACAAATTTGAACTTCAAATGCATAAACTTTTTCAAATATACAATTTGTATATAAAATGGACAAATTTTAACATGCGATGTGTAAATGTTTACATGAAATGAATATAAATTTTAGCGTAAAAAATGATTAATTTTATACATTAAATGCATAAATTTTAGAATGGTAATCACAAAATAAAATGTATCTCATGTGAACCTGTTTCCATTCATGTATATATTAATTGAGTTGTCATAATTAATGTTGATAATAATGATAAAATAGGATATTAAATGCTTGTAATATATAACGAACTAAAAATAAATATAGTATTTACTTTTGTATTTATATGTTTAATATTATACTTAGTATTTTAAAAAATATATAGTAAACTATATTTAAAAATATAAATAAACTAAACGCAACACAAGAATTAGAATTAATCAAACATCAAATTAAGTTAAATATAAAATAAATAATATAATTTAATTTAACAAAAACACAAATTTAAAAATCTCTCTCTACGAGTGTGTTTATATAATAAAAGAGAACATAATCAATAAATAATTAACTCTATCCACTATTTGACATAAAAAAATTAAATAAATAATATTACATTTGAGAAGAAAAAAATATTAATGAAGAACATAAATCATAAAAACTATATAAACAATATTAAATATTTAAAAAGTAAACATAATACAATATTGATAAAATTATATGGAAAAAGTATAATATTAATGAAGAACATAAATCATAAAAATTATAATAAATATTAAATATATAAAAGGTAAACGTAATATGATATTAATAAAATCATATTTAGTAACATGTTATTTATTGTTATTATATATATATATATATATATATATATATATATATATATATATATATATATATCATATTTTGCGTAACGCTAAAATTTAAAATTATATCGACTATACATACATACAAACATACATACATACATACATACATACATACATACATACATACATACATACATACATACATATATATATATATATATATATATATATATATATATATATATATATAAATTTAAAAATTAAAAACTTAGAAGAGTGTTAAACTATTATTCATATTCATCTAAATAAATAGATAAATAAAATCTATGACATTTAATTATATTTTTCTTATATTTTATTTATAGGAATTAATATTCAGATCCTTTTAATTTTAAGTTTACATACATTTAATACAAATAATAATTATTTATTAAAAATTATTCACGTATCAACGTGGGTTCATAAACTAGTGTCTATATATATATATATATATATATATATATATATATATGTGTGTGTGTGTGTGTATGTATGTATGTATGTATGTATATAAGGTTCATCAGTGTACCTATAAGATTTCAGCGTACTCAGCGTACTCTTATGTGAATGATCATTCACATATATTTTTTTTGAATAGACACGTATAAGAAAACATATAATATTTTTTTTTTAATGAGCAATATCATAAATATTGTGAATGGTAAAAAAAGATCATGTCAATGGTGTGAATAATCATTGGATGACCATTCACATAAATATGCATTGAACATTCACATAATTTTTAAGGACACGAAAAGTGTGAATGTATGTGAAATTCATATATCACGCGTATAACAGTAATTTAAACATGGTTTTGAAAAAAATTAAATTTTTTTAAGATTGGTACTTTCGGGTGCACTTGATTTTTAGTCGTACTTACAAACAATAAATTATAACAATTAAAAATTTCTTATAAGCTAATTTATAACAAATTAGAAATTACTATACATCATAACTAAGAATTGCTTTAAAATAACAAGCAACTTTTTTCTTATTTTTCTTATTATAGCAATCTCGCAAATTTTGTACTAAATAAAGGAATCAACTCTTTGTTCATTCACCATTATAGCATTTTACCGGTAAACAACAAAAGTTAACCGGTAAAACATGGTTATATATGTTTATTGTTTGAAATAACATTCTACTTTTTATTTTTTTTCTTATTGTGACAATAAGTTTTATTTTTTACCATTTAATATATTGTTTGAAATAACAACCTACGTGTTGTTTACCGGTTGAATGCTATAATCGGAAGTAAACCAAAAGTTGGCTCCATTATTTGGGACAAAAATTACTAGATTGCTATAATAAGAAAAAAAGAGAAAAGTTGTTTGAGCCCTAAATTGAATGATAAATATTGCATTATAAACATTAAGTTTCAGTTTTCAATAACAAAACTTAAATTTTGAAAATTAAACTTAAACTAATTAAAATAAGAATGTGTAAAAACAATTTATGATATCTAACTTAACAAAATGGATATTTACACAAAAATAACCTCAAACTTGAAAGTTTTTATAGATTTAAACCCCAAACCTTTTATCATACAAAAAACTCATAACCAGTAAAATATCATGAAATTGAGATTTAACCGGTTATAATAGGTTGACATGTTTACGTGGCATACACATAGAGTCCACATGGCAAACCGACTTACGTGGTGCCTACATGGTATAACATGTGTAAATTTTAAACCGTAATTTTACGTAAAAACCCTTTACTTGGTAATTTTCTTTTATTAAAACCCTTAACCACTTTTGTCCCTCATCTCTAACCGGAGGTCACATTCACTTCCTCTATACTTTTTTACCTCTGATAACTCTGAGATTTCAATTTAAGTAGATAATTTCTGTTTATCTTTAATTATGGTTTTCTGAAGTTTAGATCCAAGCTGGTTCTAGCTAGTCACCCTGCATATCCGTCACCATTCGACAATCCCTAGTTTCTAAAACTTCAAATTTGAGATAAGTTTCGATTTGAGATTCTCCAAAATAGATTTCGATTTGTAAAAATGTTATCATATCCATCTTTGTTCCCGTGTTTGTGTTTTGATTTTATGGTTTTTTTTGGTTTTATTTCCCTTTATCTTTGTTAGAGATTGACATCTAAGTTTGTGTTCAAGGTTGTATTTTGAAGTTGATTTAGAGTTTTCCAAGTTTGTTTTTCTGAAAGCTTTTATGGATTAACCTTTCTATTCGATATTTGGAAATCGATGTAACTTGGGTTTTGATTTAATTTATTTAATTGATTATGTGAAGATGAATATTTGAGTTTTATAGGTTTCCTATGTTGGAATTTATCGTTGCTTCAATTTTGTGTTCTAGACTTGATGAAATCGATTATTCAATGTGTTAGGGTTCTGTAGACTTGATGAAATCGATTATTAAAGGTGAAATATGACAGAGTTTGTGAATGTTTATGACGTGGTCGAAGTGGGTGGTTACGCCAGAGATTAATCGGAGAGGATAACTGAGCAAGAGGTGGAATTATATTTAAAAAAAAAAAGAAAATTGAAAATATAAAAAATTTCAAGTCAGCAGGTTGCAATTATTTTTATTTTTGAAAAAAAAAACTCATATTCGTAAAAATTTAATGGTTAAACATTTTTTGTGGATGAAAATTTGTTTGGAGTCTTAACTTTTAATAAAAGAACTGATAAGTTTGGTATTTTCTATTCAAAGTTCTCAAATATTAGATAGAACAAGTTGCCAAAATCCTTTTATCAACAGTATTTTTAGAAAATTTCTTCTAGC
Source organism: Centrapalus pauciflorus (assembly GCA_020465985.1). Lineage (NCBI taxonomy): Eukaryota > Viridiplantae > Streptophyta > Magnoliopsida > Asterales > Asteraceae > Centrapalus > Centrapalus pauciflorus. Next base: position 1,083,543 of record JAANYP010007579.1, read on the forward strand.
ACACGGTAACACATTCAAATCAAGAATAATACTTAATTTTTCTCTCTTGTGTATGTTTGCAAAATCAATTTAGAAATATTATTTTTTTTATAGCCTGAGAAAGACCTAATTGACACATGCATACTAAAACTCACTAACGAATACTAATATATAGCTAGAAAATATGGATTCAGTTTCCTAAATTGCAACAATCTACCCCTATATTTTTTTTCAGTTTAATCATCAAAAGACATAATAGTTAGTTAATTACTAACGGATTAAAATCTTTATAGTAATTACTTAAAAAAATAATTAAACATGAAAAATATATAAATGTATCATTAAATATCATAAAATAATAATCCTAAAAAAGTAAAACAATAGTGTTGCTTTCAATTGAAAATTCCATAATTTTAATATTTTGATATTAATATTAATAAAATCGATATTCCAAAACATATTTTTATCATGGATATTTATATATCACAATACTAGTATATTAACATGCATATTATACATTTATTTTTAGTAAATAATTATTAACATAAACTTTATATATACTTATAATTGAAAGATACAACAATTGTCATTTTTTCTTAAATTTTCTATAAATTAATTAATATAACTTTAGATGTTAATAACTAAAGTTTCTTAGTAGATATATATACATTAGATAAAATTTAGATTAGATTCATATTAAATTGATAATATTTGATTTGGATAATATTTTTTATTTTATTTTAACATAGAACGAATATATTTATCTTGTATTTTATTTTGCAATTTAAAAAAAAATTGTAATAGTAATGATTTGTCATAAAATATTATATCTTTAGCTTTCTAAATATATATGAATAATAGTTACTTATCACTTTTTAAAAAAATTATTTTTAAATTTATAGTTATTAATTAATATATTGTAGATTTTTAAAAAAATAATTTCTTAAATAGATATATAGATAATATAATTTAGATTAGATTCAATTTCTTATAGGATATGTATTGTCTCTGTCTGTGTGTATTCTATATGTATGTGTGTTCACTACTAGAAAAACTGCAATCACCAACGATTTTTTACCAACAACCTGATAATCGTTGGTAAATTATCCATTCAACAACGACTTTAGCAACGAAAGTTATCAAATTTTGATTTTTAATTTAGCAACGACATAAATCGTTGCTAATTTCGTTGCAGTTTTGGAGGGAAAATTCCCGCCACTTTTACCAACGAATTTTTGCCAAATTTTAATGGCTAAATCTTAAATATTCTTTTAACAACGAAAAAAAGTCGTTGGTAAGTTTAATAATCGATATTAGCAACTACCATTTGTACATATAACAACAAATACAGTCGTTGGTAAAACCAAATATACAATTTGCAAAATAGCAACAAATGTTTCGTTGCTAAATTCATTGTTATTTAGTAAATTTTTGGAGGGAAATCTCCCACCTTTATTTTACCAACGACTTATTATAAATTAGCAACGATAAGGTTGTTGGTAAATAATTTATATATATGAGTTATTTAATTTTTTATAAAGGGCAAATTACCAAGAAAGGTAATATAAAATTCAAAAATTGCCAATAAAGGTAATGTAAAATTTTTTAAAATTATGTAATTAAATATTTATATTCTATATATAGGGAACCGTGGAAGAGTCGAAAAGAGACGTGTTTTTGGTTTGTAAAAATTAAAACCTACGTCTTTACTAAAGTAGATGCAAGATACCAAGATGGGATGATATATTATTATTATTAATTTTTTAATTATTGATATATGGGTTATTCGAGTTATTTGGGTAACCCGAATTTTTTACTTCTCACCCGATACCCGAACCGAAAACCCTATTCGGTTACCATTTAACCCGATTAACAAACCCGAAAACCGAATAACCCGACCCATTTAACCCGAATAAGGTTCGGTTCGGGTGGGTTATTCGGGTTCGGTTATTTTGCACACCCCTACTTGACTATATATATATATATATATATATATATATATATATATATATATATATATATATATATATAGACACACACACACACTATACGGGTTTTGGCTTTTCGTCTAATTATTGTAGTCGACAACTAGGGTTTATGTTCTCTCATTGATCAAACCTTAATAAAAAATAAGACTTTTCCTTAGTCGTGGATGTCGGTGTGACCGAACCACATAAATCATATGTTTTTATGTGCGTTTCTTTTTAAGATAATATCAAAACAATTGCACTGACAAACCACTCTTATATTGATAATGGTACATGTACTTTAGTTTTTCATATCAGTATTATATACTTGTACATGGAGGCCGGTTGAAAAACCTGACTATTCTAAAAATATATCATTTTGAAATAAAAAACTATAGTACATGTACTATAAGGGTAAGTAAAAAGTTCGGTATCAAATCGATACATTTAGAAATGTATAATTGCTAATGTATAATTTTTGCTAAAGTTCGGTATCAAATCGATACATTTATATGGATATGCATTTTATAAATGTATAATTTCTGGTGCAAAATTATATTAGCAATGACTTAGTGTCGTTGCTAATTTCACACTAAAATGGCAACAAAAGAAATTTAAAGTCGTTGTTAAATGACATATTTAGCAACGACTCAATCGTTGGTAGATGTAATACCTAGCAACTAAAATTGTTGGTAAATACATTATTTTGCAACGAATAATGGTTGTTGTTATTTGTTAAAATATCAACAACTTAGCTTCGTTGGAAATTTGGTAGATTACCAACAACTTAGTTTTGTTGCTAACCGTAGATTACCAACAACTTAGTTTCATTGCCAACCAGAGACAGTACCAACGACTTGAAGTTTTTTGAAAATTACCAACGACACATGTAATTGTTGGCAATCTACCAACGACTTCCCATATTTACCAACGATTATGTGTTTACCAACGAGCTTATTACCAACGACCAAGTTTTGTTGCTATTTTCGTTGGTAATGCGATTTAGCAACGATTATTTGCTTATTAGCAACGAATTTTGGTCGTTGGTAATGGCAGTTTTTCTAGTAGTGGTTTGAGTGATAACAAATAAGAAATCAAATGTTCGTGAGAATTGATGAATTATAAAACTATTATGCTAAACTAATGTATTATTTCATGATTTGATAGTAATTGTTGAATCAAAAGAGATCCATTGAAAATATAATAAAAAATGACGAGACCTCTGAGATCGTATGAAAAATTTAATATTCTTGAGAATCGTGAAAAATGTTGAATCAAAGAACTTATATGTTGAATCAACGTATCATTTTTGTGATTCAACAAAAAATATTGAATTAATGAAAAGATGACCATTTTGTTCTTTATTCAACACTAACCGTTGAATCACAAAATAACACACTGATTCAACGTATATGTTTTTTGATTCAATATATCACAATTCTCACAAATATTTAATTTCTTACAGAATTTATGTGTGTGTAAAATTATATATGTATCTAACAACTCATTGGATTAAAACCAACGCCCATTAGACTTCAAATGCGGCAATGTTTTTTAAATATTCTTTTCTTTCGTTTTCGGTTCTTCTTAGGGCCACTAATTGAACGAGTAAATGTTCCATGCATAACTTTGTATGGTTCAATTTCATACATTCATAAGTTTGGGCATTTGCCATTTGATATAACTTTTAATGGTCACATTTATTTTTGAAGTAAATGGTCTGAATAGTATATATCAATTTACGATTTGGAATTTATTACAATTTGGTTCGTTAATCAAACTTCTTTCAGTTCATCTGTTAACCCCATGTGTATTTTCATTCTTGGGAGCGCGTGACGCTCTACGAGCAAGAATGTCAGAAAACGCAAAATATGGAAGTTGTAACACCATGTGTTTTTTCTTCATCTGGAATTTTGATTCACCTGAATCCTAGTTCGCATGACATAGTTATGGCTAAAATATAGATTTTGCATGTGACGGCCAATTTATTTACATTACTTGTTCGCTTTTCTTCGTCAACCTTGCACAAAGATAGAAATTAATAAATATAACATTTAAGTGGATTCCGACAATTCAACGTAACAAACGACGCTAAAAAAACAATATTACAACCTTTAAAATATGTATATGTCTGGGGATATCAGTAAGTTTTTTTGAAGAAGATCTTCCACATAATACTTTAGCCTTCATAAAAATTAAAAAGGGAGTAAAAGACAAAATTGTCCTCAAAGAATCTGTTTTTATGGTGAAGAAGTAAAAGCATAATATTAATAGAGGAGTTAGGGAATGTGAGCCACAAGTAGTTTTACACAAGTGTGTGAGATTATTTGATGCCAAGTCAGCAAATTTAGATCCTCCAAGGGTCCACATGGCAACCCAAATAGCCAATCACATCATTCTTTCTTCTACTCCTATCCTTGGAGATAAGCCCATTTGCCTTACATTAACACCATCCCCTTAATTTCTTCCACACAAACAAACCTACACAAAATCTTCAACAACCCCATGGCTTCCGCTGCTTGTGCTTCTTCCGCCATTGCTGCTGTTGCTTTTTCTTCTCCAAGGTATATATATAAACCTATTTTGTGATCATTTCAACTTTTATTAATTAATTCCCATGATCAAAATCACAAAGTAATTAATTGGGAAATTACATACATATTGCAGTTCACAGAAGAATGGATCGATTGTTGGATCAACAAAGGCTTCTTTTCTTGGTGGGAAGAAACTGAGAGTTAGCAAGTTCAGTGCACCCTCCGGTTCGCGATCGGTTGGCACCGTTTGTGCTGCGGCTGACCCCGATAGACCCATATGGTTCCCTGGCAGCGTCCCTCCACCATGGCTCGATGGCAGGTTCGATGTCATAATATAATTAATTAATGTCAAATGATCATATAATTAACTTGTGTTTTTCTTGAACCGGCCTCTCTAATGTTAAGTTTTGATCAATTTCAGCCTACCGGCAGACTTCGGGTTTGATCCTCTTGGTCTAGGTAAGTATGATCATATGTCTGTTTCTGGCTTTCTGTTTATTAATTTTTTCAAACATGAGTAGATCACACCATTTAAGAAATAATAAGTATGATCATATGTCTGTTTCTGGCTTTCTGTTTCTGGCTTTAATTAAGATGTTTATCGTTTATAACAATTGTTTCGTCACTCCTTGATATAAAGTATCTTGTTATAAACAGTAAGAAAAACAGAACGATCTAGTTATTTTGTGAAATTATTCGAAGTTATTAGACAGGTGAAACTTATAAATTTTTACAAACCTTAGAAAATATCTTAGTTTGGGCTAATTTATTAGTAAAAATTGCAAGATCGTTCGATCAATATATGCATATCGATATTATTAATTTATACATTATGTACGTGAGTTTGAATATTGTCGTGATTAACATGGTGGTGTTTGGCGACGATAGGATCCGATCCAGAGACGTTGAAATGGTTCGTGCAATCGGAAATAGTACACTGCAGATGGGCTATGTTAGGAGCAGCTGGGATCTTCATCCCTGAATTCCTAACAAAAATTGGAATCCTGAACACCCCTTCATGGTACCACGCTGGTGAACAAGAATACTTTGCCGACAAAACCACACTGTTCGTTGTTGAGCTTATTTTCATCGGTTGGGCAGAAGGAAGAAGATGGGCTGATATCATCAAGCCTGGGTGCGTGAACACAGACCCTATCTTCCCCAACAACAAGCTAACCGGCACAGACGTTGGGTACCCAGGTGGACTATGGTTCGACCCACTTGGATGGGGAAGCGGTTCGCCTGAAAAGGTGAAGGAATTGAGGACGAAAGAGATCAAGAATGGGAGATTAGCAATGTTGGCTGTGATGGGTGCTTGGTTCCAAGCGGAATACACGGGAACTGGACCTATTGACAACCTCTTTGCGCACCTTGCTGATCCTGGTCACGCCACCATTTTCGCTGTAAGTGCCAACTCTTTTGATTTAACAACGTACGTACTGTTTCATAATCTAGCTTTTATATATATTATGCAAATGATGAGGAATTTGGTATTGTTTTTCTCAGGCATTTAAAGGCTAAATTAATTATTAATTAATAGCAAATTAATGGGAGAAGGAAGCAAGCAAGCATGGATGGATGGAAATTAAATTGTTATTTGTTGGGGGATATCTGATCATGGCTTTTTGGCAAGTGATGTACGCGGTGTATCATTAGAAATCGTATCTTAATTATATTATCAATCTCTACTGTAGAAAAGTTGATGCAATGTACAAATACCTCTTTCAACTCCAAATGCTTCCATATAACCTGATTGTATGCTAACGAGGAAATTTGCCCGCGCTTCGCGGCGGTTTAATATCATACAAAAAATATTAAAATATATAAAAAACATATTAACATACATATTTGATATTTGAAGCAAAATGTTATGTTATTATTTATTAAATTAATTACAATTTTTGAAAATTATGCGTTATTAACTTTGAATACAACGTTCGATTTCAAAATTGTTCATACCACCACCATCAAAACCGTTTTGAATATAACTTTCTCTTTCGACATTGAATCTTCACGTATCACTAATTCCGTAAAAGAGAAAATTGATTCTTACCTATCTCCAGTTTTGAATCGCCAACTCCATATTTTCCTCCAAAAGGAGTGCAAAATTGGATTTTATTGTTTTACAATGTTTTTAATTGATTATGTGTGTAAAAATCAAAACCATCTTATTGTTTGATTTAGTTTCAAACCACATAATAAATCATCATGGAAATTTTTTTTTAACACACAATGCATGCATTATTTCTATTATTAATTTTATTTTATTAAATAATTAATAAAAATATTGCTAATTAAAATATATGATATATTAATAATATACAATAGTGCAATGATAAAATCAAAATATATAATGCAACGATAAAATTAAATTATATAATCTTTCAAATATAAATGAAACGAAAGCTTCCTGTTATTTTCAAATATTTGGGTGTAAAATTAAAACTATAGAAAAATTTTGTTGTATCACACATAATATTTGTATAATAAAGTATATAGAGTTATATGATAATCTCATTCATTGACATCAATTAATTATATCATGACAATCAATTCATTTCTTCTGACTTTTTTAAACTTGTGACATGCTTCTATCATGAATTGTGTGAACAAAACAATTGTTCATTAGAAAAATGTTACTTAGTTAATCAACTATGTTGAAAAATATTAACAAAATATCAATGCCAATTAAAAAACTATGAAAATGCGTAACAATCATCAAAATTTTCTATTTCACTTGTTTTTTTTTTTTTTTGAATTTTTTCACATATATACAATTCTGCCAATTCGAAATTTGTTATCCGGCACAGCTTCATTTAGTAACAATTATCAACGTCAATGAAAATTTAATGCATTAAGAAAATTATTAATAATAACAACGATATAAAAAACATGTATAAAGTAACTTAACATTTTTTTGGTTTAAAATATCTAGTACAATAAAAAAATACTCACAATATAATATAAAAATAGAACTACAATTGCATAATTATTATTAAGCATCAAAAAAATATTTATACAATATATTTAAAGAGAATTTCATATACTCATAAATCATGATCATCATTCATTGACATAAATCATTGTCTCATATTATCTGTTTTATGTGCATACAATCGGGTTTGGAGTTTTGAGGAACTAAAAAATCATATAAACTATAATATATATGCAATTGTATTTGAGGGACTGTATAGAAAACAGGATCGTTATTATTCTAGGATGAAGTGTTTGTCAGCTAACCATTAAACATCATTTTATCAAGTTTCAATATATAAAAAATAAAATATAAACACCTTTCTATAAATTAAAATAAAAAAAAATTTGCTTAATGTTTTAAAATTGTAGTATTTGAAATACATGGAGAAATGAGACATATTTTCTTAAAATATATTTAAGAAATAAAATGTTTAATAGAAAGTTAGTTTAATTTATATTAAAGTAATATTTTAAAATAAAAATACATTAGTTTAACACAATATGTAAAAAACCAATTGGGTTAATTGATTACAATATTTTCCAATCTTGTGGGATTGAACTTATGACCCCTCACATCATGAGATATGTGCTAACCAACTAAGCTAGAAACTTTTTCTTTCAAATACTACACAAACATGTATTTATTAATATTCTAGTTATACTATTCCTATGAATAGCTTAGGAATAGTAACATTTACTTTGGTAAATGCTATATATTTAATGACCTAGCTACGAAATCTGGAACAACATATATATGTACTGTTAAAAAAGGAAATGTTGCGAGCATGCGTTATAATTTATATTTGGCAAGATAATTCCAAGAAATTAAAACAGACATTTTCGAAGGATCTTAAAACTCAACCACTCGATTTTAGCATCGTTATTGTAACCCTAAAAGAAAGAAGTAGATTAGTTAATTTCACATGAATTAAAAAAGAGTTGAAAATATACGGGTTAAAGTATTATGGTATACTTACTTGAATTTGACATATATAGATCCACTCAGCCACGTTTAATTATATATCTATATGCACCCAACCCAACCAAAAAGAGTTATTAGGTATCGTTTGTTTTTTAAAAGATTAAATATTCGAAATCTGAAATCATATTTAAAATTTAAGAGATGATTTTAAAGTTTGAAATTTAAAATCATGTCTGAAATTTAGAATGTGATCTTAAAGTCTGAATTCTAAAAATTTACTATCATTAATTAAATTTTAATCTGTAAATTATTTATATATTTAATTAATTTACATAACTAAAAATATTTAATTAATTAAATCGGTAAAGATTTTTAATTAATTAAATTAATAATTATAAAGAAATTGCATTTAATATTTTAATTACATAAATTACTGATTTAATTTAGAAAGAAAAATTTCCAGACACTAATTTCATATTTCAGATACACCTCTTAATTTTCAAACCTAATTCCAGAAGTATTAAGATCTTATGTTTGAAATGTAACACACAGTCTGAAATCACTTAAGATCTTAAATCCACTAAAGTTTGAAATATAACAAACAGTCTTAAATGACTTAAGATCAAAATTTTAAGATTTTAGACGAATTAAGATAAATTGTCAAAACAAAGAGGAACTTATTGTAAACACCAATGATAAACATTTATGTACATTTCCATACGGTTACCAAATGAAGATTTTTTTTTTTTATTTAGGGTAGATTATGTTTAATTTTGATAAACACCAATGATTCTTATTTAGTAATTACATGATAAGCGGTTTACATTTTTGTTTGTCCAAGTTTTAAATTCAATAACAAAGAAAGAAAGTAATTGTTATATTTACACAAAATCGTTTAAAATAATGATATATATTAATTTTTTCTTACGGGCTATGGCTATCAATAAATGTATTGGATAATTATTAGATGTTAAAAGTTAACTAGAAATATGCCTAGTTCTTGTTCCTATCTATCCATTCATCTACACAACAATCAAAATTATAGATTGATACATTCAAGATGGAATCCCAATTCTATATCCGTGAAAGCTATATACGTACATGTCTATTTAGTCGAGCTGGTTAGCATCAAAACTAAGCCTAAGGCTTAACGGATGTCACCTCAGACCGACAGGACACCACCCGGAGATCTCCGCCCCGAAGCACACTCCCCCCCTCGGCCTTCCCACCTCGAAATGGTTCCCTCTCTCTCTCTCTCTCTCTCTCTCTCTCTCTCTCTCTCTCTCTCTCTCTCTCTCTCTCTCTCTCTCTCTCTCTCTCTCTCTCTCTCCCCTTTCTACCTCTCTCAAGAATTATATAGATAATGAGTATTTAATAGAAAGATAAATATTTTCGAGATAAAAAGATGGAAGGAATGAAAAAGAAAAACTGATATGATACTGATATGGCCAGAATGATGAGTTTATTGAAAAATGTGTTGTGTGCTCTCCTTACTCTAATAATTAATCAAAATTCTTCAATGACTGGTTTTGATTAAATTGATTTATGCTATGTGTTAAAATTTAGTGCCAATTAAGCAAACCAGTTAAATAAGATAACCCTTATTTTTAAAATTTAATTTTGACGTTCAATTACTTTCTTAATTTTATCAATTGATTGTTTTTTAAATTTCATAGATTTGAAACAAATATTTGTGATATTTGTCCACACATACATACATTATTATAGCCCTACTTCGTTTCCCAATAAAATTGTTAATATATTTATTCAAGAGAAATTGATACAAAAAGAATTACATTGTATAACATTGACTCATTGAGAATGATAATATTCTAACCAACAAAATGGATTTTACATTTTTTTTAAAATTTATAATGTTTACTTGCGTTTATAAAGAATCAAGATAAATAAACTATTATTGTTCTTCTTATGTTCAACGCAGTTAAATAAAATATACAAAAGATATAATTATTTAAACCATATTTTTTCTCAAATTTATTTATTGCAATTTCACCGTACTACATGCGGTGATTCATGGAATGAGATTTGAATGAACTAAAATTTGTTTTTAATGTTTTTTGGAATTTGAATTACAAAAAGAATAATCAAAAGTGTGTTTAAATTCTATGAAAATATATGGTTGAAGGAAGCTAACACTCCTAACTATTTGTAAATTAATTTAGATTAATAACATTTCACACAACTCATAACCTTAGCTAACCTTAAACACAATCTCACACATGAACTAATATATATTATATATTAAAGGGATATTTGTGAAAAAAAAAACCCTTTAAATTTGACCATTTTTATGATTAAAACTCTCAATCATTTTTCATTGCACAAAACAACTCAAACGGTAAAGTCTCATGGAATTAAGATATTGCATATTGTAACCGACTGAAAGTTACAGGCCACAGTCGAAGTAGGTGGTAGGATTCACCCGGGGATCATCATTTCACCATTACTATCTGTTGGCATAAAATTTTTGGGAGTTTATATGTCAGTGACTTGTATGCTAGTTCAGTCATGTGTATTAGACTCGTATTAATTGATTCTGTTACTTTGTGTCATTCAATCAAAATTAGTATGTTATACATGTGTACAATTTTTAGTTGTATGTATGAGAGTAGAGGACTTGGGTCATGGTTGTATTAAAGTTCCTAATTACCAACATTTGTAATCCTATGACATATTGATTATGAGTTTAATGCGATATTAACATTTATGATATTATTGTGACGTAATATTTGGCCGAGTTCAAAGGGGTTACATTTTTTACAAATGAAATATAGTAAAAAAAAAATCGGAGAAAATAAATGTGTGTATATTATATTTAAAATTTATATATAACTATTAAATATAATACAACATATTAAAATAAATAATAATAATAGAATTAGAAGTAACTAAAAATAAAATAAAGAAATTAATTTTATAAGGACTAAAACTAATTAAAAAGTTAAAATGCTCATATGGTCAAAAGACGAAATTCATAACAAAAAATCAACTAAAGAAATGACCGATGTAATTTACAAAGTAACATTTTATAATTGTAATCTATCTATACTAATAAAAGAGTAAATATACTCAACTCCCATGAACTCACGTGTCATCACCATGAATCGACACGTGGCATTTATAGTTTTAAAAAATAATAGATGAATTAAACTATATTTATCCATATATAATATAATTTACTTTTAAATTCAAATCAAATCAAATCCAACAAAATCTAATACCTTAATAACTTATTAATTATAATATTATATAATAAAAGTTTAAAAAAAATTATTATTCGTGTGTGTAGAATTGTACAAAATTAATAGGTCATAATAAATAATAATATTTATATTTTTACTTTTTAATTTATTATATTTTATATATATTAAAAATATTCGCATAATACTAATAAATAGTTTACTCTAGTAAAGAAATAGGGTTGTATGTCAAAAATAGCAACAACTTTTTGTAGTTTTACTGTTTATACCCACTTTATTTATTTTTTATCATTAATAGCAACAACTTTTGTATTTTTTTACCGATTATACCAACTTTTGACCTGGAAACCTGCTATAGCAGGTTACCATCCATTAATACCAACAACTTTTATCTTTTTACCAATAATAGCAACAACGTTTTATATTTTTACCGATAATAGCAAAGACTTTTAACTTTTTACCAATAATAACAACATATCAAATTAAAATTTTCCTTTATCTTTAACTAATCATTACTTTAAAAAAAACTAACTTTATGAAAATCGAAATACTATCAATTAAGTTTATAATCCATTTTTTGTTTAATTTTTTTAAAGATAAATCAAATGCAATGTGTACCTATAAAAGTATAAAAAAATATGTTTTCTATAGACATTAAAAAATGAAGATTATTTGAGCACGGATTGGTTTTTGTAAAAAACCAAAAACCAAACCGAAACATCGGTTTCTATATTCAACAAACCGTTCGGTTTGAATTTTAAACGATTTAATTTTTTGGTTTTTATTTCGGTTTCAGTTTGGTTTCGGTTTTTCTTTGTCATGGTTTTCAAATTTAATTCTTTCTTTCTAAAACAAAAAAAAAACACACACACACACACATATATATATGTATATGTATATGTATATGTATGTATATATCTATATATTGTAATAAACATATATATGGATACATAAAATCAAAATATATAACACTTAATGCATTCTTTCACAAAACAAAATTTAGACATTACATTATTTTATCATTCAAAATCATGACAACATACAAATGCAATAATAATACAACTATAATAATCATCATAATAATCATCATAAATAAAATGGTAATATTTAAAAGATACATCCCTTTATGTGGATGATTATATATGATTTAAATTTATGAAAATCAGATGACGTTCAAATAAGTTCATAATTTATATTTGTATCTAGATTTTGTTAGAGATAGAATAATTTGATTATTAAATCATATATAATTATTCATAAAATTAACGGATGCAACTTTTTAATATTACCATTTTATTTATCAAATAAATAAAGAACTAATTATCCATGATTAGATCATAATTATTTATAATATATTCATTTATTTATCAAATAAATAAATAATGCAATTGTTAAACTAAGTATCCAAAAATGTAGCATAATGTGTTCATTATATTTCTATGACATCTTATACAAAATGATTTGAGTTTCACGTTGTCATATTACACTTAAATGGTCGACACTATCATACCTATAAACCCGACTATGCATGAAAATGTAACACGTCAAATTAATCTTCATATTTTAATGTCTATAGAAAACATATTTTTTATCTCTTTTATAGACACATTGCATTTGATTTAATTCAAACAAAAAAAATGGATTATGAACTTATTTGATTGTCTTTCGATATTCATAAATTTAGTTTCTTTAAAGTGATAATTAGTTAAAGATAAAAGAAAATTTTAATTTGATATGTTTTTATTATTGGTAAAAAGTTAAAAGTCGTTGCTATTATTGGTAAAAATATAAAACGTTGTTGCTATTATTGGTAAAAAATATAAAACGTTGTTGCTATTGTTGGTATTAATGGATGGTAACCTGCTATAGCAGGTTTCCAGGTCAAAAGTTGGTATAATCGGTAAAAAATACAAAAGTTATTGCTAATAATGATAGAAAATAAATAATATGGGTATAAACGATAAACTACAAAAAATTGTTGTTATTTTTTACATATATCGCTAAACAAATATTATGGGTTTGTGTAAATGTGTAATATTATCAAGGAACCACTGAAAAAATCGCCCGGACAGAAGTGTCTGTTTTGTGATTGATCAAAAATCAAAATTATCACCAGGGACAATACACGAAACCCCAAAACGAAATTTGCTTTCAAAAGTGTTCCACCTATCTTGGATACAGAAATCTTGTTCAATCAGATTCTAAATTTCAAAGCGATACAACACAACAAATGGGTTGTCCGGCAGTATTCAGACCTGTAATCCTCACCGAACCATGGCGAACCTCCCCCAATTGCACTCCCTTTTCGTTACCTTCGGTTTCCCTCAACTTACAAATTTCATCTAGTTGTGGCTGTAGGATCGCAACGAGGGTTCCAGATATCGATTTCCGAAGACGAGGCAATCATCACCTCAATTGTTCTTACAACGAAAACGCACCGTCTATGGAGCCCCCGCAAGATGCTATTCTGAAGGCCCTTTCAGGTCATTCAATTTTGTACAGCAAAATTTGTTCATTTTTTTTGTAGGAACTTTGTATTATTGTGGCGTGTTTTTGGAGGAGATTGTGAATTAGATTAATTTTGCAATCATATTTTCTCATATCAATTTGGTTGAACTTGTGTTGAGATTAGTTAATTGTTGAAAGTGAGAACAAAGAACCTGTGAAAATACCAAAAGTTTCGATCATTTTAGGAGCTAGAGATCATGATGATTATAATAAACATTTCATGTCAAGTGTGTACTAGAAGAGTAGTAGGTTTTATCTAGAAATCAAAGAAAGGGACTTTTCCTGTTTCTTCTTCTTCTTTTCAGTTACATGGGATCTTAATTTATCTCACATAGACTGCCTAAATGGATAAGATCACAGACCCAAAAAGGACCATAGAAGTGTCTGTCTACGGATCGATTTATGTGTCTTTGGTGTCCATGATCATTGATGATTTAAAGTTTATGAGAATCCATAAAGTATTTGCTCATGTTAAAGTTTTATACGAGTGTTGTTGTATCTGCCAAAACTAACAATCAAATATGATTCAGAAGTTTCAAAGGCTAAAGGAAGAGTTGGAAAAGCTACTATCATGGTTCTTGGAGGGTCAAATACCAATGATTCAAACTATGAGCGTCCCAGTCTGAATGAAATGGTAGTTATTGTGGTTCACTTTTAACATAAAATTTCTATTTTAGCTCTACATGACATGAAATTTTTGCTCAAGACTTACAAGTATCATATGACTAAAGGAAACACATTTTAATGGCCATTGTGGTACAGTCCTTTTAACAGTTGATCATGATGGTTTTTATTTTAAATAGTTTAGTTATTCTGATTTAGTAGTTTCTGTAACAAGATGCAATTGTCATTGTCCTTTCTTTTAAATTTGACATAATCCCTGATTGTATATTTTTATGCATATGTAGTGTATAAAGGGTAAGTGGTTTTCTTATTCCCACCAAGCTTTCATCTAAGGAGTATGTTAGTATAGTTTAAAGGCATCATTCAGTGCCAAATCCAGCTAGCAGTTCTGTTAATCTTTGGATGTAGAGTGATGGTTATGAACTTATGATAACAACATATTCAGCATGTACTAGTTTGTTCTTCTGGATTGACCATGGTGATAAGATTGTTGAGACTAGAAAACACAGTTGCCAAAATATGGGTTTTGCCTAATACTTCTAAACAAGTTATCTCTGTTGTCCAATATAAACATTACATTTTCTTCTTTCTTTTTTTTGGAACAAGATGAAAACATCAAAAATATGTTGTGAAACAAAACGCAACTACCAATGCTAAATTTACGATGTTCAATGATAAAACATACACCATGTCAATTTTCAAAAAAGTAAATCACTTCACTACAAACATTAACCAAGTCAATGCTTGCTTGAACAGCTTATAATTTTTCACTCAGATAATTTTGTGTGGTTACATGACAGCTAAATATCTACCCAGCTGCTCGAGGATTTACTGCAATTGGATCAGGAGGTGATGATTTTGTGCAAGCGATGGTAGTTGCTGTTGAGTCAGTAATTCAACATCCAATCCCACAGGTAAGTAAGCATAACTTTTTTTTGCTGTAACTTAATAACTAATAGATGGATGAACAAAATATGGTTTTCATCTGAAAATTAAATGCAACATCTTGACTATGTGTGTAGTGCAATGAAAATGTTTGATTATTAGTCAAATATCTAAAATATTTGTCACCAATGCCAAAACTAAAATAGATGTTATTAGGATTATGAGCAAAGAGGTAATTGTTGATTGAGACGTTGATGGAAGAAAAAGAGGCATTTTTTTAAGAATTCTAAACTGAAAACTGATGTGTTTATATTGAAATACCAAAGAAAGTTCTTGCATTTATTTGGGAACAGGAAGGGTAACAATTTAACAAAGTTCATGGAAATAGCATGGGTTTGAGTGAACTTTTTAGATAGATTCTCTTGTTACATTTAGAAGGAGTGGAGCTAAAAGCCTAAAATAGCCTTGAGCTATATAGTGGATGACGGATGATCACTTTTTATGTCTTAACTACATTGAAATCTCACTCATAAACATAGTGTTACGATCAGAATGGCTCACACAGTAATAGCTGCGGGAAATGAAAATACAAAATAGCAGTATGTATGTGACTCGACAATTCTTTGTGCATCCACAGTCATTGCTTGGATTCTTATCATATACGATGAATCTTGGTAGTACATTATACATACGTCAATGAAAAACTGTCATGACACACACACACACGAAAATGAGGATGGACAAGATAGAAATCTATCATTCTAAGTTTCTAACTATTATAACTGTATACAAAACATTCTTCATATGCAACCTCAACTGATGCTATGTTATCAAATCAGGAAACCAATTTTGTTTCTGTGACATGATTCCGCCAACTTCTATCATGGCAGGGGCAGGTGAAGCAGAAATTATCATCTGGTGGGAAATACGTTTCCGTGAACATCGGACCTGTTCAAATTGTTTCTAGTAAACAGGTTGGTTATCAATATTTACTTTTCGTGATAGCTGAAAGAATAGTTTGCTTTGCTCTCGGTCCATCATGTGGTTAGATATCAAGACTTAACCGTTCTCTATTCTCCTCTTTCTTGAGAAAGAATCGCAGATTGTTCTTCTTCCTTTTTTTTCTTTTTTTCTTTTTTTCTTTGCCTTTTATGGTCAAGTATTAGTAGGCTAGCTTAGCTATCAACTGCAGGATACAACTATGATTTATAAATCATTGGTTTTGGATTTGTGTCAATTTCGAGTTATGGTAAATAAAAGCTTGACATGTATTTCTGAAAACTTAGGTGCACATAGAATGTGGTACTTGTAGATCAACTAAACAGGTCTTACCATTAAACCATAAGGATTGAATTCCTACAATTAGATTATATGTTTGTGGGTAAAGGGACTATTTTAGGTTCTTTAGGGGACAAGTTGTGGTAATGAAGTGTTCATATAGATGTCCATCTTATAATAAAAGATTAGATACGCAAAACTTGAGGGTGATCTAAGAGTAACAAAGTGGTTTATGAATGTGTAGTGAATGGAGTTTTATGCATTTAGAACTTATCAGTTTCCAACAACAGGTGATTTGGTCATAAAATTTTTAAAAATGCTTTGTGGTTATTTTTTTCAGGTTCAAGCGGTATACTATGCTATGAGGAGAGATGATCGAATGAGATACTTTCTGTAGTGTGTGTGTGTGTATAGAATAGAATTACTAATCAGTTAGTATTGTACCTGTAAATGTTGTATGGTCATCCTAGAATGATGGTGGCTGTTGGGTTAAGAATATCCAATCCTAAACATATCTCTAATTTTCTTACGAGATTCCCATTTGGATCTATTAACAGTGCAATTCAATTTCACTTGTTAGTCTGGCATGCCTGCTTGTTTTAGTCCGGAATTTAAGATCCAAAAAAACATCCAAATCAATGGTTTTAATTTAAATTCATCAAATAAACAACTAAAGATTCAAATCAAAATCACTTAAATGTAATCAGGTAAACAACTAAACATCCGAGTCTTTATCTAATCTACTATTGAACCATTTCATCTGAAAGGCAGTCGCTACCTTAAGGCATGCCTCGACTCCAAGGGCTAACTCCATGGGACTTGATTTCTTAAAGAGCAACACAATCACATTGGTGACATTTAACTTAAAATTATCAAGAATTAGTGATCTTGTAGAGTTATAGCCCGTCAATGTTGGTGGTAAGGAGCAAACAACGATTAGCGAAGTGAGCCCATTGTTTTAGAGATTTAAGGTTTTTAAAGTGCTTGGAGGAAATTGGAAGCGGCTTAGATTAAAACTTTAATAAATTAATTAATTTTAAAAAAATAAATCATGTATTTGCTTTTCAGTTTGGTTCGGGTTGAAATATGTGAAACCGATCATCAATTCAGAAATCATATTCTATGATCCGGTTTAGGTCCTAACCAAACTAAAAATCATTTTTAATCCGGTTTGATGTCAAATCGAATTCGATGCACTTTGGTTTTCGAATTCTTCGAATCCAAAATTTTTTTGAACAACCCTACATTTCATTCTTGTTTATAGAACGAGTCAACCAAACATTTTAAAGTTTGAAAGTAATTTTCAAAGGTTTTTTGCAATATAAATTTAATAATTTATAAATAGAGTTTAATAAACTTGGAGCCCAGTTTTAGTTAAATAGCAAAAGAAAATGGCAGGTTGACTTGGTGGGACATATTAAAAAGATATAATTTAGACCGTTGTCCTAGCCTTTGTAAGTACTAAGTAGTAACCACACAAACGATAAGTTGGTGAGAGTTAGATGAGGTCCTTGAGGACTTTGAGGGAAAACTATTTTCAGAAAGAAACTCTAAAAACAAAATATTTCAATCTATATAATTTAATGATTTATCATCTCTAAAATAGGTATAAATTTAAAACAATATATCATAAAAATGTGATGCAGGTTGATTTTAATAGATTTTGCCTTTATTTTAACGAGTTTTATGACATATATTCGAGACTTAACATATTGTAAATGCTAATGACAAATCTAATAAATTCAGTTAGCACATTTATAAAAATGTGTATCATTTTAAACGTTACGATTATAAATTGCACGAATATTTCTCTATAAGCTTTGACGTGGTGAACGTTTTCCGATTTACATAGTAAGAAAATAAAAGAATAAAAAGGGAAGCTGTTATTATTAGTTTTATACTATTCTGGGTTAAAGAAACTTAACGGATGATTTTAAGGATGTTTTGTTTTGGTTTTCCTCATTTTCTTCCCAAAAGTAGGCGGAAATTTTATGTTTCACATTATTCCTCCATTTACTACATTCATTCCTTTCCTTGGGTTTCTTATTTCACTTAGGATGCCGATTATTTAAAAGCCCAAATACAAACAAAAACCCCTGTGATAATAAACAAATTCATTAGAAACGTATATCTCAATGTTGGTTTTCGACAGTTAAGTTAGTAATCGCTTTTGATATTGAACATATATCAACTGCCATGCGGCAACCGATATATCCAAATACAATCTTATGAAAACTAGAAAAATAAAGCGTTGCGTTTAGTTACTGAAACATGAAAACTTGCTTACTTAATAACAAATCCTTGAAATTTCATTATTTTTAAATAATACTTTTCATACTCTTTTTCTTAATTTTCTATAATCTATCCTATATTTCTTTATAATACCTTGTTTCTCTATCATACTTTTCTATCACATATCTTATTTTTCTTATTTTATAATCATTTATCTTATTTTTCTTAAAACTAAAACTTCATCATTAAACAAGTTTTCACTTTTTATAGAAACTCTTGTTTTTAAAATTTAAAATTATAACTTGAAAACTGAAATTGAAAAATGAATAGTTTTCGTTGACTGAACTCAACCAAAACCCGAACCGGTACCGGTACCGACCGATACCGAATTAATATATTCGGTTCGGTATTCGGTTTTTAAATTAGCTACAATTCGGTATTCGGTACTTTCGGTTCGGTATTCGATTCTTAAATTAGCTAAAATTCGGTATTCGGAACCGAACCGGCACCATATAAAATTATACGGTTCGGTATTCGGTTCTTCCAAAACTAATAATTCGGTTTCGGTATTTTCGGGATCGGTACCGGTTCGGTTTGGTACGGTACCGAGCTCACCCCTACAATAAAGTTAAAAAGAAAAGAAGGCAAACATAAAGCAACTCTATTGACTTATACCATTTTATCTTTTCTAATACGTTTATACAATCAATCAATATGGAATTAGTATTTGAAGATATTCCTAAACATTTTAATCCATATATACTTTTATTTTTCCTTGCAATTCAATTAACCATTTTCTAATTGCAAAGCATAAGCATTTTGAATTGATAATAAAACTGATATGTATTATAAATTGATAATCGTTACCCTAAAAATATCGTATATTGTACAAAAGTTTAATAAGCAATAATATAAAATTTTAATAAGTTAATACTTTGTATAGAAGGATGATAATAGATTTACCATTCTCATACTCATACTCATACTCATACCGAAGAAGGCTAAAAAAAAGCCACACGAATGCTACGGTGGTTCTGGTTCTGGTTCTGGTTCATCATCCTAGCAAAAACTACCGTCACCCTTCCCGTCGGTAACATTCCATGCTGCCGGAATCTCAAAATGCCATAACCGTCCTGAACCATCCTTCAAATTCTTCCGACACAAAAACTCTTCTGCGTATGCCTTCTCCACCTTCCGATCCACATCGTGCAAAAACACGTGTGTCACGCCGGACTTTTTCCGATTTCTCGCCATCACCGCTGCCGAATAAATTGCCCCCATCCTCCCTGGGGCCTCCGCGAAATAACCACGAGGCGCGTCGATCATTATGATGTCCCACTCCTTGTCATACACCGCATCCGGCAACCCCGTGAGCGCTAACTTGCACCGTGTATTGCCTCGGATGTATGATTTGGTCGGAGAACATTCAGGCTCCGACCGATACGTTTTCATAAGCTCGTCGGCCTGCGAAAGCTGCGTCCGGTACTTAACCGTAACTGCTTTGAGATCCGGTGCGTCTTTCAAAACAGTATGGACCCATTTCGGATCTTCTTCAAGAAATAAAGTTACACCGCCGAGGTTAAAGGACGCCCACATGAGTGAATCGTGGCCGAGACCGAAAACCAAGAAATTGCAGGGGGAAATGGATTTAAGAACGTTGAAGGAGATGGAGATCTCGGATAGAGATTGTTGGGGGACGATTTTGGAGGTGGCGTAGTGGAGGATTGCCCGGAGTTGCATCGGAGCGGCGGTGGATTGGAAATTACCGAAGGATCCGGTGCAGACGAGTTGGCTGGTGCCATCTCCGAGGAAGGTGAAGATGACGAGGCCTGCACCGACGAGAGCAAGGAGAGAAAATGCGATGGAAATCTTCCTGTCAGGGAAGGGTCGTAGATTCATGCTTTATTATTTTTATTTTTATTTTTTTTGGTTGAAACTTGAAAGAGAAAAAAACCACTAAACGAAACGCAGATGGGTTATCTGGTTTTGAGGATTGAATAATGGTATGGTTTGATGTTGATGACGACGATGATGATGATGATGATGATGATGATGATGATGATGATGATGTGGTGTGTCACATGTCATGCATACATTGGTTGACGATGTAAACCTCACTGACCAAAATGCCCCTCTGTTGGGGATAAAATATCCTTAACAAGGAAGTTATTAATTTCACCACCATTAAAAGTCGTAACTTAACCATTTGAAAAGTTATAAATCAACCAATAACCAACCAAATAATTTTAATATGCACAAAGCTTATAAATTTAATGATCACATTTTTATTTTACTTTTTCATCTATCGATCCATTTATAATGAATTAATAACGTCTAATAGTAATCTACTTAAAGTTTGTGTACATTTATGTTATGTGTTTTTCATGTACAATTATATGCTTTAATAAATTGTATGTTTATTAAAAAAAAAAAAAACAAAAGACAAAACAGTATAGAATTTATATGATTTGTAGATAAATGTTTTTATTGTTCCCTACACTTTACTTGAAACTATTTTATAATTATTTTTTTTTTCTTTATTAATTTATCAAATTTAATGAGTATGTTTTAATATTTTATTAAAAATTAGATTGATTAACTTCCACGTATTGTAAAAAAAAAAACATAAAGAAATGGTGTGAAACCAAATTATTAATTATTAATATAAAAGTTGATAAAGCATAATTAATAGAAAGTAAAATAAGAATGAGAATGAGACAACATAAAAGCTGATATACAAAATTTTCCCTAGAAAAATGGTGCCGTGCCCAGATTCTTATAATAAAATATATACAACTTATAAACCTTAAAACGTTGAATAAATACATAAAATATAGTTGTAAAAGGGGTGCATGTGGTGAGTATTTTGTAAATTTTTATTAGAAATCAGACATCTCCAAGCCCCATTCACTCTTACGATAGCTCCCAACCATTTAAAATAGACATAAGTTATAGAGAAATTAGACACAAGAAAAGAATAGTTGATATGATTTTTTATCTAACTTTGCAAGCTAATTATAATATTACTTGGTAAAATTATAAAATGTTTATTGATTAAAACTTATTAGTTCGTTAAATTGTTGTTTTATTAGTTAATTATTATGTTGTTATGTCTAAATTAATTGAATATGGTAAAAAAACATCAAATCAAAGAACCCAACCCATCACTTACGAGCAACCTAGATATCATATATAGTTGATCTATTGATGCCGTAGGATTTCCTAGATCCAATACAGTTTATCATTTTGGTTTATTAACATTATTTTTTTCTTATTATAATTGTGAAAATAAAAACCGGTAATGTTTTGTTAATGTGAAACAATGACTGTCACATTTTAGTTTAAGGATTATGTTGAAAAATCATCATATTTTCAGTTTTTTATTAGTTTGATTATTGGAAAACAAAAAATATATGTAATAAATCCCTTATAGATACAATGTGCTTAAACAATAAGTTATATAGGATCTTAATAAATTATTTAACATTTTGAATGAAAAAGTATTTCACTGATCAAACTAATATAAAAAAAAATAAAAAACATAATGTTTGTTTTAACAAAAACCTTAAACAAAAATGGTATATCGTTCTTTTTTAACTTGAAAAAGTAGCCATCGATAATGAATTTCATAGTTTTAGTAATAAAAAAACTAACATAATGATTAAAATGATAAACATAACATTGAGAAATTAAAATGATATTACTATAAAGATATGATAGTTTTTTTAATACAAACATTAAAATATAAACATTCATTAATAATATACAGTGTTTATATCTATTTATATATGATACTTAAAAATCATTTGATGATGATAAAAAAAAAAAAAGTAAAAAGAAAAATTGTAAACTTGTTCAACTGTAATAATGACACTATTTATTTTTCTAGTACAAGTTAAGTGAAAATTCAGAACATTTATGGGAATGTCATGCTTTCCATCAAATTTTGTTTTCATATTTTCAATTTTATCATTTATAAATTCTGATGAAAACTTGAAACATGCATAATTTTACCTATAATTCCAGTAGTATTTTTCAAAATTCTATATACTTTATGTATTTTTCTCCCTTTTGAATCTTTTTTAGGGTTTATTAAGAAAAAAAACCAACATGTTTTCATATTTTTTGCGTTTTCGTCCCTCCATGTTATTTTTTTCCATAAAAGTCCTCAAGTTATTATTATTATTTTTTTGCGTTTATTGAAATTTGGACATTAGAACCCAGTTTTTCAGTTTTTTAAAACCCGGTTCACAAATTATAATTGGGGTCTAATGCAAAATTTTATTAAACCAAAAAGAAAAAAATATCTTGAGGTTTTTTATGGAAAAAAAATAACATGAAGGCACGAAAAGCAAAAAAACATGAAAACGTGTTGATTTTTTTCATAATAAACCCTAGTTTATTATGAATCGTTAAATCTAAAAAGAACTTCATAAATATTTACCGTTACCTTATCATATTAATCGGTGAAACATATAATTGACATGTTTGACAAGGAGCTTTCTTTAAGAGTTTCAGGTTTTGATTTTGGAAGCTAAAGCTCAAAAAATCTGTTTAGTTGATACGAACTTGGGCTTTTGATTTGGTAATTTAAATTCCAAAAACTCCTCTACAAGAAGCTACATGAATTAGCTTTTAGAAGAAGTTTGAGCTTTTGGTCTTAAAAAATTATTTTTTTACGCTCATAAATTTATAACCTACAACTTTAAGTTAATATTATGTCTCTTTACGTCATTTAGTATTAAAAAGCTATAACTACAACTACTTTTACCAAACACATTTATAGTAACTAAAAGCTTTAGGTCTTTCGAAAAACTTCAGCTATTAAAAGCTCCAGGTCACAAGGTCACAGTTCCAGCTTGAAGGTATAGCTAGTTATGCCAAACATATCCAATATAACAGTCCAATGCAATATAATAAAAAAGAAATATGAGATACTTGACTATTAAAAATATATTTTGGGAAACATATAATGTTTTTCAACGTAGAAGATTAATTATAACATGGTTAACTGGTTATTATATAAGTTTCGATACATATTCATGGTGTGAGTATAGGGAATGGAAGCGGAGTTAGGAATGGTGGTCGAACCTAAGAGGCAGATCTTTGAATGAATTGAATGCTATGTTACAACACTTAGAATCAATTGAACTGGATAATAAAAGGGAGGATAGATGACAGTGGAAGTTGGACAGCTAGCTTGGGTCAATTCTCTGTTAGAAGTTTATGTCATCATATGCAAAAAATGATGCTAAAGGTAGAGGACTATGGAGAAATTTCAAGTGGAACTCGTTGGTTCTTATTATAGTGAACGTTGGAGAACTTGGTTAGGGAAACTACCCACAAAAAGATAAATTAGTGAAACTTCGAACACACTTAAATATCAGGAGTGTATGTTGTGCAAAGATGACAAAAAAAGAATGCAACATATTTTGATAGGATTCTGGTGTTAACATTTATAATGTTTTGATGATAACTTATTTTGAATTTAGTGATAAAATATTTTAGATATTTATTTATATTGGGATGGTGGGAAATTTTCATATGGGGAAAAATGGAAACGAAAAGGACAGCAGGACACAGCTTTGAATTAAAATAGCTTATCATGTGACTCCACTATCAGCACCCTACACGTGTCCCTCCACAATTTGATCAATGAGGCCCACTGATTTTACCTTTGACATCTTCCCATTTATTAACATTTCCACTTCCACTTTGCTAAGCATGTTAACAATTTCACAATTCATCTAATAACGGAGTGAGTGGTCAAGGAAAAAAGAAAAGTCAATGTTACCAAAACAATGAAACATCATTTTGTGGACTGTGGGTTTTAAGTAGATTTATTAGAATATATATGGCTAAAGAATTCATCGTAAGATATGATTAAGAATAATGACAAAATCCAATAATAACTATAATTAGACGTTTATTATTTTATATGTATATATAAGGTATGTATATTATTACTTTTATTATATGAGTATAACATTTGAATTTACATGCTATAAGTTGTGAAATCATCAAACCAAAAATATAAAAACAAGTTCAGTTACAACCCTTTAGATGGTTCTATAAAATTCAAATATTTTTTTTCCCCATCTTCAATCCTCCATCATATGCTATAAGATAATTTTAACTTTTAACGTCATCGCACTTGCACCCGCATCCACACCCGCCCACTTGTACCGAAAATTAAATGTGGCAATTTCGACTAAACTGGCCAAACAGGCAGAATGGTCAAAATGACTCGTAGTAAAAAAAAACAATCTAGAACATAATTTTTTAAAAAAAAACTAAAATTTTTGTTTTTTTAAAAAAATTCCTATTCTATATTAAATATTTTTTGATCATCAACCTGTTCGTCTCATTTGTTTGAATGGGTCGAAATTACCACCTCTAACGAAAATGATGAACAATGATGTGGTAGGTGGAAAATGTTTTTTTTTTTTAATCATAAAAGCATCTCTTGTGTTCTTTTTCCCTCTTGATTTATATAATTACATGCTTTCTCACTAACTTTGTGTTCCTGTTATCATTGGTAGGAAATGAAAAAACTAATAATAATAAGTGAAAAGAAACAAAATCTTGTATGTTGTCATTTCTCCAAACATTTTAAAAAAGGAAATTTCATACCGAAAGACGTTGTCATTTATTTCCTCCCAAAATGAGAGGAAAAAGGAGGTTTAAAACTTTAAATATATGTTCTTCATATTCCCTTTTTTTATTTCCTTTCTGTTACTTCCAAGTTTGAGAAACCAACCTAAGAAGACTAATGGTCTGTTTGGCATACAATTTGTGGAAGACCGAGAGTTATAAAAGCTTAAACCTATGGTTTTAAAAGTTCTAATTCTTTTTTATCCACAAGGTACGTTTGGATGAATTTTTTTGTTTCCAGTATTTTATTAAAACCATATAATTTTTTAGATCATAAGCTATTTCAAGTAACTTTTAAAAGTAACTTAAGTTATGGAAAGTAAAATTGCTAATATAACCTTATACTTTTAGGTATCTAATTTGATTTACTTATTTAAATGAACTTTTATATCATTTTATATTTTTCAGCTCCAGCTTTAGTTATTTCATCACACATTTGTTAATAAAAGTTTCAGTTACTATGAGCTTTAGCTCGAACTAGTTTTTGTCAACCCGTAAGCCAAAAAAACCATCTCTTTGAGTTTTATGAAGGCAAAACCACTTTGTGTGATTTCTGATAAGTGGCACCCTTGTTCAATTATTGATGATATGGATGTGTTATCCGTTCTTATACTTATTTATTTATTTAATATTAATAATACAAGAATCTCAATAGATATTATTTATTGAAAATGTTACACCGGTTTAGATCACATAGTCATTTCCAAATGAAAGTTTATTAAGATTTTCATCTGAATTTACGTTAGAATTAATTCAAATTCTATTAGAAACTTGTCATATCATATATGATTGACATTTATTTATTTTTTGACTTTATAGCTAATATTCACATATTGAAATGAAAATTTGAGTCATAACAAATTCACTTGACCACGTAAAATTGACAAGATCTAAATCATGTAATCACACAATCAAATACAAGAAGCATGTAGTAAGCTATCAATAAATCAAAAGTATTAGCTTCCTTACCTTCTTGCCAAGTAAACAATGGCTTTTTCTCATTTTCTAATGAACATAAATTCCAACAGGGATGATGAGATGGTTTTATGTTAAATTAAAATATACTGGTAGTATACTCATACGTAGAAACAGGTTATAAAAGTTTATCGTACACGATAATAATATAAAGTTTGTAAACATATTATTCTCATCCTCATGATAGATAATTTATTATTTTTAAACTATATAATATACCATATATATATATATATATATAGATTGAGGTTCAATTGAGAACTTTTATGCATCGGGGCACCTCGAGGCACTTTTGTGCATCGGATAATCCACCAAGGGTGCACAAAGGGCATTTAAGGAAAACTAAAGACATGATAATTAATTTATTTCTAAAAATCATTAAATGATAAATAGGAGTTACACTTTGAATTAAAATCTCATATTAACTACATTCCTTCCTCCTCATTTCTCTCTCTCTCTCTCTCTCTCTCTCTCTCTCTCTCTCTCTCTCTCTCTCTCTCTCTAACTCTAATCATGTTCTTCATGATTTTATTAGTGATGATGATTTGAAGACGAAGAATAACGATGAACAACGATGATGATGAACATGAACAAGAGAGGTAACCGATGATAATTATGAAGAACATGATGCATAGATGGATGATGAACGATGAATAATGATAATGCATAGATGGATGATGAACAATGACAATGCATAGATGGATGATGAACGATGAACAACGAAAATGATGATGCATAAATGGACGATGAACAATGACGATGCATAGATGAATGATGAACAAGTTGAACATGATGCATAGCTCAATGAAGAATATGAACGACAAACACGATGCATAAAAGAATGATGAACAAGTTGAACACGATGCATAAATGAATTTTTGTATTTTTTTTGTTAAATGCGTCTTTTTTTAACATGATGCATAGATAAACAAGATTAACGATGAAATGCATCGATATCCATCATCTTTTTTTTGAATTTGTGTAATTTTTGTTAAATTTGGAAATGTATCAATTGAATTTATTTGGCATTTATTATTTGATTATTTGTTGAAATATTAAACTTAATGAGGTATGCACATTCCCCAAAATGCCCTTCATTGTTTGTTCCTATAATGCACAAGTTGCATAAAATTGTCCAACTATTTACCCTTTTGCCATTAATCTAACCCATACAATTTTTTGATCTAATGGTTGATATGGGTTCTTTTTTACCTCGATGCATAAAAGTTCTCAATTGAACCTTCCTCTATATATATATATATATATATATATATATATATATATATATATATATATATATATATATATATATATATATATATATATATTTCCATCATTATGCATCACCAAAATCGTGATGCATTTCGGCCATATTAATCCTCGTTTTTGTTCCATCATTATGCATCACCAAAATCGTGATGCATTTCGACATTTAAACGTGGATTTATGGGAAGGTGGTTGATCATTTTATTTATAAATGATAAATGTTAAATTAAATTTTATAATTTAACTATATATTATTAAGCAATCCCAAAATGCCCTTAATGTACCGTTTGTAAACAAGCAATGCATTTTTGGTTCCCATTTGGTTCCCGATGCATATGGTGCCCCATAGAACCTCAATATATATATATATATATATATATATATATATATATATATATATATATATATATATATATATATATATATATATATATATATACATATATATATATATATATATATATATATATATTGAGGTTCTATGGGGCACCATATGCATCGGGAACCAAATGGGAACCAAAAATGCATTGCTTGTTTACAAACGGTACATTAAGGGCATTTTGGGATTGCTTAATAATATATAGTTAAATTATAAAATTTAATTTAACATTTATCATTTATAAATAAAATGATCAACCACCTTCCCATAAATCCACGTTTAAATGTCGAAATGCATCACGATTTTGGTGATGCATAATGATGGAACAAAAACGAGGATTAATATGGCCGAAATGCATCACGATTTTGGTGATGCATAATGATGGAACAAAGACGAGGATGAATATGGTCGAAATGCATCATGTTTGAAATTGAATTGGTTGAAGATGCATCGTGTTTGAAGACGAATCCAATAAATTGGATGAAGATGCATCATGTTTGTTTAGATTCGGATAGAATATTTTTTGAATTAAAGCATCTTCCGATTTTGTCCTTCCGCGCGCGAGAAGTTATGCACCCGTGCACCCAGTTTCAAGTTAATTACCCTTTTGCCACTACAATCTGAACCATTAAAATTCAAGATCTAACGGTACATACAGGTTCCCAAAGTGTACAATGCATACAGGTGCCCCATAGAACCTAACCATATATATATATATATATATATATATATATATATATATATATATATATATATATATATATATAATTAAGGGTTTTAATATCAAAAAAATCAACATGTTTTTTATGTTTTTGCGGTTTAGTCCCTCCGTGTATTTTACCAATAAAATCCTTAAATAATATATTTGTTTGTGGTTTTTGGAATTTTTTATTTTTTCAAAAAAGTTGGTTTTTTGTGGAAAAAGACATGGTTGATTATGAAAAAAAATATCCCGAAAACCAGATTGAAAACAATAAGTTGATGAATTTCTTAGGAAAAAATAATACGGAGAGACTAAATCGTAAAAAAAAAAACATGAGAACATGTTGGTTTTTTTCATATTAAACCCTTTAATTACTTATAAATTTACTACACTCAAATCTTACATATAAGATTTATTATAAATCTAACAACTTTGAATGTGAAGATTAAATCTTAAAATATTTATCTTTAATATCCGAACCTAATATCAAACCTGACTCCAATCATAAAATTGGATATTGGAGCAAGACTTGGACACCGATGCATGCATATAATTTGATAGGGATTAAAAAAAAAACACCTCAAAGCAAAAATCAAACAACCACTCACACTTTTATCGTTAAAACTAGTCAGTCAGTCACTATCGTTTCACTTATGCCTTTTGAAGTTTGTTCATTTCTCCATCATCACAGAATCAACTAAATAATAATCTAACTTCTATGTGTTTTTACTTTTTATCTTTTACTTGAAAAAATCTCATAAAATGAAGTTAAAATTAAAATATTTGTAAACTGATCTTGATTTCTTTAAATGTTAATATTTGCTAACCGTTGTTTTTAATACTAATGTTTTAAAAAATGTAATCAACGATAGCATCGCAATTCACAATTACATTTGGGCCTTTATTAAGCTTTTAGTTGAATCTGCCTAACACTACTAAACAAGCCCGCTGATCAGCATGTAATGTGTAGTGTTAGGTTGATCTTCTAAAAAAAAAGAGGAAAACAGAAAAGGAAAACAAAAATGGATCTACAAACCAATTGGTAATCTTTAAAGATTGGGGCTTATTGTGAAATTATCGTATCGGCCAATGGAACGGGGAATTTCCTGTAGAAGATTCATGAGGGTTATTATGGTGTTACAAATATCATGTATATTGCTTTTGTGCAAATTTCTTAGCATTTGCTAGACCTCGTGACATATTCTAGATGAGTGGCTGATCCGGAATTATATGAAGTCACAAGCTATGTTGGAATGAAACGAAAGTAAGCCGTTTCATCGCCTTCCACTTTATAGGCTTTTCGGCCTCAACCATTTATTTTTGTTTAAGTGCTGGTTTTCAAAATGGTAATTGTTCCCTGCGATGCGTGTGTCATTAAAAAAACAGGCCCTTGAAAAAGCTTTCATAGCAGGCTATATATAGAAGCATAAAAGGTACTTACTACTTGGTGTTGTTTTAAACATTCTGGACAAGTTGCCCTGGTTTTGTGTGGCTTCAATTGGATGACAACAAGAATTACAGGGTTCAGAAAATGTACCAATTACTATGCCAAAACCTCAACCATAACAAGGCTTGAGCATTTGCAAGCTTGCACATAATATCAATCATGTGCATTTGCTTTGACTTCACCACCTTAGAAAAACTATGGATTACACAAGCCCTGAGAATGAAAATTAAGTCCTTGCCTAGTTGAAACAGGTTATATAATCTAAAGAACTTACCTTGTGATTTTGGCTGGTCATAAGGGCTTCAAGATCTCATCCATCGGATTGACATATTGAATTCCATATGGTGCTTTGAGAATATGAGACGCTTGGAAATGGGTGCCATGAATGTTGGGATCAACGGACTGGTGGTCAGCCTGCCAGTACTCTGGTGAAGGAAGTGGCAAACCGTGGGGAGCCGAAGGCATAGCATGTTGAGGCATGCTGGGATTATCTGTATGCATGGGATGGTCAAGGGCACTGAAATCTGGCTCGCATGAACCCCAGGAACTGTTTGACAGAAGAGAGAGAGCACGGCGAAGATCAAGTGCTTCTGTATTGGAACCTACAGAAGAAAGAAGCCATGTTATAGATACATCTCATATAACCTGCACGCCTTAGCTTCAAGAATCCAGATTGATCAATCACACGAAAAAAGGGTTTATCATATATCTGAGGACAATAGCAAACAATTGTTTTCTTGGAACCAAAGCAAATAAAAGCTTGGGACTGTTTAACTGTAATATTAAATATGCACAAGTGTTGTAATGAAAGAGAATGATGTGGGGAACTGACTTATGCCCCCAAAATTTAGCAAGGATCCGTATTCCAAACGGTAAGTCAAGAACATTAGAAACAGGAATGATGCCTGCCCTACTAACTATACAATAACTCGTAACAAAACCAGCTGTCTATGGAAGATGCAGAGGTCGATATATTGGTTAATAACTCTCAAAAACGATAAAACAAAAGTATGTACAGTAATAAATCAGCGCTGTTTAAGCGCAACTCACAAGACAGCCAGCGTACATGAGATATTAACATTCTGGAGTATTTAAAAACTTCGCACAAGTGTTGACGATGGTGCAAACATAATTCCTCTTCGTGATCATCTTCCCCCTTCCTAACTTGTAAATCATATATCAAGTTAGGGATTCAACATATTGAATCCTTATGGTTGGCTTTCTTTCTAATCAATCGATATACTTGCAGATATGCAAAAGAAAATTAACTCCAGAGCAAACACAAAATGCCATCGACAAGAGTATTCTCTACAAAAAGTTTTGGCCAATTACCATGTTTCTTTTGCTATGATTGCCAACTCAACTGTTTTTTTTCTACATTTTGCAAGTATGTTAGTTGTATATGAGAGGAGGGAAAAAAACTAATTGAACCCTGAGTGCAGCCATTGACAATGTCCCCCTGAAGTTTTCACAGTTGATCAATTATCTTATGGAATCCTATCACAAAAATTGCCTAGGCGTCGGAACAATTAACTTGACATGAATTGCAAGCATACTGCAAGTCTGCAATTCACTTCTGATTTAACATTTTGTACTTTGCATTAGAGTTCAACCTTGTGATGTCCATAGCCTAATTAACTTGTTTTGCAGCTTCAGCAATCCTATGGTTGATAGCTCGTTCAGTATGAACAAAATACGTTCAGTTTGCAGAATAGACACCGTCACTAATTTCCTATAACAAAGTAGTTTATCGAACGGCTTTCTATAGAGTAACCAGGAATACAAACCTTGATTAAAAACGCCGGCTGTGGTGCCCTTGGATGGCATAATCCTATTGAAACCAAGAGTAGGCATGCTGACGGCATTTGGAAACTGAATGCCTAGAGAATGACTTAATCCATCATGCTCCCCAGGTTTTTCAGCTTTCATTGTCGGTAGTGAGTGTTGGTAGTTGCTTGTGCTTACCCGAATGGAACTCGCAGAAGGTTTAGTTTGAACCACAGGGCCATTATTAAACACAAAACTCAATTGTTGTTGCCCATCTGCAAATGCAAAAGCTTATGTCAATTGTCAGCATAACAAAAAATGGGAATGTGTTATAGATAATACCATATGTAAATGTGTCACATTTAAAAAGGCTTCCCCCTCCCCCTAACACACACACACAAACAAACACAGAAGTCCGGTAAGAAATTGGCTACAGGTTTGAAGGTGAATTGAGTACCATAAAATGATGAAGACAGACTTCTCGAATTAAACTGGATTGTTTCTTGCTGTGGCTTCCGGCGTCGTGCATTGTGATCGGAAAGCCGCCTGCGACAGCTCCGTTTCTTCCCATCAAACTCTGACAACCCATGAAATCTGTACCAATCATTGAAAATCAAGTCACCAGTGGAGTCTGTTAAACAAATTTAAGTACCAGAGGGATGACAACCATGAGGAACCAACAAACAGAAATTTCAAGTCTGTGAACATATTCTAAGCAAATTTCATAAAATTAATAAGCTTACCGGCTACATTGTTGGCAGAACCGACGTTCAAGGCCACCGACAACAACTTTTAAGGATTTAGAATGACTTTCACACACTTTATGTTTACGATGGTATTCCTTGGCAGATGAGAGGTCAAGGTTGCATCCTTCAACTTGACATCGTGTAATAGATGTATTCTGGCAAGATAATTTCACTTTTTTCATAGTAGATACAGATGATACAGGAATATTTGGGGAAGAAGGTGTTTTTGTATTGCTCCTGGTGAAACCATTCTCAAAGTATGTTCTTTTACCAAGTTTCAAACCGATGGATTGTTCAGAAGAGCAACCAGAAGCCTCCAATGATGGAGAAGTTCCATTTAGCTCACCTCCAGTAAACTCTTTCTTCTTGCTGTAAGCATCAGGGAAACCTCCACACCCCTCAAATGAGAAATTTGAGGCTTTGATGCCATCCTTGAATGAAGATTCAGTTGAAGCTGATATCGAGCTCTTTGCTGATGAATTGTTCCCAACATCAGAGACAGAGCCTCCACTTCCACCAACAACCCCCGACAGATTAAAAGACTCGTTGATGTCTTCTCCCGCTGTGATTCCCCACTCGGTGGATTGTAGCTTCTTGGGACTTGCGCCTTTTGAACCAAAAATATCGACATTTTCCCAGTTCCACTCCATATCTGGAGAACAATTTCCTTCACACTTAGAAATTGCAATGAGTTTCTATTCAAGAAGCCATTACAAAAAGTATACTTTTTTCTCTATCTTGGAAGATAAATGAAATCCAACATCTCATTCAATGGACAGAAAGTATATAGGGCCCAGTTCCCAACAATATAAAGTGATGCAAAGATATCAAAAGATATTCAATTTAGTAGGTCAAGTGAAAGTGCAAAGCAGGCGTGTCCAAGTTATTAATACAAGAAAACCCAAACCCTAAAATAATTCTAAATCCAACCCATAAAAAAAGAAAAAGAAACACTGCTTTACCATCTAACTTCCTTTGCCCCCAGCTCTACAAGGAAAAATAAAACATCTTTTGCCTCCACAAATTTAATCTCCCTCGGTAAATGAATTCCAAATAAGAAACACTCGTTTCACACAGAGAATTAGAGGAGGTTACTGTATGCAGCAAACTTGGTAAATGTTTCCTTACTAGACACACAAAATACTACATAGAATATATTATGCTTATAATACCTGATCACTGCATTTAAAACCTAAAAAGTTAACACATTTAGCTTCACACAAACCCACCAAGATAAATATTAGAACCTTATGACTTCAATACTCTTACGAATTTGTAGAAAGCAAAACACAAACGCCAAGTGTAGTGAATCGGTCCTCAATGATGTTTGTCAAAACACACTCAGACACAATAAAGATTAGGGAACAGATATTTTTAAGGGGAAAAAAAAAGAACTTAGCCCTGAAGCAAATGAAGCTTTAACAGACCCATAGCTCACAAGAAACCGTTGCTTCGCCCGGATCGGCCTGGACTAATGTCTAATGGAATGGAGGAGTCTCTAATTTAGGGATCTAAAGCAAAAAATAGTAATCAAATAAAATTGATGGCTATGGCTCTCTCCCTTGAACTAACAAAGAAGGAGCTTATTTGGAAGGGAGTTAGCTAGCATTCAGCAACGATTGCAATCACCCCACAAAGATAATCATCCAAAACAACAACCGAACCATTAAATAATTATATTTGCTTCCCAAATTTATTCAATAATAATGGTCCCCCATCACATTTAGAAAGTGTTTGAAACTCAAAAAAAACGCGAAAACATCACATCGGTCGGAGTCGATGTTGGAGAAGTGTTGATTGTTCCCTCACGATGTAGAAACGTCATTTTCCCGGTAAAGAAAGGTGATTGGGAGGGGATAAAAGGGGTCCGAAACACACAAACCAAATCCTTGAAGTTCATCTCTCAAAATGAAATTATATTCATATATTCACTCACAGTTTCGAGTTCACCAGATCAAATGTATACTTTTCCGGCTTTTAAGAAGAAGAAAAATAAACATTTCCAAAAAGGGGAAAAGTTCCGTTGCTTTGACGCAAACATACTCACATACCATGGCTATGGTTTCTATAATCAGAAATCCAAATATGACATCACAACTAAAACAGTAAAAAAGAAAATAATCAAGAAATCAGGTTGGTATTGATTGACAAAAATCACAAGGAAAGCAAGATGATAGAGTTCCTGATTAGGAAGGTGTAGATAATAGTGCAATGAGAGGTTACCGATCACAGTAGTCTGCAACATTCCAGGGAAAATGAAGGAAAATCTGAAGAATTTCACTTTACCAAAAATGAAGAAAGTTGGAGAGAGAGTGTGTAGATAGGTCTTTTTACTAGGTGCGTGTGAAGCTGCAGAGGGACAGGGACGAAGCTATATACAATATGATAAGATATTTCTTTTGTATTTTAAGATTTTAATGAAAACGAAAAATAATTCTAATTTATTTTTTAAACCAGAAGAAATCATCTTACTTTAATTTTAGAGTAAATTACACGAATCGTCCCTGTGGTTTGAGGGTTTTAACGGTTTTGGTCCCTAAAAGTTTAAAATTACACGGATGGTCCTAAAATCTCAAACCTTTAACACTATTGGTCCCTGCCGTCAATTAGGGTCGTTAGGCCAGTTAAGTCACAAGGGCATTTTCGTCATTTTCATCTCATGGACCATTAACGTAATTTTTTAATAGTTTATTTTTTTGTTTTTATTTAATATACTTTTTTAAATAACATAAGATCAAGATCTCACTGGTCAGTATGTACCCACTGGTCACCATAGCCTCCGATCCATATCTTCCCTTTGGATCTTCCATCCAGATCTTTCTTTTACTGCCATAGCTTTCTCCTTTATAGTTTTCATAGTTTCCTTTACTGCCATCCATATCTTTCCTTTCTTTTGCTGCCATAGCTTTCTCATATATATATATATATATATATATATATATATATATATATATATATATATATATATATATATATATATATATATATATATATATATATATATATCTGTGTGTGTATGTGTGTAGTGAAAACACACACAAAAGAAAGAAACCAATCGGCCACCACGAAAACCCCCCAACCACCACGAAAACCCACCACCACATTTCCGGCAACCACGAAAACACACACAAAAGAAAGAAAGAAAGAAACCAACCGGCCATGATGAAAACCTACCGACCACCACGAAACCCAACGCCACATTCCAGGTAGGATTTCTGTTGCCTTTGGTATCGATTAGGGTTGAAAGTTTCCCATTGGGGTGTAGCCAAGCCATGGCGCAAGTTTTGATGGATTTAGCGGAGAGGGAGAGGTCTTGGGCGGAGACGAGGTTGATTTCAAGGTGTTGGTAAGGAGAAAGATTAATGGAGGGGGAAGAAGCTCCGGTGACGGCGGAGGGTACCGGTGGGGTTGGTATGGATCCATTTTGGCAGGCCATCAAAATAAATGGTCTCTGTGGTGAAAATGACACAGTTGGTCTCTAAGATGGAGGGGGAAGAAGTAAAGTTTGTTCCAAAATATGATAAATTAAAAAATAGAAAAAACAAAAAAATAATATAAACTATTAGAAAATTACGTAAATGGTCCCTGAGATGAAAATAACGAAAATGCCCTTGTGACTTAACTGGCCTAACGGTCTTAATTGACGGCAGGGACCATTAGTGTTAAAGGTTTGAGATTTTAGGATCACCCGTGTAATTTTAAACTTTTAGGGACCAAAACCGCAAAAACCCCCAAACCACAGGGACCATTTGTGTAATTTACTCTTAATTTTAATAATAAACATAAGTAAAATTTAAGATTTTTTTGAAGTTTAAATAATTCTTTTAACTTTAAAATTTATATTTTTATCTTCAAATACATAAGTTGAAATTTTTACACTAATCAAATCATGAAATTCCATCATTGCAAAGTTTTACAAGAAGCTTCCAGGACGGAAGTCCAAATTGTCCAAATTGATCTCCTTTGATGGTCATGCTGTTTTGGTGAAATCGGTTATTGGTACTTTAGCTTTGTATTATTTTTTCATTTTTCGGACCCCTATTCAAGTGATCCAAATTCTTGAGAGGGTAAAGAAGAACTTTTTCTGGAGTGGGACTGGGGGATGTTAATTTTATATCTAATCGTAAATTGGTTTGGTTTAAATGGAATGTGGTATTAAATAATTTTCATTTGGACCGTCTTAACTTTGGGAGTCTAATGTTGCAAATCTGGGTTTTTTGGGGTATTGGTGGTGGAGGGCAAGGTTGGAAAGAGATTCGTTGTGGGCTAGGATCATTAACAGTTTTTATGGTAATGAAGGGCTTCTATGTGAAGGGACTGGAGTTCTTGAGTCTAGGGGTCGGTGTGGAGTGTGGGCTGATATCCTGAAAATCAATATTCACTTAGAATGGATTGAGGTGAATTTAAGGGACACGTTTGGTAGGAAATGGGAGGTCTTGTGTCTTTTGGGAGGATAATTGGGCTGGTATTTTTAAACACAAAGATAGATTTACTAGGTTATTTCAGTTAGAGACAGATAAAAGGTGTGTTATGTGCTAGAGTTATTTAAAGGGAAATCAGGGTGGGTTTGTGTTGGGATTGGTCGAGGGAGTTAAAGCCAAAGGTTGTTGGGGGATCTTGGCAAGTTAGAGAGTTTGGTGATGTTGATCTCTTTGGATTCTTCTTCTCCTGATCGTTGGTGGTGGTTTCTTGAAAATTCGGGGCTCTTTTCGGTCAATAGGCTCAAAAGACTAATTGAGGAAAAGACTTCTCGTCTTTAGTTGTTCCTACCCCGTGGAGCAAAATTGTTCCAAGGAAAGTTTGTATCTTCATGTGGTGGTTTCTTCATCGAAAGCTCCCGGTTCGTTCAGTTTATGGTAATTTTGGCATCAACTTACATTCTTCTTTATGTCCTCACTGTGTGATGGAAGTGGAATCTATCATCCATTGTTTTTGGGACTGTCAGAAATCCAAGCTCTTCTGGATTCGATTTCTTAAATGGTTGTGGTTGGCCTGGAATGCTAGAAGTGTCCCCTCTGATCTTTCTGCATTCACTAAAATGTTCAATGGATCTCCATCAAGATAGCTTTTCTAGCAAGTTGCGGTGTGGATTGGTCTTTACTGCTTATGGCGCTTTTGGAACAATAATATCTTTAGGAGGAAGTGTTCGGCTTAGGATTCCTTCTTGGAGTTCAAAGCTTCTCTTTCTTTTGGAAATCCAAAAAGGTTAAGAAGTTTGACATTTCTTGGTCGGAATGGTTATGTAGTCCAGCTGGCATATAGAGTTTGTTAAATGTTTTAGTTCAGTTTCTTTTTCATCGGGTTCTTTGCTTCTCGTTGGCTCTCGAGGCTCTGAGTTCATAATTATCCTTATTTTTTTTAGTGCTTCTCGTTGTCTTTTTTCTTCTTTATTTTGGTCTCTCTCCCTTTCTCTTTAGATCTTGTGAAAGATTGAGAGATTTTAAGACCTTTTTTTGTATTGGGTTAATATTCGAAAAAACAAACTTTCTTTTTTCGTTTTCACAGTTAAGGCCCTGAACTTTTTTTCCAACTTTTTAAATCACTCAACATTTTATATTTTATTCAAAACTATATATTTAACTTGTTAACATGTCATCTACGTACATGGACCTAACAAACTGGTACATGGACTTAACAATAAAAAAGAAAGTCTAATGATTTAATCACAAAAATAAAGAAAGATAGTTGGTTTTTTTAATATTTTGCAAGGAACTAAGTAATTTACCCGTTTAATAGGTAGCATGTCAAAATATAACTTTTGAATAAGACGAAAAATATCGAGAGACTTAAACAATTAAAATTTTGAAGAACTTAATCACGATAATGATGAAAAAATTGAATTTTACATATATTCATCCTAAAAAAGATACTGTTGTTTTTAAATCAATTTTTAGTAACTAAAAGTCTGTCATAACATGTTAGCTGTTAAAATCGATAAATATTATAACTATCATTTTTTTCTATCCATTTTGCCATTGATTTTGAATATCAAATAATTGTAGAATTTGTTAAAATAATATATCATGTACTCTACATTTTGGTGATGTTTTAGGTTAATGGTATGTTGTTTTTTCTTTTAAAAAATAGGTAAATATGATCCCTTATAAATTAACACATCTTAATTTTTTTAATGCCAACTAATACAAAAGTATTTACAATCATCAGAAATCTATCATGCTTCATTAAAAAAATAGATATATTTTTTTAGTTTATTTAGTTCAAAGTGGAGAATCAAGAAATATATATTAAATTATATAAATGATACAATGCTATAAACCATTTTAGTTGTCTCATTCTTGTTTATTGTGATTTTTTATTTTATTTTTCTTAAATTGTCATCGTGATTTCATTGCATTTAGAGTTGTATATAGGGCAAATTACCAAGAAAGGTAATATAAAATTTAAAAATTGCCAATAAAGGTAATCTAAAATTTTTTAGGTCAAGAAAGATAACATAAAATTTAAATTTGACAAAAAAGGTATTTATGACGAATTAAGAAGGTAAATTTTTAATTGTATACTCCCTTTCTTGGTAAGGAAATAATATTTGATTTTCTTTATTGGTCTAAAATTTGAATTTCATGTTCTTTCTCGGCCAAAATAGAATTTTATATTACCTTTCTTGGCAAAAAAAATTTACAATACCTTTATTGTCAAATTTTATATTTTATATTACATTTCTTGGTAATTTTTCCTTGTATATATGGTAATAAAAACATAATAAAACATAAATTATATAAGATTTAATGAAAAAATTTAATAAAACAAAATAAAATGATCCTACTGTTATAGGATAAAACTAGGCTAGCTGATAAGTTGGTTTAATTATTTATTGCATAAAAATTTTAATTTTACAATGTATACGTTAGAAAAACAAAGATACAAAAGGGTTAATATTAAAAAAAACCTATCACTTCTTTTTATTTTTGCGATTAAGTCATTAATTTTTTTTCTTATTATTTAAGTTCTTAAACTATTTTTGTCTTTTTTAAAAGTTTATATCTGACATGTTTAACCGGTTACCAAACAATTCACTTAGTTTTTCCGCTTGATTAATGTTGAAAAAAAAACCCACCGTCTTCATATATTTTACTGATTAAGTTAAGTCTTTTGTTTTATCATTTGTATTTTACCGGTAAATCTGGTAGCCGATCAAAGATATACACTTTTGAATAAGACAAACATAGTTTAGCTACTTAAACAATGAGAAAAAAAGTTTAAATACTTAATTGTGAAGATAAAAAAAGTTGATAGAGTTTTTTCAATATTAATTTTATTGTATTTGTCATATGTCATATTTGTTTTTAAAAGTTTGTAATTAAAGTAATAAGTAACACAATACTACAATAAATCAATATTTTATTAAAATCTATATTTAACATAAATAATAAATTTTAATAAAATCCACTAACAATGTAACTTTAGCATTATAATAATAATTGTATGTACCCCTCTCCTTGAAGATTTACTATACACATGTGACTTCGAAAATACAAAACAATTGTTGAGGAAAACACCTGTAATCATTTTACTTTTTTCTCAAGTGAATCTTGACTTTTAGTTTCTTCACCTTTTTTCCTGAAAGTAAACAAGCGTTTTTAATTTTAAAACAAATTGAGGTTCAAAGATTCGCACGCCAAATTATTATATTAACAACTTGCAAACAGTTGACAGTTAACACGTAATTACTGATATTTGTAGAGTAATTTTATTTATTTTTTATTATTTATAAAATCATTTTAATTAATACTTGCTTTAAAAAATAAAAAAGGATGCATAGAGATATAAAATTTGGGCCAATCCCTCCTAGGGATGGCAACGGGGCAGGTTCGGGGCGAGAAATGTAAATACCGTCCCCGTTTAAAAAAAACCGCGGGTACTAAACGGGGATCCCCATCGGGTACGCGGGGAATCGGGTAACCCATTTATAAATAAAAGATATGAAATTTAACCACGTGGTTCATATTTTAAGCTTAAAATGTCCATGTATGTTAAAATTCCAATACTAATATTAAATTAAATTTGTAATACCTATTAAATGATAACGAAAAAAACATTATTTCATTATATTATATATAAATAAAAAAGTTTTTTAAATTATACATAATAATTTTTATGTATAATATATAAAATAGATAAAATATTCACCTTTTATATATAATATATATACAATATAAATAGAATGTTGCTATTAAAAGTAATCGGGGATTTAAACGGGTTATGTAATCGGGTATACGGGGCGGGTATGGTATTCCCCGTTTAACTTAATCGGGTTCGGGGAAACCCGCCCCGTTTAGATCGGTTTTCGGTTTTCCCCGTTGGGTTCGGTTTTTTTTGCCATCCCATTCCCTCCAAATCAGTTGTTCCAAATTTTTTATTTTTTCTCATTTAAGTGAACGGTGTGTGTAACAGATTGGGCTGGTTCTTTTCGAAACAAGTAATAAAAGGAGGGGTAAATTACACGAATGGTCCCTGTGGTTTGGGGGTTTTTGCGGTTTTCGTCCCTCAAACTTTTTTTTACAACATTGGTCCAAAAAATGCAAACCTTTCACACAGATGGTCCCTCTGACTAACATCCGTTAACTTCACCGTTAAAGAGGAGGGTATTTTCGTCTTTTTGCTTCTTAGGGACGATTTGCGTAATTTCTTTAACAG
The DNA here is from genome assembly GCA_020465985.1 of Centrapalus pauciflorus. Taxonomy (NCBI): domain Eukaryota; kingdom Viridiplantae; phylum Streptophyta; class Magnoliopsida; order Asterales; family Asteraceae; genus Centrapalus; species Centrapalus pauciflorus. The sequence continues at coordinate 1,125,261 of JAANYP010007579.1, forward strand.
GTTATATTTTTTTTCTCATTTATTATAATAGTAATAATAATAATAATATTTTCTGGTAATCATGAACAGCGTAGCAGCTGCGTTTTCCCTCGATTCAATCGTATGCCCACGTCTTAAAGCACCCACAATTGATCTCAGACACCCCTCTTCATCCATGGTTCGACTCTTATTCTTATCATATATTGAAAGATTTAACATTGTCTTCACCGCATTCTCCTGTGCAATGGCACTTTGTGATGAAAGCAAAATCTTCAAATGTGGAATCACGCCTGATTCGGCTATGAAACCTATGTTTTCCCTGCCTGTTTTAGCCAACAACCGGATTTCACGAGCAACAATTGCTTTACCACAATCCAACCCATCTTCCAGCTCTTGAATCAATAACCGGACGATCGCTTTATTCACTTCAACCGCTGCCCTACTTGCCGGAGCAGCCGTTAAAGATTCCAAAGCCAAATATGAGCTTTCAGGAGGACTATAGGGAATCTTGTGAGCCTTACACCACTGCATGATCAGATTCCTAAGCGCCCGATCCGGTACAAGCTTCTTATGCACAAAAACTTGCCCGGTTTTCAGGCAACTACAATGACCTTCTTCAGTTCATCTTGAAATCGAACCTCGATCATAAGTATGCCCGGTGGATATTATCACAGGACCCATCATAAAATCCAATGAAATAGGACAACAAAAATATTTTGGGATCGTTGTAAACGTATCTGCAATCTCTTTAGAAATCAATCCTCTTTTCTTTCCTAGTTTTAATCTTTTCCACATTGCAATCTACACATGGTCTTAGTTGGTTGCAAATGGTCTCTGAGAAGCAAAAAGACGAAAATGCCCTCCTCTTTAACAGTGAAGTTAACGGATGTTAGTCAGAGGGACCATCTGTGTGAAAGTTTGCATTTTTTGGACCAACGGTGTAAAAAAAAGTTTGAGGGACGAAAACCGCAAAAACCCCCAAACCACAGGGACCATTCGTGTAATTTACTCTAAAAGGAGATAAAGTTTTTTGGTTTTTCTTAACAATTGAGAAAATAAAAAGGAATTGTATTTTTGTTTGTTTGATGAAAAAAAGTTGTGATTGAAGAAATGTATTTAAATAATTCCTTTCCTATTCAAGTTTTTTCTTCCGGGTATGTACAATGGCAGATTTAAAATTTTCGGTTGTCGGTGATACAAATTTGAGTCGTGTTTTCGATTTTATAATTTTATTGATTAGATTAGTCGGGTCAGGTTAACAACCAATAACATTAATTGAAATTCAATAAAACTTTAGATTAAATAAGAATAATGATATTAGATTTGGTGAAATGAACCAAAATTATAAAAAATAATAGCTTATTGAGTATTAATTTTAAAGCTTTATATTGTTATTTCATTATTAATTTTATATATTACATTAATCCAAAAATAATTATACTACAAAACTATTAATTTGATTGAAGGTTATAAAGTTTATTAATTAAATTATACGAATATTTGAAAAATACGGTTGCATGTTCAACAAAACCACCAAATATAGTTGCACAAATTAAAAATCGTGAAAAATTACACTACGAAACAAAGTTTTTGGCTGAAAGACCGGTGGCACGTGCCACCACGGGCATCCACTTGGGTCTGTGCCCAACGACATGGGTATGTATTTTTGTAGCATTTTTGCAATTTTCAGTTATAACGTTGTAACTTTAGTTAGATGTTTTTATAAAACCAACATCTCGTAGGGTTTCGAAAGTATCATTTTAAATGGTAATTTTTTTAAAAAAAATATTAGATAACATAGAATAAAATTTAATTATAAATATGTATATTTTTGGTTTCTTTACTTTTTATCAAGTAATTATAATTAAAGTCATGCTTGACATCCTGTGAATTTGTCATTAATTTACATAAGCATTCATACATTCACATAACTTTTTTTAATTCACTTGATAAAATATTATGTTACTAATTTATATTCATTTGTAATGTTATTTTATACCTTTTTATATAAAATATTTTTTTAAAATAAATATTTATTTTAAAAATGGTCCTTTTACTACACTACAAAAAATGAAACTTCCTGAAACCCTATCTACCAACCATAACTAATAGTAATAACATGAAGTCCCTAATTTTTTTTACTTGTTTAAATCCTAAACAAAATTTGTATTAATAAAAACTATATAATTATGACCGTTAACCAGGAAAATAGGTAAAATCAAATGCTCCTTTCACTGACTCACACACACATGGGTAACCGATACCCTATCGTCTTTCTCAGAAGATTTCAAAGGAAGAGATAGGAATATGGCAATAGACTACTCTTGTTTGAAGATCTCAAAGGAAGTCATTAATTTTGAAGAGTGAACGAAATCGAAAGACAAATCTAGACATCTCGAAGGAATTAAGAAACAAAGGAAATTGATAAAATCCTCTTTCCACCGTTTTGAAATTAATTTCTATATGTAAAAGGTTGTGTTCATCATCTATTTTTGAGATTGAAGCCATTGATGTGTTATGACTTGTGGATCTAATCTAGGTTTGGCAAAAAAAAAAAAAAAACTCATCCCCGATGGAAAACTCGTAACTCGGTCTCGATTTGACCGGATATGAGGAATCTCCGATTTAAAATAACAGGGATGGGGACACTTTAATCCCCGACCCCAATTATATTTTAATATTAGTTATTATGTATATTTAACTTTACATCGTAAATTATTCATTACTTTATATATAATACTATATTAAATATCAATGAGTATGAATTTCTAATTGTTTAAATACTATTGTTTAATTTTTTTTATTGGTTATATAAATCTATTGCATACATTTTTTTATTTTTGTTCTATCATAAATTATAAATTATATATATATATATATATATATATATATATATATATATATATATATATATAAAACTAAATATGTTTGAATTGATTTGTTCTAAAATTTATTTACATATCTATTCTACTAAACTACTATATATAGTTTAAACTTAATAATCTTTTAAAAAGTTTAAAAAGCCTGAATCCCGGGGATCTCGATATGACGGGGATGAGAATATAAACTCATTCCCTGACAGGGATGGGGCTATGGATGAAAAAGATGATTAAGAATTGGGGACGAGAATGAAAAATGAGATCCCCGCTCCTTGTCATGCCTAATCGAACTAATCGTCCATCATTTGTCCTATTTAGTCACTAAATTATTTTTGTACCTATCTAGCTACTAAACTATTTTTTGTGCACAAGCTTAGCCACCAAATTTTTTTTTTACTGATTTAACCACTGAAAATTATACACATTTGGCCACTTAAATATTATATTTTGTACCATATTAACCACTAGTTTGATTCATTTTCTACCAAGTTAAAAACATAAACTAAAGTTTAGTGGCTAAAATCGATACATAAAATAATTTAGTTGCTAAATGTGTCAAATCTGAAAGTTAGATGGTGAACATGTACTTAGCCCAAAAATAAATATAATAACGATGAACAAGGACACCATCATGCAGATTTTTGCAATTTCAGTGGTGGTTCGGTGGGGATACAACGCCGGTACCAGTGCCATGTGGCATCCCTCGAGTACCATTGTGTCACCATATCATATACTCTTAGTCGGTTAGTCCCTCTTTCCTACTTCTTTAACATATAATTACTAAGTCATAAGAATATTAATCTATTTAGAAAATCAACTTCAGGTCAAGAATAACTGAACATACGCTAGTCTATAGACTTAACAAGTCATATCATAACAATTAGCTTACACTAGTTGAATTTTACATACTGTAAACCAAACTGTTTACAAATTAATTATTTTCTTGACGGACATATGAGTTTTGAGCCAACTAAGCTAGGCTTGGTTTTGGCTTGGCTTAAGCTTGAAGATGAGATATGATGCATTCCAAAAAAAAAAAATGCATGTATTTTATGGGAGATATGTAGGCATGCATGCTTTGTCGGGTTACTTGGATTAATTAAAGCTAATAATGTGGATTAAGATTTAAGAAATAATTTGTAAAGCAATTTGATCACGTTAACTGTGTGGATTATGGTTGGGGTGGAGGACCACTAAACCTACAGTTAACTTGGTTAACATGGTCCCAATTATTAAAAATAGATTGATCTGATAGAAGCAATTGTTTAATTATGAGGTTTGTGTTTCGATATCACATAGATTAATAATACTTTATAGAATTTCACGTTAATAAGTAGATTTGCCTCAAGATTTATTTGATTCGTATGAATACAATATTTCAATATAACTCGTTGATTAATAAAATAAAGTCATAACTTCTATAAAGATCTTGTATATATTAATAGTTAATTACAAATCTCCGTCTGTATTAATGAATAATTAGCAAATGCACGTGGGGATGAGATTAAAACACCTTACAAGTTTTTAGATTTATTAGTGATTTTTCACATTGACAAAAACATATATTTCGTACCATTTTCAGGAAAATCAAATACCAAAATACAAAGCAAATTCATAATCTCTAGATAAAGTATGAAGCAATAAACAAACCAATAGATAAGTGATAATCATAATAGTTATTTTCAAATCACAACATTTATATTTGGGTTATAAGTACCACTTTGACCATCCAACTTTTAAATTTGTCTCATTTAGTCACTAAATTAGTTTTTGTCCCGATTTAGTCACTAAATTTTAGCTTATTGTTATATTTTGGGAAAAATGAATAAACCTAATGACTAAATTAGTGCAAAATATGATAGTTTAATGACAAAATTAGAATAATTTCAGTGGGTAAATAGGTAAAATAAACGTTTGGTTGCTAAATATGTATACAAAATATAATTAATGGTTAAATCTAGACAAAAAATAGTTTAGTGGCTAAATCACAAAAACCTAAAAATTGAATGGTTAATAACCCTTTATATTTTTATAAACAAGAAGAAAATTTAGAATCATCAAAGAACACACAACTTATGAAGTCTTCAAATATCGATTTTTATTTTCATACATATTGATACAATCATTGAGTAGAATGACTTGACAACAAGACTTATCAACCAAAGAAATAAATTACACGCCGACAACAAATAATACAATATTCTTATATTTGTTTTTGCTAGAACCACAAACAAATGTAAATCAAGAGGGGATTCAATGAAAAGATCTTTATGCATCAGAAAACATTGAACAATCACAGTACATCAGCAAAGTAAGATTCTGCATCATAATCATTTGATGCATCATGTAGTCGGATCGAATCGAAACACAATGAATCACGAAGGAAAACATATTGCATCACGCGGGAGGGTTCTACATGAAGATCATCTGATGCATCATCCGACCGGTTCATGGTCGAGTCGGTTTGGCGGTCCAAACCGGTCCGTTCAGTTGAAATAGGCCCATCGTCATTATGTTTTTCCACAAAAACAAAATATTAAATTACTTAGTTGGTAATCGAACCCAGAAACTCTTGTTCCATAAAACAATGCTTTATCATCGAGCTACAAGTCATTTATTATAAATTATATTGATTTACTTCTTTTAGTAACAAAGTTACTTTTTAATATATTAACTTACTTGTGCATTGTAAGAAAAAGGTAGTGAATAAAATTCAATGTTGATCTATTTAATTATAAATATTGGGTTTGATTTTTAGTATATTAATAAATTAAGGAATTAGTTTTTTATTAGAAGAATTGGAAAATCATATCGATATTTTTCGATTAAGTCTCTGTACCAAAAACGTTTCCATAAAAGTCCTTCAACTTGAAATATTTTACGAATTGTATTATTTTATGATATTTTTTAAGATTTTTCAGAAGTTTTTCGTAAGATTTTGTTAAGTTAAAGGACTTTTATTGAAACATTATATGTGTAGTGATTTTTACGAAAACATTTTTAAGTTAATGGACTTTTGTGGAAACGTTTTTGGTACAATGACTTATTCAAAAAATACTGAAAGTACGTTGGTTTTTTACATGAATTTTTCTATTTATTAACAAATCATTCAACTAAAAAACAAAAAAAATGTTTATTTGATTTCAAGTAACCTAAAAATTAAAGAAAAAAAAGTTAATTAATTAAAAAACTTGAGGGGAAATTCAAACCTAAACCATTTATAACGTTGTTTCCGGTTTTTGATTTTTTGGTTTTCCGATTTTTCAGTTTTTTTAGATTTTTCGATTTGATTTTTACTGTTTTTCAGGTATTTGCTAACCTTCGTTAAGTGGGGTTGAACATGAGCTCATATTTGGGCTTCATTAATGGGCTGATATTGAGTAAGCCCAATATACAAAGGGTCCCGGAAATCCAAAATCAATATTTAAAATGCGGCCTGGCCACGTCATCTTGTGAAACCAATACTAGCAGCACGTAAGTTACATGCCTCGCCTATATACATTCAATTTGAGTAGTTGTAAACTTGTAATCAATTTCAGTTGTGTTGCCCCGGTGCTCGTGTCATGTGAGTAACAAGGAATTTTTTTTGCCCCAACGGAATGTATTTTTATATTTTGTGATGATTAATAAACAATGGATTAATTATGAAAAAAGCAACATGTTTTCACGTTTTTTGCGTTTGCGTCCCTCCATGTTATTATTATTTTTTTCCATAAAAAACCTCAAATTAATTTTTTCTTTTCGGTTTTAGGATATTTAGACATAGACTCTAGTTATAATTTGTGAACCGGGTTTTTAAAAACTGAAAAACCGGGTTCTAATTTCCAAATTTCACTAAACCAAAAAGAAAAAAATTAACTTGAGGTTTTTTATGGAAAAAAACAGCATGGAGGGACGAAAACGCAAAAAACGTGAAAACATGTTGCTTTTTTCCATAATTAACCCAAAAACAATCAATTAAGAGTTGCATTTATAATAGTTTTTATGGAATCAAATAATAACAACATAATTAAATAAATATTATATTAAAATATAAATTACAGATAACAAACTTACATGATTGGTACATGATCTCATTGAAATTAATGTTTTGATATAATATTTTGTTTCGATATCATTAATCTTAGGCATGAAAAATTAAATAATGATTAAAACATAATAGAGATAGAAATACAAGTACAACTAACAACCAAAAAGATGAAAGATGGAAAATTAAAAAACAAATTAAATGGAAAAAAACAATCAAAGATCGGAAAAAGCCAAAAAGGAAGTAAAAACAAAAAGAAAATAAAAAGCCTATTGTGGCGTTGCTTACCAAACTGGTAAAGCTCATCTCTTGACTTAAATTCAGAAAAAAACGTATGTAAAGTAGGGATGTGTGGAATGACCGGAAAACCGAACCGAAACCGAAACCGAACCGGAACCGGAACCGATTGGAACCGATTTTTAGTATTCGGTTCGGTTATCGGTTCTTATAATTTTTAATTTTCGGTTATCGGTTATTCGGTTAACGGTTCTGCGGGTTTCGGTTATATCGGGTATGGAACCAAGAATTCGAAAAGTCCATGGCATGGATACCAAGAAAATTTAAAAACCCATGATGGGAATTGTGAAAAACAAAATATTATTTGATGGTTGTCTTCCTCAATCCTCACCATACCTAACACTTGGAAGAATTAATTGCATCGATCAAATCCACTTTGTTCTAAAAACAAGCAAATTTTAAAATACAATCAATAATTAAGAATATATCACTATATTAAAAAAGTAATTCAGAATGATATTTTATCAAGATTTACATTCAATAAAACGTTAACCAAAAGCAATCTAGATTTGAAAATCCATTAGGAATTGTTCATGTTGAAAATCCATACTTCACGTTGACATTCATAACAAAAATATTTTTTTTTTTGCAAAAGTATAATAAAACGTTAATCATGTTTTTTTGTTTATATATATCTTGTTATAAATATATATATATATGTATGTATGTATATATATAAGTAAAAGTATATATATATTTTCTGCAAAAGTATAATAAAACGTTAATCGGTTCTAATCGGTCCCATACCCGAAATACCCGTACCATAACCGAACCGGAACCGGAACCGTGTTACAATTATTGGTTCGGTTATCGGTTCTTACAATCTTCAATTTTCGGTTTCGGTTAAATCGGTTCCGGTCCGGTTCGGTCCGGTTCCGGAACCGTTTACATCCCTAATGTAAAGGATATTTTACAATCGTTTTAAAACTATCATTAATGCAATGCATAAATTTATATAGAATATACATAAATTTAAAAATAATCATCAATATAAAAAAGGAAGTCATAATTTTCATGTCCAAAAATATGTGTATTTTCTGTATAAATTTAAGGATTTAATATGAAAAAACCCAATATGTTATCATGTTTTTTGAGATTTAATCTCTACATGTTGTTTTTTTTCCTAAGAAAGTTCTCCATTATTGTTTTCAATCCGATTTTCGAAAAAGTTTTGTTTTTTTTATAATCAACTCTGACTTTTTCCACAAAAAACCAACTTGTTTTCACTATTTTATCTTCGAAAAGTCCATAAACTTGAAGACTTTATTGAAAAAATGAAGAAAAATTCTGAAAATCAGAAACAAATATGTTACTTAAGGATTTTATTGGTAAGAAATAACACGAAAGGATTAAACCTTAAAAACGTGAAAAACATGTTAGTTTTTTTCATATTAAACCCTAAATTTAATATGAAAAAAGTCCACAAATTTATGCATTTCTAAGTGAAAAAAAAAAATTGTGTACGTAGTCAAGTAATTTTTATGTTGATTTATATTGTGATTGTTGGTGATTGATACCAATTTCATAACGGAGGATGAGTGTATGCATAACAATGCACTATCTCAATCGGTTCTTCTATCAGTTTGAATTCATTTGTTTTTGTAGCAATTTTCCTTTCATATTATAATCATAAATAATATAATTTATGAGGAATGGTAGTATTGAAATTTATTTATAAGTTTAAGGTTTAGGGGGCGAGGGGATCCACTAGAAAGTAGGAAGTAGAAACAGCTCTAACATCAAAGAAAAACACTTGATGTGCAAAAGATGTACAATCTAAAATTCATGGAATCTCTCAATAAAAAAAAAGGGCTGCAATCTATGGCTGTTTTCTTTAATGTCCTGTTGTCAAATTTGAAACTGATCATACTAATTAAGTCTGTATGAAACAATCTAAAATTCATGGAATCTCTCAAGAAAAATTTTTTTCCTTTGCAAATGTTTCTTGAATCTTGAAAACAACCCACACCCGGAAAAAAGACGAGGGACTGCATTTCTTTCATCCATCTCTAAGTTAACCGCGATATATGGCTTGAAACACCTAAATCTTTTATGTGTATTGTTGCAACATAACATTAACAAATGTCGATTAAAAAAGAAGAAGAAGAAAAGATTCAAGACCTTGATAATTCATAACATGGCCGGAAATAGTAAAATGAAATTTCTATATTTCAAAGATTAGGATAGGAGGATTTGCAAGGTAGGTACAGTGGTTTTCTAATTTGTTGTATGAGTGAAAACTAAGCAACGCCGGCCATAAGTGACTGTGACGACAACATTAATTCTTCAAATCAAGCCATTCCCCCACTTGTAGCTGTCCTGATTATCTGAAACAAAGCTGCAAGAAAACCAATCCAAATTTCAACACTCATCGGCCAAATTGTGGCAATGTAAACTGACATCATATCTTTCACCCAATATATATATATATATATACACACGCAACGCAATCAATCGACATTTACGTGGTTGTAGTTTCACTCACATTAATTCACAAATAACAATGCATCATGGAGTATTCAATTAAATTAAATTAAAGCAAGTATGAATATAAGTGTAGTTAATTAATTAAGTGAATTGGAGGGGATTAATATATATACAAGGGTGGGGGTTCAATGAAAAACTATATGCATTGGAGAACTCAGAAACCAATTTATAGCAATTGGATCAGATGATGCATCACGCAGAAAGTTGAAGCACCACCAATGAATTGTGATGCATCTGTGGTGGTGCATCGAATTTTCTAAGATTTTTCGATGCATGTTGGTTTTCCAATATATATTTTTTACGTACTTACATGATCCAATGACAACGAAGACAAAGAAGCCAAGCAATAGCGGGCCAACAGGATAAGTGTTGGCCTTTTTGGTAGATGTTTCGGGCACAGAGCCACGCCGAGTGATGTTCTTCTCGAACCTCCCCACCTTCCTATCCGCCAGACGCCTCGACGTTGTCTACACACATGCAGGCCGGATCAAACTAATTTATCTTTCTTAATTCTTATACCCTTACTTAATTGTAAAACAATGAACGAATTGAATGCATACATCATACAAACACAATTAAGAAACTAACTAATAAGATCCATCCTAATTATTACCATTATTATATTATATATGTGCAGGGCAGCCGGAGTAATGGATAATCTTCCAAGTTTTGTTTCCGGCGAGACTCGATTTATAAGCCACCGTAGAACGGCAGAATTTTTGTTTAATTTCAGTCGGAAGGATTGTTGATAAGAGATGACCAACCAAAACGGTGCAGTGCAGTTTATATATATAGCTAATTCGAGAGAGACTGAGAGAGAGGTCGTAGTTTGGTGACTTGCACAAACAATGAAATGATGAATGACTCTGTACTCCAGCTGTTGTGTGCTGATTGGTTGAAACACGTGTCCTGAAAACGTGGCAGGCAGTTATTGGATTTAGGTGACGTGCGTACGACTCATTGTAGCTAATAAATCCTTCATACTTAACAAAGGGAAGAATGCTGGTGAGGACAGTTGTGCATTTTGTGCTTTTTTATATATCTAGTTCTATACGATACTACCACCGCTGAAAATATTTAAAATTTTATTTTGGATAAAAAATTATTTATAATCTATATATCTATTTCTATATTTATTCTATCAATCAATTCTATTAAATAAGTAAATGTTACATGATACTTAATTATGTTATCACTTGAATTAAACATGAAATGCCACGTGTATTTTAGAAATATTCTATTTATATATATATATATATATATATATATATATATATATATATATATATATATATATAATATAACTAAAGTGATAATTAATTTATAAAATATAAATAAAATAATATTTAAACTATATTTATTCAAATTTAACCGAATTTATTTTGAATTCAAATCAAATCCAATAAACTTTAATACGTTAATAACCTATTGATTATTAATTATAATATAATAAAAGTTTACAAAAATATAGAATAATAATTACTATTTATATATACTAAAAAATATAAAAATTTAATAGGTCATGATAATTAATAATATCATTCTTATACTTTTGTAATAAAACATAATATTTCTATATTTATCTTTAATTTATTATATTTTATACAAACAATAATTTATTAAAAATATCCGCGTAATACGCAGGTAATAAACTAGTATATATAACAAAAAAAACACTTATGGCACTTTTCATTTCATCAAAAAAGATAATTGTAAATTATTTTTTAAATAAAATAAAAGATAATTACAAATTAAATTTTTAAATATAATAAAAGATAAATATTACCTATTATTTTCAAAATCTATAAATAGTAAAAATATTTAATTTTATCTACCATTATCTAATATAGTAAATGAGAACATTTAAATGTCACATGAACTCATCACTTTTCACTCAAAAATATAAATACAATTTACTATTTTTAAAATAAAATAAATGATAAATACAATTTATTATTTTAAGATATAAACATTAATAAATAATTAACTTTGTGTTACTATCCACTATTTAATATCATTCAATAATGTTATTTGTCATAATTATCTGTTTAGCGTTTGTTAATTTATTAGCTATTCTAATTATAAACTCAAAAAAATAATAAAAGTTACATAATCTATCTATAAATTTTAAATAATATTTATAAAGTAAAATATTTGAAATTTTATTAATTAAATATATATAAAGATATAATAAAGATTTTAAATAAATTATATTATATTTGAAAAGGTAAAAAATTCAAAATTAAAAATCGCATATTTCCTAACATTTTTTTTTTATTTTAATAAAATATATAAAACATTATGTATCATAAATATCAATTAAAAATATACATCAATAAAATAAATGAATCTTTATTAACAAAGGAAAATAAAATTTGCCACATGACGAGCTCTTTTGGCGCATCATATTTTTATTTTTTTCATAATTTGTTATATTTCTAATATAAATAAAATTAAATCCAAATATTCTACCATCAACATAATATTTCTAATGATATAAAATTTAGATTAAGATAAAGAAATTATAACAAATAAAAATAAGATGCACCAAAACAACGTCGTCTAATGGTTTTGGTCCAGTTCATTTGACCCAACTAACTGTATATTAATGTTGATCGGAATTTTATATAATGACAGGTTGTGCTATCTTTAATTGTAACAAGGTAATATAGATGATTTGGCATGGTCAGCTTATCCGATCGATATGACCTATTTAGTTAAAAAAAGTTACTGGCACCCTTTGGATTTAATGTTATTAAAATTGTGATTATCATATATATATTTCGAGCATGATCGTTATAGGATCGATTTATAGTAGGGATTATGTGATGTTATGATCGGTTACCAATAGGGATGGCACCCGCGGGCGGCGGGCACGGATACATATCACCCGTCACCCGTGCCCGCAGGTATTTCAATACCCGCCACCCGCCAAAAACCCGCCAACGGGTAGATTTTCTCGCCCATGCCCGCCACCCACGGATACCCGTGGGCACGGGTAAACCCACGGGTTTCACCTTTTTTTAACAATTATAAACATTTTTTTATCAAACGAAACATATTTTAGCACTAAAACACATCCAATTCCAACTAAACATAAAAATATTGCAAACACATCCAAATAATAATAATATCAAACATACAAACATAAATACATAATAATAATTAATGTTTCCAAATAATAATTATATATATATAATGACTATATTACGCGGGTTTAACGGGTAAATCGGCGGGTATACCCGCGGGTGAATGTGACGGGTTTCACGGGTACGGGTGGCGGGTATACCCGCGGGTGAAATAGTAAACCCGTGCCCGCCCGTCACCCACCAGCGGGTATGATTTTGTACCCATACCCATGTCCACGAGTGTGTTTTCACGGGTTTACCCACCCATAACGAGGCGGGTATCCACGGGTTTCGGTTTTTTTCTCGCCCATTGCCATCCCTAGTTACCAATTCGATCCTATATTTACTTAGTCTGGACCTATCTACCGGGTTTCCCATAAAATTGTTTTCAAGATGTACGGTCGTTTACCGATCTAATATAACATTTTTACATGATAAGATATTGGGTTGAACCATAAGATTGACTAAATTTTTTTATATTATTATAAACATTCGAAACATGAACATACGTCAGATTCAAATTTTATGTGTAAAGATTTATTTGAAGTGTTATAGAAATAATTTATAATATAAATTATAGTCCTTTGAGGAAAAATTAAAAACTAGTGCTTTTATCATAAGATCACAATTGACTTAAAAAATTGCAAGGTTAAGAATAGGGTTTATTATTAAAAAAAAACCAACATGTTTTCATCCCTACATATTTTTTATTTTTTTTTATAGAAGTCCCCTCAAGTTAATTTTTTTTTTTTTGGTTTAGTGAAATTTGGACATTAGAACTCGGTTATAATTAGTACACTGAGTTTTTAAAAAAACTGAAAAACTGGGGTTTATTGTTTAAATTTCACTAAAACAAAAAGAAAACAATTAACTTGAAGACTTTTATGGACAAAATAAAATGAAAGAACGAAAACGTAAAAAAAACATAAAAACACGTTGGTTTTTTTTTTTTTTTTTTTTTTCCCTCATAATAAACCCTTAGAAGTAATCCAAGTAGGCGTTACATGTTGTCAAGGGATAGAGATTGATTTTGGGAGGATGAAGTAATATGAATAGAAAACAAGGGCACAAAGAGACATAATCTGAAATTAGAGGGGCGTATTCTAAAGTGTTATAGAAATTGAACTATTCAAAAAGGCGCCCGATCAAAATCCGTACACCAAAACCCTTGTTGCTCCCCATCTCCAGATTCAAAAACGCTTAGAGTGGTAACGCGGCGGTGGAGATGGATCCAGATGCGGTAGCTAAGGCGTTCGTGGAGCACTATTACTCAACATTCGATACTAATCGGGCAGGGTTGGCTAATCTCTACCAGGATTCCTCGATGCTGACGTTTGAAGGTCAGAAGATACAGGGATCTCAAAACATTGTAGCGAAGTTGACATCACTCCCTTTCCAACAGTGCAAGCACAGCATCACTACAGTAGATTGTCAGCCTTCTGGCCCAGCCGGCGGCATGCTTGTCTTTGTTTCCGGTAACCTCCAACTCGCCGGGGAACAGCACGCTCTTAAATTCAGCCAGGTACGGTGTTTAATATTCGGCCACTTTCGCATCGCACAATTCTATATCGTATTTTTGGTCATTATTTGCTAGAATAAAAATCCATAAATTGTTCTTATAAAAACGCCTGATAAGAAGCGATTTAGAGTCTATTTACAGAATTATAAAATTTAACCTGTTGAGATACAGAATTAGAGTTCAGATGTGTATTATTCATTGATGTTCTGATCAACTCAAAGTGTAGCCATTTTTTAAATTGTGTTATGTAATGCCTTGTGTTTATTGTCAGGTCCATTGTGATACTGTCTTATCTCTTATGATTTTTAAAGCTGATTCATTTCATGTTTCTTAAATCAGAGTTTTTGTGATGATTTTAGTTTCAATGTCTGTCTGTGCATAAGGTTGTCTTCTGAACTACATTTAAGTTACATCCTTATCATGGTCAATTGTTTAGGGAGAAAAGACTTTAAATGGGTTGGTTGTTTACTTCTTAATGAAACTATTAAGAGGTTCATTCAAAATCAAAGGCACTGCTCACATGCATGTTCTCAGTATTGTGATGGCTTTTGATCTAATTTATTGTGGTTAGATTGGACTGTATCATGTGAATGCTTAGCCTGTGTAGGTAATGATTTTAATGATCATATGATCATTTTTCCTCATAATATGATTTTTCTTAAACTGCAACCTTTTGGAATGTCTTTTGAATTGTGTTGATTGCCTCTTTTCTTATTTGGACATTATTAGATAACTTTAGTTAGCACTTGAACTTGTTTCATTCAAACCATGAGAGAAGTTTCTTTCAGAACATGGGAACATTTTCCACTGGTTAACAATTATTTCATGGTTTGTACTTGATGAGCTATTGTTATGATTTGATTTCATCTCTTCTGATCGCCATATGATTTTTGATCATGTATAGCTCCATCGCTAACAGTCGTTTCTTTTTTTTTTATTTTTATTGTCACTATATTTGAAGGCTTTTAATAATCTTATATTGAGCAGCCAAGCATTGCATTCAACATCAGAATATTTGTATTAAGATATACATGCATCCTGTACATACAAAGATTTTTTACAACATCATCAATTTGGCAATTAAAATTGTTTCTGGGCAATGTATGATCCTGCTTCTTTTCAGCATTGTCAGATGTTCTTTTCATTTGTGTCTTGGCATGAACAACTCATTCTTTTGGTTATTGCTTCACTCAAGAGTGTTGTGTTTGATTAAAATGACTTTTTCGTGCTGACCTGATATTGTTCTTTTTGTTTCAGATGTTCCATCTAATGCCCACACCGCAGTCAAGTTTTTATGTTCTCAACGACATTTTTCGCTTAAACTATGCTTGAAGTTGAAGTTGAAGTTGGTGCACTGCACTCTGTCATAGTTATTTGTCCCATCTGGTTATGATTATTTAATTTTTTCCCTTGCGGATGTTTTTTAAACCTAAGAAGTGCACTTGGTGGGAACATCAGTATTCATGTATTGGAGGATATGGTGTGT
Organism: Centrapalus pauciflorus; assembly: GCA_020465985.1. NCBI lineage: Eukaryota > Viridiplantae > Streptophyta > Magnoliopsida > Asterales > Asteraceae > Centrapalus > Centrapalus pauciflorus. The sequence goes on from JAANYP010007579.1 coordinate 1,141,063, forward strand.
TTGAGAGGATCCTATTTGAAATGCATTTTTGGCAGTTTGTGTTCTTTATCATGTCTGAGCATTTGAGACAATGTTAGGCCTCAAGGAGGGGGATGGCATTGGTTATGGTGCCGCGGGGGCATTGGGCGCACACTGCTCCATCCCCTCCGCATCGGCATCTGAATGCCGAGCTCCATTTTCGTACTATGTGTGTGTGTATATACATATTATAATTATTATATATTTCATACATCACAAACACACTTCTCATTCTACACACACATATTCTTTAATTTTCCACACCTCAAGCTAACTATCAAAAATTTCTTACACCACAAACACATTTCTCTCAAAACTTTTCTCAAATGACATTCGGTTCCTGGTCGTCCAACAATCAACACACATCGTCCAACAATCCACACACACACCAAAGTCACGTTGAAACAAAATGAAAAAAATGATGAAAAATGGGGATCATATGTTTTTATTTTAAGTTTGTTTTATTTTGAAAAAAATGTGGTTGTTAATTTGAATGTTTTAAATTTGAATGTTATGTTTTTTAATATTATTAGTTTTATGTTATATCTTATTTCAATTTTAGAAGTTCAATAAAATACAAAATGATAATCACACGTTCAAATGACAAAGAGTAGGAAAGCTGGCATACTATTTTTGCTTCACATCCTGCACTTGACCCCTGCAAATAAGAAATTAATAATATAAATGGACCATTTACACGCCCAACCTATAGATACGACCTATAACTTAACGAATCTCACCGGTTTATATCCAACCATAATTTACTTTCACTTTACTCTTCCCAGTGAACTTTTTCTTTTGTCCTATCTAGTAAAAAAAAACACCTGCCTTTATTAAAGAACCCCCCTCAATTCATTTCACCATACACCAACTAGTATATGTATTTTGAGCCATAGCTCCATAAGTCCATAACATTCAACAAATGCAGATAAATTTTGTAATCATGCCACGTTTTTGCAATTGTAATTGGGAGAGAAGAAGAATTAGTTACAAAAGCCATCCAACTCTATTTACAAAATCAAGTCATAAGGCAATATCTATCATCTACCACATGAACACTACATCTTCAAAAACAGTGATTACTGGTTAAAAGTTCATTACAATACATCCTTTACATATTGGTTACTTCACCTCCAAAGCCTCAACGCTCGACCTGCAAATTGTACATTATTATAATAAAAAAATATTTTATTCATAAGGGACGTGGTTTCACAAGGGGAAGCAAAACACTGGATAGGATGGAAGTTTGTACAATAACTAGTCGGCACAAAACATATCCGTTTTTACTTGTCATACAAATATACGATGCATAATCTAATGCAAAAGATTAAAAAAAACTTTATCTTGTAATTTGTCATCTACCTTTCACATGAATTTATAATTGCAAGTATTTGGACTACATTTAGGTTGGTTGATAGATATAAGAGACCTATGCGGCTTCTCTTTAACTATTTATACAGGAAATGTTCGAAAAATCCAAGCACTTTATAGAGCTGAAAAACTATAGGGTAAGTTTATTCTCCAATTTACGTCAAAATAAGAATGAAGTAACTATGATATCAAACATTACCCTAAATATAAAATCGAAGTCCCAACTGTTCAAACATTTGATGTTTAAATTTCGATGGACAGTCATTATTTCAAATCTCGTTAGTTATCTATTTTCAAACATGTAAAAACGAAAGAGGCTGTGGAATGACGTCTATATGAGGTAAAGCTTATATATAATGAGGACCTCAAAGTTGATGGATCGAATGCAAATAAATACTCACCTTGGCTTGCCGATAGTTTTCAAGCATGCGGTGGTATTGCTGCCGTGCCGGTTGGGAATCCACCATGGAGAGTACCCTTGAGACGGCTTCTCCAACAGCAACATCTACTTTCTGCTTCCGAAATGCCTTCACAACGTCTTCATCTTCCCCTTCACCTTCGTCAACAAACTCCGATTCTTGACGAAATCCTCGCAAACCAGCTCCTTTCCTCCGCCATCTGAGGATGATTTTCTCAACCATACCCACAGCCCAACAGATGACTTTATAACTTTTCCTTACCTGATGGCCTCTTACATGAGCCTGCAACGACAGAAAATGAGGATTGGATACCAAAACTCGATATAAACTTACAGTTGTGGACATGGATTAAGTGGAGACAGAGAAGCCAGACCTGTATTTTCACTACTTTCTGGCGAAGTGCAATGAAATCCTTCCGACCTTTCCAACCTCGATATTTCTTCTGGATAGACAAGGCAGCATGATGGTCATGCACATTCCGGAAAGTCAACTTCGATGCCGCTGAAAGACCCTCAATGTCAATTGGAAGAATACCATATTCATCTTCGCCGGCATACACATCAGATTCCTTCTGTTGTCTCTTTCTAAAAGAATGTGCTCTGAAAGCAGATTGTATGCGTGCAGCGGCCTGAGTTGCATTCCTCACAGCAGCTAATGTGTGTTTAAGAGAAAGATGGTCCTCATTTGTAGCAAGATTTGACTTTGAGATACTATTTACTGTTTTTTCTGCTTCGATATCAGCAGAACTTCTAGAAAATCCGCTTTCATGTATTGTGAGGGATGAAAGATGGCCAGTGAGTGCCATCTCGGAGAGATAACCTGCAAGTCCTTTGTGCCCACATGCAAAAGCGATAGCTGCTGGGGTTTTACCAGTTGGATCTTGATTACTGGGATCTGTAACTGCTCCAGCAAATGCACCAGAAGCTAGGAGTTCAGCTACCATCTTTTCCCTGTTGTATTACAGTAGGAGCATTCAATTAGAGTTTCATATTATGGTTCGGTTCAGTTTTTATTCAGCTGGAGTTGGGGTCCGTTGCGTTGGTTTTATTATATCAGTTTTACACTTATATGTTGTCCTTTTTTTAGTTGTGATTAGGATTTATTGGTAGTATCTATAGGATCAAACGTTGTTTTTGTGGTATTAGTTTGATATTTAAATGTATTTGGATGGGTGATATTTTCAGATTCTAACATAACTTTTGACTGTTTCAGAAAAGGGGAAAGAGCAAGTGTCCAGCTTTGAGATCGTACATATATACATACATCAAATCTCTTGTCTCTTTATTTGCAGTATGAAAGAAGATCCAGAGCAAGTCTTTTGAATATGTAAGAAAAAATCATTTGTAGTTCCATAAGGAGCAGTTTTGCTCTTATATTTAACTGCTTAAGAATTGATGTGAAAATATTTTCCGTATGCTTGTTCTTTAGATACATCATAGTATTGCGTCTCTTTATCTACATTTGGTCTTTTTAATTATGCCACATAAGATAAATAGACCAAAGAAAATTTTATAATCGAAGACCTACCTTCCAAAACGTGCAGCCCAATGAAGGGCAGTCCAGCCATTAATGTCACGGAAATTTATGTTGACTCCGGAATCAAGTATCGGGCTCAAGGCCCACCAAAAGCCCAATCCAGAAACCATGTGTATTATCCCTTGTTCCCTTTTGGACAAGGCTGGAGGAGTGTTCGTATCCTGCAATCTAGAAGAAAGCCATTGCTGCAGCTTGTCTTTTAAAAGTTGTTCCAGGAGCCAGTTTGTTGCGCTAGATGATGCCAAACTGCCATCTAGAAGAGCCTCAATGACTTGAGCCCATGAATCCTCACCAACTATAAAATTAGTTCTTGTGCTGTTTCCTTTCGGTGTAACATGATCAGACAGTAGCATTTGCACCAATCTAACAAGTAACAATAATTCTTCCAAGTTCCTGGGTGATTCTCTCTCTTTTGAATTAACTTGTCCATAACTAGGTTTATCTCGGTATTCAAACTCCATGATCTCGCTACAAGACTCTCGATTGCTAGAGGTAATACAAACACCAACTTTTCCAGGCAAACACGGAGGAGCCTGGCAACAGATGACACCATCCTGAATAATCTCAACAGGAACTTCAATGTCACCAAACTTGCATGTCCATTCACATTTCAATGGATCAGATTTAAAGGTCCCAATAATGAGTACCTGCAGCGAGGAATATGCACATATTTAAGAAGGATCTTATAAGCACCACTTTCATTTTTCAATTGTTAATAGAACATTGTGTGCTGGTGCATTTTACTCTACCTTGACATCTCTGTTTGTGTGTGTGTGTGTGTGTGAATTGTAAAGGAGGACACAGTGGCCAAGGTGTGCATTGTTTGGGTTTTTTTTTTTGGGTTTGGGGGGTTTTGGGAGGGGGGGGGGGGGGATGATGAGATGAGTATTATGTATCAAACTTCATGTAGATGAATTTGAGGATAACATCAAGCGAACATGAAATGCTCTGAAATGCATTTCAGCAGGTATAAATCTGAGCTCTGGCAACCAACTTTTGGAGTGGTTTACACTTTATACTGGTGGTAGTTATGTTACACAATCCAATAAGTAATACAATTGTTTAATCATATTAACTTAATAGTATTCATAAAAGACAAGGATATTCTCAAATCATATTTGCAGCAATTGTGATCACAAAACACAGATAGCCCAGGAAGTTCTTATACAACTTTAATGAATATACCTTGGTTGACTCAGTTGCATAACCCCAGTCTGGGGATATCTCATGAATAGTAATTTTCTGGTTTTGTGCAATGGTTAAACTTGAATCTTGTTTAAGAGGTAGTCGAATATGATCTTTGTCAAACATTGCTGAGTAATCTGTATCACTTTCATACATATTTCTTGCAGGGGGGATTGAATAAAATACTGAACTTTTAAGTCCATGCGGCATGGACACTGTAAATCAAATAAAGTAATCAGACGATCTGGGGTTTAAATTGGATTTACTTTAAATTCACCAGAGTACAGAATTCATCAGCCTTACAGTCATTCTTGGCACCAATATCTCCAGAATTGCAATAACTTTTCTCTTCCACTGGATAACTTCTTGATGGAGCTAGAAGCATTTCCTGTTTGAAGACAACATAGCATTAAACACTAAAAAGGTGAAACTAGAACACAACAAATAAAAACAAGTAATGATATTAGAAGCATTATTTGGTCAGACATGATTAAGAGAGGTCTGAACTTTAAACATGACTTCTACTCATCCAAGTCAACAAGCACATTGACATTTACTTCCAACCAGCAATTAGTCATGTTGCGAAGACATAATCACATTGGAGAAGGAATATTTAAGAGTGGAAGGAACAGTAAAAATCTAAGCAGAAAGAAGGTGAAAAGTTTTCAAAGAAGAAAATCAAGTTCATCTTACACTTCCGTCTGATGGGCACACATTCTCTTGTGACTCCCCATCGCCTGCTGCACTCCCATCATAAATTAGCATATCCTTCCAAAATGAAGTTTGTTGACTTTTACCAGTTAATTCATCCTGGGAGTATTGCTGGTACTCATGTAATCTTCCACTGTAACCTACACAAAATGTTTCCATATTTAGTTGGACATTAGCTCTTCTAAAACCAAATATCTTTGACATTCACTGAAGAAAGAGGATTAGTAGCATACTTAGGTGTCTAGAGGAAGAGGAGGTGAATGGATGGAAATTAGTTTTATTTTTCATATCGAGAAGGTGTATCTGAAATTCTCTTCAGACAATTAGCTCCAGAAGTTATCTAAATGAGATTACATAACATGTGCATGCTTTGATGTTTATGAGCTCCAAAAAAAGAAGACAAACCAGGATATTGTTGAAATGCATAATTGTTTGAACTATCTTGCATCCCTCCAAATGCGTTATAACTGTGTCCATCCAGCGTCAGTCCAGAATCATATGAATTTTCATTCTCTCTGTAGAAAGCATCATTATCTTTCAACTGTTGATCATCCAAACCTAAGTGCTCCTCAATACTTCGCAGTGCCTGATCAAGCTCAGACTTAGGTGAGCCACTAATTGCCTGAGTTCTTTCTATTAGATCCATGTGACTTGTCTCCTCTAGTTGAGTAAATGAACCTGAACTAACTTCTATGCAACTGGGACTAGAGGTGCTCCTGTAAGGTTCACCAATCTCACTACATGCAGCAGGAGACCTAGTAAGCTGACTAGCATAGGAGTTAGAACTCTGAACAAAAGTTGAAGAAGATCTTGGAGATAACGCAGAAAGGAGTCCAGCAATATTCCTACCCTGCAATGGTATCTTACAGAAACTCAATAGTTGATAACAAAAGCCCAGAAGTTATTGTCTCTTAGCAGAAACTCAACAGGAAAGAACTTTTTATCAGGATTTGAAATATTTAAGATACCACCTTTTCAATTTCAAAACCTTGTCACTTGTCAGGTCTTGACCAAGTAAACTTGAATGGTCATCTACTGCTGATATTATGCATGACATGGGAAACTTAAAGCAATTGAACTAAGACCCTAGTGCTATTGGTATCCAAAAAACAAAAAAACATAGGGGTTATATGTACATGAAATATTACATAACATTTTAGGCTACACATAAATTTGGGATGTGAATTAAGTTTATAAATAAACCTATCATGTGGATGGAAGGAACTTCTAGTCAACAACCAGGAGTAGAAATAAACGTAAATTGAAACCGAGTTATCAACAAGAGAAGGGATAAAGATGTTAACTGGTTGATGCAATATTATATGAATAGTCTTATCCGTAAAGGGATGTCATTCATTGGTAAAAACTTTTCCTTTATGTCTTAGATGCTTACCAGGGTTGTATCTCTGTAATGAACCATCACGATATGCTCCATTTCTCTGTCACCATAAATCAAGATATGTGAACCAACCAATACAGCAAGTCAGCAATCATGAATAGAAGTAGTTAGTTCATTATTCAGTTAATAACATAATTTTAGTAGCATATTGTACTTCTATTTCGGTTCCAGGTGCAAAATAAGGCAAATCAAATCCCTGATGGAAATAGTAAACCTGGCAAGGAATGAAGATACTCACGATTTCAACATCCAATAGCTACGCCTCTGGAAATTCGGATTCTGCTTGCCGTGTGCATAGTAACAATTTAAAGCTTCAACATTTCCAACCTATCAAAAACGATTTTAGCATAGTTAAAATCTTGGAACATTATGAAGCAAAAGAACATGAGAAGAAGTCACCCTTAGACGTTCATGTGCTTCTCCAAGAGTTCTTCCGTCCTTCTTTCTCCTCCAATTATGACCGTCTTTACGGAAAAACCTCAGGACCTTCCTGTCAAAGAGAAACAAAGAACCACCTGTACAAACATTTAATCAACAAGATAACAGCAATATCCGATATGTGTCATCCAAGAAATCAACACAAAAGTACATACTCGGTGGCCTTTGAGGGGGCTCATGGGTGAGCTGCTTTTCCTCATAATTCTGCAGTATGAAAAGTACCTCTCCCGGCTTTAGCCAACGGAATTGTGCTTCTTCCACTATCTCTTTGATTTGGTACCCTAAGATAACGAAACAATTACAGCTTCAGAACTTCTTGGTGAATGGATATTGTCAGCCATGGTTCCAAAAAAGTAACTACAACAAATAACTTTTACAAAAATGGTGAAATCATTGTATGGAAAACTACATAAGATTGATCAAGTACCAGAAAGTAACATACAAAATCATGCATGCAGACAGGGGTTACTTGTTTATGGCACTCAGTTTAATAGGAATAACACACTTGAATTTGAATATAAGATTCTTAGGTAAGAGTATATTACAACTTTATCTTACACACCCTATATCCAGGTGCTACAGGAATCAGGAAACTACTTGCAATTTGATCTAGCTTGAAACATATGGAAGTGCAGACATCTTATATTTCTGATGCACATAACCACAGTAGAAGATGCATCACAGTGGCCCAAATAATAACAACCGATGTGATAACCCAGTTCTGAGGCATTTCCCTTGAGGGCTTGTGATTGTGCAGGGCTTGGTCTAATCTCCTCATTTCAATTTTCAAGTATGATACTAAACAATACTACCATTTGTTAAGGAGGAAGTGTAGTTGGGGACCCATGTTACATCTCATGAATGTTGTTGACTCTTTTATAGCTGAAGATTACAAATGGCAATTGTGATTCTATACAAACAGGATAGATGCTGCTGGGATCTTTCTATGCAAAAAAATACTGCTCACGTGAATAGTTGTATTGTTAATAGGGATAACTTAGTCATCGTGATAACTTCCTTACATCCAGTTAAACTGTAGAAAATGAATTCATCACAAGTAATTAGCAAACCAATTACTGTATTATTGTGCAATAAAATCATTTAGCCACTGATAAAGATAAAGATAAAGTGAAAAACCATGCGTAATTAGACAAGGCGTTTTACAAGTTTCAATGCCTCTGCATAAACTCATAAGCTATAAATCGCACCGACTAGGCCTAGAAAATGCATACAAATGTAGGTAATATTCAAGTTCAATAAGAAAATAAAAAATAATTATCACAGCAGAGACTGACAGAACAAATTAATTTCAATATCTAACCTGCCGTCGTCAATCATACATTCAACTCTACTGAGTCTTATAACTTATTCGATAAGTAGGGAGCTCTGAAAGTTCTAAACACCGAACATGTTGGAAGTACGCTAGAAAAAGATCTGACGGTTGCACTCAATCTATGATCGATGCATTCAATCAAGTAACACTTTACATAGTACAAGTACAAGTAATGATGGTGACGGATAGACAGAAGCAACGCGAAATTACGTGTTATTACAGGACGCTTTTTACAAGTTTCAATGCCTCAGCATAGATAGACACATATATAAGCTGGAAATCGCACAGACTAGAGCTGGTAAAGGCATACAAATGCAGGTAAGATTCAAATACAAGGGAAATTGTCACAGTCCACACTTGACAGAGGAACAAAATAAATTTTAAAACCTCACCTGCTGTCGTCATGCATATGTATTTATTCGATAAGAATGGAGGTCTGAAAGTTGTACACACCGAACAGGTTGGTTCGAAGTACAGTAGAAAATGATCTGTCGGTGGGACAGGAACTACGATCGCGGCTTTCAATCGAGTGAAAAATTACATACAGAGATAGTTTACGGCGGCGGAACAAACACAACTATTCACGCAACCACCGGCGAAATCGTTTATTGAGAGGAGGCGTTAGGTGGTTGGATTGACGAATCTTATAATATAATAATAATAATAATATACAGTGAGAAAGTCATGGCCTCTGGGAACTTGGGAAGTGCGAATGCGAGAAGCAAAAGCAAACCGATGCACCACGTTACTTTTCGGCTTATCAATTAAACTATTGACCAAGTTGTATGAAAGTATATGTATCCTTTTATATAATAATATAATTAGGATTAATATTGAAAAAAACCCCACGGACTTTCATGTAATTATCGATTAAGTAACTGAATTTTTTTTTTTGAGTATTTAAGTCCCTAACAATGTTTGTCTTATTCAAAACTATATATTTTTTACCTGCTACCTGCTTAACAGGTAAACCAATCAGTTCCTCGAATAGTTTATTGTTAAAAAAATCAACTCTCTTTTCCAATTTTCACGATTAAGTCACTGGACTTTCTTTTTTCTTGTTTAGATCACTATACTGTTTACCGGTTAGCGACCTACTAAACAGGTCAAATATATAGTTTTGAATAAGACAAAAATTGTCTAGGGACTTAAACACTCGGGAAAAAAGTACAGTGACTTAATCGATAAATTCAAAAGTTCGTAGGGTTTTTTCAATGTTAACCCTAATAATTACATATAATAAATAAAAACTAACGAGTTATTGAATACCCGTGCGTTGACGCGGGGTCTAAAACATTGATTATTAGAAAAAAAATAAATGAATAAATATTTTCAAACAATTCAAATAACGAAATACAACTGAATCAGATTTGAAGAGTGAAATTGGAAAGCTGATTAATTAAATATTCATAACCATAATTTGAAAATTTGACATTGATTAGGTTTAATCACCAAATTAATTTGTTGGTTTTACGATCAAATCAAATAAATGTATAATTGTAATGTCTCCAATAAATCAATTAGGGCTTGTCAACGTTATAATAATGTTCAATGCTAAACATGATCATATTTAATAAAAAATATCTAAATATTAATTAGTTACATTTTAATTATAAAACAATTTTATTAGAATATTGTATTGTGCATTTGAATGATACAGTCTTTTTTATAAAATTAAAGATAACATAATAGTTTCAAAAAACAACTTCAAACATATGTATAGTTAAAATCATAATTTTAAGTGTATAAAAAAATATTGTAATAATAAATGTTAAAAGAGGACTAAACAAAAATTTATTAAAATAAAAGGGATAAATTAAAGATAACACGAAGATAAGAGTGTGTTATGAAATTTTTAAATTAAAAAAAACCAATCAATCATAAGATGTCATGTTGCAAATTCTTATTGGCTAAAATGATTTCGAAATTGTATGAATATATAATGATAACTCAATGTGGCGTGCGTATTCATATTTTTATATCCTTAAGATTAAGAGGTGTGAATAATATAATAATGGGATAATTGCGTAAAAAACCCAAAACTTATCAGTTTTTTGTGATTAAAACCTCAAACCATTTTTCGTTGCATAGAAAACCCCGAACAAACTAAAAATCAATAAATCAAGGTTTTATCAAAGGGAAACAGGTTGAAACCGGTTATTAATCCTACGTTGAATAAATATTAATTGTTGAAACCAGTTGCCAAGTATTACACATCATTTAAACCCTCGTTGATGATGTAATCCCGTTTAAAAATTAGAATTAAAAATTATTAACGGATGTTTAAATGATGTATAATACTTGATAACCGATTTCAACAATTAAAATTTAGTTCACGTAGGTTATTTACTGGTCCACGTAGGATTAATAATCGGTTTCAACCGGTTACCCATTGGCAAGACCTTAATTTACTGATTTTTAGTTAGTTCAGGGTTTTATAATGCAACGAAAAATGGTTTTGGGTTTTAATCACAAAAAATTGACAAGTTGTAGGTTTTTTTGCATAATTATCTCTATAATAATATATGCTTATTTATGTTTATTAGGGAAGGTAAATTGAACATCTGATTATACACACATGTTGTATAAAAATAAAATGACCAAATCCTTTTAATTTCTAGATTTTCTGAGTAAACATACAATTCCTGATGATCATATATAAAATTTTAATTTCTAAATTTTTTTTCATTTTCTTGCCTAAAAAGCTTCCATATATATATATATATATATATAGATTGAGGTTCTATGGGGCACCATATGCATCGGGAACCAAATGGGAACCAAAAATGCATTGCTTGTTTACAAAGGGTGCATTAAGGGCATTTTGGGAATACTTAATAATATATTGTTAAATTATAAGATTTAATTTAATATTTATCATTTATTTAGGAAACTAAATAAAATGATTAACTACATTTCCATAAATTCATCCCCTTTTCTCTCTCTTTCCCTTTTGCTTTCATGGCTAGCCTCTCTCCATCTCTCTTTCTCTCAACCAGTTTTCACGACAATGATGAACACATTGAAGACGTTGATGAACACGTTTAAATTTTAGAGATGCATCACGAAATTAACACGTTTAAATGTCGAAATGCATCACGATTTTGGTGATGCATAATGATGGAACAAAGACGATGATGAATATGGTCGAAATGCATCACGATTTTGGTGATGCATAATGATGGAACAAAGACGATGATGAATATGGTCTAAATGCATCATGTTTGAAATTGAATTGGATGAAAATGCATCGTGTTTGAAGACAAATCCAATAAATTGGATGAATATGCATCATGTTTGTTTAGATTCGGATAGAATATTTTCTGAATTCAAGCATCTTCCGATTTTGCCCTTCCGCGCACGAGAAGTTATGCACCCGTGCACCCATTTTCAAGTTAATTACCCTTTTGCCACTACAATCTGAACCATTAAAATTCAAGATCTAACGGTGCATACAGGTTCCCAAAGTGTACAATGCATACAGGTGCCCCATAGAACCTGACCCTATATATATATATATATATATATATATATATATATATATATATATATATATATATATATATATATATATATATATATATATATATATATATATATATAGAATATGGTTCGTGTGAGTACCTAAAAAATGCAGAGTACCGTGAGTACCTGTGAACACACGGGTTTTAGATGTGAACATGCTCCGAAAAAAAGTTTTTTTTTTAATTTTTTTTTTCATATTAATTTAGATACAAATAATATAAGCCTATTCGTAAAAGAATTACACACATTCACACTTTCTAGTCTCTTAAAAGTCATGTGAACGTGAAAAAATTCATGTGAACATGCTTAGCTGTGAACATACATTCACAACAGTGCAGTTCATGTGAACTTGCACGTTTCACATAGTTATAGTGTGTGTTTGGGTGTGATTTTTTGCAAGTAGTCTTATATTATTAATTTAAACATGATTATGAAAAAAATTTTCAAAAAATGGTTTTAAGCGAGGTACCTCCGGTACTCCGCAAACCTAGTGGTACTCATTTGAACCCAATTCTATATATATATATATTATATATATATATATATATATATATATATATATATATATATATATATATATATATATATATATATATATATATTCCAATTTTATTTTTAACTAATTTGTAAACAATTAAATTTAATTACCTCCTAATTCAATTTAACCATTATGAAAGTATCATTAAAAATACATCTAACCAAATGATTTTAACAAGTACAACTAATAATAGGTATTTGAATAAAAATTTATCAATAATTATTTAAAATATGGTTTAAGGTATATTCACACATTCATAATTATTTTGATTTTTTAAGAAAATCATACATGGATCGATTCTACATCTGTTATGTCTTTTAACATAATCAGTAGATAGAATGCTCATTATTGACTATTTAATAAAAATCGTCATCTTATGGATTTAAAAATAAAATTTTATAGTTATAAAAATAATTATTATTATGTAATTATCCTAAAAATAATAAACATAAAAGGATTATTATGTAGGAAAACTAATTTGAATAATTTTTCTAAAATAACAACATAAAAAGGATTATCATATAGAAGCTTTATAATTTCTATGATTATAAAAGTTATAATTTTTTCATCATTATTATTACAAAATTTATAGTATGATTATTATTTATTTTAAAACAATAAATACTTTTAAATATATCCATGTATCACATGGTAAAAAACTTAGTATTATAATATATATTATAGTTAGAATGACCATAAAGAACAAACAATGTGTATAAAATGGAACAAATTGAACTTGAAAACAACAATAGCTACAAGTAAGAAACAATTAATATAGGATGTTTTAGCTCTTACACAATTCATAAGCTCCAAACACAATTCAGCTTGGACACCACCAATATGCTTCTTCAAGTAAAGAATGCGCAAACAAACTCACAACCTAACTCCATTTTAAGAAACTGAATTTAAAAAAAAAAAAGGAAAAAAAAAAGAACTTCAAGCCTATATTGTATGTCTTCATAAATAATCATTAACATCCAGAGTTCCTTCCTGCACTAATACTTCAAGAAGCTCAGGTTTTTCATTCCATTTTCCTTCTGCACTGCTTGTTCGGAATCAACATTCATCATTTTCCCCGCGCTCAACAATTGCTCCTCCCTTTCACAACAGTTTCCACGCTGCAAAGTCATAATATAAAGCATTAATTAACAATCCTACAACTTTTCAAAACCAACGGCATCAATTAAATAGGAAGCATAGATCGTTACTATCGACATACACCCAAGAGGTAACACCAAGAACGTTTTTATACATTATGTTAAAAAAAAAAGAAGTCATGGCAGTTGTACATTCCAGCCATTTCATCTCACAAGAAACCAGAGTGCCATAACTAGACAACCAAGAATGTCTTTGAGCTAAATGGCAATGTCCATGTAAAAACGAGTTCTTGTATGCATTCCACAGACCTTCAAAAAGTCTATCAGGGTAAATTAGGTACATGCACTAGATTAAATAATAAATCAGATACAGGAATACCAATAACAATCAATATGGAAATAAACTGAATAAGCAAAAAAGGGTAATTAATGCAATTTCTAATTTGGCCATGTGAAAAAACGGAATCACATAATATTCAAACCTCAAGATCAATTCCTAAGAATGGAAATTCTTAGAACTTGTTCAAACTTGTGATTGCTCCATAGCAGTCTCGACAGTAAACTATTCAAACCTCAAGGAAACAACTTCACCATAACAAACCAATTCCTTACCTCCTAACTGTAATTATATAACAGCGCAAGATCAATGGGCTGATGAACAATACAGATGTAATAGAATACCAAAATCAATACTACTAAAGGTGTCATGATATCAAAATGTTTCTGTTATGCTACTTTCCGTCTTTCAGATATGTCAACGTTATTACAAAAACGGCTGAAATCAATACATATCTTGCTGATTGTGATTAAAGTTCTTCATTTATTATTAAAAAAACATGGGACACAAAAGAAGGGGGTGGTTAAGAGAGTAAGTGGTTCTTCTAGTGTTGATCATAAAGCAAGCAATCGCTCCACATAAGTAAAACACACAACTCTAGCACAAACTGCTTGAACACCAACAGCCAAGTAGAAAATTCAGACAGATTCTGGCATTCTGCTATCCTAGCAGACAGGGCAAAATTTATCATGGAACTCAACAACCCAAGAAAAGGAGAAGCTGGAAGAGAGAGAGAGACGCGGGGGGGGGGGGGGGGGGGGGGTTCTTTTGTGTTTTGTGAATACAAAGGTGTAAACAAAAGTTGTGGTGGTCATGTAAGAAAAAACAAAGAAAACAAAAAGTCTTTCCTTTCGTCATTCCAGCCAAAAGTAGGCAAAATGGCTATTTCAAACAAGCCTCTCCAAACTACGTGTGCATTGACCTAAGCTAATCCTATATAGCGTCCATAATGTTACAGCCTGTCTCAACCTATAATCGTATCCAACAAGCCACGAATCCACACTTCTAAAATCCTAAACCATCAATTTGAAGATAGTAACAACTTTAATGTACCAAGGGGCACATGACATATACATCCCCGAAATCCACACTTCTAAAATCCTAAGCCATCAATTTGCACTTTTTGCTTCTAAACACAGTTGACAGTTCAATAAAATTGTTTTCTACTGATAAAACAATAGATAAATAAGATATATTTACCTGCAAAATTAAAACTGATTTGAAATGATATCTTTCCATGAAAAATCGAAACCGAAATTGAAAAGCCAGATTGGGCTATTTTTCATTTAGAAAACACACAACAAGATACCAACGGTATTGTACTTCATATCAATTTGCCATAACAGAGAAATTATGTACGACATCAAGACCTTATTCCTCTAAAGAATCAAGCTTCAAGCTCATACATCAACACAAGAATCAGAGATTCTATGATTTCTATCCGTGCGTACTCTGCATATTTGGTAAACTAGATACCACCTACATGAACAAAGCCAGATTTCCTGATCCCTGAATAACCACACCCCTATATTTCTTTAATTTGCACCAAATATATGTCATTTTTAATTCAACAAAACCCTGTGTGTTTGCACATGAACTAAACAAATTGTCCCTATGTATAAGTTCATAACAGAAATAAAAAAACTCAGTGAGTTTGTTCTATTCAAATTTGATGATCAAATTAAAACTTTGGAAGCATAATACAAACGATAGTCATATCATACCAGGGACGTTCTTTCTAGGTGAAGACGGAGCCAGAGCATGGCTGAAAATGGCACGACCGAGCATGGTTAAACTGGAAACAATCCCGGCCACATAAAACAGCATAACTAATCCAAGAACCCAAGGCATCAATAAAAACCCTATGAAGAAGGTTATCGAACCACACAACATCAAAGCCAACGATATCCCTAATAACAAAGATGCGAATCCCGCCGGCGTCATCTGCGATAGCGGAGCTGGTGGTTGCTGCCTCCGCGAAGACGTGGACACGTCATCAGGTAACTGAATTGGCGTAGGAGGATACCGGAGTAAGTTTAGAATCAAAGCAGACAACTCGTAGAAAACCCTAGATTGTTGATCTTGGTGAGGTTGTCTTGTCATCATCTTTTTTGGATCCAAAACAAAAAAAAGAAAAGAAAAGAAAACTACTCGCTATCCAAATGAAGAGGAACTTTATACTCGATGACGATTCGTAAGAATTATTTGCTTAAATCGAGGCGACTGGATAAACTCTGAGAAGCGTTTGACGAAATCAAAATAAATCTGATACTAGAAATAAATTTCTCTTATTTTTCTTTCGAAACTTTTCCAATCGAATTGCATCTGCAGCAGTGAAGATCGTTATAGCCTCTCTGCTCCAATTATAGATCAATATACAGATAGATCAAACCGTGGAAATTAAAGCGATTTTGAGAAAGATCTTGAAAAAAGTAATGACAGATTTATCTTCGAAAGGATGATGATAGATAAATAATTGGAACAAGATAACGTAAAATGAGATTGGAGTATGCTACAAGTTTAGTCCCCATACTATTCACCAAACTCTGGGTTCAGTACCTTAAATTCTTCTTTTGTTTTGTTGTTTTTTTTTTTTTCTCTTTAAGAGCAAAATGTGTGTAGAAGGGAGACAAACACTTGTAACTTTTTTGAATTTTGAAAAACATTTTTACATTTATGTACAATAGAAATATAGTTACTAAAAATGAACATTCAAATGGTCTAAATCGTTGAAACTGGTAATATGAACCAAAAGAATTTAGAACAATTTATATGATATTCATGTATTTGATTTGATTCAATTCTATTTATTAAATTATAAAACCTAGATAAAACCATCAACTATAACTGATACAATTTGATCTGATTTTCAATAGTTATTAATTTATATAAGTTACACGTAAAATCTAGATTAAAATGAGAAGACATATAAATTTCATAAGAAATGACAAGTAATCTATACCATAAATCTTTAACGGTATTGTACACTTTACTGCCTCAAATAATCCCTTTATTGTATGTCACAGTTAGTTGGATCCTTAATGAGGAATGAGCTAATAAAATGGTGTGCTCAATATATGAGGATCTCATTTAGTTTTACATGCAATAGAAATACTAATCATTGGTGTAATTTTAATCTAACGATGATTTAAGGAACTATACATCTAATGTATCGTCATGCACTTTATCTTCATGTCTCTCAATATAAGAATTGGATGGTATCAATATTGTATGTTGAGTAATACATTAAAGAATCAACTACTTATAAATTCAAGACCGATCAATAAGGCAGGGTAACCTGGGTTACTGCAAAGGGCCCACAAACCTTAGGGCCCCATAATCTAAGTTAGCTCTACCGTCTATGAATCCATCAGTCTTAATCCTCAAGGTGACAATATCTTTAAATGTATCTCGTATTCGACTCTTCGATTCCTCAAGCAAACTTCTTCCGTCTCCACTTGTTCAGCTTGCCATTACCTTTTAGAACTTGAAGGGTTGTTGGTACGTAACGCAGAAAAAAACAATTCTAGTTTCTGACTTTTTAATCCTCTTTGTCTTCGATTCATCATTCTTTACCATGGGCATTTCGTCTTGCTCGTTAACTGGTTGTTGCAATCGCTTGAACCATAGTGTCCTACACCATCATTGTTTGCACCCTCGTGTGCTGCATCATCACACATTATTGCCTTTGCACCTTTGATCTCCAGTGCTCTTCCCAAATCAATGTTGCTGCCCAGGTGTGTTTACTTCTTTTAACCTTGTGGTTTTCCTTTCTTTTAACGTTAATTTTGGTTATTATATGATGAAGTAAGATTAAGGCATACTTGTTGTTCCCAATTAAAACCTTGTTCTTGATAATTATTCCATGTTGATTTTTGTGTCACTTTCCACATTTGATAATATATATTGTGCATTAGAGATTGAAAATTATTTCATAAAATGAATGCAAATAAAATTCATACCATAAAGGAAACTCGGATTTTGTATATCTACAAATATATATATGTGTTGTTTTTCTCCTTAATTGTCACTGTTATTACGAGTGTTTGGATTTTGAAGTTGGAATTTATTACCTTCGTGATTATTAGATGAATATCTATATCTTTTGAGGAACTAGAATAAAGTGTTTGACTTGCATTGAAGTTTAGAACAATTTATTTTTAAGTAATTTGCATGACATTTGTTTAAAAATTAATCATATTAAGCTGAGAGTATTAGGTACTTCGTGGAGTTGAGCTTGAGTTTAAAAATTAGGCTCAAACGAGCTCGAGTTGAGTTACGAGCTTCAAACTTGGTGAAACTCACCTTAATTATAGCCATAAGTTGAAGGAAAAAAGGCCAAGCGTGAGAGATATCAGAAATATATATGTATTTAGAAGACCTTTTTAGTTTATGTTCTTGGGCCTAAAAAATGATTAGACCAACTCTGCTTATAATCATCTTTGATAGTCTTTAAATTCAAAGAATGATGACCATAGGTTCGGGTCACAAAGTCTCAGTGTAATGAAAAATAACCCAACCAAGATAGAGGGACGAGATCAATAAGAAGACAGAAGAAGTTTCATATAAAGGTTGATTTAAATTTGTATGTGTAATATGTTTTCATAATAAAACCGCAAATAAAAGACGAACATCAAGAAATTAAAGAATAAATATAGAAATAGAACGAAAAATACAGGAATGTAAAATTTCACAAGGAAAAATAATAATCAACATTGGATCAAAAAAGGAAACAAAATGTCGTTATAAAGTAAGAATAGAAGTTGATGAATAGTGCAAGGAGTGAATGTGTAAAAAGAAAGGATGCGTGGATAAACGCGCCATACATGTTGGAGCAGTGTCAGCGGGAGGCAGATGACGTGGAATCTTATCTAATTTGAGGCAGCAAGACCACACGTTTCTGGTCATTGCGGTGGGGTAGCGCGTGAGCTTGAGAAAAAGGTTAGTTGGGGGGACATGACGTGGCCCAACAAGGTTCTTTTTTATTTGTTTGTTTTAATTAGTTTTTGGGCTTTACAAAAGTCAAAAGGGAAGCGTCTATTAAAATATTAATTTCTTTTTGAGATGTTGAACTTGAAACAATAATACTTATAGTGTAAAAACTAACGGGCCCAAAGATAGGTCCAATGTATATAGTAATTTTAGAGTAAACTCAATCTACATCAACTTATGAAAAAAAAATGTTTTAATTAGAGAATGTATCGTTTGTTTTGATATTATAGCTCGTATACAGTCAAATTCTAGTTTCTATTCCAAAGAAAATGGAAATTTCTATTTGTTATGTCTATAAAATTGAAATAGTTATTTGAGATGTATTTTGTTTTGGAACAACCTAACTTTTTGCCAAACATGTAATAATTGATTTTGAAATAATAATGTAATTTTATTACATTATTTATGATGTAATTTATTTAAGTTGGAAATTATTAAATTATTTATATAGGTTATGAATTATTAAAGATGATTAAATTTAAAAGATATGTAAAATACAAAAGTATAGTGGGTTAAATAGCAAATATAACCAAAGATAATATAAAAACCTTAAAAATGATCATTTAAGATCATTAAGCACAATTAACTCTCTCTCTCTCTCTCTACTCTCTCACTAAAACAATCGGCCAAACATCAAAATTCATCAAGGAAATCCATAATTTGCAATCAATTGAAGAATTAAAGATCAAAGGGGGGTTACATCAACATCAAACTACAAAGGATTTGAGGTAATTCTTGATTTAAATTTCAAGAATTTATGATTTTGGTTCGGTTTCATTAAAAACCGAAACCAAGGTTTTAAAATGTGGAAATTATGTGTTGCATGTGTATAAATTTAGTAGATTATGATGAATTTAAGTTAATAAATGTGACAGAAACAAAGATTTTGGGTTAGATTATCCAAAAAGGAATAAAAATCGGAATTTTTAATGAAAAAGGATATTCTTGACAAAAATGATCATTTTTGGATGATCTTGATCAAAATATGATGTTATTGATAGGGAAATTAGTATAAAATCAATCTAATAATGATATTACAACAATGTAAAACATTGCATGTTAACATAAAAAAGTTTCGGGAATTTTTGTGAAAATTCCGTATGAAGATATTCAAGAACAATAAGAACAAATCTGGGAAAATGCTAAGTATAGGATCCGAATTCGGATGGTGCCTCATTTTCGGATGATCCTAATTCGGTTCCTATGTACTAATTTCGGATGGTAGTTTCGGACTCTGCTAGGTCTGAAATCGAATACTATTTCGGATGAGCCAATTCGGGTGTCCAATTCGGATATTTTGGTCCGAATCCGGATGAACCATGCCGGATGGGTCCGAATCCGGGCTAATCCGAATCCGGGTGGATCCGAAATTGAGTGATCCGAAACCAATTTTATGTATTTTGATATTTCGATTAAATAAATGATTATATGCATATGCTTTTAGTTATATATATGATATATATAGAAAGCTTTTGAGGATTTAATGAAACAGAGAATATAAATAAATGAAAGATTGATAAGATTATCAGTTATCAGAATCAGATAGAATTAAGGATTTTTAATGACCAAAAGATGACGAAATTCCATGATAATGACATGATATGAATGATTTTGAACAGGTTCAGTATATTCTGAACAAAGATTTAAAGAATAAAGAGATCAAAAGCGGGTCATTGATTTGAAAAGAAATTGCCAGGGATCTGAAAGACAAAAGATTAAAGATAAAACCTTGAGATAACTCAGGTGGCAGATTTTTATATCTGTTTGATAAAGACCCAGACCAGTGAGTTATAGATATTCAGATTGAACATGTTTAAATTCCGGTTGAGACATATTGTTGATGTTAGATTTATTGACATTCATATTATCAGCTGGATTGAGACCTGTGCACACTATGGTTCGGTGTTGCCCAGTGGATCATGATAGCTAATTGATTATCATTTCATATGACATTGCATTTAAGACTTCTTCAGAGATTGCTTTATGACTCATTGCTATCATGACTTCTATGACTTAAAGCTTTCACTATTGATCAGACATTTGATAGATTTATTCAGCTTGATTAGCCTTGATGGTCTATTGTTCTAGACCTGGCTATTTCACCGGTTCTTATGAACTTGGTAATGACCTCCGATGTTCCGCCATATTGACTTACTGGTAGCTAGCCCAGTATGTGGCTGATCCCCACGATTTAAGCGTGAGTGTGACCTGAACATCATCCAATTCTATGATTCTATGTCTCAATCATGAGGGCTGTAGCGGCAGCCAAGACATATCACGCTAGACTAATGATCCGCTTGACACGCATGTTAATATTGAAAATCTATAAACTCACTAAGCGTTGCTTACAGTTGCTGCATTATAATTTTACAGGAAAAAGCAAAGGAAAGTCACCTGCTGGACCTAGCTCTTAGGTCTATTAACGATCAAGACAGAAGTATCATAGACCACTACACAACAAAATATTTCGGTACTAATTGGAAGACAACAATTGTTGTGTTTTTGGGTAGATTTGATATGATTCTATGATGTAATGATTAGATTAGATGGTACCCTTTTATAACTTTAATTTGAAATATGTAATCTGTATAACTTAAATCCTAATCTGTATGTACATGTAATTTAATTTTCCGCATTATAATTACCCTATCTTAGTATGGTTGATATCGTGTTGCAATTTATGGGACCTAGACTCTGAGGACTGCCCCGTAAGGGAAGGTCTTCACATGTTTGAAATAATATCATGTCCAAAAATTAAGAATAATACAACTCTATTATTATTTTTATTATTTTTTAGCTTATCAAGTCATATCCCGTTTTAAAAGCATTAGGAAAAATGAAATTTTTATCTTATAAAATAAACAGACGAAAATAATTTGTCCCAAAGTATGCATAATACAATAAAAATATTGTTTTATTTTCATTTTCATTTGACTAATTCAAATATAATAATGGGTACTTGCATGCTAATTTGCATTTAGAAGGAAAGGAAAGGGATGATGTCTTTGATTAAGACACAACTTTAGACAAAATTAGTTACGTAATAATTAAGTGGGAGTGGGAGCAGGAGCAGGACGACCACTGCGGGTTGTCAAATGACGTCAGGCATAATGGTGCACATCGACTTTAGGCATGACAACGTGACGAGAATGACCAGAGATCTCATTTCCCAATTCCTATCCCATCAGGGAATCTTATTTTTAAACATTCTAAAATTCTACAAATTATAGTTTACTAAAAAACATATGCATATAAAATTTAAAAAAACAAACCATCTCAACATTTTTTCTTTATATACATAGATTAGATAATAAAACTAAAATAAAAAATATTATGTAAAGGAGTTATAAAACATATAAAGATAAATTAAGATAATTTATCAATATAACACATGCATGTGCGCGTGCGAGCACACACACACAAGTACTACTTTATATAAATTGTAGTGAATAATTTATGATATAAAGTTCACATAATAATTAATATTATAATATTAATTGAAATCAGGTCCGAGCATTATAGTGTTTCATGTCGCCATCCTAGTTCAACTCAGGCTCGAGGATTCTTCGGTTAAGTCGGTGTTGACTTTTGTGTTTCCCATTTAGGACGAGTTTTTTTGTCAAGCTTAAAATATGTCTCCCTACGTGGAATCGCAAAAAATAGTGTCGATTTGAAACCATGGTGCCGAGAGATGAAGAGAAAGACAGAGGAGAGAAATAAAGAGAGATGTTTGTGTGTGTGTGTGTGTGTGTTTGAGTGGTATAAAAAGATTGACAGAGTAAAGAAAAAGCTAATATGATGCTGACGTGAAAAATGGAACGGTGATATAGGAAGGAGATCGACCATAATGATAATATAGGGTTTATTACTTTATTATGAATAAAAACCAGAATGTTTTCATGTTTTATGCGATTTCGTCATTCCATGTTATTTTTGCACAAAAAGTATTCAAGTTAATTTTTTTTTGGTTCAATGAAATTTGATTATTAAAATCCAGTTTTCATTCAAAAAAACGGTTTACCGATTATAACTAGACTCTAAAAGTCAAATATCACAAAACTAGAAATTAACTTGAGGATTTTTCTGGGGGGAAAAATAACATTGAATGACGAAAACGTCTTGATTCAATTCTTTTAGGTAGAGATTGTTAATGAGAATTTTGTTTCGCCCAGGTGACATACGTTTTGTATAACAACTGTTATATATTGGTCGGTCTCAATGGAAGGAAAAAGAAGTTGATGTAGGCAAGGTTGTGTGGTTTTGAGGAATATATGAAAAGATGTCTTGGCTAAAAAAATATTCAAATAACATCCAATGAAGTTAATTTATTTATTTGAATAAAAATAGATATACAAATAGATTCAAATGGATTGAAGGCTCGGTGTGTTGTAATCCATTAAAAGATTGTTCTTATATGATGTAATTGAGACCAAGTCTCTCTAACTATCGCCGCCTCGGCGGCTTCATAATAACATTCCCGTCTTTCGACAAAAAACCTATTATTATGGAGGGCAACTTTGTGAATATGAAGTTCAAACACATGCTCAAAAATACCTGTAATTAATGACATGTGACATGAGAAACCATCCGTACAAGATATGAACAAGAGTATCTAAATACCTCGCAGACGCATGCAAGCCCAGAGCTGTACGCAAGTACAGGCCCCGGTGAAGAGCAATGACAATATGGGTCTTGGAAGGCCCCTAAATCTTGAGGCCTAATAAAAAAGTTAACATTATACATTATATATGTATTATTGGTCCACTTAAAAAAAGTATATCAGCCCACCGATCCAATAACACATTTAACCTACCAAAAAAATTGTACTTAGAAGTCCAAGAGATTGTATAAATTTTTATGTTGTATGTCTGAGGTAATAAAACCTACAACATGCTACCATGTCTTTTCCTTTTAATATTTTTATAAATTTTTATGCCATCAAGTATAAGAAAAAAAGAGAATTTACTCAGGGCCTCTTTTATGATTACATGTACATCAATTATGAGTCGTTTTAATTTTTTTGATGTCTATAAAAATCTTCATCATATTAGTGAACTTTATAAATACATTTAAAATGTTTATGTTTAAAGAGCCTTTTTTATAATTATTGCATTGGATATCCAAAATCTAAGAGACGGTCCTGCACACATATGCGAGTACCTTTTTGGAGTTAAAACTAACATGACGCCAACTTTAAAAAGTTGATCACCATTCACCCATATGCATTACATCTTTTTGCCAATTAATGAAGACTTTTAGAGTTGATTACCAAAAAAAGACACCAGTCTACTCCATATGCCTCAGTTGCCTTGAAAGAGAGTTTAGACTAACATGTATAGTAGGACACAATTACATTTGATACAAGGCCGACATGTAAGTGCACGCACGCGCGCGCGCGCGCGCGCACACACACACACACACACACACACACACACACACACACACACACACACACACACACACACACACACATATATATATATATATATATATATATATATAAAACAATTAATGGGCAAAATTGTTACTTAAAATTTGATCAACATAAACAGATGGAGGGCAACAGTTTTCACCAATATACATAAAAAGATCTGTCAACAGTAATTAGTTTGTTCTGATTAAAATTATATAGCTTACACTAAAAGATGAGACATACATGATGGGATCCTTTTATGGCTAGGGTGGCGTAGGGTAACTTGTGTTCGTTCATTATTTTGTTAATTATATTTTAACAAGGCAACCAACCGTGCATGTAACTGTTCATACTTGGCCCTTCTCCCGTGACTGCTAGTGGATCCGTTTCATACCTAAAATTCAATAGAGAAGATGCGTAGTTTCAGAGATTGAGCATGACTACATATATATGATGTATAATTCATTTTGAGTGCTTAACTCAAAGCATCCATGCATGTAATTCATTCGTTTGTTGATCATTATAGAGGATTGATAAGGCAACCTTGTACGTAGTCATCTTTTGATACATAAAAAAGTGGCTTATCTATACCCGATTTGTAAAGTAGGACCACAGTCGAGCGGATGAAAGAAAGCTTCATCACTTTGATGTTGAGGTGCATGTTGTCTGTCATAGCAGACTTCCTGTTGGGTTTGTTGATACCAACAATGGAGTGAGTTTATTTGGCTTCCTTCAATCAACTACAAAACATGAAATTATATGATTGTATGTTATTTACTTAATTAGATGCATGATTTAATTATAGACAAAGCACATTACACTCATTAATTTCCTTTGGCTCGCCATTTGTTTAATTAGGATCTATTTTCTAAGAAGAGCCTAGAATGGTAATAGCAGAAGAAAACAATATAAGCAATGATATGACATAACATACTCTTTGCTTCAAGTTCCTGTTTGCTTCATTTAGTGCATGCTCCTGTCGAGTGAGGAAATACTTAAAAGACGAAGGAATATATATATATTCGATCAATTGACATGTAAGCACTTTGAATGTAGTGCTCTTACCTTTTTCTGGAGATCTGTAAGCGTGTCCAACATGAGCTGCGTCTGTCAGTACAAATGTGGTGGTGAGCATGCAAAACATCCATACATTTTCATTATGATTGAATAAAGCATAAACATCAAAGTAAACAACCTAAAATCAAGTAATTGCTGCTCAAGATAAAACGCATTTCCAGGATTATTAATTTAATTAGTCAAAAATGATATTATTATACACACATATGGTATAAGAATTAGGTGATTAATACCCGGGCTGATCTAATATGCTTGAGAGATGTATCGAGCTGTCGTTCTAGTGACTCAAGCTCCTTGCAATTCAGGGGGCCAAGATCCTCTCCCAGGAGATTCCTAGTGGTGAATATTGATGACACCAAGATAATAAATCTTAATTCATCGGGCAGTCCACTTATGTTATTAACCAGTTTGACGAATAATATATATTAATTTTTTTTATTTCTATATGTTATTACCTCTGGGATCTTTGTAGCGCTTCATATCTTTCCCTTAGTTTCAAATACTCTTGCTGACTACTCAGCTCCTACAACATTGAGAAAATCGATCAAACCAGTTAAAAAAAATACCAATATGATCGATCTCATATATGCAAATCTGATCATAATTGTTGCAAGGCGTATATATAGAGGTGGGTTCAATGGAGATCCTCCATGCATCGAAGAACCTTGAAGAATCTCCATGCACCACCACATATGCATCACAATTCCCCCGTGATGCATCATTATTTCCACGTGATGCATCAAATTCCCGCGCGATGCATCGATTTCTACGTGATGCATTACGATTTTATAGCGATGCATTGTGGTTTTCCAAGGTTTTTCGATGCACAGAGGGGTTCTATTGAACCCACCCCTATATATGTATGTATATAAAGAAGTCCTATGTATCACAATTATCAAAGTAAATCATCTCAATATGATATGAAATAGGAGCAGACCCAAAATCAAGTCGTCGTCTAACTGGTTCGATCATTCACAATTGATCCGACTAGTCGGGTCAGTCCAGTAATAGTTGTTATATGAGAATTTAATCTAGGTTTGGTATAAAAAATGCATCTGTTATAGTGGCCAGTATGTGGGGGCATTTGCCCCATCGAAACCCTAATTTGATAGGATTTGTCGCAGGCCCCAATTAAACCTATCCAGATTGCATGCGCACAAGAATGGAAGTAGATTGAGATTTATGTGTCTCCGTAAATCAAGGAGACAGAAAATTAATCATCTTGGTTAATTAATTAATAGGTTATTACCCATGTATCACATGGGTTAATTTTAGAAATTGATATTTATATATGTATAATATAATAATTATATGAATAATAAAGTTTGCTTAATTTTAGTTAGTTAGTTATTAAATTAATCCATATTAGATTTACATAGATTTGATTTGCTTTAAAATTTAAAAATAAAATCAGTAAATGACGTGGCAAAAGTAGAGAGCGACATGTGGCAAATTCAATGAGAGCATGCCATGTGGCAAATTGAATGAGAGCATGCCATGTGGCATTTAGTTACTCTTTTAATAGTATAGATAGATTTTGGGGGGAAATTGATACACTATAGATAATAAGCATAAATAGGCCGGTACAAATAAATTAAGGAAAACATATTCCAGAGGTGTATTTCTTCTTCGACAAGTATTAATATAACGATCATGTATGCAACTAGTAAAATATATTTATTAGTTATAATCATTCATCAAATTTATAACGTAATTTATATTATCTCTCACTTTTTGTTTAATGGAATTTAAATGGACTATTATTATATGTACGTCTGTAACACAAAATTCATAATTTAAGACTTAGAGGGTGTTTGGATTTGCGTTTGAAAAAGTGTTGTAGCGTTTTGGAAACTAATAATCAGATAATAGCTGTAACAAAAAGTGCTGCAGGAAATGTAGTGTTTGGTTTAGCTTCTGCTGTTTGCTATCATAATTATTAAATAATCAGTTTTTAAAGTGTTTGGATTTGCGTTTTTACTTGTAAAATGACCAAATAATCACTTATGAAGCAAATAAGCTACAATTTTTAACTTATGAAAAATGGTGGTAAGATTAACGCTAAACGCAAATAATCACTTATTAACGTATGCAATCCAAACGCTTTAAACTAATTATTTGCGTTATTGTAACGTAATAAGCTGATAATCTGGTTCATAACGCAAAACCAAACACCCTCTTAGCTAGCTTCTTGTTAAATTATGCTACATAATCCGTAATTGTCTGATTTATAACTGTTCAAACAAAAATTTAACCTTCTGTGAAAGGTATACCAACAAACAAATATTATTTATTATTATATTAACCATAAATAAATAAATATGGATACCCGATTAATTACTGTTTGTTATCCAATTAATTAAAATATATATTACGAAAATTGCATCCAGTTGTTAGAGAGTAATTTAGGCAATTTAATTTCATAGTCTACAAACTTTTAGGAATGGTGAATAATTTCCCCTGAATCACTCCAAACTTCTTAAATAAATTTCCCTGCCTATATATAAATATATTCTTAATTCATGCTGAAACGCTAGCTTCTAGGAAAACTCCAAATTCATCATCGTCCCAGCTTATTCAGATGCCCAAGGTTTGTTGCACTGCATACATAATGATCTCGCAAATCCAGATTCTATTGATTATCCATTAATTTGTTTAAGGTTCATCTTAGTTTAGTTTCACGTAAAAAAAAATATATAGAAGAAAAGTTCGATGGCAGCGCAACATCCAGTGTTGCTACAGCCTTTTCTGTTCAACTTTTGTTTCTTTGCGTTAGTTTTTGTGTCAAACTCAAGTACTATACACATTGATTTCTTATATGTTTGATGGCTTCGGCTTACATGCATTCTAATTAACTAATTTGGCTCTCAATAACAATATTTACGTTCTATAGCTTATTTATTCTTTGATCCGCTAGAGTATATGACGACATTGATGGTCAATTAGAAATATTTTTTATGATCCCTTAATGTTAAATACTCCTACTCATCTACGTCCCAATTAAACAATGTTTAGTATAGATGGAAAAGTACGTACTAGTCGTTTTCAGTTTTTAAAACCAAATTCAAGCTTTAATGCTTCAATGGAAGGAGTGATATTTGGAGGCAAAGAGATTTGAATTTATGTAGATTCTACTCACTGTTAGAGACAATAACCTTTCTACATTAGTATCATGTATATATGGGAACCTAGATATTCCCCAATATTCTCTTTGATATACTTCATGTAAATATGGGAATTGAAGATAATATATATACATAGAATAGGATTGGCTGCACTGTAATATTTTCATCAAATATTAGTCGATGTGCCCTATAGCTTAATTTTTACACATTCTTTTTCAGAGGTGAATTAATGGAGGAAAATTCAGATTCAAACTACAGCAAAAATTTAGAGCAGATGATGAATCTTAATGTGGTTGATAATTATGCTTACTCACAGAAATACAAAGGGGTAGTACCCCAACAAAATGGAAATTGGGGGGCTCAGATATATGCAAATAACCATCGCATATGGCTTGGAACATTCAAATCTGTGATGGACGCAGCTATTGCTTATGATAGGGCATCTATCAAGCTTAGAAGTGCAGATGCCCCAAGAAATTTTCCTTGGACTAGGTTAACACTTCAAGAGGCAAAGTTCCAAAGTCAGTATAGCATGGAAACAGTTTTAGCTATAATCAAAGATGGATCATATCAGGCTAAGTTTGATGATTTTCGAAGACAAACAAGTGTGGAAGAGAATGATCACAATCAATCTCCCGAAAAGAGAAGTTTTGGTTTTTCTTGTAAGGTGCTCTTTCAAAAGGAATTAACCCCAAGTGATGTGGGTAAGCTCAATAGACTAGTCATACCGAAGAAATATGCTTTGCGATACTTTCCTCCAGTACCCGATGACTCGGATGGCCTTACGAATGATGAGATACATCTTTCTTTTTATGATACACAAAAAAGATTGTGGAAGTTCCGGTATTGTTACTGGAAGAGTAGCCAGAGTTTTGTATTCACTAAAGGTTGGAATCAGTTTGTAAAAGAGAAAAAACTGATGGCAATGGACAAGATAACATTTTATTATCAAGAGAATCTTGAAATGCCAAATATGGGGTTTTGGGTTATAGATACGTGTTTGTCTAGGACCAATATTGGAGCAAGTTTGAGACTTGGTGTGGGAACAAATGGCAACTGCTCGTTAGGGGAGGAAAATGAAGGCAATTTTAAGGATAAAAAGATGGCTGATGAAACAATCCAAAGAAGCAGTATAAAGACCAATGGATTGAAGCTCTTTGGTGTCCACATAATTGGGTGACGCTGGCTGCGTTTATTTAAGCTTCTCTCATTGCTCAACTAAACATTAGAGATATTTTGTCTGGCCTCTTATAATTAAACACAGGCCATTTTCAAGTTCTTACGAAAACATGCAAATTCAAAATATATGCTTCTGTTGTTATGAATATATAGAATTTTTTTTTTCACTTGACGTATGTGTTCTAAAAGTGAATGTTAGCGTTTCTGTTAATTTCTTCGTTTTTGCTATCATTTGTTTCTATGAAAAACAAATCGATCTAGATCATATGCACGATTGTGTGGGTTGTTGAGTACTGTCGTCAGGTTTTAACTTGAAGAATATATAAAGGTATATCATGTATAGAGATTGCCTATTGTGTAAAATAGTATTTCATTAGGCCTTAATGCTCTTTCATCTACCTGGAAAACCGTTCATAAAAGCAAAAGTTAAACGCACAGTACTAAATATGAAACCTATAAATGGTAACAAAAAGTTGACTAGTTCAGACATTAAATAAGTTAGGTATTATCCACTAAAACTTTTGTTAATCTTGGTAGTTTCTAAAGACAAGTCTACCAATTACCAAATTATTAAAATGATATAGGGATAAATTAAGGTAAGCATAATATATGTATAGTTAATAGAAAAGAGAGCTCTCACCAGTGCTTCCCTTGCAGAGACGTTCGACTCTGGTGCTCCATAGTTGCATTTTTGATATCTCTCAAGGGTTTTAAGCATGCTGCAAGAAGAATGTGTTCTTTCAACATTTTAAAACAAGTAATTATGAATATTCCAATCCGGTACTGGCAAAATAAATAAATAAATTTATTAATTAAGAAGAACTAACGATCCATAATTAAGCTAGATAAAATATGTACAATCATGGGAAGCAAATTAGTAGCTAGCATATGTGTATATGTGTGTGTTAGGGTACTGGAAAGGGTCTTTTACGTACCCGTACCCGTAAGAGAGACCGGTGTACTCAAGCCGATGAGGCCGGTGGCCTTGCCACGATTTTCCTGGCAGGAACATCGTCCCGGCTCATCGGTCCCGCCCTCCCAAATGGCTCTCTCTCCCCTCCAGCGGCTCCCCTTCCCTCCTGCGGCTCACTCTTCTCTCTTTTTTTTTTCAAAAAATTAATTGGATTAATGGGCATTGAGATAAAAAGTTGAAAATGATAGTTATTTTCAATGTCTTAAAATAAAAATGGTGGAGTAAAAAAAACTGACGTGACATTAAGGTGTCCAAAACGATGAATATGGGAGGGGTGTGTACACCCCTCACCCTAAGGAACTCATGGTCTGGAACTAAAGATGATCAAGACTTCAAAGACAATCTTATACCCAAAAGATGCTCCTAATTCTCTAGATGTCTCTGGAAATTGTTCTTGGGTGCCCGACCTCTTGAGAATGGATTGAAAGGTCATATGCTCATTTGTGTCTCAAATTTTATCGGTTATATTATAACAGACGTAAGCTAGAGAATTGAATCGGCATCAGTTTCGTATATATTACATATATATCTTGAAAGTAAGGAATGATATATTTCATTTCCAGCTTTCCACTAATTAAGTCGCTGTTGATTGGATTAATAAAACTAAAGTCCTAACAATAACAGTTGTGCACTAGCTATAGACTTATGCGGTTGACACCATATATATGTGTTTCAATTATTGACGTCACAAAAGAAAGTAAAATAATAGAAACTTAAATTATTGACGTCACAAAAGCAAACCCTAGAGCTGGTAACATATCTGAAGACTGAAGCAAGAGAATTCCTCGACTAATAACAGCTAGTAATTAGATCTCAGGAAGTAACCGAGGTTGAAAGATTTAGAAGACGAGATTTGAATTGACTATTATTATTAACAAATTAATTGAGTCCAAACAGAAGGAAACATCAAGAAAGAAGGAGGAGAGAGAATATATCCTGCCAGGAAATGAAAGCTCAGGTTGAAAACTCATGAGAAATCTCTTTTGAAGTTTTGTACAATTTTCATGAACAAAAAAGAAAAAATCCAACTACTCTAGTCTCTACTTCTGAACAAATCGAAAAGTAAAAATCCAGTTACTCTAGTCTGTACTTCTGAACAAATCGAAAAGTAGAGAAAGCTAGAAAAGGCTAAGGAGGTCGTGATGAACAAAAATGGCGATGCATTTATATGGAAATGGAGAGAGAGAAATAAAATCGATCTTCTTTTCATATATATATATATATGGCTTTCCACTTGCAGATCTAACAAACAAAACAAGCAACCAGTTCCATAAACGCCAAGACAATATTCACGAAAACAGCAAACGAGAAAAACGAAAAGAAATTGAGTTTTTGCTAGCGCACTTGAAATCCATTGGCGTTGGAGCTATTTGTTTGGCGTTAGATCTAGGAAAAGCAGAGAAGATCCGAAAAATGTGATTCCATTTCGCATACATATATAGAAATTAATTAATCAGGTGTGTGTGCTGTACGTGTAGACATACATACTATACTAATACTATACCTTGAACTGCTGGAAAATTCATAGAGTTTTCCCCTGTTGGAGAAGATGATTAAAGCAAGCTCAGCATCACAGAGAACGGAAAGCTCATAGGCTTTCTTCAAAAGTCCATTTCTGCGCTTAGCGAAGGTGACTTGCCTATTGATTTTGTTCTCTATCCTCTTCAATTCTACTCTCCCTCTTCCCATTCTCACAATCACCTGCCTACTATAACTATACAGATTCTGAATCTATCAGTACGTACGTAAAATTAAACCACAAGCTACCTAGATTGATCACACTCACAGCCACAGGTAATCAAGTTCTCTCTCTCTCTAGCTTTCCCAACCGGCCTAGTTTGTATCACCCATCTTAGACACGCTTTCTTTTACACATACAGTTATATATACGTACACAATTCCAGATACATACAGTTATCTGCTAACTTTTTATTTAATGGAAAGAAACTTCAGCTGGCCGGTGACCGGCCGGTGTGCGTGCGTGATACACACACACATATATGGTTCTTAGTTTACAACGTCTTATTTTGGCTTAGTGCAAAGAAGTTTATGGTATTTTCAATTAAATAATGTTTATAGTTCTAATTTTGGTTTATTATTAAAAAAACCAATATATTTTTACGATTTTCACGTTTTCGTTGCTTAATGTTATTGTTCACAGAAAAGTCCTTAAGTTAAATTTTTTTTTTCCTAATTTTGTGAAATTTGACTATTAGAGTCCGGTTATAATCGGTAAATCAAGTTTTTTAAAAACTAAAAAAAATGAGTTTTCTAAAAACTGAAAAACCGGGTTCTAATAGCCAAAATTTGATTAAACCAAAAAGAATGAATTAAGTTGAGGACTTCTTTGGGAAATAATTACACAGAGGGACGAAAACGTAAAAATATGTTGGTTTTATTAATAATAAGTCTTTCTAATTATAAAGTAAATGGTTAATTAATTCAAAAGATAATATATTGTCACTGTTTATTCAATTTGGGTAACATCCTAATTTTTTTGCTATTTAAGGGAATATACTTTTCAAATCAATTTAATCAATGTAACATTATCAGATTGAAAAGTAAAAATTACTGACATGACAGTTTTTTTATCCAGTCATCAGTGTTTTAATTTATAATATTGCTTAATTATTTTTAAATTTTTTTAAAAATAGCAAGGTTTGGTTACCTTGATTGACTTAATTTGAGAAGTATGTTAACATAAATAAAAAAATTAGTATGTTACCAAAATTGAAAAAAAAAAGTGACAGTAAATCACTTTTTGACGCAATTTTGAAAAAAAAATCAGTTTATTATAATTAATTATTTCAAATACTAACCACATCATCAAAGATTTTTTTTAAGGTACTTATACAACATTACTACACTACTACGTTGCTTTGTTATGTGATTTTTTTTGTTTATTGTTCCCTTTACTTAAAAGTTTTTGATTGTTTTTATCTTTTATGTTATAAAATTCTATTATTATCTTATCTACAAAAAAAATACATGGTTTATCAAACTAATTTGTTCAGCTACGACTAACTCTTCAACTACGACTGATACTTCGTTCATCAGTGACATCTATAAGTCAATTGCTATTGTACGTTTCTTCCATAATGAACTTTTTTAATAGCTCATCAACAAAATCTTAATATGTGCTTCTATCAAGATAAAGTTCTACATTAAACTTTGTTTATATACTATTATAATTAAATGTACATTAGTTTTAATATTTTATATATTTTCCATTTGTTCTATATTTTAAAAAAGCAATATTATTCTTTTATGTTAAATTGAATTTTTTAAATTGATATTTTAAATGTATTGTCAAATTTTATATAAATATTTATTAATTTATCATTAATTTAATTAATTAAAATTTTTATTTTCGGATGCTATCAACATTAACTTATTATGACTAGTAATATGAAAGGAAAAATAGTATAATAAATTTTACTTTATATTCATTTGGTAATCTTTTAAAGAAATTATAAGTATGATTTATTATAATTTTTAGTTTGATTGAAATTTTAATTTATTTTAACTTAGTATTATTTTTATTTTTATATATCAAAATTTTATTACAATTATAATAATGAAAATGTTTAATTGTACGTCTCGTTGCAACACATGATCCTTATAAATCTAGTTTTTAACAAATGATAATAGTTAAGAGACAGAACGTGGTGTGATTGGTAGGGGTATTAAAAAATGTATGAATCCGAGGGTCCGATTCGATAATCCAAATTCGATCTTAAATTATCGTGAATTTCGGAAGATAATTATTCGAAAATCTGATATCTAATTAAAAAATTATTTTATCTAAACTTTTTTGCCTTATATTCTCTAAGTTTAAGTGTATAACTTATTTATAATTCGTTTAAATGCATTTTAATATTTTTCTGATGTATTTTTTTGTTATTTAAAGTTTATAAAGTATGATATGTTTTCGTTGTGATACATAATTACTTTTTTTTATGTTATATATTAAAAGTAAATCTAATTAAAATATCAAATTTGTGAATAATCCGAAAATTACACCCCTAAATTGATTGGTTGATTGAATTTGAAAGAGACCGTAGCAAATGATGATGATGAGACCGTGGAAAATGTAAGGGGGAGCAGCAATCTTGCTTCGTGGGATAAGCTTCATCCAACGGTCCAGATGTGACATCACCAAAACCTTAAAAACCAGAAGCTAATCGGCTGCTATGGTGGCACGTGTCAACATATGACTCGATTGACTTAAAATTCTCTTATTTACTTTTTATCACATCAAATACTTTTGTATTTTCTTAAAAGAAGACTTGTCAACACTACAAAATTTTAATCTTAATTACACTCAACAATATGGTATTATAGTTCATAATTATTTCTGTAATATTATTAAAGTTACTACAATCTTTTGTATTATAATTCTCCGTACTAAGAGCCAAACTTTCAACGTCAAGTGTCAAAATTCATCAAAGAATTTTTGTCTTAACAACACCAATGTATTTTTTCTAAACAAATGGTTGTGAGTTCAAGTTATATTTGAAACATAGATGGAGCATTGGATATATAAGTGGTAGTATAGATTGGTTTTAACTCTTTGTTCTTGAAATAATTTAAACGGAAGAAAAGAAAGGAAAGTAGAGAAAGAGGGAGGAAACAAAAAAAAAAATTGTGTTATTTTATTAATTTTAAGGAAGAAAAACAAGAGAAGATGAAGAAAAATGAGATAGGTTTTCTCTCCAAAAGTTTCCCCCCAAATACATTAATTTTACCTATTGTGTCTTCATTATTCTATATGGGTATCAAAAAATTATAGGGTTCTAATTGCCATAATACATTATTTACTTAAAATAAAAGGGATGATTGCGTAAAAACCCAAACTTGTCAGTTTTTTTTTTGTGATTAAAGCCCAAATCATTTTTCGTTGTATAGAAAATATCGAACTAATTATAAATAAGTAAATCTATTGTTTATCAATGGATAACCGGTTGAAATCAGTTATTTATCCTACGTGGACCGGTAAATAACTTACGTGGAATAAACTTTAATTGTTGAAACCATTTGCCAAATATTACACATCATTTAAACCCCCGTTGATGATGTAATGACGTTTAAAAATTACAGTTAAAACTTATCAACGAGAGTTTAAATGATGTGTAATACTTGACAACCGGTTTCAACAATTAGATTTTATTCCACGTAGGTTATTTACCGGTCCACGTAGCATTAATAATCGGTTTCAACCGGTTACCCATTGATAAACCTTGATTTACTGTTTTTTAGTTAGTTCGGGGTTTTCTATGCAACGAAAAATGGTTTGGGGTTTTAATCACAAAAAACTGACAAGTTGTGTGACACCCTTGCCACAACAACCACCATTTACAATACTCCCAGGATTAATCATCAACATGCAATAATATAATGATCTGATAACCTAAATTAAGTGCGGAAGCATTAAAATACATAATTAAAGTAGTGCAACAGTGTCAAACACCCTACGGTGCTACAAGGTACCAAATCTAAGTCTACACACCCAATTAAATTATTACAACATCCAGAATATATTACAACATTGTCTCAAATCATAATTACCGATTAAGTAGTACCAAATCTTCCAAATCTTCACAATATGTCCTAACTAGAAGGTCCGGCGGTAGACTTCCCTTTTCCTGTAAAATAAAAACAAACAACTGGGGAATAAGCGGATGCTTAGTGAATACAAAGATTACGCATTTTATAAATCTTTATGAAGCCCAAGGGTAACACAGATGACCAACATCGGATACCCTATTCGTACACAAAGTACGGACCAGAGCCGCAGCCCCTTCGAGCCCAAAGCTCGGCATTTAAACATACCATCTGAGACAAACGTACGATCGGGGATGACATACTGCCTACCGGGCCTAGGAGGGATCAGCTTCAGGTCATATAGCACAGTAACATCAGAGTAATCGACGCGACCCACCGTTCCATCACTAGATGCACAACAATCGAAAGGACATGCAACAAGTATGAATGTGCATCTAAATCTACGCAAGTTAGTAGAATTCCAAACAAATCATGAAGCAACAGGTCTCAGCAGGCAAAGCTTAACATAAAACAGATATAAACCTGCGAAATCTACTGTACTCACAGTGGGTGCGTTATTAAACTTTTAACCGATATTATTTCTCCTCGGGCTTTCAACCGGATCCACCAAGTACCCCACTGTGGGTTAAACAACACCACAAGGGACCTGTTAAATTAGTTGCAACAATACCTCGAGTCAATAACCGTTTAAATCCATAAAACCAAGTTTCGTAAGTTTTGCAATATTATCCCCCATTTCGGGTCTATGTCCAAATTCATAATACAATTAAGTTTGAACCCATTTCAAGTTTACATCTTGTCCTTTGAATAACTCTTGTTATTTTATGTATTTCATTCAAAATATTCGAGTTTAGAGAGTGGGTTTTCAATTTTAGGCATCAAATTCGAATTTCAGGGGTTAAATTCGAATTTCCTTCGAATTTAATGACTAAACTCGAACTCCTAAGGATAAATTCGAACCATATTCGTATTTAGGGTCTTAGATTCGAATCCATGGTGTCAAACTCGAATTCATGCTCAAATTTAGTACAAAAATCGAGTTTGTTCTTGCATTTCGACTGTGTTCTTGGTATTTCGAGTTTGTTCATCTTTACAACTTAAATCCTACATTTCTAAGCCTCAAATCACCGATATATCAAGTATTAAGCCTAGTTTCGATTCTATTATGCATATACTATCATATTCTTGCAAGATTTCAAGCAAAACTAGCTCCAAATCACATAAAAATGGCAGATTCGAATCTAAGTTCTTCAAGACCGAAATAAACAAACTTAAAAGGGTCGATTCTTACCTCAACTCGTACTAAATCGAAAATCCAACCGTAGATTGTTGTTGTACTCCTCGAGATCTTTCCGATGACGTATAATTCTCGATAATCGGCCGGTCGGTTTGTGAGATATCGTAGAGAGAAGTAGAGAGAATTTTAGAGAGAGAAAGTGTAGAGAGAGAGAGAGAGTAACCATATAAAATGAAAGGCTTTAGCCTTTTATTCCCATTTTCATCATTTTGCTCATTTCACCCCTCAACTTAACCGGTTCCATAAAATACTGATTTATTCTTAAATTTATCATTAACAGCTTTTTAAATTCATAATATTCCATAATAATAATTATTAATTCTCAAACTTCGTAACTTCTTAAAATAGCGTCAAACTTTTAAATATCCCAAATACATAATAATTGCTCATAATTCAACTTAATTATAAATTATCCGCCTAAATAACTCCGAATTACAGTAATTGAATTTGAGGATGTTACAAGTTGAGGGTTTTTGGCGCAATTATCCCAAAATAAAAATATAGTTAAAGTATGTGCCTGTTAATAATTTGTTTGTAAAATTAGTGTAGTGAACAGAATTGTTGTTTATGTTGGTCTTGGTCGATGTAAAATAGGTTGTCATGTTATACATTTAGTATTAATTATTTAAATATAAAACTAAAAGGACATATTATAAGTGAATATTAAATAAGTGAATATAAATAATGAATATGTGTGTGTGTGGACCTACAAGAAGAATATGAGACATTTGTTTCTATGAAATTCAACACCACGAGTCTTGTCATTGTTGAAATAGGAACCAATAATTCAACATATATGTATGTATAATCCAGAAATATATATATATATATATATATATATATATATATATATATATATATATATATATATATATATATATATATATATATATATATACACACACACACACACAACTGAAAACCTATTCTTAATTAATTCGATGAATACTAAAGTTGTCATCATCAGTATTTGCTTAATTATCTTATTTCTTTTCATGTACAAGACAAATTAATAGGGAATCACGTTAATTTTGAAAATCTATCAGTTTGCTTTTCGTTGTCATGAATTTTCAAGACTTGACTATAGTTGTTGACCAACACATAATATATATCTTCCCAAGATTTTCATTGAATAATACTTTAACAATTGTATATATAGTTAGTGACGAGATCCATTGTGAACAATTTATTTCGTGTGAACAAATAAAAAACATGTTGGAACACCGTTGATCAAAACTAGCTAGATAGAATCATAGAATGAACTTGAGATCTTTGATGTTTTTTGTGATCGTGATTGAATAAATTTTTATTTCAATTCCTATAATTAACGAATTTGATGATAAATAAAATTTAACCATTTACCTTTGCAATTAAAAGTTTGAAACAAACTAAATCTTTATTTCAATTCATTATAATTCCATTACTCGAACCAAACTCTCCTAAGAGCGTGATTAGTACAATGGAATAAAGAGAATGAAAACATATACGGTTATAAAGTTATTTTTTTTTTTTGTATCATGTGATAAGAGTCTTAATTCTAATAAGAAGTAATAGAGATGGAATGACGTTTTTGTATCATATAAATTTTATTTCTTCATTTCTTTATCAAAATGAAAAGAATTTAAAACATGAAAACAGAATGACATTTTTGTATTTTTTTAACCTTCATTAAGTACCATTTTAACCATCCAACTTTCAGATTTGTCTCATTTAGCCACTGTATTATTTTTTGTCTCGATTTAACCATTAAACTTTAATTTATTGTTCTGCTTGGCGGAAATTCAATAAAACTAATGGTTAAATCAATACAAAATATGATAATTTAGTGGCCAAATTGGGACAATTTCCAGTATTTAAATCAGTTTAAAAAAATTTAGTGGCTAAATGTGTACGAAAAAAATAATTTAATGGCTAAATCAGGACAAAAAATAGTATAGTGGCTAAATTGAAATTGTTTTCAAAGTTAGATGGTCAAAATAACACTTAACCCTTTTTTATATGGGATAATTGCGCAAAACAAGTTGTCAGTTTTTTGTGATTAAACCCCCAAACTATTTTCCGTTGCATAAAAACCCCCGAACTAACTAAAAATCAGTAAATCAAGATTTTATCAAAAGGGTAACCGGTTGAAACCGGTTTTTAAATCCCGGTAAATAAATTACGTGAAATAAAATTTAATTGTTGAAACCGGTTGCCAAGTATTACACATCATTTAAACCCCCGTTGATGTATTCCCGTTTAAAAGGTACAATTAAAAATTATCACGAGAGTTTAAATGATGTGTAATACTTGACAACTGGTTTCAACAATTAAAATTTATTCCACGTAGGTTATTTATCGGTCCACTTAGGATTAATAACCGGTTATCCATTGATAAAACCTTAATTTACAAAATTTTAGTTAGTTCAGGGTTTTCAATGCAACGAAAAATGATTTGGGGTTTTAATCACAAAAAACCGACAAGTTTGAGGTTTTTTATGCAATTATCCCTTTTTATATCAATATTTATTTATGTGTCATTCTCATTGGTTAAAAAACTTGTAAACCAAAACGATTTTATTCCCTATAATTTTACCATACCAAATGCCCTCTAGGTATAACCATCAAGATATAATACAAGTAACTAAACACTCTAGTAGAAACATAACAATCCTAAATCAATAAAGATTTACAAACTCGAAATGTACATTTAACCTCTTGATAGATATT
This sequence comes from Centrapalus pauciflorus, assembly GCA_020465985.1. NCBI lineage: Eukaryota > Viridiplantae > Streptophyta > Magnoliopsida > Asterales > Asteraceae > Centrapalus > Centrapalus pauciflorus. The sequence continues at coordinate 1,181,300 of JAANYP010007579.1, forward strand.
GAGAATAGATATTGCACTCACTTAGTGCAATCGTAGTACTAGCCCTGATGCCACGTACATGGGATTGGTACCGAAGGGAACATCATCCCGGCCATGTTGGTCCCAAAGTGAAACCCTCCCTTTCGGCCTCTCTACCCCGAAACGCCTCTCTCTCGCTCCCTCTCTTTCTTCCTCTTCTCTATTGTCTCTCTAAATTTTATTGAAATTTAATGGATAATTAGTATTGAGATCGACAGATGAGTATTTTCAAGATAGAATATATGGAGGAGAAAGAAACAAAAAAATTGATGTGACTAGAAAGAAAAAGCTGATGTGACTAGAAATATGATATGTGAGAATGGTGTTACTACCACCACTCTTAGCCAAAAGGCCAAGAAATTGATTTTGGAATCACAAGACCATATTCCTTTGAATTTCTGCGCGGTGTCATCATTAGGAAAGAAGATGGTGGATGTTGCTACTACATTGGCCCTTACCATGGGGTTTTTTTGGGTATTGATTCGTTTGTTGTTGTCATTTTTCTATTAGTCCTTTTGGGAGAACCTTGTAGTTATGCTACTTGCAACCATTCGGTATTTTGGATTTATCATATATTTATGTGTGCACATAGAAACACACACACCAATACACTGCCCTTAGTTTTCATACAGTTTCTGATATGTACATCCGTTAAAAATTACCAATTAATAATACATGTTATTACATGCAAAGCAATGAATCACTTGATATCCTTCAAATTTATAGTAAAAACATCACATGATTAGCCGACTAAAAATCAACATTAAATATAATTGAGTTATTGATATGGTCAGCAATATTGAACAACCATTATAATTTCACGAATCACCATCATAATCTCGCAAAAGGACCACACAAAGTAATCCATCCATTGACAACCATTGTTAATCTCTTCATTGTATGATTAATATCGGTACGTGATTAATCTAATAAATGCCCCATCGTCATCTTAATGAGTCAACTTTATTTTTAAGAATATTAACGATGACTCGGTTTTTAAAAATAGCCTACAATATGTTTTAATTACCATTTTATTCTGTATAAAAGAAAATAAATTTAAGATTAGTGGAATATTAATTTGAAAAATATATATGAAATTCTCCCAGAAAAGAAAATGATGAAGAGAAAAAGTTGGAGTTGGATTGATGGAGACCTTGGCAAATGGCATGGAGTAGTAAATACTGGTGGGGCCAAGGTTAGATATTTAGCCTTAAACGAGGAAACATTATCGTCCCCCATATTAGCAAATGGGCCCTCTTTCTATTTTAGGAATCTTCCTCCCTCATTGTCTTTTGTCTCTTAACCTAATATTTTAACATTTTCACGAATATATTTTTGTATACTTCGAACATAATTTATTTTCTGTTTGGTTTAAATAATTTATAGTGAAATTTTAGGATTTCTAATAAGAGTATTATTTAGGTACTAATGACGCTCTTGGTTATAGTATTTTAATAAACTATATCATCAAACGTGACCAAAAAAGGGGGAAAAAAAACTTTTTCCCATTTTATAAGAGGTTTATTAAAAACAAACAAACATACTTTCACGGTTTTAGGTTTTTGTCATTTCATATTAATTTTTCCAGAAAACTCCGCAAGTTAATTTTTTTTCTTGATTGTGTGAAATTTGACTATTAGAGATAAACCGGGTTTTTAAAAACTGAAAAATTAGGTTTCACCCAGCCAAATTTCACTAAATCAAAAAGAAAAGATTAACTTGAGAACTTTTCTGGATAAAAAATAACATTGATGGACGAAAACTCAAAAAACGTGAAAAATGGTTTTTCATAATAATTTCTTTTAAAAAATTTAAAAAGTATGTTACATTTTTTAAAGACCAAAACGTTATATAAAACGGATTATAAATGGTTTTAGGGGGTTTTTGTTTGGTGGATTTTGAAGACAAATGACTTTTGTTTGAGTTTATTAATGTCCATAGCTTAAATATATTTAGAAGTTCATCTTATTAAGAAAGCCCACTCAAGAATGTTTAAAAGATAATATCTAGGAGTTTAGGACTTTAGGGTTAGGTGCATCTCTCCTTATTGTTTGGTTTCACTTACATCAACATAATTTTACTATTTTACTCGTTTATTTAATATAATAATGCCCCCATCAATTAATTTACTTTTTATAGTCAAAGTTCATCGGTTAATATAACCCCTTATTTTTTTAATTTTTACCAATCATATAACTCCTGCTTTCACATGGTTTTTGTTAATGACATAATATCCACTAATTAAACTTAATTCTCTTTTAGGAGAGTGTATGATTAACAGAAAGCAAGATGTACATTTTAGAATCACCCTTGTCTAAATACAAGTATTGTCTTCGTAAAGCTATGAGCGACAATGCATAAAACAACATTATTTATATACATAACATCATATTATATTTGATGGGACACAAGCTAGGTATAGGATAACGTAACTGTATGCAGTTATATACGAATCAAAGGAAGAGTTATCATTTTTTCTATCTAAATTTAACCATCCAAAAAAAAAAAGAACATAAACGGCTAAACGAATGCATTTTCTTGTTCTTGTCCATTCATTTAACTTTAAACGAACAAACATGGACCGTACGAATTTTCTCATTCATGTAATATTGTTATGAAGTTAAACCAGTTTACATTCATTTAAATAGTAAACAAACACAATATAATATAAATCGATGACATTATTTATTATGGTCAAAACATTTTATGTATATTTATTTTCATATGTTGAAGATATTTTAATAATATCTAACTTTTTAAACAAACGTACGTGTCATCGAAAGTTCAGGAATACAATAAAAATCATTCATATGGTCAGCATTTTCTATTTTAATATAAAAGAATTGTAACAAATATTTATGGGTAAACTTAAAAAACAAAAATAGATGAGGCCCAATTCGCCCAACTTGTAATTTTGTATGTCATGTCTCTCTAATCAAGTAATCCTCAGCTGTATACAGTTTTATTTTCAAAGAGTGAAAAATAGGGTTAATTTAATTATTGTCACGTTTTCTTTTAATTTAAATAACATGCTAATTTTCTTTTTCTATTTACCACTCAAAATCAAGTGAGCGAAATTAACAATATCGGATTGGAAGGTAAAATTGCTGACGTTACACTTTTTTCGTTCAGTCAATATTTTTTTTTTTTACAAAATTGACAGTTTAATTGTTATCTGATCTGCACTATTTTGTGCAATTTAAAAGGGATTTTTTTATAACACGTTGTTAATTGAGCAATTTAAAAATCAAATAAGCAATTTGAGAAATTAAAAAAATTTACTGACGAGACAAAGAAATTGTTACGTCAGTAATTTAAACCTTCTAATCCAATAAGGTTACCTTGATTGACTTGATTTAAAGATTACGTTATCTTAAATACAAAAAATAAAAAGTTAACTAAATTGAACCTAAAAAAAAGTGAACATTCAATGATTAAGTTTATTTAGGCAAAAGAGACAAGAGTGAGAGTCCATTGCAAAAACAAGCTAGTTACAAGAGGTAGGTGTAGGTCCAAGCCCCTCCTCAATTCCTCATTCCGGCCCATTCACCAGGTTATAATAAATTATGTTATTTAATTAACTATAGTTTTTTTTTTTTATAGTAAATTTTAAATATGTTAAAAATAAGGAAAATAACATGTGATTTATGACTAACATAGATTTCTAACCTTAGAATTATGAAAAGATTAGAAGGATGGTAGGAAGGGAAGATGGCCGGCGCACAGGCTTAGTTGAATAGAAATACGACAGAAGAGCGTGAAAAAGAATAACGTGGCCAGAAAGATGAAAAGACGACCATGCCCCCACCCTTATGAGTTATGGTCACACTAAAGAAAGATGTCCGGGAGTATGCAATGTTACGATGGAAAACTCCTGATCATATAACTCAAAACTAGAACCAATTAGATTGATAAAAGACGAATACAAACAAGCTGATAAATTGATTTTAGCCGTGCTGAAATTGAAACCAACACTGAATTTCTTTAAGTAAAAACCTAAATCTGCAATAATTAAATGGTCTGAGCAGTAAAATAACAACATACTTTTATGAATTTACAGAAATGGTAGGCTGCAGTAAAAGAACTCTGAAGTTTCCTCAGATATGCCAATTGAACAAACTTCAGGTGGAACCTGATTTCTGAACAAAGAGGTAGCAGCATTAAAGAACGGTCCTTCAGCCATTGTGGCTCAGGCAGTTAACAGTGGATAGCAATTGGAGAATAACACACTGAAGCTATTGAAGGAACATCCAATACTCTAAAACAAGATACAAATCTAGATTTTGTTCACTGACAAATGTGTTCGTAAAAGGAATTTAAAAAAAAAAAAAAAAAACAAAATATGACTAAATTGGATTCAATCATTATCTCAAAATTTTACAGAATTTCGAGTTCGGGTTCGGTAACCTGTCTCCCAGTTCACTGTGTGCCTGAGACTAAACTAAGCTCGCTCTACCCAAGGATTGTTGGTTCCCACCGGATCTGGCCTGACCCAACCCCTCAGAGGCTTTTTCCTCTTTTCTATTAAGTACAAAAATATATGTTCCAGTTTGGAGCAGTGACTAAAAAATAAATATACGCTTCCAAGACGTCACTGTCTATTTGGAGGACGTGTCCTCGAGAACACAGAACTGATGCCGGAAAACGTTCGCCCAAAGACGCGATTGCTTGAGCTTCCATCTTCTGTTACGTTCAACCCATTTGATGCCCTTGGAGTGTCTCTAGATTCAGACACATCAGAGTTCCCATGAAGGCCCTGCAACATATTCATCCCAACAAGATCAAATAAACATCATTCAACAGATTTCTCAAGAAAAGTTTGGACAGGAATAACCTTCAAGCCAGAAGCCGAGGCTGCAGTTTCCAAAGGTCGCTTGCCCTAAAAGATGCAGAGGTTGCAGAAAACAATTGATTAGAGGATCTTGGTCCCTTCTACCTTATACACAAACACATAACACAACAACATCTACTACATTGGAGGCCATAAAATGAACAAGCTGAATATAGGTTAGCTCAAGTCTGGCTTTGTAATTGTAAAGCCAACATAAGTATAATACAAAACTATAAGTTGATTATGCCTGAATTTGGTGTGATAAAAACTATACTATTAATATAACCACTAAACTTTATTGTATAAAACATTTAGAAAATTATAAACACTTGAATACACTTTGGACAACTTACGACCCAAATAATTGTTTACTAGGTTTCTAAATCTTACCCATTTGACCCATCTGTGATAAAATATAACCTTAACTCAATCAGTTATTACATAAAAGGGTCAGGATTGCTACCTTTAGTTGCTACAAATATTTCAACACATCAAACTCTCTAGTAAAAGCAAATATTAAAATGGCATATAACAAGTAAAAAACTCATACTGAAACGGATAGAAATAAGATACCTTGGGAGACACAGGCGGGGATGATTGTAGCTCCTCTATTTGAACCGGAGGCAAAGACGTGGCCTGTCAAGAGAAACAAAGATATAATATAAGCAAGAACATTGATGAAGAGATGCTGATGAATCATTCGATGTTTCATCTGATTTAGGCTCTCCGTTTTGACAGTCCAATCATTATATTATGTGGCAAGCATTTTAGAAACAAACAAATAACTGTTAAAATGAATGATACACTTCTCTAATATTCCCAAACCAAGAAGATGATTTTCCAAATCAACAATAAAGATCTCTGCTAGACTTTCATTCTTGGGCAGTGTGAGCAGGAGGGAGAGAGTTAGCAAGCAAGGTTTTCTTAATCATGTAGATATCATCATTCTCTTGTCTTGCAACAAATACAGGACCTACCCCTTTTATCATATATGCAGTGAACTAGGACCAAGTAATGGAACAAGAGCTTAGAAGTTTACCCTCTGTGGCAATTCGAGAGCTGGCCTTGATGAACTAGATGGGTTTCCCTACAAAAGATAAGAAATTAACTGATATTAAGTGGAAATTTTTTATCATTAAGTTGAAACAAATGGTCCATCAAGAGTCACTATGGCCCGTTCCAACCAAACAAGACAACGAAAAAAAAAGGTAACTACGGCAAATAGAAGAGTGGACAAGAACGAGTTTTGCCAATTAATTTTAAGAGTTTCAACCATGAGATGTATGATCAATGGAAAGATGAAGATTATAATATAAACATGCAAAGCAATCATGGGTGGGATACACAGAGTGGCAGATCCAAGAGTCATGCTTGAGTTACATATCACTACTTCTACCTCAAAACAAAAAAGCATTTTGCTAAGAATAATGTGAAAGTAAAACCAATCGTTTTCAAATGACACTCATTTTATTAACAAAAGCTGCTTATTATGATGAATTATGCAGAAACATTCAGATTTTTTAATTTGGTTATTGTAAATTGTAATTAAATCAAGAACTACATATACGCAAGTCATGTGTTGCTTAAAACCAATAGGCTCATACTTCTAGTAACTAACATGAAATAACTTTGGAACAGAGCAAAAACCTAAAGGGCTAACTTACAAGTTACAAGTCATGTCTTTTTTTTCCCTCACTTTTTTTTTTCCTCCTAAATTGTTAAATGTAGAAATTGACCATCAAAGGCCCCCACCAGTCAACGTAACTGATGATAATTTTGCTAGTCACACCTCACAAGTCCCAGTAACTGATAGATCCTATCAAATCAGAGTACCCCATAACTGTTGCCAAGACTCGAAACGTGTGGAGATAGCATTGGTAGCATATTGTCATCCAAAATTCCTGTTAGTAGGAGTATTATATGCAATACCTGAATGCGATCCACAGAAGCCTGTTTTTCCATTGTTAAGGCAGTACGCAACAACTTTGCCACTCCTAGGTTTGTGTCATCCTGCATATATGATATATCTCAATAAATCAGTTTGTTGAGGGCATAAAAACTTCAACTTCATGTTGTGTATTTTATGCTACAAGAATCAGTACCTGTTTCATTTCAATCCTACTCAGCTTACTCTCCTGTAAAAAGAAATGATAAGAGCACTTATCCAAGTTCTCAATAAAACATCTAACAAGAACAGAAAGAAACATCCTAAAGGCAAAAGCCAATAGATAAGAAGCATACCAGGGTGTAAACTGCTTCATGTACCGATTGAACATCCAGAGCAATCACTTTTGTATCTCCACGTATTGCAGAAATCTATAAGGTTAAACGAAGTAATCAATAAACCAACATAATATTACCAATCAAAACACAAAGAAACTAGCCAACCTCCATCTTGTCATACCTCCTCTTTAGTAGAAGCTGTAATTTCTGCAACTTCATCTAAACTACAATCGACACGATCCATTCTTGAAGATAAATGCCGCTTGGTAGCCTAACCAACAAAGGCAATAACCTTAACTAAGCCAACATTGACCTGGTATGAAACAATCTATCTCTAGTACAGGCCATAAACATCTACACTTAAAAAGCAGTGAAAGGTGACTAGATAGATGAAATCATGTTAAAGAATATTAGCCGAAAACTGATTGGACAATTAAACAACATATGAATATAGACCGCAAAAAAAGAGTGGTAGAGAGGACGGTTCAAAAGACTTGCCGCAAGTGACGAGTAGACATTGTCAAGCTGTTTAGCTACAGCATTTGTTGCATCAGATAAACTACGCTTTGTAGCAAACATCATATCAGGAAGTTTCCAACCCTATTAACAAGGACACAAGGTTAGTTCACCAAAAATCGTGCACAAGTTTGCACCGTTCATACACGAGGTTAAAAGACATAGAACATTTGCACATAATGGTTAACTAGGGTTTTTTATACGCCCGTTGTGGCGGTATATGTATTTTTGGAAAGAAAATTATAATAGAAGTTAAACATTTATAAGATAAAGGCAATATATATAAGTTACAGTCAACTAAAACTTGCAATAAAGTAATAAACTAAACCATAACTAAACTACGAATTAAAATAAACCAATAGTCAGTACTATATTTTGAAATGATATAGAAATTTTAAAAGGATGCAAATTAAGAACATCTACTTATGAAAAAACAAACCAATGAACTAAATAAATTAAATTATTTCAGAAAGCACAATAAAAAAATGATTAAAAAAAACATAAAGCAAAAAAATAGAAAACAAAAAATGGTTACAAAAATAAAAAAAGAATAAATCCAAATAATAAAAAGAGAAACAAGAAATTAAAATAAATAGAATTTAAAATATTGTTTAAAAGGCCAATAAAAAAGAAATACAAATAACAAAAAAGAAAGAAAAAGAAATAAATAGAAAACAAAAAATACACACAGAATGCAAATAACAAATTCAAATAAGAGAAACAAATAGCAACCAAAAATTCAGTTACATGTAAGAATGCAAAAGAAAAATCAAATAAGATACGACTTCTGACTTTCTGAGACACATGATTTGGATATTGAATGAAAGTGATAAATATAAAAAAAATAAAAAAAAAAGTAAATATCGTTGTCTTATTATTACCTTCCACCAAACATATCCGTATCCTACAACAACAACAATGATAATGATACCATATCTGTTAGTAGCACCTGCATGAGAGCATAACATATTAATTAATAGGGAGGTACAATGAAAAGATCCAACAAATCAAGTTAAACAGAACTCAATTCATTAGTAAACCAGACATTGGGTAATACTAGAATAACACAATATTCTAAAACAAGCCATTAATAAACCATCCATAATTGTGCAGTTAATCCTAACTTCTATGAGCAAATGCCAAGAGTTCTTGCTCATTAAGATCTAGAGTATTGGCTTTTAGGTTTCTATATTTAAAATGAATGCAGCAAACCAGCACAAGTATCAGCTTGAGCTCTTAACAAATGTCAATAGAACTCAAGGGTAGGCATCATATGTCACATCTGATGAATCCTAAAGAAAATAGCAATCAAGCTAGAATACGAAATTTTCATAGTTCATAAAATCAAAAGCCTACTTCAATTGCATGCATGCCGAGACCAAAAAAAATATAAACAAACCTGCTGAACCATTAGAAGTCACAATGGTAACAGGTCTATTTGATGCCAGCAGTTGCAGCTCCTGCCTTAGGCTGTTGACCTGTTTACAGCATATATAAGACAGCAATCCAACAATTTTTCAATCATGTGTAAAGCAGAGATGAATGAACATATAATAGATTAGAAACTTAACAACTAAAACCATCAGAACTACATAGACTAGTCCAAGATGAACATTCAAACCTGTGCCATTAATGAATCGCTGTGTGGTTTTGGATTTGAAGATGGTTTCTCATCATGTTTAATTATTTTAAGTACCTACAACAAGAGACAATCACAAACCTTAAATAAAAAATAACAGAAAGCCTATTACTGATTAACTGTATATAAATACAATATCTTCAACATAGAACATGTAATTAGCTAGCAAAGAAGCTCCTTACCTTAGAAGCACCAGAGAAAAAATCATACACGCTGGGAATGCGTCCTTCTTTGGCAAGAACTGACCCAACAAGGCCTACAAATATCAGATGATGTATTTAGTTAGCCCATCTGCGTTTTTTATCAAGAAAACTAGAATTATCAGGAATACATAACACATTAACACTTGTCATATAGCTGATATATGGCTTATGAATTAGTCAGGTACTTGAATCAACGGATCTAGTTGGCAATGAGAAAAGCAAAGGCACCCACAACTATCTGGACTTTATCATGATATAGTTTGTAGTGGCTTAAGTCTGAAGATCAAACTGCAGTCTGGACTCATTACAATTCAATAGGATAATAAGATTGCAGCTGCCACCCTCATGTTGATAAGACTAAAGTCTTGAACATATATAGAGTCGACTGTTGAGTGTATTTCGCTAAGTATCTTAAAGACCAAAAGCGCAAGAGCAGCATTAAAGCTGAATTCGTAGAGCATCAAAGCTGAGTTCGTGAGATTCCCAGCTTTTGATACTAGAAGAAAATAATCATTCCATGGAGTGGAAAACGTTGTATCACCTTCTCTAAAGAAAGCTGGAAAGAAGAAGCTCAAGCTGAAAGGTAGTAATTACAGTCATTGGTTATGTTATCTTTTGTTGTGTGTTAAACAAATGGAAAGCTGAGAGCATAGTCAGTGGCCTTGCACTATGTGGAACGAAGTTCTATATTGTTCTCTTCAAATTCATTTACTTTCAGTAATTTATTCGATAATAGCCACTGAGGAGCTCACCAATACTGTTCTCTGGGAAACCAGCTTCCAACATATGCCTTAAGACTCAATAGGAAGATCCTGGTCAACTAGCCCCATGGCATCCTAAGACTTGAAAGTTATGCCAATCGAAGACACTGCCACTTTGCCCTTAACTCTTGTAAGGGCTTCACGTGTTTATTTAACTTTCTCCACCTTACACTATTACAAGACTAGTTACGCTATTTACACAATCCATCATCTTGAAACTAATCGTCGTAACCTCTACATATATTTCATTTAAACGGAAGTTCCAAATTCAATCAAAAACACATACCAATCTCAAACCCTAACACAATTCAAACCCAACACAACTACGCTCGCTGAAATATATATAATTAATCTCCATCAGTTAACAATTCTTAACGTTGTTGAATCTGGTTAACCGTAAATAATAATCCAAGACTGTAAAAGAAAACCGAAAAAGACACAGAAAAATCATCAATAAGGTCAAATTAAAAGTTAACGTGACAATCAAGAAACAATACCTGCTCCGATGATTATTGTCAGCTTCCCAAGAGGAAGAGCCATCGTCGGATCGATCAAGTAACAGGTGTTATGCGAAAACGGAGAACATTAATCTTTGCCGACGATAAATTGGGGGAGCTTGGAGAAGAAGAAGAAGAAGAAGAAGAGTTCAGTCAAATTTATTGTTCGTTTATTTGTCAAAATAATCTGTCGCAATTGGCGCTCCCCTCCCAGCTTTTATGTGACGAAAACAAACCCTAGTTCATGATCCCCCCACGGCTCGCTCGGACCATTACAAATAATGACTCGCACTGTTCCTTTTTCGTGTTCCTCTGTCATGAAATACATATACTACAGAGAAATCAACGCTCTGCTATTTCTTGGTGCGCATGGTGCCACCGTGCCTAGGCCCAATGGCCAACACCTGGAGCCCGAAGCCCATTCTAAAATTCGTCTCGCCTGTATCCTTTGATTAACTACATAAATGTTTTCATTGGTTAAGAGTTGATCTGCCATCTTATGTGGCAATTCAATGTTATTATTTTATTGTAATTTCTTAACCTATTTATTGATTTTGGTTAAAACTATAAGGAGTACAGGAGTGCAGAGTGTAAGGTCATATAAGTTTGGTCAAAGTTAAGATCCAATAGTGTTAATGCAGGAATCAAGGAGGTTGTGCCTCCTTACAGGGTCCTAGGGGTAGCGTCCCGAATAAATATGAAATTCTAAAGTGATTTTGTATGTTAGCTTAGCGCAGCAGGTTAAAAGCTTAACAACTTTGGTATAAAGCTTACAGTTTTTATTTTGCTTTCTCAACCTTCATTGTGAAGGTTTCGTGGTTGTTGATCTTGTTGGCTGCACTCCGCAGCTTCGCGCAGTTGTGCATCTTTTGATGCTTTAAGACAAACAGTTTTAATCTTTTTTTTTGCAGTTGTTTGGAAGGTTAACTAATCTTATTCAATTCAATTTGTATGGTACGCTTATATATATGCAAACAATATTAGTCAATCAGGCATTAACACATTTTCTTATGTATTATCTCATAACAAAATTTATATATACAATAAAATAAATTGTTGTTATCGAAAAGTGGACATTCATGGTCACAAGATCATCAAGAATTAATTCTCATATTATCATATTTTGTATTTCTAACATAATATGCCAATTAAGTAAGTAAAAACAACTTTTTTTTTGTTACCTTCCTTAATAAGGAACCAAATTTTTTTTATTACTTAACTGTTTAGTATGTACGAACAAAAAACATGTTTTACCCTAATCGAATCGGAATTGGATCGGACGCTTCATTTTCGAGCCGATTCTCGTTTCCTGTAATTCGTATAACGCTTTCGGTTTGTCCCGGTCCATATTTTTATTTTTCTTTGTAAAAGTCAGAAAAATAACTGACTGAACCGTTTTATTTTCATGTCGGTTTTCCATTCTTAATTTTGGCCATTTTTTATTTGGACTAATCACTAAATATAACAACATTTGTCACTTTTTTATCATCGATAACAATATTTTTAAAATTTATCAATAATAGCAATCACTTTTCACTTTTTATCAATAACAAAAGCACTTGACCTGAAAACTTGCTGTAACAGGTAACCATTGACTGAACACTCCCTATTCAGAACCCAACACTCACAATTTACCAACAAACACCTTTCATTTACAACCAAACACTTTAACATAAAATATAATTTTTTAAAACCAATCAAGAACACACTAAACCCAAAAATCTAAATAAAAACTCAAATAATATCAAAATCAAATAAAACACATTAACAATTTATTAAAACCCATAGAAAGTTTGGATCGAAGAATCAAAAACCTAAATAAAAAACCTCAATATTAAGCATAAACAAATCTTTATACACCATCTCTTTGTACTGCTCTTTTCTCAAAGCTGTAAAATCCGATCTTGATTTGGTAACCATGTCGAATGAGGGCACGAACAAATCTCCATGACGACGAAAGAGTTGCCAACTCGGATCTCAATTCAATAACAACACAAAGGATTTAAAGAGAGAAAGAGAATGAGTGAGAAGCATACACAACAACAAATATTCGTGTCATCACTGTTTTTGGAAGCAGCTAATCTCTAAGTCGTTGGTGGAGAGGATGATGGTGATACGATGGGCGGTGGAGAAGTCAGATTTAGAAATGATTGAGCACTGAATAAAAGAAATATACACAAGTAGATTGATGGTGGTACGTATAGTAGCTACATGAATAAGAAAGAGTACTTGCAAAGTGTGAAAAACATCACACCTAAAAAAGAAAGCATCATTATGTGTGAATAGTGTGTGGAAGCTAAAGGATAAGTACATACATACATCATGATTGATTTCAAGTGTGGTTTATATGTTTTTTATCTTTATATTAGGATTAAAATAATTAAAAGTTCTTAAACAACGATGTTGAAAAAGAATGAGGGTGTTTGGTTGATGATTATAACAGGTTTTTATGTCAATAGTTTCTATTATCGAAAAAAAAAGTAAAAAGCGGTTATTATCAATTTCTTAACTAACATTAAAAGTTATCTTTTATTCATCACCACCAAATATAATAAAACTAAATTTTGAATTCTTATTCATTCGAATTTCATTCCACGAACTAAATGTCATATTATTTTTTTTTCCTAATCATTTGCCATGGTATTATGGATGATCAACTCCAATTTCAATAATAATAATTTCTAATTTATCTTACAATGATACTTTCCATGTGCTACATTTCAAGTCATCTAACTATGACCTCATTTGTTTTTTAAAGTAGTTTTCTTTCACTTTTGTCTTTAGTCCTGCAGATGATGGAAGAGATTTGATTTTGAAGACTGTTTGTTTACAAGAAGTGAAAAGATTTAAAAACGTCTTCCCGTGTCTTTTTTAGTCGGCTTGTTGGAAAAGATTTTTCTTTTATTTTTTTGATCTTCTTTTGAGAACTTTATCAACTCACCCCTAAGCTATTAATTTTTTTAACAATTAATTCACTTGTTTTTTGTTTCATATGTTATATATATTTATTGTATATTGAGTTAATTGTTTTATTGAATGAAATTTATCATCATAAATTAATATAGTATTAAAATGTAATTTAAAATTGAAATATTTTTTAGTTTCATTCCAATGATTTTTATAAATATATTAGTTTTATAGTTTTTGTCGAAAAATAATTAAAATTAAACTCAGTAAAACATTTATTTTATTCAAAAAAAATTAACACTTTTATCTTTATAGACGTAAGAATTCTAAACCACCTTTTTAAACGATAAACATGTGTTGACTTTATTTTTTTAATATCATGAAAAACAAAAGGTCACTATGTTTTAAATAAAAGTTAATTGCGACAAAAATTAACATACTGTCACAGTTTTTTTAATTTGTGTAACATACTAATTTTATTTAAATTAATGTAACATATTTTCCAAAACAAGTCAATCAATGTAACCTTATATGATTGGAAGGTAAAAATTACTGACATGACATATTATTTGTCCAGTTAGTATTTTTTTTTACAAAAATGACAGTTTAATTGTTATAAGATTGCACTGCACTATTTTGTGCAATTTAAAGTACTTTTTGATAATACCTTATTATTTTGAGCAAATTTAAAAATAATAATGCAATATTAAAAATTAAAAAAACTGATGATTGGATACAGAAACTGTTATGTCAGTAATTTTTATCTTTCATTCCGATATGATTACCTTGATTGACTTGATTTAGAAAGTATGTTACCTCAAATAGAATTATTTTAGTATGTTACCCAAATTGAAAATACAATGACAATAGATTATCCTTTAACGTAATTAACCCTTTTAATAATTCTACCTAACAAAATATGATTAGTTTAGTTGATTTTCCCCTTCTATATTTAAAAACGTCTTCCCGTGTCTTTTTTAGTCGGCTTGTTGGAAAAGATTTTTCTTTCATTTTCTTGATCTTCTTTTGAGAACTTTCTCAACTCACCCCTAAGCTATTAATTTTTTTAACAATTAATTCACTTGTTTTTTGTTTCATATGTTATATATATTTATTGTATATTGAGTTAATTGTTTTATTGAATGAAATTTATCATCGTAAATTAAATATAGTATTAAAATGTAATTTAAAATTGAAATATTTTTTAGTTTCATTCCAAAGTTTTATAGTTTTTGTCGAAAAATAATTAAAATTAAACTCAGTAAAGCATTTATTTTATTCAAAAAAAATTAACACCGTAAGAATTCTAAACCACCTTTTTAAACGATAAACATGTGCTGACTTTATTTTTTTTAATATCATGAAAAACAAAAGGTCACTATGTTTTAAATAAGAGTTAATTGCGACAAAAGTTAACATACTGTCACAGTTTTTTTAATTTGTGTAGAATACTAATTTTATTTAAATTAATGTAACATACTTTCCAAAACAAGTCAATCAATGTAACCTTATATGATTGGAAGGTAAAAATTACTGACATGACATATTATTTGTCCAGTTAGTATTTTTTTTTATTACAAAAATGACAGTTTAATTGTTATAAGATTGCACTATTTTGTGCAATTCAAAAGTACTTTTTGATAATACCTTGTTATTTTGAGCAAATTTAAAAATAATAATGCAATATTAGAAATTAAAAAAACTGATGATTGGATACAGAAACTATTATGTCAGTAATTTTTATCTTTCATTCCGATATGATTACCTTGATTGACTTGATTTAGAAAGTATGTTATCTCAAATAGAATTATTTTAGTATGTTACCCAAATTGAAAATACAATGACAATAGATTATCCTTTAACGTAATTAACCCTTTTAATAATTCTACCAAACAAAAAATGATTAGTTTAGTTGATTTTCCCTTTCTATATGCCCCCCCCCCCCCCCCCAAACCCCCCCCCCCACACCCCACCCACACGTATAATTAACGTGTGATTACTCATCTTATCCTAATTGTGTGTTTAATAAGATGAAATAATGATAAAACGAAATGGATATGAAAAAACAAAAACATATACTTATACCAAGTTATATACTTATATGGCTTACGACCTATGCATCCAAACTATTAAAGCCTTTAACAATAAATTAAGAACACAACTTACAATAAATAAAATTTAAAACTCTTGACATTATCACAACTTTATTTCTAACAATTCCAATTTAAAAAAAGTAACCCAACATCTGAGATTAGTCTTCATCAACTGTTCTCATGACTAATATGGACATGTAAGTTATGTATCTTATGGTTGTAAGACATGTATCATTGTCTAATTCTTAGATCTCAAATATAAATTTCATGTCTGATAGTTATTCAATATATTATTATGAAATAAAAAAACAACAATCTTATAATAGTTTTCTTGGTATACAAAGCTTAAACATTAAAATACAATATAACGTATTTGATAATAAGAACTCAATATCAGCTTCTTATATACATTAGAATATTCAAGACAAGTCCATAACAAATTAAATCATGCACCTAAAGTAGAACACATTATAATAAAACATACGAAAACAACCAAACATGTTATTTATCATCAAAATAATAATGTTTTTTTTTACCAATTAATGTGAAATCTTTCTCAGTTACCATTTTATGTACTTGTCTTAGTCCTAATAACAAGATGAACCACAAAACGACATAGGAAAATCTAGTGAAAGATATACATGGCCGGATCGATAAACAATATGTGTTTATTCATCATTTACGTGCATATATGTTATCATTTGTTATTAAAAGACAAATACGATGATAAGTTATGTATGATGATTTAACAATTGCACTTTTTACTCTATTTTTTTTCCTAGCGTTGCAAGCTTTAATTACATGAAAACAACTTAATTGAGCATTAGTAACATGGTAAAGCCATACAATAGTAACCTACTTTTAAAAATTTATCAATATGGTACGTCTACTTTTTTAAATGTCGACATGGTACCTGTACTTCAATTTTTCATACCGATATGACCATATTTGTAATAGACCACTGTTTTTCATACCATTGAAACCCTGTTTCGTATGTAAACACCGGGCTCTATTATGTAGAATGACCATGCCGATACAAAAAAATGAAGTACACGTACCATATAGACAATTAAAAAAGTAGACGTACCATATCGATACATTTTCAAAAGTAGGTTGCTATTGTAAGATCTTAACCCTTACATATATTATTGGTCATGCATTATAACGAGAATAGATTTGCATTTGTGTCAAAATATGCTCAAAATTATCAGTAGATTTCTCAATTGGATGTGAATGTGTTCCTTCGTACGTTGTAACCACAACTCCATCATCATGTGATAGTCGTTGAACCTGCTTCTTCACGTTGCATCCTTCATATGTACAACGGTAATAGTTCCTGCATTTACACATATATATACACATGCATGACTTGGTGTTACATTAATTAATTTGATTAAACTTATTTTAAAACAATAATGAAAAGTTGAAGGTACTAGGAAATTATGTATGTAATCACATATACGAAATATGTTTCCTTCTAAGTTGGAATTAATTACAATATTATAAAAATAATTACAATATTATTTATATTATATTAGTTTATCAACTCACGAATTACGTGAATGTCTTTAATTAAAATTATTTTGTATACAGTAAAACTAAAAATATTTATGTTAATTATTCATAATTATTATTTTTTAAGTTCTATAAATAGATATGAATGGTAACTAATTTTTATGATTCCTTTAAACATTTCATTTATAAAATTATATATTTTAATTTATAAAAATTGAGTAATTTGAATTTGAATTAGCTAATAAACTGATAAATGTTAAAAATATAATGATGACAAGTTATTAGATGATAAAAAATAATTGATACAGCTAATTATTTATTAATATTTATAGATTTTAAAAATAACAATTGTATTATATTTTATTTTATTTTTAATAAACCCAATTATTTATATTTTAATGTGAGATACAAGCTATGTAGATAGAAAACTGAATAATATTTATTGGAAATTAAAGGAATGCTAATGAAGAACATAATGCACCATTATCTCTTTGAGTAGAAATATTATTTATATAATAGTTATTTCAATCGAAATAACTTTTTGCCTATTGTTTTAGTTATTCATCGTAATTTTGTGCTAAACATTCTATACAAAAATTAACATGATAATATTTTTGAAGTCTAGCTTTTAATACTAATTTTTAGTTTAGTTGTATATTAATTATAAAATTAATTATTTTTAATATATATTAATTTTAACATGCACTTGAAAAGGTAGTATTTCATTTGACTTTTTAATTATTTTTCTAAAAACACTTAGTTAAATAAAAATAAAAAATATAAGTTAATTGATTTTTATGTCAAATAATAAATTATGTTTTGCCCTAAAAGTGTAAATGCATTTTTCAATCGTCACTAATAACTACATTTTCTATAATATAATATCTCCAAGAATAAAACTTAGTTCATTATTTAAATAGAAATTTAATAATATACAATATAATATTTATACACAGTTAATCCTTTTAGATAATAGTGTAAACTGTAGAGTATGTCATAGTTTAAAAAAGTGTTATTATCTTAATTTACAATTTTATCTAATATAAATATTGGAGACTTATAATTTAAATATTTAAAATATAGTTATTGGAGATTTATAAATTAAAAATAACTTATTAACTAAAAATCTATATCTATAATCTATAAATACTATTAAATAAATAACTATTTTGTCACTTGTCATCCTCTCATGATGCCAAATGGCATGTTCTACATCTGACATTTGTCATTTAGTATTCCTAAATCAATTATAAAAATTTAGGAGTGAATCCCACTAAAATCTCAACAAACAAGACCGAATTTGCAATCAATATTTTCTAAACATATTATTTTCAGATTTTTATTTTACAAAAAAATTAATATATATAACTTTAGATGTATATTATTTTAATAAAAATAAGTTGCTAAAAGTAATCATGTAACACATTGGTTAATTTATCTATTTTGTTAACAGAGTAACTAAATAGACTGTCATTTGGATTATTATATTTGTATACTA